>CM050651.1:57280780-57898780 GCA_027574665.1 Rhynochetos jubatus | reverse complement strand
ATTCCAGTTGTATTTCTTTGACTTTTGTGTACTGCAACTGTGGCCCTGTTGGGTGTCCTCTTTGCTAGTGCAGTTGTCGTATGGGGTAGAAAGTACTGATTTTATTTAGCAAGTGTTATCAACAAAGATAATTTAAATCATTCTCTTTCTATAATCTTTTAGTTTTTCAGTGTGACAGGCTTCTATTTGCTATTTGATTTTATTGCAGTCTCTGTTAATTTCAGTCTGATTTTTGTTACTTTATTACAGTATTCAGCAACCACGGTATTTTAGAAATATAAATGACTTATGATGTGACATTATAACTTGTCATTTTGTATTTTGAAAAACAGATTTTCTCTGTTTTGGCAGGCAAACTTTAGCTAAAATGCCCCTACCAGTAAATGAACAGCGTGACTTACCTTGGCTGGGAGGTCTAAAGTTATTTGAGCGAGCCAACTGCAATGCTTGTTTTGTGCATCTTACACGGGCGATTCTTCCATCAAAACCAACGATTCTTAGAACCACCTTTTCAGGGGGTGTTTTCTTGGCCCTCAGCACGTCAGCAGACAAAAGAGCTTGTTTTGCAGACGTATATGCATGTGTAGGAATGGCGTAGGGATGGGGTATATTTCAGATGGCACCAGCTGCCTCTGATGCAGGAGGAGGGGAATGCAATTACTTCAGTGGAAGTCTGTACGTATTTGCCAGAATTTATAAATGTTTACAACTAACTGGTCTTCACATCAGCAGGGCCCTCAGGGAGTGCTAGGCCCCCATCTGCTGGAGAGTTTTATGTCAATTCTGGTGATTTTTAGGTAATTTTCCCTGCATTTTTCTCTAAGAATTATCATCACTTGGCTTTCTTACTTAAACGTTGATAGTGCCTGGAGAGGCAAAGGCCTGATTGTTCGGAGTACTCTACGTACATATGGTGAGAGACAGTTCCTCTCCCAACAAGTTTTCTGTCTAAATAAACAAGGTTAACAGGGCTGGGAAGAAGCAGTAACTCCCCATTTCACGGAGGAAGCACCAGAAAGTGAGAGGAGCTGAGCACCGAGCCCCAATCCTGACAGGCACCGAAACGCTTGCTCCTGGCAAGGGCAGAGGTTTTTGGAAAATATTTTCAAGTTGAAAACAGTTGAAAACGTACTTCAAGAAAAATAAACATTGCAATCTGCTTGGATAACTAAGGAGGAATGACACAGAACTTGGCATCCCAGAGATTGTGGGGATTAACGGCTTTCAGCTACTCTTTTGCCCTTTTGGGAATATTCTGTGGCCTCCTCAGTAAGCTCAGTAGCTTAATTTGCAGGTCTTCCATGTTGTAGTGCTGCCTAGAGCTGTGCCTTTGACTGGAGTCTCTGAACTGCACTTACACAGCAAAACCCTTGATGTGACCGAACTCTGACTGTGAGGTGATCCCTTCCTCGGTGGTTTCGAGCGGCGTGAGAAGGTAGGTGCGATGTCTGCCTGGGCATTTGCAGGGAAGGCTTGCTCGAGGAGCTTCTCCCATGGCTGGCAGGAAAACAAATGGGGCTCTTTCTGGGATGCAGCTTGTCTTCTACGCGCTGTTAGTTGGGATGTAGGAGGATGACACAGGAGACGTTGAGAACAGTCAGGCTTGAATCGAAATTCCCTCCTTTACCCTGTCTTTTCCACAGCATGCCCACTGCAGAAAGCAGTGAGAGTGCTCCTGGGAGCTGCCTTACAGCTGCTGGTCATCAGCAGGGAGGTATTTAAGTAGGTGAATCTTAAATTAATCATCTTCCTCTTCTCCTGGATAAGGGTGGATGAAGAAGGAAGGTTCTGTAGAGGAAAAGTCCCTCTGTCCAGTGGAGATGGCATTCCCAGGGGAGAGCATCCAGCTTTTGGGATTCTTTGGGAAATTTGCTGTTTCTTCTCTATGAGAGCTAAGAAATCCTTCTCAGACCTGCCCAAAGAAACTAGCATGAAGCTGGGCCCAAGTTGTGCCAGCAAAGAGAAGTTACTCTGCATCCACACAGTGTAGTTTGAAGAGACCATTAGGGCTATAAATAAAGCTGCCTGGTTGTAACATTGGGCTGATTTGCAGGAGAAATTAATTGTATTTAGGTAGAATCCCATTTAATGCTGCAAATTACATTCACTTTGAAAATGACTGGATTCACCTGGTTCCTCTGAAGTTGTGCTTTCATTCTGTGACCCGATGTGGTATAGAAAGGATCAAACAATCTCTATATTAAAAAAAATAAAAGAGAGATAAACTGTACTCAAACCATAAAAAGGTTTTTGGTTTCTTCAAAAGAAGAAATGCAGTCTTGCCATAAGTTCAGGAAACTGCATTTATAGTGCTTATGCCCACAGATTTAGCTTGTAGCAGGGAAATGTGCTATGTTTAAATACCCAGAAGGAGTCTGGAAGACAGATTTGTCCTGATAGCTTGTCATTTACCGAAATGGGTAGTGATAATTGGACACAGGAGACGCCTGCTGATCAGCCTTTAGTGACAGCGCTGATAGTTACTGAAAACATAAAATATCTCATGGTGGAGCTTCAGTGCCTTTTCTCTGATCATCCCGGGCGATGTCCCCAGCAAACACCATATGCACCGTTGCCAACTGCATTTTATCAAGGTAATCTTAGTTCAATCAATTTCCCATTCTTTAAAATATTGTACAACTGTGCAATTATTAAAATATTAAAATTTACAGAATATGAATGAAATTGGAGAAGTGTAAGATGGGGATGGATAAACTCATCCTTCTGAGGTTGCCTTTGGCTCTCATGGCTCTGGCCTGGAGTGCAGGAGGCATATTAATAACCTGCCAGGTTTAAACTTGTTTTCCAGACCTTGCTACCCTTGATCAACATTATACCATTAACCTTC
The DNA here is from genome assembly GCA_027574665.1 of Rhynochetos jubatus. Lineage (NCBI taxonomy): Eukaryota > Metazoa > Chordata > Aves > Eurypygiformes > Rhynochetidae > Rhynochetos > Rhynochetos jubatus. The sequence goes on along the minus strand of CM050651.1, from coordinate 57,895,932 downwards.
AGCTTTTAGCCACCCCTTTGGTATTCTGTTCCATAGGGCTGAATGCTGCTCTGGTGTGGTGGAACAAAACGAGGAAGGAACTTCTTCAAAGAGTGTAAAACCACAATTTACACAGAATTTGAGCATCAAAGATCCTCCCAATCTTTCTTAATTAGAACCCTTTCTGTTGCATAGATCTTAGGTATCACTTGCTGCAATTTAGGTTTTATTTAGTTTATGCTTTTTAAAAAATCTGTTATTTTTCTATAGGGCCCTGTACACATCTATGATATAATAGTAGAAATCTCAGGCAAAGGTTATATATCATTCTGATTTCTCTGACTACACTTCTGCCTGTCAAGAAACTTACAAGAACTGGGTTTCTTTTACTGTTTTTCACATGCTTGGGTGCCACATCTTGGATGCAGGATACTCACCTCCTTGCCTGTACTGCCTTTTCTGCACTTGTAACTAGCCCCTTTCCTGTTTCTCATGCATAGGTTACACAGCACTGCCTGCAGTGGGTGCCTAGGTTGCTTAGTTGTAACATTTGACTGTCTAAGGAGCTGCTGAAAATGGTAGTCAGATGAAGCTAAATTGCCAGCTAAATGCTGAATTGAGCAGTAGATGATGAAGTCCCATGTTGTATTTTATTACTAATCTCATCAGGAGGTTGTAAAGAACAATACCAAGAATTAGTCAGCTTTCTAACCTCACAAAACAGAACCTATTAGTTGTGTTACCCTTCACAGAGTATTTTATTAATAACTTCCTATTGTCCTCATATTATGATGTGAGACGGATTGCTGGGTCTTAATGAAGGTATTTTATGAATTGAATAATACAATTTGAGTGAACAGATTAAAAATTTATTTATTCAGATCTAAAACCATGCTCAGTAGGTTACTGTGAGCAGGTTAGTGTGTATGATATGAAAGGTAACTTTCTGTTTCTGAAATGAGACCCTGGATTAATGGATGCTGGAAAGATTTGAGAACTTACTTTGCTGCCCTTCTGCTTATGTTGTTACCCTAGATATAAGATAGTCAGGCTGTATGTTATATTCATATCCACTGCTTCTAAGACAGATGACCTGAATGTAGCAAAAAGATAATTTTATAATATAATGGTGAGAATTTATAAGGATAAGAAATGAGGCCAGTAGCCAGCCTATAATGACGGCTGTCTTTGAGGAAAGGATCCCTGAACAGGAAAGCTGTTAAGAGCTGGTAAAGTAAATGGGATTTAACACGAAGTTAAACGCTTACCTCGGTGTTTTTATTGATCAGGATCAGAAAGTTTGTTGAAGTTTGTAACTGAGTCAAGAGAAGATGTTTGAGCATGCTTTGCTTGACTCGTTACAACTTAAGTAAACTGTGTGCTGCAGTCGCATTATTTTACCCAAAAGTTAACGGGAATAAAAGGTCCAAAGGAGTTTAGTAACACAGACTGGGTCAAGTTCTCCAGGGAGAGCAAACACTGAATACATTTATAGATGTAACTTTAAAGCATTTTGCTAAAAATTACTTAACTTAAAATGTCTTGCTATGTGCTAGAAATGATTTCTCTGACCATTAATTCCATGTATGTATGAGTACCAGGTTGCCTCCATGCTTTGAACTGATAAATATTTACTCAGAAAGTTGCTTTTTTTTTTTCTCTAGCTATTAAACTGATGACTGGCTACTGCGGGTGCGGTGCAAAAAGAAGTGCCATGTCAGGCAACCCTCCTTAAAGTAGACTAGACGCCGAGACTGCCTGCCTTGGTACTCTCCCCTCAAATGCTCACCACAAGCCACAAATTGTCCTTTTAGGAAAGCTTAGCAAACTGAAGGCAATGGTAATAGCAGTGCCTAGGCAAAAGCCCTTTTTTAAAGGGGTTTGCAAACATTGCTGTACAAACACACAAAGGCAATTAAAGCTTCAAATTCAATAAATTTTTTTAAAAAAGAGGGTAATGTTAAATGTCCAGTATGATCTGTGAGTATTTAAACTTAAGGTTGAAATCCCTTCCCTAGCTTTCCTTCTGCAGACCGGTTTGGATAAACACGTAAAAGAGAAACCCCTACTTTTGCTCTCAGGTATCTTCAATTTCTAATTTATACTTCAGTCTTTGGCCCAAATTAATCCAGCTCTGATAAACTTAACGCTATCATTGTTTTTCTCAAACTTTGGAGGAGCAAGGGATGTACTGAAGACCAGTTTTTAAGCTTTAGGCCTTGCTGCCTTTGTTTTGGTTTGTTTTGGGGTGTTGTTTTTTTAATGAGAGTATGTTTTTTTCACGTGTCTATGATGCTAAGAGCCAGGTTGGTGGATCTCTGAGGCATCTGATAGACATTCAAAAACATCGTAAACTGTATTTATTGCTCTGTGTGAGAGGCAGGGTGAATGGAATGAATCGATAATGCTCTGCACGCGCGCGCTTTGTTTACCTAGTTCTGCAAAAGTATGAATTGAAATTTTACTTATTGTTTAACTAATTATTAATTAACCAGCTATATTCGTTCTGAGTATTGACTTTACACTAGTAGTGAATTTGATAAATCTTTTTACAATGATTTGTTTATTTTTTGTTTGTAGATAATAAAATTAAAAGTTATGGCTGAGACATTCAGTTGCCAGGAATGAGCACACACCTATACAAACCCAATAATAATTATTTTCTCCCAAAATTCTTTGCACACGTCAAATCAGAGTCTGGCCTGTGTACTCACGTGTATCTAAATGCTGAAAATAATAAACCTCAGGCAGGTGCCTGAATCTGTTGTAAGACGCCCACTTAGATGTCCTAATGAGGAATAATCCAGGAGAAAGTATCAGCCACAATTAACTGTCCTGTGACTATTTTAAATTGAGTTAAAGATGATTAAAGGTGCGTAGAACCGCTGCAGGTTAGAGAACGGGCATCTGGACTTTAAAGGCTACGCAGGCTCCACCTAAATTTAGTAAGTCAGAGTCCTGATGTATAGTTCTGCAAGTAAGTATTGTTCCTGGCGGGGTGTACGGTGCAGAAAAGCGTGTTTAGGGCAATGCTGGTTAGGAATGATGTCCTGCTGCTCATTTAGATCATGAACTGTTCATCAATACTAACAATTAGTGGGCTAAAGATTCCATTGACCACATGACAAGAATCAATATACACAGTACTTGTTAGTTATTTACCACAGAGTGTATTAAAGCCTATAGATTCACCATAAATCCTTTAAAGCTATCCTGCTATGATCCTTGCCACAACATGCATTGACACATCAATAAATCCTTTTGACAAGGGCGATATGTGAAAATCAATACCAGTTTATCAGCTATTTCCATGTAGTCTTTTCTACAAAGGTTTAAAGATCTTTTCCCAAAGCTGTGTAACTGACACGGTGTAGGGACAGATCTTGTAGCAAATGGTGACCTTGATTAATGCCGTTCACTCAAAGAATTTTGTAAATCCCATACAAGGGACAAAAACCTGTTTCTGATGAGGTTCACTGGTTGGAAAGTGCTTTTCAAAGCTTTTACTGGAACTTTGTGAAAGTGAATGAACTTTCTGGATGCACACAGAATGAGTTAGGCTTTTTTTCTCGAAGAAAAAAAGTTTCTACTGCTGATAAAAAATTGTCAGGTGTTTCCTTTTCACCTAGCTGTTTCCTACATTGTAAGGGCCATCACCGAAGGCGGTGATATGAGCTATACAAACTTTATTGCATTATAAAAATAGATTTAAAACATATATGTGTAATGAAAAGGTATGCAATTTAGGCAGAGTACACCATTTTTTAAAGCTGATTCTTATTTAGTGCTTGAGGAATGTTGAGCTGGTCCCATCTGGTTTCAAGTGTCAAGCAGTCTTTTAAAAATTTAGGCTTCTTAGGCTTTCAGTGGTTGGTTATCTTTTAGGTCTAAGTAACTGATTATTTAGATTTTTACAGTGATTCCTCCTATGTACACATTCCTCCAAATGTATGCAGTATTTTTATCCTGAAGTTGTATACATTACCTGTTTTACCAGCAAGTTCTAATTGTCCTGGAGGATGTAATAACCTTGGGGTCTATTGAAAAAAAAAAAAAGGAATCTCTCAAAAACCAGAAACATATCTGAAGCAAAACTTAAACAGAAAATAATAGCTACAATAATACCATTAGTACTTATTTTTTAGATTAAACTTTTTATCCCCTTTCTTGCAGAAGAAATGAACAGTTTGAATTCCAAAGTAGGCAAAATATTTAATTAGTTCTGTATCTTGCATTCAGGGGCATGTAAGCCACGCAGCAGCTTAAAAACCATCTCAAACCCCACAGAGAGGAAAGGATAAGGAAGCCTATTACATGGCTCTTTGGGAGCACCTCTGCCAAAGTCAGCTTTGATAGAAGCAAATCTAACTCCCACTTCAGTCAACTGGAGCTGGCATTGCTAATGGTAGGGCTCGATTCTGCCCTTTTCATACAATTTTTCCTGTGAAAGCTGAATGTATTGCATCTTACAACTCGGTGAAAGTGTTTCCTGTAAAGTTTTTTACAGATACTGACCTTAAAGGAAGGAAGAAAGCTTTGGCATACCTTGTGAGGGTTTTAAATGAACTGATGCAAAAGATAACTGTAACACTCATGATGGGAGATTTTGGTCTCTCAGTTTCCCCCTGCACCATCCTGTACCACATGTTAGCATAAAAAACTTACCTAAAATCTCAGTTATTCTGCTATGCGTATGATATATTAGCATACATTGTGTTACTGCCTTTCTTTCTGGCCGTTATTTTCCTCAGTCTCCTTAATTTCTGCTTTCTGTTGTTCCCTCTGGTCAATCTCTAAGTACTGATAAATGTAATGTATTAAATGGCAGTAAAATACAGGGAAAACTGTGTATGTTTAACTACCTTGTTTATGGTGATAAAGATACTTAGATGGCATCCCCTCCCCGGTTTGGACACATGGACTGTCCTTGAAACTAATTAGTGAAGTTTTCACAAAGGATTTGTTAAGCAGCTTCTCTCTGTCTCTCTCTCCTTTAAAGAGGAAAACTCTATTTTCACTCAGAGCTGCCCTTTCCCATAAGTCTGGATTTCTCAGCGCACAACCAGCATGGGCTACTGGTATGTGCTGTAGAGACTGCAAGCTGAAGAGGGAGGAAGGCATGAAGAAAAGGGTGGAATAAAATCCACATAAACAACCAAAGAACAATGATCGCTGAATGAAAAACAAGGTAGAATAGCCTCGGGCGACAGACAACCCAAGCTCCAGCTGACCTTGGCAGCACGACAGTATCTTTATATAAGGACAGAATCCTCCAGCAGTTTCATCAGTTTTGCCCCAGTGTCAACCTTGCATCTATTGTTATTTTACGTCTTTTTTTCTTTTTTTTTTCCCTGCTCAAATGTATTTATTGCTCAAGTGTGTTTATTATGGCTAATAGGAGGAAACTCTCAAAGTACGCGTGAGCTCCCACAAGTCTCTCGTACTCCAGAGGACTGATGAAATTCAGGACTGTTGGGTTTTTTGTTTCAAAACTCTTGAGCCAGGGAAAATTAGATACTAGTTCTGTACTAGCAGGGCTGAATTTTGGGCATAAGAGCAGTCTTGCTTTTCATTTTGGCATAGCTGTAGAGTATATCTTTCGCCCTTTCTGCTGTGAATGTGCAGTTAAACTAACGGCAGAGGATGGAAAGGCAGCCGTTTCAAGCACGTCAGTTGGCAGCGACAAGACCTTAAGCATGAACAGATTTGTTGAGGCAGCTTTCCCAGCCTATTCAGCAAAGGCAACCAATTCTGAGCCTTGTGTACTATGAGCTGATGGGGTCTATTAAATATCCTCACATAAAACACGCCAGGGGCCAGTGTAAGGGGAAGAAAGGTGTATTCATTTAGAGACCTAAGTTCATAACTGTCAACAGTTCTGTCTCACCAAAGCTACTTGTTTGACTACTCATTTGCAAAGGATGCAGGAATGCATCGTACTTTAAACCTGTGCAGCCTGCATGGATTTTTTTATCGTAACATAATTTTGCTGTTTCTTTGGCTATAACAAATGATCGTGCTACTGCACCCACAGCTGGTATATATGGGTGAAACTGGCCAGCTGAGAGAGGAAGATTGCTTGATGATGTTTTTGTTACAGAATACCAGGTAACCTATGCACCTGTGTTGTTACATGAGAAGAACTTTTAAAAGTGACAGTATATCGACAAGAGTTGGACAGTTGTGACTTGAGCAGTACAGGCTATAAATATGTTACTGTAGTGGAGTAGCTTTTGGTGTTTTAATGGTTTTAAATGTTAATGTCACTTAATAGAGTGAATTGCAGGTTAATTGATGATTGCAAAAAGAGCATCTCTACTATTTTAAGCGTTTTGGGGATGTCTTTATTTAAGACTGATCAACTAGTTTCCAATATGTTTATTTTTAAAATAATTAGTCCTATAGCCTTAAAAAGCCCACTAGTAAAAATACTGTTAATTGGTAACGCTGCTGAAAATAAAGGGGTCTTCTGGTTGCATAGTTAAAAAGATACAGTTGTCATACGGCTTGACTGATACACTATTACATGGAGCACTGTTTGCTGTTTTCAAAAGCAGAAAGAATTTTCCTCAGTCTCTTGCTGACTGTGCCCGTCTTAATCAGATGTGTTCCAGATTTTGCTGCAGAGGAGGTGCAGTGGCAGAAAGCTGTGCAAAAAACCCCTCTAGGAAGTGTTGCTATGTGTTAAGAGGGAACCATGAGGTCTCTGCAGAACATGATTATCCCGATAGTTGATGGTTTGGGTTAGGAGCAAAGTTAGAAGTTTGAACAAACAAACAAATGGTGAGGAGCAAGAGAGAGGATTTCAGAGACAGGGGCTGGTTGGGTAGTCAGGAAGTTAGTTTTAGTCTTCCCCTCCAATCTGGCCTACTTGGTTTGCTTAGGTTGTTTTGCTGTTTTGCATGAAGAGTGATGTAGTGTGTGTTAAATCAGTAGTGGTGTTTTGGCAAGAAGAGGTTATGTTTCAGTAGAAAGACTGTATCTTGCTTCAGAGAGCTTGTAAATCCAGTGGTAGAGATACTTGAAGTCTGACAATGCTGCACAGATACTTAACTGAATTAATGAAAAGGTGCAGGAGCATACTGGAGTCTGTTAGATGAGGAAGCAACAAGCACATTTTGGTTTCACCTACAGTTGTTGTGTGACAAAACCAAACCACACATTTTTCGTTTTGTACTTTGTGCAGCAGGGATGATGGAATATTTTGCTGCTTTCCAAGTATACAATGGTAGTGTGATAAAATATGCAAAGCTTTTTTCTTCTAGAAATAATATTTCCTCAGCTTCTAGGATCATAAAGAGAACAGGCTTTAAAATGCAAACACCACCAAAAATCTTGGGGAAGCCTAGTCTGCCCATTATATGTGTTTGTTCCTGGGAATTTTTCAATTCCTGGGATTCAGGCATCCTTTCTGTAGTCTGACTGAGACAAGAGCCTGTGCTGGAGACAGGTTGGAAGAGGAAGGGCTTGCTTTTAAAGGCGTCTCAGCATGCATTTTAGCTGAAGTCCTCTCGGGAGTCCGAAAGGAAGTTGGCAGGTGAAATGCAGCGGTCTTTTGCAAAGATGTCTCCTCATGTTTGAGCAGCTCTGATGGCCAGTGTTGAGGAGGGACAACTGCCAATCACTTCTAAACTCTTCCCAGCCCTTTTTTGGCGAAACTGATGTCATGATTCATCTTCACATGAGGCAGTGATCATGTTTCCCTGCTGTTTTATGCCTCAGCACAGGAGGAGGTTCTTTGTTTCCTCTCCCCTTGCGCTCGCTCCTTGCTGTCCCATGCAGAGCTACATACAATCTGGCCCATGGTAAAGATTTGGAATCCATTTGCTTGCTCTTCTACAGCTTTCAAGGCTTGCCAGCAGTACTGTGGGAAGCCTGGAAAAAATTAAAGCGTTATCCTATCCCGAAACTTGTCTCTGCAAAAATGCTATTCTAGGCTCCCATGTTTATTGTTTCTCCATGAGTCTCTGTATGAAATTTGATCAGTTTAAAAAAGGACACCAAAATAGCAAAAAAAAAAAAAAAAATTAAAAAAAAAATCCTACAAAAAAAAGCAAGCAAATCCCTGATTACCTGCCCAGCAGACTTCTCCTGTGAGTAGCCAACCTGAATTCAGGCGCCTCAATCCGTGAAAAAAAATTCTTCAAATGGGATTTAGTGCTGGTGGTACACACCATTGGTGAAAGAAGTCAAACACAGCTGAGAACGGCTCTGCCGTGTTTGAGCTTAAAACTCTTTTCAGCTGAAAAACTGAAGCTACTTGACAGCAAATTCACAGTGCAAGACTATTTTAAAAGGTTACTATGTTGACTGGTTCATAGGGAAAATTGAGGACTGTAAATTGGGTCAGGAAATGGGGTTTCCTCAACACAGTAGTTTTGTCACCTGTATTCCAGTGTCAGACCTGCAGAGTAACCTCTTGTGTTTCAAATGCAAATCACAGATGAGTTTGCCACTGAACCCTCTTATGGCAGCCCTATCACCCCTGTACTTAATTCAACTGGAGTAAGACCCTGGAGTTTTGAATATTTTACCTCTGTAAAATACCCTGAAGTTTATTACAAACTTTCCCTTTAGAAGGTTTACCTTTAGGGTAGTGGCAGAGAAATTGTGCTCTACTGAAAGAGTCTCTGTGCCATAAATACAGGGAGGTACATCACAGGAGCTGATGGGAAGATCTGCAAGAATTCTGGATTTAAAAAAGTGTGTTTATTAATGGCCAGATCTTGTAAACTGGTGAGTAGCTTTTCTCATCATCTCTGGAAACCATTCTCTTTCTGTTTACATACTGAAACCAGAAAAGTGAGTTCAGTCAGGTCTTCTTGATCTGTGAAAAATAAAGCTCTTCTGGCCCACAGAGCCATAAAGAAGACACTTGAACAGCTCTCTAGGGAGCTGAGAGCTTGGCTATTATTGGGAATGAGCTTGGGAGTGTACTTATCTCCTTAAATATAATTAATAAAGAAGATCAAGCTTAATGGACCACTACTTATTTAAGCTTAGAAAAACCAGGAAACTCAGAAGTCATATATGCAAATCTATCTTTTATTCTTTTGGTTATTCCTGTACAGCATCTCTTGATAGTCACATATGAGGGGCCAGAGAAAAGGGAGGGACTTTCTACACGGACTTGTAGCTGGCCTCCCCTCGGACCTGGCCTCACGTCCTGGCCTTAGAGGTGCTGCTGAGTCCGAGTGCCTCAAGCGGCACGTGTCCTGTTTCGCCTTCGTAGTGCCAGCGCTGAGTGACACCGACAGCCTGGCACTGAAGGCTGAAAGCTGGTGCTTGGTGCTCGTTGCCAGGAAGGTGAAGCCAGGCTTCACTGTGCTCAGTGGGGTAAATTACTGCCTCAAGCCTCAGTCTTAGCTGTGAATCCCTTCGTTTATCTGCATTTAAAACTGTCTCTTATGGTTAGTAAATGCACATTTGAAACGCGGCTGTTTTCACGTGTTTGAAAATCAATCATGATACACCCATTAAAAAAAGGTTGTGGACACTTGCGAACAAAGACAATTGCAGGGCATTATTTGCTGCAGTCATTGCCAGGGCCGATGTTCCCATTACTTCTAGTTTTAAAAGTCCTTTTGGCCCATGACAAAAAGGAGTTTTTCAATTTGATGACATCTTGCAAAATAAAATAATACACTCTTAAAATAATGTGCAGTGAAATGATTGCCAGAATCTATCACAGAAGACTCTGCTTTCATTATACCAGAAGCATCAGTAATTGCATGGTTTATACTACGTTTTGTGCTCTTTGGTAGTGTAATAGATGAGGCTTCACTAAGGTTGCCTAATGTTCTCTATGATAACTCCCTGTTTGCAGTTGCTGATAACTTTTGCCGGACTTTAACCATTTGGCATCCCTGTGGGGCGAAGCTTTCCGTGCTGGGTGTCTTCTTAGTGGAATCTGTTTTGGAAAATTTCAGGAAAAATGATTCAAACATTTCCAGGCATTAGGCAAGGGGAAAATATATTTGTTTTGACCACACTGAAAAGTCCTGGCAATCCTTTCTCTGAATAGCTGTAGCTTCCCCTCCCTCCCTCCCTCCCTCTATCCTCCATTCATTGTTTTGGAATAAGGATCTGAAATTTGGCAGGAGGGTGATCTTTGTCTTATAACTTTTTAATGAAAGGCATCTCATTGGGTGAAGTTACAAATCTTTGAGAAAGTTTAATGAAGGCAGGTGGGAGAGTGGAATTAGATGAGAATAGAAATAGTGCTGTCTCTGGTTAGTGCCATTAGGAGGTAATGGGGGAAAGCAAGGAGGAAGGGGATATGAACAGAGAAACAGGTAATTGGGAATGAGACACTGATATGAAACTGGAAGCCAAGAGAGTTACGGGATTTGGTATTTCCTACACAAAAGATCAGGCCTTGGAATCAGCCTCTGCAGAAGAAAAGATCTGTTTGGGTTTGGAAGAGTGTAAGTGAGCAAAACTGGGAAAGGACCAGTTTTTTACTGATGTATCAGTTCATCCCTAACGGGAGGTTGCCCCTGCAGCACTGCATTTCAGAGTTACCAATGCCTTCTGCTTCCACTAATACGTTTTAAAATTTGTTTATGCGTGTGACTTCTATGAAGCCTGGCACCAGTAAGTTCTGCAGCTTGTGCATTATATGATAAACTACTTCCTACTTCCTCTTACTGGGTTTAAAACTGTGAGCTAGTTTTATTGGTGTCCCCGGATTTTTTTTGTAATTTACTAATTACAGTGATGATTATTAGACTGAATAATCATTGCCTAATCACAGACAAGAAAGTCCAGAACTTTTATGACTTGCAAACCTCTGTTGTACCCATCCCCAGTTACCTCTTTTCTGAGCTGAAAGCATGCGGTTGGCCTTTTTTATCGCTGCATATCATTAAACCAACATTTCCATGGAATTATCCATAATGGTTCTGAGATTTTTGTGCCGAGTGATAATAGCTAGGGTCCGTTGTGGTTTAGATCTAATTAGGATTGTTTTCCCTCATATGCATTACTTTGCATTCATCAATACCCTCTGCTGTTTTATTGTTGTTTAATATCTTAAGCCTCCCACAACTCTTTGCATTCAGATCAGCCATCCAGAGTGACTCTCCATGCCTGGTAAACTTTTTCATGTTGTTATCCGTCTTCTTCCATAGTCCTGCAAGACTACACCTAACAACTCAGGTCCCTGGGAGCTGGGCTGGTAGGTTTCCTCTTTTGTGAAAGCTTGCTAGCTTTTGTTTGCTATATTTTAATGATTTGCTAGCCAAGTCTTTGCTTTTCCTTTATTAAAACTTAGCATAAGATAAAAACTGTCTGAATTTCATAAAAAACTTCAGTGCTGCACTTGGAGATGCAGGAATTCAATTTGCCTGTGAAACTTCCATGGGCATCTTTTAGCTTATAATAAATACTCTAATAACTGATGACACAGTCTCTGATCATGTGATTCTTGTTTTCTTCAGTGCACAGCATGACCCTGTAATGGGAGTCAGGATAACACAGAGGAAGAGACTGTTGTCTAGACAATATTTGTTCCAGAATTTGGCAACTGTACTGTGAATAAAACAGGGGAAAAAATGTCCGCTGATTGAGGGGGCTACACGTTAAGCTGAACAACTGGTTGCATTTTCACATCTTACTTCAAGGTACTCACACGTGCAAATAACACGCAGATCCTCACGGGGACCAAGACATTTGCCTGACTGTTTACAACAGGCTACCGTAGTTTTACAGCAGATTGGAGCAGTGAATGTTGTGGCATTCTCTAAGAAGAAATTCTGGATGAAGACACTCATACACAGATTTATGGAGAGATAGGTCTGTGCACATAAGATCCTTCTTCTAAATTTATTTCAGAATTACATTATTAGTATAATTATTAGAAATATCTTTGTCTTCAGGCAGCAGAAGAGTGACTGTCCACTATGGTAAAGAACAATTGCTTGCAAACGATTAGGCTTAAATGTTGGCAAAATAATATCTAAACTCTCAAGACAACTCTGGTGTTTATAAATCAACACCAGCTGTTCCTGTTTATGCAATCCTTTGTAAAAATAAAAGAATAAACCAGAATCTGATATGACAGCTCATATACCAAGATTCAGCTTTCTACAAAAACAAACCAGGCCATTAAAAAATGTGGGGTTTATTTCAGATATTCTAAGAGAGCCAAGTGGTCTCATGATAATAAACGTGACCATGTTCCTCTCATTCCTTTAGGCCCGTGGCAGGTACTTGGCAAAAAAGGCTCCTAAAGCTAAGCCGTCAGAGAGGTTTTCTTGCTCTCCCCCGGAAGCAATGAAGAGGAAGACCCTCTCATAGGCAGCACCCGTCAAGCATTTCTGAGCCATGTCAGGCTCAAATTGGCCTGAAGCGCCAAATTCTGATTTCTGTCACGCAGATTCTGTCACAGAAAGTGAAGGGATTCTCTGAAGTCAGTGGGGTTTACTTTAGTGTAATTGCCCTCAGAACATAGCCCCAGATCTCTCTTATGAGCTGGGTGTGTAGCTCTGTTGGAGTATTGCTCCTTTCGTAATTAAAAGCTCTTGAGTTGCTTATTTTGGTGATTTTTTCCCACGTGGAGTAGCCTAGCTGACACAGTAAGCTGAAACCAGTTAAGTGGGGAAAAAAAGTCAGATTTAGTCATCTCACAGCTAGGTGTCTGGCCCTTTGAATGGAATAAAACTAGGTAAAGCATAGGGTGAAAGCCAGCATCGCAGAGTAGTTTTGAACAAGCCATTTGCTAAGCTCGACATTAAGCTCATGGTGAGGTGGCCTTTAGAAGGGGAGATTATTTTTTGGTTTGTTGTGAAAGATCAGCACCTCTTTAGGGCTGGGATTCACTCAGACGCAGCTGCCGACCCAAATTCCTGAACACAGGAACCTAAAATTTTCTTCTGCAGAAAAGGATGCAGCATTGAGTTCTATTTTTCCTTTTAAATGTATCTGGAAAAGGTAATAAGGGCTGCATCTTTAGCTCTACTAGTGTTTTAATTTTTACTTGGTTTGCCACTTTTGAAGCAAATTATGTGAATGTCTCCAGTTATTGCATGTTGGGTCACATTGGAATGCAGTCTTAGCATGTGTGAACTGAACCTTAAAGTCTCTGACTGCTCCTCGGCATTTAGCCCATGAGATTAGTCGCAAGCTCATTGAAATTAAACCCTTCGCTCCTCCTCCCTTGCCCTCCAGAATCCATATATTGCGGGCATTGGATTGTCAGCAACAGCTTTTGTGCTCTTACTGCAGCTTGCTGTGCTCAGCTCCCATAGCTCCAGAGTAGAGTTCCTTCTTGCTTGGTCCCTTCTTGGCCCTGGAAGTTTGCGTTTCCTTCTAAAAAGAGTGACAGGACCACAGAAGAGTGACTAAAAAGGCTTAAACAGTGCCTCTTCTGGATTCTTTTGGAAATTAGAGCACTGCCTGGGTGCTACAGAAGGCAGTTTTGAATCTCTGCAAGCTGCAGAGAGACTTGAATTTCTAGGAATTTTTTCCTCTTTAGCCACTGGCCCAGCCCTCCGGGGGGCTTAGGTGCTGTTTGACACTCGCCAAACCACGATGCGGCTCTTTGGGGAGAAGAGGTCTTGGGCAGGATGGAGCTGACTTAGGATCTCTCAGTGTGGACATGACATGAGATTGCATTGTGAGGCTTTTTAGTTAAAAACATGGATGGTGGTGGACTTCAGTTGACCTAGTCTGTTTTAGATGATAAAGGCATTCTTTGGTTCTGGCTTCCTATTCTTTCTAGATGGCACATGGTGATGTTTTTCATTCATGAAATGTTCGAAAGTGGATCATAAATTTTTTGACTGCTTTTGGAAATTATTCAGATAAGTGTTATATCTCACTATTTGTTGTTCATGAACTGTTTGTAACAGATTTCCTATCTCTATTCAGATTTGCTACTCTTGCTTTATGGTTGATCACCTTTACTCATCATTTCCTAGTATTTGTGTAAGGCAAACAGAAATCCCATCATGTGGCAGACTAACTAGTAGCGATAGTAGGTTGTCACGCTGTTTTTTCTATTCTCTAATTCTGCAACTCATTTTTTATAAGCTACCTCTGTCTCCACTGGAAATAAATTTAATTTAATCATAAAATGATTTTTTCTTTTGATGAGTGCATTCATCTTGGCAACCTGCCCCTAAATTCATTGTTCACAAATATTTGTATGAACTAAACTTTGGTTGCAGAAATCTACATAAACAAATCAAATTGGGATCAGATTTGCAATTTGAAAAATTCCCTACAGAAAGATTTTTATGTTATTCAGTGACTTCTGTTGACTGTTACACTACAAACAACTGCCTGTAGATTATTCAGCAGTGCAGTGCTAGGACAAGGCATTAAATTGAACACTTGAGAAGTGGGATGTACTTTCTCTGGCTGAATTTTATGGACCTTGCCTTGGTAGAATTGTTCTCAAAATATTTACTGTTCAAAAGCCACTTTTATTTCTAAATAGTATATAGTAACAACTGTATACAAAAGAGTGACACAATTTTTTGATGGTGGGGTTCAGGTGACGTTTGTCACAGTGATGTAAAGCTAATCAAATGGACTGGGTAAAATAAAAAATGCAGTCCTGTTACCAGAAACTTGTCCCCAGAGTGGAGCAGAAATGCTCACCTGGGAAGGGAGTTGTTATGTCTTGCTCTGCAACCAAATACTGTGATCCCCATGGCACTTACCCCCCTGCCATGAGCAGGGACACCCTCCACTAGGCCAGGTTGCTCAAAGCCTCATCCAGCCTGACCTTCAACGCTTCCAGGGATGGGGCATCCACACCTTCTCTGGGCAACCTGTGCCAGTGCCTCACCACCCTCTCGGTGAAGAATTTCTTCCTGATATCCAATCTAAATCTCCCTGCTTTCAATTTAAACCCATTACCCCTTGTCCTGTCACTACAGGCCGCTGTAAAAAGTCCCCCCCCCCCAGCTTCCTTGTCGGTCCCTTCAGGTACTGGCAGGCGGCAATAAGATCTCCCCAAAGCCTTCTCTTCTCCAGGCTGAACAAGCCCCACTCTCTCAGCCTGTCCCCATAGGAGAGGTGCTCCAGCCCTCTGAGCATCTTCGTGGCCTCCTCTGGACTCGCTCCAACTGGTTGATATCCTTCTCTGCTGAGGGTCCCAGAGCTGGACGCAGTAGTCCAGGTGGGGTCTCATGAGTGGAGTAGATGGGGAGAATCTCCTCCTTCAACCTGCTGGCCATGCTTCTCTGGATACAGCCCAGGATAAGGTTGGCCTCCTGGGCTGCCAGTACACACTGATGGATCATGTCCAGCTTTTCATCCACCAGTACCTCATGTTATCCTTGACAAGGCTGCTCTCAATCCCTTCATCCCCCAGCCTGTATTGATACTGGGGGTTGCCCTGACCCGTGTGCAGGATCTGGCACTTGGCCTTGTTGAACCTCATGAGGTTCACAGGGGTCCATTTCTCGAGCTTGTCCAGGTCCCTTTGGATGACATCCCATCCCTCAGGCGTGTGAACTGCACCACAGAGCTTGGTGTCGTCTACAGAATTCCTGAGGGTGCACTCAATCCCACTGTCTATGTTATTGATGACGATATTAAACAGTACTGGTCCCTGTATGGACCCTTGACGTACACCACTCATCACCGAAGAGACATATAGATGGCCTTTGTACTTACAATGTTTTGTGCAATATCTGCAAAATAAAGACATGAAACTCTGAAATCTTAACTTTCCTCTTTGGAGATTTTCTGGGACATGACGTTTTAGTGGCAGAATCCGCTAAATAGAACACATTATTTTGGAACTCTATTTTTAGCTTATTTATTTACGACTTGGCAGACTGCTAGTCAAGAGGGGATAACCCTGACCCTAGTGATAAGTTTTAACAACTTCATGTTTATGCACCGGTAGCTATCAGGAGGTCAGTCATAAAAACCTGTCAGTTTGTATTACTTCTCTCTTGACTTTCTATCAAAGCATGAAGAAAGGGGAGCTGCCATCTTTCTATTCCTACCAGTGGGTAGTGTGTTATGAATTAGATAAAATAAGCTGATTTTTTTCTTGTATTGGTGCAAAATGCTCTCCCTTTGAGAAATGGAGGAAAAAAATTGAATTTCCATGTATTTATTCTGTCACTGAAGCAGAGATACCGTTTTTGTAGGTGAAGGCAGTGGAAATAATGTACAAGAATGCTGCTTCTGGGCCTTTTTAAAAACACATTGGCAGTGCTCTCAGATGCTTGTGATATCTAGTGTTGAATTCTGATCAGGTCTCCCCAAAGCAGATCTGTTTGGATATTAATGAACCGTTAATTTTTAAGTCAGATGCAACAGGGAATAGTGAAACTTGCATCATCTTTAATATGTTCAGGTCACTTTCTTTTGATACCAACACTGAAATCAAAGCTGAACGAGAACAGAAAATATCAAAGATGATCATGGTTTCTTCTGCTCCAAATGAGAAATCTGCACTGTTTAACACCCTGCCTCTAAGTGAGCTTCAAGTTACCTGATATTGATGGCCATGAGAACGAACATACACAATTAAAATAGGCAAGCCACTCAGTGCTTCCACCCAAAGCACAGCCAGGCTCTGAAGGATCATGCAATTGGCTTAAATGTCATCCTATTTAGGATGAAAAGGAGTTAGGAATTCCCTTTATTCCCTTGCTCATGTTTAAATGCATTTTGTCACTGCAACCATGGCTACCATCAGGATAGGCTCCAGTTCGTAAGAAAAAGAACACACTTTAATATCTATCTAGAGGATCTGAGAGCTTTAATTTCAAGGTAATTTTTTGATAGGACAGGTTACAGAGAGCAGAGTCTACAGCAGAAGAAGGAAGGACCTAGTTATTCTAAGTTTGTAGCAGGAAAGTAGATACTAAAGACAGACATTTTCAAATGTTAAGCTAGACGGTCTATCAGTTTGCTCCCAGCACTACACCACGTCAGACAGACACTCGTGTATCTCACTTAGGGTAGACTCTGTAGATGAGGAAAATATCCAGAATTATTTTGATCACTGCCTATGTGGGAAATACATTTTTCATATTGAATCATGATGTATAGTAGTTTCATTAGAAGTATTTATGGTAGCAGTACTCAGAGTGAAGAAGTTGTATATGTGCTTCTCTTTATTTCACCATGAGGCAAGTTACTTTTGGGGTTTTCTTTCTCAAAACCCAATAGATGGCCTCCTTGGGTGTACAAAAATACTGGATTAAATCTCAGAAGTACACCCAGAAAGCAGACATTTTCTAGGAATGAAAAAGGAGTGTAGTCTTTCAAGGGGGAAATAACAATTCTTAGAGCTATGGTTACTTCATACAGTACCACGTTTTCACCTTGCATTTCTTAGGAGACATTTAGTATGCCTGAATGCAGTGCTTAATATCATAGGAACATTGTGGGACATCATGTTTGCTTTTACTTTTGCAAGGCTCTGCTGCTGCTGGTTTGATAAGTTAGGTATTTCCCTACAACATTCTTGATTGTGAGACATCCTGTACAACTTAGAGGACACTTTTCATGTCCCATCCTGAGTACTGGGTTCAGTTGGTATATATCAACTGACAACCCATAGGATTTTAGATCTGCAGCACACTGTATAATACAGTTGAAAATATTCAGTAGCTCTGCAGTTTCTAGGTGATTTCCCCTGGGCAGCTTGGTATCACCTCTTTGGTTGCTACTAATGAGTGCTTGGATTATTGGCAGAGGGATGAGGAGAAGACTGACAGCATAATCCTGCTTGTGGTCCCTTCAGATCAAGGTACATGAGTATTTTCAGGGAGAGAGGGAGAAACTGCTTTGATTCTGTACTTGTTCTGCAAGTCCATCGAGAGTTTAGGACGTGCTGGCCTGCAATTGTCAGCTGTATTGGAGAGGGTTGAATCAAGTCAGAAGGAAGTCAGCCCAGATCTGACCCCTGCCAGATGCTGAGCCTTACTGAACTAGAACATTCACAGGAGTCTGAACAAGGAGCTGCTGGCTTAATACAAAGCATATTTGATCTTCAGTACACCCCTTTGTCCTTGCTGATATGCCGCTAGATACATGGTGGGCTCTTTGCTGACCTGGCAGTTTCTGATGGGCCTTGTGCGGTTTTCAGACCTCACATGTTGTGGAGGTTATAAAAAGTTCATGTTCATTCTGGAGTGCCTCTGACCAGGGATAACAATATACTATTTTAAAAGGCAGGTGACCTGATCCGTAGACAGTACTACAGGAGCTGAGAATGTCAACAAAAAGTGAGTGCATGCACATCTGTATCAGTGCATCTGCTTGTAGAGGAAACTCTTCCAAATCAGAAAGTGAGGCTGAGAAAGCAAGAGGGAGAGAAAATAACAGAAGATGTTTGTTCTAGAGCAGAGCGGTGATCATAGGATGGTTAGGTTTAGACGAGACCTTAAAGATCACCTGGTTCCAATCCCCCTGCTATGGGCAGGGACACCCTCCACCAGACCAGGTTGCTCAAAGCCTCATCCAGCCTGGCCTTGAAGACAGCCAGGGATGGGGCATCCACAGCTTCTCTGGGCAACCTGTTCCAGTGCCTCACCACAGTCATAGTGAAACATTTCTTCTACCCTCTTTCAGCTTAGAAACTTTACCCCTTGTCCTGTCACTACAGGCCCTTGTAAAAAGTCCCCCTCCAGCTTCCTTGTAGCCCCCTTCAGGTACTGGAAGGCCGCAATAAGGTCTCCCCGGAGTCTTCTCTTTTCCAGGCTGAACAAGCCCCACTCTCTCAGCCTGTCCCCATAGGAGAGGTGCTCCAGCCCTCTGAGCATCTTCGTGGCACAAGATCCAATGCTTCAGCGTGGCATGTAGAAATCAGGTGTGAAAGCCAAGCTGATAGTGGAGGAACTCATTTGGAGGAGAATCCAAAGATGTTTGAACAGTCAGTATCTGAACCCAGCACCCTCGGAAGAGGATCTGTGAGATTTTGATATAGTCTCTATTTGAGGACCTACAGAGAGATCCAGCTATGATCAGTTTTGTAGGCTCTGATTAAACACAGTGCATAGAAATATGGTAACATCTCACAGTGGCTGTCACTACATTGGTAGAAACCAAGCTGCTTGGTGTGGATCCATGTATTTTGGGCTGAGCTTGACATAAGCTTCCCCTAGTCTAAGAAGACATTAGCACTGAATCTTTTCTGCTTCTCTCTCTCACTCTCAGATGACAGCTCCTCTGCCAGTTACACATTCCCAGAAGTGGGAATGTGTAGTTTCTTGGCTTTGTCAAGGCTTCTTCTGCCTTCTCAGGCTCTTCAGTAGTCTGAACACAAATCTTCCAGAGAAGCTCTGAAACTGTAGATGCTCTGGGTTTATGGCACTCTTGAGGAACTTGTAGTACTTTAAAAAAATGTTAGGGTTCTGAACCTGATTATTGCTTATTTTAGTTAGAAATGCACAGCTGTAGCAAAATAAACAAATTAACAAAAAACCCCAAGCCCCCTCACTATATGCTTTTGTTCAGACATGAGGCTTTAGGTCTCTGAAAAGAGGTCTGAGCTGCCGGAGAAGGGCATTCCTATACATAGCTGCTTTAAGTTATTTCACTCTCCTCTGCAGCAATTCCGTGCATGATTCACCATGTTATGCAAAAATGTTTTCTTTCTTAAAATAGTTTTCTGTGTCTTTGAGCTTTCTCCTAGACTTCCTCTTCTTTATGGTTTTAAGTAGGCTGTATCCAACCCGATATTTTTGTTTCGGCTATAGATATGCACTGTGTCTCTAGATCCTATTCCTTAAAGAAGTTGGGAAGGAAGGGAACTGCTTCTCCCAAGGCTTTCCTTGCTCTTTGCTTTCACCTGAAAGTCACCAAGGGTAAAAATCTACATCAGCAGTCCTAGGTGTCGCTCACTTGGCTCTCAGACTAATGTGAAAGTTAAAAACCAGAAAGACCATTAGTTTTCACAATGGACCTTGTTGGCTAGCATGAACACACCCAAGAAAATTTACAAGCTCCATAAGCAAGTTTTCCAAATTGTCACATGCGTGCAATCCTTTTCTATACTGCTTTGCATCCTACACCTTTATACAAAGAAATTTTGAAAGCATTAGAAAATAGGGAAGGCCAAATGCCACCTACTGAAAGCTAGGAAACCTCGAGTGAGTCGGTTTTACTGCTGATTCAACAGGTCCACAGAGTCTGGAGTGATAGGTTGTAGTTCATAGGCGGCTACTGCTGTGATGAAAAGATGTTTAAAATTTCATTAGATGTTTACGGACCTGGAGGTGAGACCCCGGTGGATTATCATATACAGCATAAAAACTTCATTTTTTTCAAAAAGACGGATTAAACGCTGACCTGTTATGATCTTTCGACTAGATCATATCAGGTCTCAGCTACAAGGATGACCTTAGCGCGTGATTTCCCTGACATATGTAGTTCACACTTGGCCTTGCTTACTTTGTTTAAATTTAGATTTATCCATTTTTCATGTTTAAGCAGTAGGGTAGCTGGTAACCAGACATTTTTAGTAAATAATTGCTCATGTTGCTACTAGCTGAGTGACAGCAAATGAAATCCTACAAGGATTTTTATACATTTTGGTGGTAGTGATACAGCTAAGTGGCCACTTGGTAGGTGAGAGCTTTGTTTGTCTAGGGTTTTAGCATAATCATTAAATCACAGCTTTCTCTAATTGCCTCAGCCGCAGCCAAACTCAGTTGGATGGGATTCTGTAGCAAATGGAATTCTGTCACATTCAATATCGGTGTTTGCTTTATTAAATAGCATTTCTCTGGGGACCCGCATAGACTTTTGGAGTTTTTAATTTGTTACAGTATGTAATAGCTGGCTTCTGTGAAGGAATTGTTCAACAAACTGCATCCTTATTATTACTACTGATGCCTTTTTACTTTAAATGAGGTTGACAAGATAAGATAGGCCATTTAGAAGAAAGCTGTGCTCACTTTGCTCGGTGCAGACTGAGTTTTGAAAGGGAGCACTTCTTGGCATGCATAAATTCTCTCATTTCTTTGAAGTGAAAATTTAAAGTTAATAATTAAAACAAACACACAAAACCACTCCATTATCACAGCCTCTCGGTTTCCACATTGGGGAAACCCATTCTCTATTTCTTTTGGTGCCTTTCAGGACAGGAACTCAATACCCCTTCATTTAGCAACCTTTACAACCCCTGTCAGTGATCTGTTACACGGTTATATAGTATTATGGCAGCAATAACACTAAAAGTTTTGGCTCTAAGTGTTTTTTGTCATTGTAAGCAGGTGATTCAGACATCTCCATTTGAATCAGAGTTTTAATTTGTAAATGCAGATGTCAGTTTAAAAAGTTCACTACTCTGTGCTTCTCACCATCAAAACTTGTAAACCATGGTGTATGCAGAGAACATGTGAGTGTCTTAAGCACAACCCAACCTCTTTTTGTTGCTGCAACCTGGACTCCTGATTATTGTTTCTTCTAGGTCCTGCACCTGTGTCGGGGTAACCCGCGGTATCAATACAGGCTGGGGGATGAAGGGATTGAGAGCAGCCTTGTCAAGGTCAGCACGGGGGTACTGGTGATGAAAAGCTGGATGTGTGCCGGCAGTGTGCGCTGGCAGCCCAGAAAGCCAAGGCATCCTGGGCTGTATCAGAAACAGCGTGGTTGAGGGAGGTGATTCTCCCCCTCTGCTCTGCTCTGGTGAGACCCCCACCTGGACTACTGCATCCAGCTGTGGAGCCCTCAGTATAGAAAAAACATGGACCTGTTGGGGCACGTCCAGGGGAGGGTCACAAAAATGATCAGAGGGCTGGTGCACCTCTCCTATGGAGACAGGCTGAGAGAGTTGTGGCTGTTCAGCCTGGGGAAGGCTTTAGGGAGACCTTACTGCAGCCTTTCAGTACTTATAGGGGGCTTATAAGATGGGGACAGACTTTTTACAAGGGTCTGTAGTGACAGGGCAAGGGGTAATAGCTTTAAAGTGAAAGAGGGTAGATTCAGAGCAGATATAAGGAAGAAATTTTTACAGTGAGGGTGCTGAAACACTGGCACAAGTTGCCCAGAGAAGTTGTAGATGCCCCATCCCTGGAAACATTCGAGGTCCGGCTGGAGGGGCTCTGAACAACCTGATCTAGTTGCAGATGCCCTGGCTCATTGCAGGGGCATTGGACTAGATGACCTTTAAAGGTCCCTTCCAACCCAAACTGTTCTAGGATTCCATGATTCTGTGATTAATCACTTGGCTGTCACATGCCCGTTAGTGGGTGTTACATGCTTGAGGAGGATAGTGCTACACGACAGAAACAGGGAGAGACTGATCTGATGGAAGCAGAATAATACATGAGAAATGGAAATATTTGATATCTGTCATCTCTCCGTAATATTGTCTTGTATTTCAGATTTCTGAGGCTATAGAATGTTCCATATGAACAAAATTGCCTCTAGTTTAATTCTATTTTGTACAGGTATTTTTTTAATTCAAATAGGATGAGATAAGATACAGGATGTGAGGGTCTTTATTGGCAACTATGGCTAGCCAGGGAGAGAAGTTAGGAAGCCAGGCAAATAACCACCTCTTCTTCATTTAAAACATTTCATACTGGCAGAAAGCTTTAACCAGAGCTCCAACTTCTGTCTGCCACTTGGAGCTTTTTATAAGAAACAGCAGGAACCTGGCAGCCTGAAATCTTTGAGCGTTGTGAGCAAAAAACTTGAACATCATTTATAGGTTTTCCTGCCAAGTCTGTAAAAATGTAGACAAAGTAGATATGGTTGTTCACCCAGCTTTTCACTTATGTTTGTCCTTCACTGTGTAGGCTCTGAAAACCTCAACCAGTTTTCTTCCTGAATTTTAAATTCTTGGGAGGTACGTGGAATAGGATTTATCTTACCTACCTTTATCCCTGTAAAAGTTATATGGCTAGACTGAACTATTCTCTAGGCTCCCTCTACAGTCAGTGAAGAGACAGATATCTCCAGGAGGCTTTTTATCTCATATGAATTTAGACAACTGTCTTGGGGTGAAATGAATCCCAGTCCTGTTGTCACCCTCCAGCTTTGATTCAGCAAATATAGCAAGTTCCATTTTCATGCTGTGATTTGGAGGCTTGCACAGAATATTCCAACATCTGATTTCCACAGAATTTAATGAAAAATGAATGCATAAATCTTTTAATTAGCTATGAAAATTTGAGACTTGTTTGAATGCGCATGTGTTTGTATATAAAAAATTACAAGCAATATATGTACCTGTATTATTTTCAAAACCCCGAACATTTGACAACATCATCTGAATCGTGACCCAAATGGCTGATCAGGATGATACTAGTTGTGCTGTAGTGTTGAAAACTAGACCAAGTAAGTGGAGTCTAAAATATGGTCTTAATACCTCAGCCCTGCCTTTTTTCTTTTGTCTCCCTTAAGCAGAGTTTAGAATCTGAAACACACATTTAGCACAGATAGTATTTGTGGGTAGAGTGGCATGGCCAGTTGGCTGTGATTACTAATCCTAATAAGTACTGAATATATACGGGAATTAACTTGAAATGTACTTTTGCTATACTAAAGAATTAATCCTTTAAAAAAATCACACAAGTGGGGATTCTGAGGTGAGTTGAATAAAAAATCTGAATGAACTTTTAACTGACATAATTTGCAGGTGATTATATCTTATGAAATTATTTCTTAATTCCCACTGTGTTTTTTCTGCTTACGGAGTATGCACTGTTTATGTAGCAAAGGTATAGCATTTTTTTATTAATAATACATAACAAAGAACTCAATTTTGTACTTTACCCTTGCTTCTTATGAGAATTACTGTAAAGTGCCCTAATGTTTGCCTCTCTGCACTGTGTGGAATGATATAGTGCTCTTACCATTTCTTTGGGTGATACCTGAACACCCAAAATCACAGTTACATTATTAAGTACTTAAATGCATCCAGCAATTTAAAATTTAAAGTGTAGATAAGCTTGTAAATAGTACCCTAAGGGAGTTATTTCCTAAGACTTCCCTCTTAAATGTTTTCTCTTTTTCTGACTAGTTATTACTAAATTAAGGTTTTGTGCATGAGATTACCATATGATACACTGGATCGTTTCCATTTCATGTACCTTCCCAATAAATAACAGCTCTTTGGTTAAACAGAGCTGTCCAACATGGCGATATGCTCTTACCTGGTTTGCCAAGCTTAACAGGAAGTCATAATCTTTAGTTAATTTGACTTGCAGGCTAACAAATGCATACTTGGATCCCAGTCCAGCAAAGCATTTAAGCATATCCTTAATTTTAAAAGTCTTTTGCAGGGACTTAGCAAGAGTTTTGTCAAAGTGCTGTAGGGTAGAGAGTGTGTGTCATATAGAGATGCATCTCTTCACCCATATGTCTTTTCAACCTGTGTAATCTTCATTCAGGTTAAAATCAACTCTTCATTGCTGCATTACTTAGCCCTGTCACCAGGATACATCTCCAAGAGGCTGCAATGTAGGTAGAAATGTGGTTTGTCTTATCTGGGTTTCCCTTCCCTACCTGGGACACTTGACTTGCACAAGAAGGCGGCACAAGAGATAAAAGCAGTATGTTTTCTTAACTTGGCTGAGGAGCTCTTTCTTACCTCAGTATACGGTCTGTTAGATGTTAGCTTAGACTGTAGTCGTTCAGGGGCAGGGACCTCTGAAGGCCCCAGCTTTGTACTCGTCTCTAACATGTGTGGTGCTCTCGTGAGACTTCAGTGAACCAAGAGGTGGTGAGAGTCCTATGTGAAAGGGAGGTGTCAAGGACTGTCTTCATCATGTTCCCATTGTAGCATTTGAATGTTGTCAGTAATCATTTTATTTTCACTATAATAAGTGATAAAGGCATTTGTGTTCACTAAATTTTAGAGCCTTGGGAGTTGGTGCTGTTGGGTAGCTAGACCCAGAGAAACTATTTTACTAATGTTGCTGGGAATATGGCTTTTTTTCTGTGCCCTAGTGACATATGATGTATCATGCTCTGTATTCACTGATGGCAATACTAGTTATTGCCTTTTCATTGGGATAGATGGCATAGTAGCTTCCATTTACTCATACAGATGGAAGTAAACACGGTAAAAAAGAAACCAGGTCAAAATGTCAGAATAAAATAAGAACATTCATATGACTGATGGTAGTACAATAGATAATAGACACACTTAATATTCCATCTCTATAAATCATTCTCAAAGGCTGAGGCTGTGGGGTATTCTGTGGCAGAATAGAGAAGTGTAACTGTGGTTCATTTTTGATAAACACAAAAGTCAAGTCTGTGATTTGTCTGCAAAGATCATGCATGGAGAATGCCACTAAGGAAATCCATTACTGTTCTCAGCCAACTAGAGACATCCACATGCCTATGGAAAAACAGGCCTCAATTTTAAAACGACTTTGAATGTGGGTGTAGCGTGCACTGTATATATACCAAGTCCAAAAAGATACTGTGATACTGGTGGAAGTGTCTATTTCTGTTAACCACTGCACGATTTAGTTGTTAATGCTCAGTCTCTGTCCACACAGCCAGAATATAGGCCTTATCCATAGAGACTAAGTGCAGTCTTATCCCATATACTTAGAAAGGACAAAAGAGCATCTTCTTACAGTTATGGGTAATATTGCTGTGAAATACCAAGGATGATGCCATGGTGGCTGTAAGGAATCGGCAGTGGAATATGTCTTGAGCCCAGCTTCACTGCTCTTTTTTTTCCTCTTTCTTTCTCCTTTCCATTCTTGTGCACAAGTTCTGGGAGTGGAAATAATGAATTCAAATTAAAGAAGCAGGTGAAATGACACATTTCATAACTTAACCCTTTCTGCTCTGTACTGCTTTCAATGCAGTATTAACTCTGCGATCTGTTTCTGTTTGCTGTAGGTGAAGAGTGAAACATGCAGAGAGTGAGGATTTAAGGATTCATTTCTCTTTTGTCTGCAAGCTGCAGTAAAATTTAAACAATTTAAACAAAGTAATAGGTTTCAGACCAAGCATTCTTCTTTGATTCTGTTACTAGACTTATCCAGATAGCTCTCTGTTTTATTCTTTCCTGGCAACGTAAGTTAGAAAAACTCTGTTATTTTAAGGACTCCAATTTAAAAGGGATATCCAGCTTGATATACATGTAGCATCTCTAGCTGGAAAGATCGGGTGGCTCAGATGTAATGGAATAACTATAATTTTATAGCTGTGTGTCCACTGGTCTTGCTATTTGCCAACCTAGTGAGCAGTTGTCACAACTACTCTAACAAATAGTGTCTAATTCGGGCACACATTAGTGGCCAAATAACAAGGAAGGCATCAACCATCCTTCTAAACGTAAGAAAAATACTTCTTTTCCTCAATCAGTATCAGCACGTTTCAGTTAATCTGAACCCCCGGTATAATTGCCCAGTGTGGATTTACTGTTTGAGAATCTAAGTGACGCTATGTCAAAGCAGCATATCTGAAAAGCTGAGGTGTGTGGCCAGGATCAATACAGCATAACTGTTTTGCTCTGGTGATGCTGATTCCCACATCCCTGGCTTTAGAGAATATCAAGAAAATGGTATGAATCAATTTGCATATTTTGCAGTCTATCTCTCTGTTTGTTTGGGTTTTTTTTGTTTCCCCTATTTTTATTTGAAATAAAATAATTAATGTTTGACTTTCACAGTTCCCCATACATTCCCAGCAAATGAACTGATACTGCTCTTCCCTTGCCCTGTATTTTCTTGCCTAATAGCAGAGTGGTTTATAGGCAATAAAAATAGGACCGTTGTCACGTTAAGAATGTCCAGTGAATCTGGAAGAGTAGCTTTCCTTTGTGATCTTTTCCACGTAATCCCATTGGATTCTCAAAGTCACTGCAGATCTAGATGAGAAGCAGAGGCGTCGTCCCCATTTTGCACCCAGGTCAGTCTCTCTGAGGCAGTATTGCTGTGGGATTGCTGCATGGCTGTATTCTGCCTTTTCAACGAAGCACTAACTTGGTGTTGTTTCTTTACTGTACAAACGAAGATGTTCCAAAGTGGAATGTAAACAATAATTTAATTAATTATGAAGTAAGCTGAAGAAACTGATATGTTTGGGGCACTGAGCAGAGTTTTGGCAAGAAGTTGCAAGTATATAATGGAACAGAAAACTACTTCTGACCAAAGCCAAGTGTTAAAATCTTTCTGCCAGTTTTACTACATATTGTTTGGGAGTTGGCATACAGCCACACTAGTGAGTGAAATAAAAGCAAGCAACACCATTAAAACTGTGAATATGTGTGAAATAACAAATGGAAAGAATAGAGTTGGGCATTCCTGACAGGGAGAAGGGAGCTGGAGATTCTGTAAGATACCAGTAGCTGCAAGATTAAGGGTACGTTTATTGCTGTGTAAAACATTCCTTGTGTTTAAGATAAAATAAGTCATATAGAATAACAAATGCAAAAGCAAGGTGAGTGGTCCTTGCAAACCAGACCTAGACAAGCAGATTGGTCCTCTTGCTGCGGTGCTTTTACTAACCGTACAAGGTACCACATCTTGCTGGGAAAGATGCTGTGAATGTGAGATATGTGTGCATCTTCTTGTACCTGTGTGATAACAGCCATTTGGCTATATGGGTTTCTCACCATGTACTCATACCGTATATGAGTATTCCACTCTTTCACTCTATTCATACTGTTTCCAAGAAAAGCAATCTAAGTCTTGGAATATCAGTATTCCGTATAGAATTCATATAAATAGCAGAAAACCATTAAACCAGATTATAAAAACATTGTGCATTGCAGAGCCAGACCTGCAGATCAGTACTCAAATGTCCAAATGTATAAAATTAAGATATATAGATCCCTGTTAATTTGTTACTCCTGTGAAATTTATATCAGAACCTTAAATATGTTGGGTAGACTTAAGATGGGTCTAATTTAGAGCTGATGGGGAAAGTTATTGGTTTCTTGTGTTCAGGCATTTTATTTTTAATGGTGGGTCAGTGTGTTCTGAGCATAAATATTAGTGTCAGAATTTTTTAATGATACTTATCTTGTGAGTTTCATAATTTGTAGTGGCTGTGCAGTTTTTACAGGTGTATTTAAGGGCAAAATCTTATCTTGAACTGCATTTTAAAAGCTCAAGTGTGGTTTGACTTGCTGGGAACAGGGGGAGGAATACCATTCTCTCCTTGGGGAGACAGCAGTTTCCTCGCACAACATTAACTTGAAAGAATGTGAGAAGCGCATATGTTGCCAACAGGAGTGTGGACGTATAGAGTTCTGAAAATAGTAAGTGTCAATAGGGGAGGGTTGCAGGTGCCAGAAGAAAAATGTAAGCTCCCAAGGGCACTATCTCTCTTTATTTTTGCCTTGTCCAATGCCAAGCCACATAGGTTGATGTTTAAAATTCAGTTCTTCCCTCAAAAGTGATTATATATATATAAAAAGGTCCCATTTCAGAACAGACATTTTTCCTGTGTGCATTCAGAATGACATTTATTTGTTTCCATGACTCTCTTTTTAATATACTGTTTACACCTGTTACACGTGTGGATCCAAAAGAGAGATGAGGGAGAAAGTAAAATACACTTCTCGCTGAGTACGAGTCGTGGAGTTGCCGTGATGGGGCAGCTCTGCCCGAGGCTTGTAGGCAGCGGGACCTCTGCATCCACTCTTCTTGAGAACACAGTAGCCATACGCTGCAGCTCTTTCCCCTCTGCAAAACACTAGCCTAGAAATCCATAACAGGGGATTAAACCATTTAACCTGCGATGGGAGCAAACTGAGCCGATTATTGCTTTTTCTGTCCTTGTTAGCCACTGAGGACAAGTGATCGCTCTTCTTTATAGCAATCTTTTCCTAAGGTTGAAGACTCTCATCACATCCCTGTGAGCTTCTTCTCTGTTATACTAAAGACAGCTAGGTCCTTCTGCCTTGCTTCCTATGAGTCTTTTGGAGTTGATTGGTTTGTTTGCTATTGTCTTTAAACTCAGTGATTCCTGTTATTCTCAGATAAATTCTTGAAGAGTAGGTGGCCCAGATCTGGCCACACTACTTCAAAAGTGGACAGACTATTCCAGTTGAAGTCCTTCCAGAGATGTGTTTGCTGGAGTGGAAGGGAATTATATCCAAGACATTTCCCTTATTTGAAAGAGCAACACATTGCTGACATATTTGCTTTATGATCTGGACCATTTTCTACAGTACTGTTTAGACAGTTATTCCCCATTTTGTATTTGTGCTTTTGTCACTTCACTTTATTGAATTTTATCTTCATTTCAGATGATTTCTGCAATCTATCAAAATAATTCTGAATTCCAATTCTGTCCTGCAAGGTATCAGCATCCTCTCTTGAGCATGGTTTCACGTGCTGACTTCCTACATGAACTCCATTCTGCCTTCCAAGTCATTAAACAAAAATAAAGGAATGTGGAGAAAATGCCATAGGCTCAGTTGGCCTTGTATTCCAGTTGCAAGATCTATTTTGGTTCAGCAATCACCATCACAGGCAAGGAGAAAAGCCTCATTTGGCTTGCAGACTCTTTATCATGTAAGTGTGTAAGGTGTAAAGAAGAACCCAGCTTGACTCTCAGATCACACAGTGAACATGTGGGACTATTAGATGGAAGGGGAAAAAGAACATCATTGTACTTAAAATCTGATTACATTTGCCAAAGAAATCAGCGTCAGGAAAAAATATTGAAACCCTAGGATTCCATTTACTTGGAGACCCTATTCAGAGTTGAGCCATGCTTCAAATTACAAATAATGCTGGGGGTGGAGGAGATCAGAGGGAACAATGACAGTTGTGGCACAAGACGTTTTGCTGCTTGGGTAGCTGGCTACAGCAGCATGGCATCTTCACTTCTGACCCAACTCGCTGGCTGTCTCTGCCCTCTTCTCTCCTTTGACCCATTACTTAAGTTTATTTTAATACAAAATATTTTTAAAGTATTAATTTTCTTTTTTTTTTTTTTTGTTATGTTTAGGCCATTATTTCAATGTTTGAGCGTGTGAGTGCACTACGTGAAAGGGAGGTTGCCATGGTAATTTCTCATTATTGTTGAATAGAAAAATAATTACTCTGGCAAAATCCCCCGTAACCTGTCAGAGCATAAGTTAAAGATGCCTGGGGGCAGCCTTGCCTTCACCATCCCCTTTTTGCAAGAAAAAGGGGGTGTCTTCTTTTTTTTTTTTTGTTATGTCTGCATCCTTTTTTCAGCTTGGCTAGGGGACACCTCATTTGGTTTTATTCACCATTTGGCTGTGAGAGTAGTTGGGCCCACCTGTGACAAGGGTGGAGCA
Source organism: Rhynochetos jubatus (assembly GCA_027574665.1). NCBI lineage: Eukaryota > Metazoa > Chordata > Aves > Eurypygiformes > Rhynochetidae > Rhynochetos > Rhynochetos jubatus. The sequence goes on along the minus strand of CM050651.1, from coordinate 57,865,775 downwards.
GAGAATTAATCAGCAGAGCGTATCCAAGCTTGACAAAGAATTTATATATTCTATTAAGGTTTGAGGGGTTTTTTGTGGGTGGGGTGTTGTATTTTCTTTTTTTCCTTCTTCCTGGCATAAAAGATGCAAAAGTGTAAGATACCTTGGGCAGTATTCAAACTGTCATAGTGTGGATATTTCATCTATCCAGGGAGGGAATCCGCAGTAATTCCATCTCCACATTTTCCTTGCCTTCAGACTTCTTGGAAACAAAAGTGAGTGCAAACATGTGTGGGTTTGAGGTGAGGCCCTTTCCCTGCTCTTCTCTGTTTCCCGTGTGCATTTGCATCCCAGCTATGTGATGCTTCCATTTTTGGTCTCATTTCGTTGGATGTTGCATGAGTAGCTCCAGTGATACTCAACTACTGAGTTAACAAGAGCTGCAAATGTGGTATGTTAACATTGCTTAAATCCTTCCCTCCGCTTTTCCTTCCCTAGGACAACTATGTCCAAACGATCCCAGTTAAATGATACTGCAGCCTCTCTTTTGGCAAAGGGCTGAGTGGTAGCTCGTAATTTCTTGTTGGAACATACACTCTCACATGGCCTTGTAATGTTGCCCACCAGGCTGCCCTGAGTGGAGGTGTGTTGCTAGAAGCTGGTTGCTGGGCTTCTGTTGGGCACCTGTACGTTCTGTACTTACCATTGTGGCTACTCGGCTACTCAATGCAGCGATGTCTGCACATGGCAACATTCATCAGGTTTACACCAGCAACAAGGAAAGAGCAGCAGCTCTTCTGACAACAGATTTCTAAGACATGGGGATGGTTTTGGTACCTCTTTGTGTGACTGAATTTTAGGCAAGTACCACAGGGCCATGCCACTCGTCGTCCTGCTGCTGCCAGTCAGGATGTGCCTTGGCAAGGAAGATGAATTACAGGTTCTGACCTAGCCAAGAATTCTCATGGGGGGTCTCTGGTAGGAGCTGGAATGCTAAAACCTGTCCTTACCATATCTCTAGGGATGATTGACAAAAATCAAAGTAAAGTTGTAAGGCAGGAAAGATAGCCTGCTCAGCAGTTTGGAGTGAAACCCAATAGTAACATCTTCCGGAAGAACAGGAGCAGAACTAAAAAACTCAGTTATTTTTCTGCATGTGTACATATAATGAATAGGATGGATGCGTATTCTGTCTTAAATCGGCATTTTATTTCAGTTTTTTCTTTTCCTGTGAAGGTAACAAATGTTTTCTGGCCTAGTTATATATTGCTCAGGCATTAAGAGGTCCTCAGTGCTCATGATGCTGAACAAACATGGCCTTGCACGCTGGGAAGGTAGCTGCTGTGAGTGGGATGGAGTGGCTCCGAGAGGCGCGAACGGGGCATCCTCATAAGTGTATTTCCAGCTTTGTTGCTGATCCTGTGTGCTGCAAGTGATTCATAACCTCAGGGCCTCAGAGGAGCAGAAGAGACTGCATCGAACATTTCAAGTCTAGATATTAAATATATACATAGCTTTTGAATGAAACGATTGGGGCATTCTGTTGTTGCCTGACTTCTGTGAAAACCCTTGCAAGCTGGACCACTAGCACAGGTGCTAGACATTGGGGTTTGGGTGCCTGTTGATGATCGGTCGGGTCTGAAATGCCTGGTTCAGTTGTCAAAGCCAACCAGCTCCCTGTAATGGTGTATTGATATATGCTTTACACTGTACACTATATTAATAATTGCTATGTTCTAGCTATGTGCATTACTGTAAGTCTAAGTATACACAGGTCATCTTAAAATATTGTTTTCACTTCATATATCAAACTGAAAAGTAAAGATTTCTCACAACAATTACATTTAAGTGACTAGCTGGTATTTAATTAACCTGCAGTAGCATTGTATTTATATTAAATGCATTGGAGTGGAATGGCTATTATATTTAGTTTCTAAATAACTTTCTTGTCAACTCATGCTGATAATCGGGTTATGTAGCATTATAGAATTAAGTACTGAGGTTTTTTCATTATTAGGACCAAGAATTTGAGAGACACAGCCCAGAAAAGGGGGGGGGGGGGGGGGGGGAGAAGTCATAATCGCTCTATTTTCAACTGATTTATACAATAATTTTTAATATTTAAAGAAACACATGTATTTTTTGTATTAAAGTTTTTACACTTTTAGTGTGCTTGATAAAATGACAGTTTAGCTTTTTTCTTAAATTAGGAGTAGAACCTTATCTAGGAAAATTACTTTGAAATGTCATATAGACACCTACACCCCAAAATCATAGGCGAAGAAGCACGAACTATGTGTGATCCTGTCAAATTTCTTTTACAAAGGATGAACATATTTTCATTTTGCCTCCTGTTAAGTGAATGATCTGTTGCTTCCTAGGATAGTGACAACCTCTGGTGGGATGCCTTTGCAACTGAATTTTTTGAAGATGATGCAACCTTAACCCTTTCATTTTGTTTGGAAGACGGACCAAAGCGATACAGTAAGAGATACGTTTTTTGTTCTAATTTTAAGTTTGATTTTCTAAACACAGTTAACCTGTAAGAGACAGATGCACCCGTGGCAGCGATGAGGTCACTTGTTTGCGACCATCGAGTTCCATTAAAGAATTGCATGGGTTTGGAATCTGTTTTTTGGTGAAATTCCTCTGAATTTTATTACATGAAAATAAATTATTTCCTAGTAGACTAGAGCAAATAATACAATATGATCTTTGGAATTTTTAAATTAATTTGCTTTGGCTGTGCTTGCGCTCTTGGTTAATTTGGTTTCTGCAAACATACACGTGTTGTGTCTTGTGGGCAAAGTTGTTCACAGAAAGGGAACTTCCTAGCGAATTTCAGTATTGTTGCTAAAAGGGCTTCCAGATTTAAAAAGGGAACAGAAGAAAATTTACCAAAAGTTGTGTCCTTGCTGGTGTAGGTAATCATTGTTCCATCAGCTGTGTGTATCTATGCCTTTTGCACACATTAAGGACCTGCCCTGGATACTGTCTGCACAGCAGTGGAAGCGTAGAATACTCTCAACCAGGCACTAAATGCAAGCTTGTATAAAGGTGAAGCAGTGAATAGATCCAGTGGCATTGGTATCCATTGCCTGCATACGCTGAGCAGGAAAAAGGGGTAAAATTCATCGAACAAGTTGTTTGTAGTGAATAATTCATTCACTAAGCAACAGAGATGAATAAACATTGAAAACTACATTGCCAATTGTTTCACTCCATTCAGAGTGACCCCTGCTTCACGGTGACAGCTTGTGCTCTCTGCCTAATGTTCTGAATCTTGCGAGGCTCTTCTTTTATGTGAGAGTGACTGATTGTCAGCGTATCACTCACATACTTCTAATTCCTTTTATCAATTATCTCAGGTATTTATTTGACAAGTGTTACCTTCTTCTGGAGAAAAAGTAACAACCGCTACGAACGCACGTTCTGAGATTAGTGTTGACAGAATTACAGTTTCTTGCCTTTCAAAGCAAGTGATAACTCTGTAAAGGTCCTCAAATTACAGCCTATAGCAACGTCGGTAACAGCTGATCTGTCCTGATTAGGTTGAGTCAACTTGTCAGATATCAGATTTGCTAGTTGTGTTATCAGTCCAGAAGGCACAGATACATCAGCAAAAAAGCAATTAATGTCCAGTTAGATCAGAAGGAGTTGTGTTTTTGGAAAACAGTGCTGCATATGAAAGAATTTGTCAAAGAGTAAAATATTCCTGTTGTCACAAATGCTTGATAATGGTTGTGCTATCTGTAACTGGGACGGTTTGGTACGGGGCAATACTGCGATTTTTAGTATTGTTGCTGATAAGTGTGATTGAAAGATCAAATTGTGGTGGGCATGCTTTTAAAAGCCACTAGTACACAGGATTTTTCCACTGGTTTTAATTTCTGACCTCTGCACAAACTGTTGTGCTTTCGGTGTTATTCTCAGCACCTGGAATTAAAGCTCAGCATGTAGGGCACTTTCTGTTCATTCACGCTTCCTTTCCTTCATTAGTAAATATTTATGTAATTCTTAACTACAGTATTGGTGTTTCTTTGTGACACAAGCAGTATTCCTGTTTCATGGTACTCTAAGGAGTATGCTTGAGCTGTTCTGGGCTGACACTCCCATTGCCATGTGAGCGGGCTTTGGGAGCAGCCTTGGGGTGCCAGTTTGTCCGAGTCCCTGCTCAGGGACACCTCCAGCATTGCTTGGGGAGGGCACAGAGTGGAAGGTGTGTGCTAAGAGCAACTCTCTCTTCCTGCCACGGAAGTTTGTGTCCAAAACCATGTCCAGGAGTTGAGAACAGAGCAGTCTGCTCTTCTTTGGGTACAAACATGAATGGAAAAGCACTTCTACCTGTATCAGGTCCTAGCTGAGCCGAGACCTGATCAAGGTCTCCATTCTGCCCACCCAAGCTGCATGCGTGCTTCGTTATGACTGAGGAGGGTCTTGGCATCCCCCAGAGGCCGTAATACCACCCATACCTTATTCCAAGTAACAGATGAAATCGCTGGCCAGTGAGCTGAGGCTTCTGTTTCAGGAGCTGGAGTATGCTGAGTGGCAGCAGCACCAAGCATGGAGTTTCAGAAGAGATGAAACAAAAGTGCCTGATCTCCATCTGCGCTGTCCCCGCAAGAGACCTGCCTCCTCCACCAGTGTGCATGCTCTTCAGTATGTAGTGGGCATTAAAAACATCCGAGCTGGCTGAGAGGGAAGAGAAAAGACAAATAGTTCGTTCTTACTCTTGCAGGCACAAACAATAATGGAGGGAACGAAGATTAGGCCCTAGAAAAGAGAAATAGGCTTCCTTCGAGAAGTTGTTTATAGAGTTGAAAGTGATGAAAGATGCAGGCCTCTCGCCTTTGCTCCAGGATTCACCTCAAAATTGCTTGCCTTTGTCTTGCTTCAGCCTGTGAGAGATTTGCTTACATCTCTGACAATGGTTGTAGCTGTCACCTCATTTCTTTCCATTGGGCAATTGTTTCCCTCTTTTGGTAACTGTAATACTCTATTCTGGAGCAAACAAATTCCAGAAAAAAATCTTGTGTGTGTTTGTGGAAAGGACAAATGCTTTTTCATTATCCATGGCCACAGTTTTTCTCTGCGTTATGGGTGATTCTGAGTCCTTTTCCCTCCTGGTTGTCAGGGACTATCCAGATCTTGCCTTAAGCCACCAGAGACAAGGAGGAGCATGGTGTTCTGCCCTGGGTTCCTTCTTTGAAATCCCTGAGAGTATTGTTGGAGACTGCTGGAGACTTGCATATTCTCTTCTGTCTGTCTGTAATCTTGACTGCAGTCCCCAAACCCCTCTGGGGGCTTCTTTTCCTGCTTGCTTTAAACTTTTTTTTTTTTCCGTGGGTTTCCTACTGCAGTCTGTTTCCCAGCTGTCTCTCTCTGCCCTCTGCTCTTACCTGGACAGCCCAGTCCCACAGCCAATGCAAATGTTGAGGGCGTGTGAATTAGGCCTCTAAATCCCTGTTTGTGTAAGTGTTACAAGACTTGAAAAAATGCTACTTTTACTTGCCTCCCATTTGTTTTAACTTTTAATATACACTTCTGCCCAAGAAACTGTAAGGGTTGTAAACTCTCTTTCTTTCTTTTGTCCCAGAAAACGAAGCTGTTTATTTAATTTCATGGCCCCAAACTGCTGCTTTTAGGCCTGCCTTTCACATTATTGTGTTTTACAGCACTCCGCTCTATACAGAGAGAAGCGGTTTTCTTCCCTTTGCTACTCTCTCTGTTGTGTCTGCAAGGTTTCTCCTTGTCTGTCAGCTCTGAGATTCTTTAATTTGTAAGGAAAAAATAGATATGGGTCAAAGTGGGGATTTTAAGTCACTGGGTTATGTTTACTTGGCATGAGACAGCACTATGTACTGATACTCGAGCTAGCTTTAACCGTGCCTGTGTATCTGTATGGCACAGCATGTAAAGGTACTTACCTATGCCCTGGGAAGAGTAGAGGTCTGTTAGTTCAGTGATCCACCAGTGCTAATTAATTTGGTTGCCAGGTTTGTTAAACCTAGACCAGTTATCTTTGCAGAACATTATTCTGCCTTGGACAGATGTGCACTTGAAAGCCCAGCTCAACTTTTCATGCAGAGATTCTGTGTCAGACCTGAAATCACTGCTGTGCCCATCTCTGCAGCTTTGTCTTTCTTCAGTAGTTTATTTCTGTAGATGCAAGAACTTTATCTTCTGCCATTCTTCCTTCCTGGTACAGCATTCCGGAAAGAAGATACTGTCTTCTTTCATACATCCACTGAAAATGTATGTTTTCCTCCTGCTTGCTTATACCCCTCAGCTATTCTTTTGGTCTGCTGTTATCTATGAACCCTACTCATGTTATGAAATTCTATATTGAAATTGAGTTTTAGTGAGAAACACTAGACAAAATAAAGTTACATTTAAATGGAACAAAGGTGTAAATTATATGTGTTTTTTCTAGTCTGGCTTTTGGGCTACAGTGAGATGGAGAGAAAGCTCACATGTTCCAATGCCAGGGAAAGATCCCAAAACCAGAGATGCTACCTGTTTTAAACTGCATTGAATTATATTCAACAGAAACTAAGAAGTAAACCCATGAAATTCATTTTACAGTGAGAGCAAAAAAAAAAAAAAAAAAATTTGCTTTAATTTATTATGCCCTGATTTATTGGGTCAAGAAGTAAATAGGATTTACAGAAAACCAAAAAAAAAAAAAAAAAAAATTATGCCTAATGGAGCAGATTTTTTTGTTCCTGGTTGTGGATAAAACATATTCGTTTCCTGTTAAGAGCCTTCTATCCCTGTGAAAGAGTAAATACTAGACTCTGATCCATTGTTGCCCAGGTTCTTTGTTTCTTAGAGACAAAATATTTCCCGAACAGATAAGAGAAACAAGTTTGATTGACAGCTCTTAGCAGAGTCTCATCAGCTGCTGTGCTGACAGCCTGGTGATGCGCACTGTGCTGATGTGGTAGGGACTGACAGGTGATTGACAGCCCAAGACTGTGGAGACAGGAAAGATGAAGCATGCTCAGTAAGAATAATGTGCAGTGTTTATGCAGCACTGCAGAGAATAGGAGCTAGAAAGTTAACTCTTTCAGAGCAAAGTGACACTGCAACGCATAATGGATGCAGTTGCCACTGTACAGAAAATTAGAGCTTGTCTGCATTTCTCTTCTGTTCACTAAATGCTTTCTGTTCATGGCGTAGCAATACACTGTGAGGAAGCAAAAGCATGAGCTATCACATTTGAAGCTGTAAAAAAATTTCATGTGTGGTAGGTGTGATGGAGTCCTCAAAATGGATCTATTTAAGCCTATAGATGTAGAATGTATTGAGAATTTCAGGCACTTTTTATGGGCTTCCATCACCCAATTTTATATAGCATTGCATAATGCTACACAGCAGAAATTTCACAAGGAACAAGTTGAGCTCTTTTGCTCTGTGTATCCCCAGAAAAATACAATGATTTCGGTTTTATTGTTGCTCTGAATCTGTAGCTGATAATTGAATATGCATTTTGTGTTATAATTGCTATTGCAGTTTGTGTTTGGAATGTACAATATAACTATAACATGCTTTGCTTTCTATGCACTTACTGTTAATTTTCTTTATTTGGTGCATGAACCCTGCTTGATTTTTCTTAATTTCTTGATTATTTGATAACTGGAAAGTTAGAGGTACAGTTTTCTGGGCAATAGTTTCAGAGTACTGTGAACTTTGGACCAAATGATAAAATCATCGGCCTTAAAGTGCTTATCTGAGTTTCTCTGTGTGCCCTTAGAATATATTGCATAGGTGTATCTTAGACTTTATTTCAAATTATTTAGTCCATAGACAGCGAGCGAGCTGCTTTGTGCCCTGTTCATAACCTGTGCAATACAGGTAAATTTACAGCCCTTTGTTGGATAACTTCTGTGGATGTAATGGTGGAAGGCTACATCTGGTGGACATTTCTTGCAAGCAGGGAGCATATTTGGGAATAAACAGGGGAAGTTTGCCACAAATTACCCACTTGCTTAACTATTGTCAAAAAGTTAATTCTGAGAGGCTAGCACCCGACATTATCATCCCAGGTTTCTATAAAACTGTTGTCTGGCTTCTGTCACAGAACTGTTACAGAGAAAATTAAATTTGCCAAGAGAAACAGACTGTAGTATTTCCAGGAACGTGCTCTTTCTTTTTGCTTCTTTTTTTCCTAAAGAAATCCTGGTCATTAAACATGATTTGAGCATTCAGGTACAACACAGTAAATTGGCCTAACTTAGGAAGTGAGACAGATGATTTTGTGTAGCTGCCTGGCCTTTGTCTTTATATACCACTCTTTCAGCTTAGTTTTTTTCAAAGTTCTTGGCAATACTTTCGAGGTTAAATTTAGAACATAGATGAAAATTTCATTAAAATCAGGTCTAATAGGTCCACAAGTGCCTGTGGATCACCACTAGCATCTCCACCCCCCAGTTAATGATTTCTAATTGATAATTACTTCTTAAAATCGGTGTTTTGAGTTCTCAATCCATTTTACATATGCTCTATTGAAACTTTATATTCCTAATTTTTAATAAGGATATAAGCAATGCACTAGTAAGTCAAATGCATTACAGGTGTCTGACTGTATTACACCTATGCACTTAGCTTTATCACCCAAACTTCTGTAAGCTCATCAAAGAATAAAATGAGATTTGTTTGACAAGACCTATTTTACATAAACCCATGTTGACTGGCATTAATTACATCCCTTTCACTTCAATCTTCGTCGGTTACATCCTGTATAATTTTTTTCACTATTTTGTCTGGATTGATATCAAGCAAGTATATTATGTTATACGGTTACCCGACTGTACAGTGCCCCTTCATAAATATCAGCACAACAGTAATGGGGTTATTTTAATTTCTTCCATAGTTGGTTTTTTTTTTTTGTTTAATTATTATTTTATAACACCATATAGAAATGTGTAAAAGAAACTTTTAGAACTGCTAATTTTGAAACACTCCTAATAGATACTATTTAAGATCCCTTTTAGCTGCTGACGTACTAGGAAGCACTTTTCATCTCAAGATCAACATCATTTCCAAAAGTAGAATAAAAAAGCTTTTTATGTACCCATGTTAACAAATATTCTACTTCCAAATTAAATTAAGTTTTGAATAAAATTCAAGCTCCTTCTTATTTTCTCTAGTCCAAGTAGTCGTGGATTTTTCACTGCCACCTTTAGCATCTCATTCTAATATTTTGTGTTTCATAATGTGTTCTTACAAACTACTCCCCCTTTCTTCTCTTTGCTTTTAGATTCTATATTCATTGTAATTATCATGGGGTTTTTCCCTTCTAATCATTGCCTTCAGTTTTCTACTAACTCTTTTTGCCAAAATTGTTTTCTTTCTTCACAGTATAGTTGTGGATTTGGGATATCAAGGCTGTTCAGCAGGTTCTTAATTTTCATGCATAGTTTTTCTCTGTATTTTGTCCTGGTCAGTTGAGCTTTGGTGAATCCAGGATTTTGAAGCACCAGCTGTATCTCTCCTACTGATTGGGGTTGCCTTTTCTTTGTCTGTACTGAATGCATGTTTTAGATGGCATTTGTACAGGAACATGTGGTCTGATTGGAGAGTGTCCAGAGGAAAGCAAAAGTCTTGAAAATAAGCCTGACTAAGAAAAGTGAAAGAATTTGAGTTGGTCAGTCTACAGAAGAGAAGACATGGGAAAAAGGAGAGGGGAAAATGGGACATAATGACAGGACCTTTCAAGGAGAGGCATGTGGTCTGTTTCCATATCCATGATGAGCAGAAGAGCTGCTGGCCTTAAATTGCATTAAAAAAGGTACACTGAGGGATTAGTTCCTACCGATAAGAAAATCGAGGTGCTGGGACATCGAAGAGCTGTGGAGCCTCCATCAGCCAAGGGGCTGTGTCTGACCTGCGTCTCTCATTCCCTGGAGTCTCTGGTGTCAAGGAAGTGACAGCTTTCAGCCCCCTGTTCCGTTCAGTCTCAGCCATCATAAGAAGTTACAGAATGATTTTCTCATCTTGGGTGCTAAACTTTTTGTGATTAAAAACACTCTACTGTTTCTCATTTTTAGCAATATGAATAACAATTTTCTAATAGTGCTGGGTATGCAGGACTGCCCGCACAAATCTTCCACCGATTTCCTTCAGAATGTGCATTTTTCTTTTTCTCCGTATCACTGACAGTTGCTGAAGGAATTATTCCTTCTGGTTCCTGATTTGCGATTAGCAGATCAGAATTAAACCTTCACCTCTGCTCGCTTCAGGCTTGTTAGTTAGCATAATGTTCCTGCGCCTCGGAGTTATCCATACCTTTAAAATACAAAAGGGCTTCTTGACTGTGAAGTGCCAGCCATGTGCAGCGTGCGTGCACACACATACGTACACACACAACCTCGCTTAGGTACTCCGTGGAAAGGTTTATCGTGCAAACTGTCCTAGCAACACCTTTTTCAAATATCTCACAAATAAATACAAGATTTCAGGTATCTTATAACCGGGCATGTCAAAATCTCTTCCGTGTGTTGCTAAGCATGTTATACAAATCAATGTTGGAGACCCTGTGTCTGTAAAGTAGTACCTACAAGAGGGCTACTAAATGCCTAATGTGAATATTGCACAATTATATATGGCCTTGAATTGCAATGGCACGCTGAAATCACGGTCAGTCCGACTGATTCTGCTGCTGCATAAACAGATTAAGCAATAGGCCCTCTTTGGGAGAAATCATAATATAATAGGATGTGATACGTTATAGGAGCCTGGGGTCCATTCAGAGAGCAGGAAGAGTAAGGGCAAAATTAACATGAGTGAATCACAGTGATTTATGAGCTTTTTTTCCTGCCCAATACAAATAATCCCTTTGTTGTGGTTGGCTTTTGTTCACCCATTTGGTCCAAATTATGTAGCGTTCAGTTCTTTCTCTCTGCTGGAGACAATGTTAATAAAATGCTGGAAATGCATGCAAAATAATGGAAGTCAATAGCTTTTTACACCAGAATACAAAATAACTTTTCAATATTACAAACTCAGTGTAAATGATTTCTTTCTTTGCAGAGTGTGATGGGAGTTGGGAAGAACTAGTCAGTACTTTCTGTTTTGCTGAATACCTGGCAGGCAGATCAATGTTTGGCTTCACATGGCATCAGTACATTAAATATAGATCGTTAGTTTGGTTTTTTTTAAATTAAGAAATGAAAGTGTTGCTATGCTATGGTATTTTAAAATGTTTTTGATAGGAAATTGAAAATACTTGGTTGTTATTACTTTAGCTTTTAAAATTACCAGGTGTTTTTTAAGATGGTCAGATAATGTATGTTATGTTCTTGGAGAAAAGTGTTCAAACAAACTTACAGAGTTCCTGTAAGAAACAAGTCTCAATATTCATACAAATCTAGAATTGTATCTGTCTTTCTCTTAGTAATTGGGAAATATCTTTCTTCTGCATTTTTTTTTTTAATTTATTTTTTGTATTACACTTACAGTGCTTCTTTTTCAGAAATGAAACACCCCACTCCATGAATGACCTAAGCAATACTGGAAACCTTGTGGCAGAGCATATTTTCATATTGTCATCTTGTTTCTAGACAAAAGAGAGGCATTCAACTAAGTATAGTAGTTTTACCCACAACTGATATAAACTATATTACTTTGGAGCGTATGGATTGCCTGAAGGTATTAGAAACGGATTTCCTTTTATAGAGCACTAAATAACTAAACACTGGACTGTCAGGATTTTTTCTTCACTTTTTGAATTCTCAGGTGTAGCTGAATCAGAATATTGATCCTAATGGGTTTGGGAGCTTTATGTGTATTATGGTAACTTGATAATAATTTGAAAATTCTGTATTGTCTATGTATGCGAGACTGCAGGTAGCAGTGTTGCAGACCTCACGGCTCTAGGACACGAGCAGGACAAGGCTTGTAGGTGCAGATGATCTTCTTTAAGTTCAGATAATAAAAATTTCGCTACAAAATATGACCTCTGCCCATAGGTTTAATCTCGCAGACATGTGTGCACACACAAATAGAACAGTCAAATATGCAAACATGCATCCTAATACAGCATGGGGTTTATTACACAAACGTGTATGTTTGTGTTTACTGTACAAATAAAACTTTAATAAAACTTTCATACTGTATTTCAGTGATGCAGAAGTGCTGTTCCACATGATGCACCTTATTTTTAGGCACTAGGTATTTACTGTAGTGCAATATTTTTAAAGGGCTTAGGAGAATACAATATGCAACATCACCAAAAATTATGGAATCTTTATAGAAATACGTTTAAACTAGGTCAGCTGCAGCACCACGATTAGCAGAAATAGAGCCAAAAGCTGACTCTGGACACTGAGATACTGTTCCCAATTCCATATTGGAAGTTTCCTTGAATTAATGTAGTCATTTTTATTTTTTTAGGTTTGCTGTGTATGAGAAGGCTAAGATATTATACAGTGGCTATCGTTCTTTATCATATTGAATTCTGCTCTCCAAATTATATTACCTTTAAAATGTTGCTGACATTTTGCTGTTCCACTATTCTGATCCATACAGGTTTTATACCACAGTATTTTAAGTTCATTCTGGTACATATAGCAGTGTAAGCAGTACCTTATATTTCTTGTTTCTTCTTGTTTTCACAGAGAAGTGGATTCTGTATTTAGGATTTTTCAAGACAAATGCAGCCAATATATGCATACTATTAAAAGTTTACTTCAGAGAGGACAGTTTATAGGAATATGTATTGGATTTGGAACAGAATGATTGAGATTTGTGATATTGCTTTGATTTTGTGGAGTTTAAACTGCTCTTCTACCGAACTACAGCTAATGTCCTGATGGACATTGTTCTGTGCCCAGCTCTGCCTGCACAGGAGGAAGTGCTAATCCAGGTCCAGCTTTCCAGAGCTGCTATTTTTGGATGGATCTTGGCGCCAAGTCATTGAACAGGAGTGTTGGTACCTTGATTTCATATAGTATGGTTGAGCCCAAAGCAGGAGTACAAGAGCTCTGATCCACTAGGGGTGGCTTGGAGTGTGGAGGAGATAGCACTGCAGCACATGGATTTACCACAGCCTGGTGGTGTCACCGTGTAGGGCTGTTCGCTTGCTGTCATCCAGCCGAGACATGTGGATCGTCACTCACTGGATGAGAAAAGTTTATTGCTCAAGGGAGTTATCCCATGCAGCTTAGCACTGGACAGGAGCCTAGGCGATGTCTCTTCCATACCTCTGCTCCAGAACGAACTGACAGGTTGTCAGAGTTCCTTCACCCACAGGGGCTTGCACCTTAAGCATGGTGTCTCGAAAGTGCTATTCCTTCATTACTAGTGTTGTCTTTTTCATACCTTTCAGCTTGAAACGGCTGCTTTTTCATCTGTGACCCGGGCTAATCTTAGACTGTTACCATTGTGGCTACAGTGGAGGAATGTGTGCGGAGAAACACCAGTGGACAGCTATCTGTTCAGCAGCAGCTTTTGAGTCAACATCATCTGTGCCCAAAAGTAGATGTTGACCATTTTGTTGTATCTTTTAAAAATCCATTACTGCTTCCATCTCCATTTGGCTATGAAAAAGGCTTTTATATACAATTTTATCTAGTCCAGAAATATTAGAATACTGTGTAATTCAATTTTATTTTTGTCTTTAATGTCTGGACCTGAATTAATAGGGCATTACTTTTCATCCTGATATCAATCTTGTTCCTTTCATTCAGATCCAAATTCCTTTGTAGTACATGATTTAATTCACTAAAATGAGGTAAAATGAAACCCTGGTCCAGGGAGCATTAAACTAACATATTTTTGGTGGCATATGTGATAGCGGCAGCCTGCTGTATAACTGTTGTGTTTCCCTCCCCTCTTTTATTGCTCAGAGACTTTAGAAGTTTTTTCACTCTCAAGAACTGATATTATCTCTATTTGTCCTTCCCTCCCCACCCTCTTCAGCCCCCCACCCCTTTCAGCCTTAAGGAAAATCAGTTCATCCATTATTAAATGAGATTAGAGAGATTAAAACCACACTTTTCTGCAATAAAATCTAGTTCCTATGATTTTTTTAAGCAATCCTGAACTCCAACTAGCTTGCTGTTCCCTAACTGAGGATCAGTGCTTTCTTTTGTGGCAAATTAGCTTTGATTTGACAGCTATTTTTGTTTCAAGATTGTATGCACACCAGCTTTTCTGCTGAGGCTTGGCTCTTAGGGACAGTTGCACATGCATGGCTGGCTATGCATCAAATTCTGTAATCCAAAGGGATGCTCCAGGTCATGGTTATTAAAAAAAAAAAGCCAACCAAACACAAAAAAAAAAGAAAAGAAAAAAGGCCAGGGAAAGAGATGTTGAACTAGAACGTGGCCTTTCATCAAGAGAATGTATATCAAGTTGGAAAACAAGGGAGTATTTGTCCTTCCCAGGTTGTTTCTGTTTAATATTCTACTTTTCTTCATCATGCATGCACAACTAAATTGCTTGAACTGGCTAGTAGTTTTGGAATGAAAATGAAATAGAGGGATATCTTCTACAGAGAGAAGGGTTTCACTGAGCTTCGTTAAGTGTGCACGACCTGTAATGTGAATTTGTGTATAACTTGAGAACCGTATTACGGCAGGGAGAAGGTGCTCAAGTAAATAGAAAGCAAAACTCTGGACAGTACATTCCAACTTGGTGATCCAGCATCTCCAACAACCTCCAGAAAGATAGTTTGTACTGTGAGCACTCTCAGGGGCAGCTGGTTGATTTAAGGTGATAATCTGTTGTGCTAGTAGCTGGAGGCTACGTTGACATGAGTAAGCAGTGCAGTGCAGTAGGAGAGGACCTGAAGAGCAAGACAGGTAGTGTTAAGGTCATGACGTCCACACCAGACATGTTTTGCAGAGGTTTATTTTTCACTAGGTCCAGTCCAGTCTAGTGAACGCTTTTTAATGACTGATGTGCTTCAGGTGCATCCCTGGAGCCCATCTGATTCCTGTCTTGTGAACGGAATCCAGTTTCTGAGCTTGGAGACCTCTCCACAGTGCAGAACAAAGTGGGGTGATTTGGCCACTGACTTCAGAAAAGTGGTCCTTAACTGAGTTAAAAAGTGAGTGTGAATTTAGCTCTGGAGAAGGAATCCCTTTGTGATAATGCCTTCCTTAGACATCTTGCCAGGTGCCAGGTAAATTTTACCATTGTGGGTAAAAATGTTGGTTTAATTTTACTTTTGATATCATATTTAGCATAAAGGGAATAACCCTCTGCTCTTCTCTCTTGCTTCCAAGAAAAGCATGTTGGTCCTAGAGGAGTTTGTTTTACATCTCCAGCACTGATCATGTTCCTATGGTCTCTGGTCTGATGGCAAATCCTCTTCCCCAAACACCTGCTTGATTTTTTTTCTTCTAAAGATATGGAGAAGGTAGACTGTTCAGCATGCCGCCTCCCACCCTTTTCACTCGTTTCAGTCTTTGTGAGGTGTGCAGCCTTGTTCTTCAGCTGTATCTCTGCCCCTCCGGTGCTGCTGACCTCCCTTGGGGTAAGCCGGTAGCCAGGCTTGGCAGTAGCTGAGTTTTTCTGCTCGGGACCCTCAAGCAGTTAGCCCCAGCTGGCAGTCCTAGAGTGCTGTATGGAAACCCCATCGCCCAGGGAATGGGGTCATGCAGGCTCTTGGCATAATTTGAAAGACAGTCTTACATCCCCAAATGCCTTCTTCCGAAGCTTCTTTCCCCCCATCAACTCTCTTTAATAATAACAAAGATAAAAGACCTATTTAGAACCTGGTGTGATTCTACAGCGTAGAGCTCAGGTATAATAAATATAACTTTAGCTGCTCCTAGCAATAACTTTTTCAGAAGAATGTAACCAATATGTCAGTAGAAATACTGTGGTCTGCCATGACTTCAAATTAGTATTAATACACCTTGATATGTCTCTTGATTGTAGAAAGGTGCACACATATAGCTAGATTGTAATAAATCTGTATACTATCAAATTCATTTGTGCAAATATATGTGATCATGCAATTACAGTCTGCATTATTGCAATACAGATGCACAGGGAAGCGGGATTAAGATTGTGCTGTCAGCTTCAATTTGAACATCCCCTGGCATCTGAGCACACTGCAATGCAACATTAGCTTTTGCTGAAGCCTTTTCTGAAGCTTTTCCTGTAGCTGCTAGAATTAGGATCAGTGCCTGCTTGTCTTTGGCAAGTCACTGCTATCCAAAACCCAGGCATGTGGGCCTGGTCTTTCCGGGCGGTGCAGTGGTCACCCGCAGCACACAAAGAAGTATTAGGAATGGAAGTAATGTCCATGGGGAACGTTAGCTAGTACTGAAAATGGTAGTGTGGCTTCTCTGCAGAAGCGGTCAGTGAGAGTGGTGACACGAGTACGTAGAGCAGAGCATCTCTGGGCATGACCACCACCGGTGAGTCTTGCTGCAAGAAAAAGATGTGTCTTGTTAGCAAGGAGCAGCCTTTCCTGGCCTTTGTCATTACAGAACTGCCACTTCTGGAAAAAGAGAACTGACCCAGCATTTAGATCTCCTTCTGGAAAGGAGAGGAATGTCAGTATTTGATTTTTGTTTGTTAGTACAACGTTTGGTGAGGTAGTCCTTCAGTTCTGCTTAAGTGGAATGATTGTTTAAAGATGTTTTAGTGTCTACTGAAAGTACTGCTTACTATGCAGGGACGATAAAAAATATTATTTACAGAGAGCATTTTAAAGCCATTTTTAAGCAAGGATTTAACGTGATAATATTGGCATGTGAGAATTTACTGGCTTGCACATCTTTCTAATTACGTATTCCACTTCTGTCACTTCTTTTGTACTGTAAGGGTTATTGCAATTGCACAGCATTTATAATTTGTCCTTATGAAACTGATACATCTACTCACCAGACCGTGACACATTTCTGTAGACCTGTTGATAGGATCTAAACTGTACTTCTTCTGTGTGCTTTGAATTTGCAAGCAGAAGTCGGCAGGATTGAAAGGGACAACCATGAGTCCTTGACCATGAAATTTTGAAACAGTTCTAATATTAGAGAAAAAGAGCTGGGAGCCTGGATCAGACAGCTGTGTTCCGATAGCATGCACAGCTTTTCATGCACACATTACCGTCCGATTTTCATTGCCATGGAAGTACATTATAGATTATTTTTTTGCGAGCTTTTCAAGTGCTTATGTCTTTCTCTTTTCCTTCTTTACACAATCGCAGCTATACTCTGATTTTTGTCACTGGTTTACTTTGTGAAAGATGCTATTTGACATCTCTAGCTAGTTTAGTTATAAAGGCAGGAAGTAATGAGCAAATAACATCCTAATATATACTCATTATATTCAAATCAACAGTGTTTGGGAAAAACAGTGCTTTTGGTTTATACTCATATGCCAGTGAGAGGCAAAGGGGCAAAGACCAAAATTTTCAGACGCAGAGAATATTTACAGTCATTTTTACAAGTGTTCATGTAAATTTCTCATTAATATATCTAACTGCCATTACATACAGCCATTTGAAGAAAAAGAAATCACTATTAAAACCATCATGTTGTGTATTTAGAGTCTCACCATCATTTATGAAACCTGTTCATGAAACTTAAACTTTTGCTTTCTCATAAACTAATTATTATTGTTCCCAGGTTTCTGGCACAACCAGTTTGGTAAAATGTCATGCATACATAGCTTTCCTATTTGAAAAGGAGTCTAGGAAAGATAATATTTGATTGATTACATATGAGTAAACCTACTATTTTAGACAGTGTAGCTGAATGTATTTTATGCAAAAATATTAAAATGCACAGTTCTTCTAAAACAAAGATAGGCCAGAACATCAGTAATTATGAGTCTTTATGCAGGTTCACAGCAGTACAGTGATTCTCTTTCATTTGATAATTACCTTGTTAAGCAAGTGTCCAGCTAGCTCTCTCTCTTTTAAAGAAAAATAATCTGCTCATTAATTCATGGCAGAACTCCAGCACTCTTCATCAAAATATTGGTCTGGAAATTTAACCGAGTTTTAGATTCTCTGGACAAAAGTAAGCAGCTTCTTCTCAAATTCCCTCTGGATCGTTTGTCACTCTCCCTTTCCATTTATTATCTCAACTATTATACTTCATATTATGCCATGCTTGGTTGCCTGTGTTTGGATGAGTTCTGCCCCATGCTACCGAAATGGCAAGAACTCCCTGCCTCAGTACAAACCAAAGAGTACGTGATTTTTTTTTTTGCCTGTCCATTTCCACTCTAACTTTCTTTGTTAAAATTGAAAAAAGAACAACACATACACCACCTATTTAACTCCTCACATATTTTTCAGACTAGAGGAGACATGGTTCATGTTGCAGGGATGGCAGATAACGCAAGAATCCTTTAACAAAACATGTAAAAGTTTCCTTGGATGACGTGAGAATGGCTACAAATCCTCAAAGGGAAGTTTCTTCCTTTCTTTGGTATTTCAAATGTAGCTCAGACTTGTTTGGTGGGATTGCTGAGAGCTGTTGACAGACTTAGATCAGTGGAAACCTTTCTTAAAAGTTACATTTTCTGTTTCTTCCTCCAGAATAAATGTAACTTCCTGTTTCACATCTTAGATGCGTGCTCGCTGAGAATAGCAACAATCAGGTTTATCCTGTTGCTGAACTAGCTTAAATATAGACATCAATAAAGAGAGCAGTAATGAATCTCAGCTAATATCCTGTTTATTCTTACAGAGCTTTTTTATAGATTCCTTTGCTGTCACTGAAGATGCTTTTATGATTTCTGTAATGTATTTCTCTTTCAAAACAGCAGAGAAGCTTTCATCTGTCTGCCATCATTACTATTTACAATTGCAGTGGCACTACAGATGATCTTCCTCAAGTTTCCAATCCACGATATTTTCTCAGGCGCTTCAAAACTGCCAGAAGTTATTTCAGAGATAATATATTTAATATAGACTATTAAATCTGATGCCTTGAATTCCTCAAGACATGTCAGGAGTGACTCAAGCGCTTATTTGTTTTCCCATGGACCACATGAGAGCATCCTTTTATTTGAAATCAACCCAATTTTATCCATTGCCAAAAGTGCAATGAAAATTAGTTCAGGATGGCTGAAAGGTCATAAGATGCTTTGCTAAAGGTATATTTCATCAGAGTCCTCCACCCAGTGCTCCAGACATGCTGGAGAGTAGGAAAGTCCAATTTTCTACTTAAAGGAAAAAGAAAAAAAAAGGCATAGGGGGTTGGGTGGTGTTGTTTCAAAGTCCTCCTTTGCTTTTACTTAACGAGCCATCCTAAGTAGTGAGTTCTTTTTTGACATTGTATGGCAATTGAATGCCCAAATCCCTCATACACTTTCACACCCTGACCTTGTGCATAATCGGAGAACATCAAAGTGGGAGAGGACAGGAAGGGACTCTGGCCTGTTGGATACCCGTGTGAAGGACTCATTATCCCTACCAGCTCCTAAGCTGTCAGTGCATAGTAGCGTGCTAGGTGACATCCAGAAATGCCTCCCTGCAGACCCTGGGATGACCATAATACCCATGTGGATGGAAGCCAGACGGGCTTTAGCAACTGCTCCCTGCCTCGTGGTGGGAAGAACCAGCCACTTCTTGTGCAGGAGCATTCACAGGCATGCGTTGAGACTGCCTTCCCCTCACCACGCGCTTTTACTCTAATAGTTCCAAGGATCCTTGAAATGCTTTGGAAATACTGTATACTGATTCATCCTACCCAGCTGAGCCATCTGTTGGAGGGTATCTGGATTTGTCTGGTTTTGCTTTTTGGGATATTTTTTTCCAATTTTGGTCAAAGTAAGAAATCTCCTGCAAGATTCGGTCTGGATCTTTCTTCCCTGTTCCAATTGCAGTGCATTGCTCTGCAGAATTTTACTGAAGACCCCCTGCCTTTCGTTTGAAGTTTGGTCAGACTGTGCTATTTTTCTGAAGTGTAGTGGGACACAGGTGTTCCTGAGTGCTACATCTCTCTAGGCAGAAAAGTGTCTTTGGGGATTAGAGGTGTGCCACGCTTCTGAATCTCAGCAACTGTCATCATCTACAAAACTGACACAAAACTCAGTTGGTGACAATTTTCCTATTCTCATTTCTGGAGTATTTGGACATCTGAACTCCTCCAAGCTCCCTATTTCCTGCCACTTTGTCCCCTCCTCTCCAGTGCATGAAAAGAGTTAGTGGGGACCCAGCTCAGGAGCAGTTCTTCTAACTGGAGACAGATGGTCACTGCTGGGGCTGGCCAGGGAAACAGGACCTGAGACCCCGAGGGGCACTTGGTACAGGGGAGAATGAAGGGTTGTATGAGTTTGCAGTGTCTGCCACTGCGATAGTCACTGGAGAAGGAGGTAGGAGAACAGATCCCAAATGCTTCTTTTTGTGTGTTAATTTCTAATGCTGTGTTTGGCTTACAGCAGATGTGCAGGGAAACTTAGCACCTGAAAAACAGTGAACCTCCCCAGACTGTTGTGGTTTTGGTTTTTTTTTTAAAGTAAACATTAAGATGATAAAGATTTTTTTTTTTCTTAATATAAGTTTTGAGTGTTCTGAGGTCTTACCTCTTGTGAAATGCAACACAGTGAGCTGGATAAGTACTATGTGTAAAATTCTGAAAATAATGAGTCCAAGATGAATTGCAATGCTCTAGCTACATGTAGATGCAAGGAAGAAAACACAAATTTCTGTGTTTTCTGAGCAATAATTCTGAGTCTGGGCAACAATTCCTAAACTTTCACTACACAATTACATTTTTTTTCTTTAGACATCTCTTCCTAAAGCTTTGGACAAGATGCTGCATAGTTAAAAAAATTATTTCCGTGCTTAACTTCTTCTATTACTATTGTCTGTTTCACTTATTTTTCTGCTATTGCCACCTTCGCTACATTTTGCCTCATTTTGGAGAAGAGGCACTGGAATAGCATGGGAACTGGTGTTTTCTCAGGATCTGGATATCCATGATAGTGCCAAATACCATGCAAAGTTACTTACTATTCTAAGAGATCCAGTATCATTTTAAGATCAGAGGCAATGAGGTCTAGCTCTGTAACCAAAAGTTTGAAAGCCTGTATGATCTAAACTGCACCTCTTGTGAGTTGTGTAATAAGCACTGTAATAAGCAAAGCAGATATTTTTCTTTTGCTGTAAGCGTTGCTTGACGTCTGAGAAGAATACATGGAAAGCTGTCTTCTACACTGGCATCATTAATCCTGAATTTTCTACAGCAAAATACAAATTAATTTTATGTAGCGCAGAGCTAAAAATCAAAGGTAATAAAACCTTGCAGGTTACTCCTAATCTTCTATGGTGTGTCTGACTGCATCACATTATCAATGGAGAAAAGACAGTTTCCATTTCAGCACACAGTCTTTTTCAGCTTTTTATCATATAACCTCTTGTTTTTATGAGGAAAATTACCATGCTCTCATTTATTTTGTCTCTGCCACTTCTACCATCCTGGAGGTGAAAAATTCTGTACCCCGTGATTCTTGTCCAGTAGCTGTTCTGAGAACTTGTGCTTTTACATACTTTTTTAGTGAGATTTTTCTTTTTTAATCCATAACCAAAAGCTGCTGTAGGTAATATTGTACAAATGATGTATTGTCTGCGCTAAATAAAGCTGCTGCCTTCTGCTATGATTTGTGACTGAAGTTACACCTCAACAAGTGGAGAAAGTCTCAAGGATACAGCTAGCAAAGGATCAAAATTTTGTCTACACAGACTGTGGCAGGTAACTTGGGTAAGATTTGTTCTGTTGGCCAAGTTCAGATGCCTTCTTTTGTTGCCTGTCCTAAACACTGCCACACATGGGGGATGGGTATCCCACTGCTCAAACTGCCTTTCAACATGCACAGGTACTGGGAGCTTCCAGGCTCATCAGAGTTCTCTTCTGCACAAATCAACTGTAAAGACTTTCTAGTTGAGCCTCTTGCACATGGAAGTCCATCCACATCTTAGATGGAATTAGATGGTGTGAATTCATAGAATCATAGAACCATAGAATGGTTTGGGTTGGAAGGGACCTTAAAGACCATCTAGTTCCAACCCCCCTGCCATGGGCAGGGACACCCTCCACTGGACCAGGTTGCTCCAAGCCTCATCCAGCCTGACCTTGAAGACAGCCAGGCAACCTCTTCCAGTGCCTCACCACCCTCTCTGTGAAGACTTTCTTCCTGATATCCAATCTAAATCTCCGTCCTTTCAATTTAAACCCGTTACTCCTTGTCCTGTCACTACAGGCCCTTGTAAAAAGCACACACACACACACACGCCCCCCAGCTTCCTTGTAAGCCCAATTCTGGTCATCATGTCTGCAATAGACCGTTGGTCTTTACTTGCAACACCAGTCCTGCTTACATTTGTTCTGTTTGTTGTATCTGCATTCCATATTATCGAGGCAATGCTTTAGTGTTAGACCGCGAGGATGATGGACAACAGGGTCCTAGAATATGTTCTGGAACATGTATTTAAAGCCTTAAATAATTGCCCTCATTTTCAAAATTCCAGAACACCTGATTTTCCACAAAGTCAGTGAAAGTTACTTGCATGGTTGAGGGGAGGATTGTCATAGGCACACAGAGATACATGCCACATCCCTGTTGACAAGCCAGTGTGAGGGTAGGTGGCTGATACCCCTAGTGCAGTTGGAAATGCACACCTGAATATCAAGGCACGTTTTAAGAGCAAATCTGTGCCATGGAAAAAGCTTGTCATGCAAGTAGGCAGCATTTTCACCCATTAAGTTTTTAGCATCCAGGATACCTTTGGTCTCTCATTTCAGTTTCTTATAGGTGAGAAAGCCTCTTAGAGGCAGAAGATAAATGCTGGTGTCTCTCTCCATTATCAAATGTCTGATAGAAAAGGGCAATGCTTGTTCAATTACATGGCAGTTGTGTGTTGGATTTGTGAGGCTAAACTGTTAGTGATTCATAGCTGTCTCATTTTGGATAGGAGAGGTAACCTGCTAGGTCCTTGTGCAAGACTGAGCCTCTTCCATATCACTTCTTCATTCATGTCTTTCTGGATCGTAGTGACAGTCTGTGTAGACTGCATCATCTTGTCTATGCCTATCGTTTCTCTTGTAACTGTTAGGTACCTATATAAATACATGGCTAAGGAAATATAATTGAATGAATTATACAATAATTTTATTAGTTGACACAAAAATCAACTTCTACACTTTTTTCCCCTAGAGAAATACCATGACATTTGTGTAGATGTGAATTAAAAATGCCATATAGATAGGGCCTGGACTTCTGAACTCTGTTGAAAATGGAATATATATAGCTGTCAAAGACAGTAACAAAAAACTAGGCAGTGAGGAGGCAGATCTGTCATTCAGACTGATTGGGCTTACATACATTCACCACTTTCTGTACCTTGCACTACACAGTATTTGATCGTCTAGATGGCTTTTATCAACTGTTCAAGTGACAGAAGTCCATTGAAAATTGGCCTAACGGTGTGTGAATTACCTTGCTATGATTCCTCAGGCACCCGAGGGCAGCTGTTAAAGGCTGAATCCTATTCACCTTTGTGCTCATGTCAGACTAAGCAGGTGTTACTTCTGTTTTTATTTGTTTTATCTGATTATTCATTTAACAGAAATTGCCAAATAGAAAAACCTGACAACTTCTTTTAGCTAAGGAGAGGAGAATTTGCTGGAATGCAGTATTTACTCCTTCCCTAACGTCAGTTTTGTTTTCATTCCTTTAAAATACATATCCATGTTCAATTAAGTTTAGTTTTTTCAAACAGCTAGTTGCATGTGCTACTTCTGAAGCAAGTCAGGCTTGAGACTTCACTTTATGTATTCTAATGTCCATAAAAAAGAGAGAAAAAAGATCAGAGAAAATTGAAATAGGAGAACCGTATTTACAGGAGAAAGCTCTGTAGATGTAAATAGCTTCTGTGAATTGAATAGATTTTATTTTGATATTTCATGGTTCCCAAACTTCTGTGGCTACTTCTAAAGTGCTGTTCCTGCTGTTTACCAGCACTTTAAAACTTACAAAAAGCCTACAAAAAGACTTCTTGCATTAGTAGATTCATCTCCCTTTCTTTGTCCTTTTCTGTTTTCAAGATTAGGCGCTGCCTGGCAGGGAGGGTGCTGTTCTCACTCTCCTCCCTACTATGTAAACTGCCTGCTGCCTCCATGTAAAAGGTGAGGCTCCTAACACATGGTTAAATTGATAGAAACTGAGTAGCACAATGCGTGTGGCATGTTACACAAGTTAAAAATCACACACGACATGAAATACACATGTTGTTTGACACAGGAACCACATCTATCAATGTAAGACTCTCTGTGCTGAAGCCCACGTTGAAGAAGCACCTGTATCCATTCTGCAGCGTCAGAAATAGGTGTATTTAATTAAGTGCTGTATTTCTGTTCCTTATTCTTTGCATGTAGGTGTGTATTTTCAAGAGTGTAGAATGGCAACTCATGTCTGCAGTTTTATTTTTCTAGCAAAGTCTTTGAATGGACAGAGTTTTAATGTGCACACTATGAAGAGGGACATTTAAACCTCTCAGCACTGCTTACCTTGTAAACTGAACTTTCTACTCAGGCTCAAGGCCGTAACAAATCAGGTTGAAATCAGGGAATGCAATGGCTGATAATGTAATCTTTTGAGAGGAATTTCATCCTATGGGGAAATGCTCCCATTGGAAAGAGTGAATTCTGGGAGGTGGAACCTGAATCTGATACCACGTTGGTTTCCCAGTGCTGTCACTCATTGGCTTGGGCCAAGTTGCAAGACTAGATTTACACCCGTGTGAAATGAGTGGTAGTCCTTTCATGCCTGATTCTAAGCTTGATTGTTTAGAGTGGATTTAGACATATCATTTGGATATATGTCTAAATCAGTTGATAAAAATTGCTTTGTTTTCCTGGCAAGATTCTGGAACTGGAGACCATCTTAGTCAATATCTGGAATCCTAGACAAATCCCAGTGCCTGCTAGGAGAGCTCAGGCATGTTTAGCAACTGTGACCACTTCTCTTATTCTGGGTTACACATGGGGTTCTGGGTTATCTACAAAGAAATGGCAAAAGCATCCGCATGCTATCAAGCCAGGCACTGTAGTTCATTTTGTTAGGTCTCTGAAATAGATTATGTGAGTGCAAATATTTGTCAGAACTGGTCTTGGCTGTTCACTGATTTTAAACAATTGGATGACTGTTACACTGCTTCCCTAGGTGCTAAAAATCAATGATAATGCCAGACTACTTCATTCATTGTTATTTTAGAAAATCCCTAATCAAAACAAGTATAAGTGCTGATGTGTGCTCAGTGGTGGAGTTTTGTGTGTTCCTTGGAAAGATGATATTCCCTGGAGAGAGAGGAAAGGATTAGAAATGATAACCACTTTTTAAATACATCAGCTTGCTCATGTGTGTGGTGTTTTTTATCAGCTTTTCAGCAAAAGCTTCATTTGATTTGTGCAGGGATGTGGATAATAAGGAGAGAGGCCAGCGAGCTGATTTTTATAGTCTGTTTGTAGCTTAAACAAAGATCGGGGGTTTTGCGGATAAAGACCAACTGAAATACAGCAGATTATGCAGCTTTGGTTTTTTTCAAAGATTTGTTAATTTTTCCCCCCCACGCAGCCTGGTTTTCATGTGTCCACTCCACATGAGAACAGGGAGTTTTAAAACAGAATTTGTGGCAGAATTTCACCAGATCCTGCTCCTTGACCGTGGCTGATGCTTTTTATTCGTCAGTATGGCATGCTTAGGCACTGTTGCATTTGTGATAAACAGGGTTTGAACTTAGACCACCATGATATTAGCCGGCACAGCGCTCACTGCTAAAATGCCACGTTTCTGGTTAAAATCCTTGTAGTCAAACAAGAGGCGGAGCAAGCTGCTGTCTTCAGTAGAGGGTGAATATAAGTCGGTGGCGTGGCTCCAGTTTTTCTGTGACACAGTTAGAAAGTTTGATAAAAGCCGAACGGCCCTGCCTCCTGTACAGGAGTGGAACGCACAGCCCTGTCAACCGATTTCTCAGTGCAGGCAGAAGTAGCATTTTCCATTTGTTCATTTCTTGTGAGCATTGTATACTTTATGCTTAAGTTAGGATCGCTGGAATGCCGTGTGGCTTCCGGATGCTGAGAGCTAAGTGAGAATTGCTCTTGAAGCCCAGGCTCTGCAGTTGGCATCTGGCTGTCTTGCAAAGCTGAACAAGGTGCCTTCACAACCGAGCTGGGACCTCCTGCATTGGTCGTTAGCTGGAAGCGCAAAGAACAGATAAATAAAGAGCATCTCAAAGATGCTCTGTGTGAAAGTGTATGCGTTATTTTTAAATGCATACCAGAAAGACAGGCAAGCGCAAGGCGGAGCGGCAGGACAGCGCATCATTCCGGCAGTACTGCTCGTTTTCTTCTCATCTTTTTTGTCCAATATTGGAAGAAATGGATGGGTTTAAAATTCATTTTCAGTTTGGGTTAGAATTTAGCTTCTTTCAAAGCCTGAGATAGACATGTTGGCCACATTTATTTTTAAATTCCAAAGGAAACAAATACAGGAATAAAATCATGTTTCCCTGGAGCACTTGGAAAGCAGCTAGTATTTCATGCACCAGGTACATGGCCACCTGGAAATTCGGTTGACTAAAAATTGACTAAACAAAACTGAATCTGCAGGGAGTATTTCCATTGCAGAGAAAGCTGCAAGGAGTAGCTCAGCAGCGTTCTTGCAGGCAGTGTGATGTAGTGGGCAAATCTCTGGCACAGCTCAGGGCGGGGGCATGAGGAGACATGGTTCTCAACTCTCGTAATTTGTAAAACAGGTAAAGCACTGCTTTTGACTTATGTGTTTTAATTTTTGTGATAAATTATTTATCTACTTTACATTTTCAATGATCCACCTTTTTTTTCCCCCCCTTTAAGCAGGAAATAGCAAATTGAAAGACTTGGTACAGGCAAACCGGAGCATTCTTAAATAAATTAGAGCTACTTGTAGGAAGATTGAACCAGCTGTCAGTGACTTAGAACAGCTAAGGGATGGGAGCTGATTTTGCTCTTAATAGCTAGACTGTCCCTCGTTTTAGAAGACTGCAAGATATTTTCAGCTTATGTTTGCAAATTTGCCATCTTTGCTGTAGTCTTATCATATCTCATGTACAACTGACACCCTGATGAGAGATTTCTGAGAATGGCTCAGTCTGAGTGATCAATTACTGCATATTCAATCTGTAAAGCACTTCGGGTTCTTAGCGAGGTTAAGATGCTGTCGGAGTTTTCCAGTACTGAGGGTGAGACTCTGATGCTAGACCTCATATTAGCTAGTGCCTAATCCTGTATCAACTTCGGGGGGGGGTGTGGGTGTGTGTGTGTGTGTGTGTGTGGAATGCAATATTATTAAACATGAGTTAAGGTAGCTGACGTAATCCTCAAAAGAATACACATCAGAATAAATTAGATATGGTTAAAAAACCGATGCCGTTTATAAAACCATTGGCTATACATGGAGAGGAAAATCTCAGAAAATAATATTCAGAGCTTTCAGAAAAAAACCTATTAAGATCTCCACTTCCAAATCATCAATAAGCATGTGGTATTTTGTGGTTTTCTTTTGAATGGTACTAGGCTGTGAGTTTAGATAGTTCAGTTCTCTTGCAGGTGTCTGGCCACAAAACACAGTTCTGAATGACCTGCTTTTTATTTTGCTGATTTTAAAAGGACTGAAGTAGTGGGACCGCTGTTGAGGGACTGCCAGCCAACTGCCATCCTCAATTATATCTGCCATTCTTCAGCTTCTGTAGGGTAAAGTCACAAAGTCCCTTTAACAGCCTTTTTTGCTCTACAGGAACTGTTGTGTTTAAGGTATACTAGTGCATCTATCATGAAATGTTCAATTGTGGGGCAAAACATTGCTAAGGGAGGTAAATTTGGTCTCTGGGAAGCAGATAGAATAGAAAGCAAGTTAAGAGTCTGATATAAATGAAAGAATTAGTATCAAAAGGCTAATTGTGATTGTGTGAGACAAACCCTGTGTTGCTGTGACTTTCATACGTCTGGCCATTGAAATTCAGGGTCAGGTTTGCTGGATACATAAAGGTACATTTTGAGGACTTGATCCAAAGGGAAAAGCTTCCAAGTGGGACTGGCTCCATCAGGACAGGCTGCAGCCCCAGACTAGACAGGTTTGGTGTGGCTGCATTCATACCGCAGGACCTGAAGCAGAGGTGTGCTGCACAGCTCAGTGTTTCCTTTCCTGTTTGGGATGAGCACTGACCAAAGTGGGCTTTCAAACTGTCCCCACCATACAGGGTGAGGAACCCCCTGCTCCAGGCAAAGACATCCTCCCCATGACACAGTCTTTAGGTCAGCACCAGGCGAAATTAATTATCAACGATTTAGCCTTGCTGCTAGTCAGAAGGTTCCCCCATAACTGTGTCCCTTCTTTTAAGAAGTGGGGTATCTCAGCTTAGCTCAGCATGTTGACTTCATTAGGGCCTCTGAAGATACCTGCATACTTGCTCCTGCCAGCAGATAGGCACTCTGCATCTCCAGCCCCAGCGTTGTCACAGGCAAGAAGCAGAGAATGCCCCAAAGTTGGGTAGCGATGGCAATCCTGAATCCTCTGCATTTCCCATGTGCTGCTTCCCAGCGTGCCAGTCAGCAGGAAATCATTTCTGTGTCTTACTGTCTTGTTTCGAGCATTCCATTGATCCGCTCAGCGCTTCAGAAATGGTAGAAACATGACCTTTCCCATGAATTTTTAACATAAGAGCCCTTATCTTGCAGACTCGCCTGCCTCTGCACACCCTAGAGGACTAAAGACAGAGCAGCTTGATAGGGTAGCAACATTTGTTAGCAGAGATCATCCTGAATCTGGCAGAACCAATGCCTAAATACTTTCTGATTCTTTTAGAAATGACCAAAAATTTTAGGCTTTTTTCTGTTTTAAATGTACCAAGCAGAATCAAGTTTTTAACCTGTGCTTTAAATTAACTTTCTGACCGTACAGGAGTAATTTCAACCTGTCTTTCTTGGTCTATAAAGTTAATTTTTAATGCTTCAGTTTACAGTTTGGAATAAGATTTTATGACGTTCTATTACGGTATATCAATTTGACAAGATTCCGCTGTTGAAGTTAAATGTTTTAACACACATTTATAGTTGGAAACAATCTCTGTGATTGTGAGATTGTTTAGCAATAAATACAAGCTGAAACAAGTACTTTTTATCTGTTGTGGAAATAGTCTGTCAATGTTAAACAGAACTTCTATTATACACATATTATTTACTATTTACAATTTATTTATATTACAAACTGTAAATTTAATTTAATGTTAAACAGTTAAATGACAGCATTTGTGAAGCTAAGCTGCCAGTAATTTGACCATAAATGTATGTGATTTTTTTCCCTGAATGCTTTACACAAAACATTATGAAAATGCATACATTACAAGAATCCGGAGAGGGAGTGCAATTCAAGCTCTCCTAATTTTTATCTGAAAATCTATCCATTTTCAGCATTAGAAAGTAAGATGCAATAATGTATTCAGAGTGATGGAACAAGGGATTCTGATGGCTTTCAGCGCCTAACACCCTTCTTAATGCTTCTAGGTTTTGATCCTTTAAGATATCATCTTGAAAATCATTGTGAAGGAAAGCTACTATAATGTGTGTGATACAATGCATCTGGTATCTGCTTTCGTGCGTATTTTTTTTTTAACTGCCCTTTTTCAAGTGCTTTAAACTCATACCTATATTTGAACTGGTTTCCATAGTCAACAGTTACTACTGACAACAGTTTTCATATAATTCACCAAGGCCTTAGTCCTGCAAGGTGTTGACTGCTCCGGTACGCATCTCACAAGGGTTACCTCAGCTTAACCTCAGCGCGCACCTCTGTTCCCTCCTGACCTAGTGCAGTGCTGGCAGAAGGGCTCACACTCGGCTGCTGGATTTGGGGAAGGAGCAGCCTGCTGGATAGCAAAATAAGAGACCTGTCCAAGACTTGGCATCAATAGTGTATGAGCCCTGAAAATGAAGAAGATCTGAGTAGAGGCTCTAACCCTTCCTTTCTGTCTGTTCTGACTTCCAAACCAGAGGCCTTCCGTTCAAATTCTTGCTGTCATATGGTTCTGGATGGCAGAAGGTGCTGTCATGTATGTCTTCTGCCACATACACGTTTACTCTTGTGGCATACAGAAGGGAAGTGTATGGTGGGACCAGCCAGTCCACTGGCAGGGCTAGTCAGGTGGCAACCTTGGTTTTTGAAGGGTTAGTAAGAATTTGTAAGTTACCAGTGGTATGTTGCTGTTGAGTGTTTTCTTCATCTGTTTTCTGCTACCGCGGAATGTACAGAATATGCACAGATCATCTGCCACTTTGACACTTAATTTAAGCAGAGACCTTAAAAGATGCATATGGCTATCAGTTCATTTGGCAGAGACTATACAGCCCTGCTTTAAGTGATCAATTTGTCCCTTCTCAAGCCTAGGCACTTAAAATTTGTGTTTTCTTGTCTTAGCCATTCATTCTGGATCTGGCCTTTAGCTTTTCTGCTGCAGGTTGGACCCTTGTGTTTAATTCTGTCCCTGTCTACATCAGGACTGTGTCTTCTTTTCTGTATCTGTACTGTCATGCTCCTTCTTCATCTTCTTTGAAAAAGAAATGAGAGTCACAATTTGTTTTATATATAACTGGCCAAACAAGGAAATATTTTAAAATTTGGTGATAGAGAACAAAGAGAACTTTAAATCATCAATAAATGAAAAGCTGAATTTCTTGTGCAAGCACAGTTGGAAATACTACAATTTCACCGTCTTTTCTCTACTTGAGTTCATCTACCCACCCTCTTACTCCATCAAAACTGTCTGACAAAAATCGCATCCTGGCTTTCCATTTTCTTTAAGGGCTGCTTTTGTACCCATCACATCTTACGTTGCTGCACACCTGACAAACCAGAACAGCATATGGCTTTACTGTGCTGTCATGTGCAAGAAGCAAATTAAAGTGTTTTGTGACTCTCACCGCTAGTTTCATTTCTACATGATGAGGTAGAGCGTGTTTGCACGAGCTGTGCTGACAGGATGGAGAACGTATACCGGCCTCGAACAAGTACAGTCTTATCAATCGTTAGTTGGCTGTGGGTTTGAGGTAGATCTTCGCCTGGAGAGAGAGATTCAGTCAATGATAAACATACTACGTGTTCTTCACATCTCTTCTGAGAACATGTCCATTCAGAGGAGAATGGTATTAGAGAGGCACCAGTTTGGCTGGGTGGTCATCGGCATGGCTCTGGCTGCACGTTCCTCATGTGCACCACTGCCCATCCTCCAGCTGCCTCTGGTTTATTTGTAGTCGGCAGATTCGCAGGGGAGATCTTTGTGGATACCGGCACGGGCAGCTGGCATGAACCAGTTGTTTGAGATGAGCAAACTCCTTTCTAAAGTCTGTGAAAAAACATTACTTGGAGCAGTAAGAGGTCAGGATGTATCTTTTCTAAACCCAGGAAAACCTCTCATTTGAGTCATGCCAGCAAATTTACTTGGTGCTTCTTGTTCTCTTGCTCTGTGTTATTGAGTTGCACGTATTGAGTTTCTTGCCTCACAGTAGCGTGCCGCGGGTGCGTCTGTAAAAGGTCAGTATATAATGATATAGCAGTTTGTACTTGACGACATTTTTCACACCGGATTTTTTTTTCTCCCAAACATTTCTGAAAAATATCACACAGTCTTTAAGCACTTCTGAGCTGAATTTGAACAAGCTGCCGTTAGGAATTCGGCATCGCACTGCTCACCCATCCCTAACCTTGAAATTTTTAAAAATAAATAAATAAATGGATTAGCATAAAATAATATAGTAACCCACCGAATTTATTTAGTTTAATTTATGCTAATCATGGCATATTGGTGCTCTGGCAGATAAAATAAAGCTGGTGGAGAAGATTGCGTCGAGGAAGCTATGACAATTAACCCTAGAAATTATCACTCTGAAAGTGGGTTCAGCTTTGCTGTTGAAAAGAACCAGTCCAGAAAATTCTGTTAACTGTCAGTAGCAAGATGGATTTATTATTTTTAGGGGTGTGTACATTTTTTTTTATTTATATATATACACACTTGTACACATCTATTTGCTTAGGGATGTGTATATTCCTGTTAGATATTAGAAGTTAAAATATTTGAAAAAATGAAAATATAACCTAATTCAGGACTGAAATCAGGTTATTTTGTACAGTTTAAAATTTTTGGCTTATAATTCTAATTGTTTCAGATTATATAATATACCATTTTAGAAATAACTGTACATAATAAGGAATTTAATACTAGTTTAGGCTTTCAGTAGAATCAGAAGTAGTAAAAATGACCAAGCAGAAAAGGTTGTAGTTATCTTTGCTACTGCACGATCAGAGGAAGGTAGATGGACTGTATCAGATTGCATGTGCCTTGGCTTTGGCTACCAGAGGAAGCATACAGCCCACAAAAATAAATAAAATTATTATCATAAACAAACAACTATCTCAGGACTTCTCATGTACTCTAGTTCCTGTGTGTGCTGATTTGCTTTTAGATGTAAATTAACTCCTTTGATTTCTGACTTACAAATTTGTATAGTACTCAGTGGAAACAGAATTTTAGCTGTAACTTTTTTCCACAGAAAGTGAAAGATTTAAATTGTGTGTGTGTATGCATGTGTGTAAAAAAACAAATGTTCCCTTCTTCACCTTAGACCACATTGCATAAGGTAAATGTCAGACAGGATTTAAGTGCAAGCAGTCTAAAAAGGCAGGATGTTTTTACTGTTTGCTAGGTTGGGGTTAGGGTTTTTGTTGTTTTGATTTGCTTTTTAAGGAGAAGAACCACAGGCTTAAAGGTGATGGCAAGGATTTTCCAAAAAAGATGCCTTAGATTTTAATTTTATTTAGGGCATAAGTAGGTGGCCTGATTTTCAATATTGCAGTGCAAGCAATGGTAATCCAAGGGCCATGGATGGGCTGCAGGGTGCCCAGCATTTTTAAAATCCATCCAATTGTTTTGCTGCTACTTTTTGTGGCTTTAAATCATATTATCCTGAACCTTGAAACAGTTCTCTCCTCCTGGTTACTGCCTGCAAAGTCTGAAAAAATGGCAGGAGCAGAGCAATAGATGCCTGTACACAGGGATCTGCGCAGGGAAGAGCAAAACTGATGGTGTGCAACTTCTGCCACATACGCAAAACAAAGATGAAAACAAAGCTCATTTTCTCAAATGCCTTTTGTTTGCTGTTATTATCTAAAGCAAGGGTCACTAGCAAATTTTCAGGTGCAATTACAGTCTCCTATGGATTGCATTTTGTGTTGAACTTGCATACTAGCTTTCATTTGAACTTTTTGTTTTCAGTCACTTATGAGTTACCAGTGTTGACTTGGGGGTTAAAAATGCTCCTGCTGCATACCTGCCTGGAAATCCCGTTTGCCAGTCTGAACAAGGTTTGAGCCATTTTCTAATATGGACTGAGATAAAACATACTTTTCCACTTTTACAGAGAATATTGGCGAACTCCGACAGCTTGTTCGGCTGTAGGTAAAAACTTGAAATTTGGTGTGGAAATAGCTCTGATGAAGGAGAAGTGCGGTTGCTTTTTCTAGGGAAAATTGCTTTTGATTTTACTGAGCTCTAAGCCTCTGAGCAAGTAGAAAAAAAAATATTCCCTGAGCTTACATGGTGTGCAGCAGAGGAAAGACTCTGTGCATATGGTTAATTTAGTGAAAGTGCAGAGTATAGTGCAATACGGTTCTGAAAATGGGTGGAGGCACCTGAGGCTGAAACTTTGAAAGGTATGAGGGACGCATCGAAAGAACTTGCAATTTTTAGGGACTAAGCCAAAGGTTTCCTCCTTTCCTCAGCTCCTAGCGGTCTCCTAAGTGATGCTTATAACACAAACAAGTGTGTTTTCCTACACACACTTAGTCAGCCCCAGAGAAACAAAGGAAAGAAAAGACTTTGGACAAATGTTTTTAACCTCTTGTGGAGTTGAAATGACATTGTGGTTGCACTGCAGAAAATGCAGCAGGCCTATCATGCTATGTAAACCATCATCCAGGTAGCAAGGTCTGTATCCGGTCCATCACTTGCCAGTCTGCTGCCTCAGTTTTTTCACTTCTAGCTACTTATCAAGCCTACATTTAAATATTTTCAAATCAGACTTCAGGTACATTGTATATTTACAGTTTCCTTCAAATTCATTTTTCCAGGCATCTTTCCAAGGCCAGCATGTTCTTTAGCAAAACTTGGGGTGTTTTTGTGTGTGTGTGTGTGTGTGTGTTTAGACTTCCCATGGGGTCTCTACAGTCTCATCTTTCCTAAAGCTTAAACTACTCCTCTGGACTTGATGGCACCAGACAGTGGCGGGTTCCTTCCAGAACTGCTTTTTGCTGCCTGGGCAGACAGCAGCTCTCCTGAGCTCCGGCAGCTCCTGCCCTGGCTCCAGCTCCCCCGCACCTCCCTGCCTTTCTGGCTGAGTGAGCCCTGAGCTTCCTTTCGTATGCAGCTGTGTCTCCTAGCTGTCACTTCATGAGTAGATCTCCAGTTCCATCACCCATGAAGCAGGCAAAATTGTTGAACCCAGTATACACTTAAAAGGCTAGCTCTGTGACAGGCCCGAGCTCTACACCATGCGATTTTGCTCTGTACAGCACTACCCAGTTGTAACTCCACTGACAAGTACTGATTGAGGCCCCCCTGCAATGGGGTCAGATCCAGTCTCCCCAAAACACCCCTCCATCAAGCCTGGCTCGACTCCCTGCCTGCAAACATGGGTACTGAAATTAGGCCGGCACTCAGGGGGCAAAGCAGTTTCTCACTTGCACGCTGTGAGGTGAACAAAACCTTCCTGAAGGACCTTCCTCCCCAGAGCTTCCTCCCCAAAGGCTGAGGGTGGAGATCACAGTGCCAGACCTGGGGTAGGTCCCTCATAGATTTACCTAGATCTGTCAGAG
Source organism: Rhynochetos jubatus (assembly GCA_027574665.1). NCBI lineage: Eukaryota > Metazoa > Chordata > Aves > Eurypygiformes > Rhynochetidae > Rhynochetos > Rhynochetos jubatus. Next base: position 57,830,924 of record CM050651.1, on the reverse strand, counting down.
CTCTTCCTATCGTGGAAAGATATCATTATGATTTTCATATTTCTCTTGTCTTTATTACAAAGCTGTTTTCTCCAGAAAAACTGCCAAATAGACACATCATTCATGCTTGCTCAGGCCTGCCTGTCGGCCTGTCCCGCTCCGTCAGAGCCAGTAATACTCCTGACCCCATTGGACTTCGTCCCCATGGAGATTTCAGAGAAGGGATGCTTTTCTTCCTTGGGCCTCTAGCTGCCAGGCTTCCCCAGTACAGACTGACACAACATCAAAGCCAACTTATTCACTGCTGAATTAATTACATTGTTAATTGGTTAACCAAGGGCAGACCTTATGGAAAAAAGTGCTTAATATGCGTTTGTTGGCAAGTGTGGATGGAACTGGGCAATGGAGATGCACAGATTATGACAGTGGGACGTTTTCATTGTAAAACACTGGAAGATGTACAGTTGAATGTAGTAAAATGCTGCTAATATGATTTGAAAATGCAGCGTCCTCTGGAACGAAATCATAGAGAAGTGAGGACTGAGCATAGGTGATTTTGGTATCTCTTCACTCTTTCATGCTTAAGTGGTATGGTTTTACCATTCTCCTAGCTGCCTGCTGTATAGAAGACACATGGCACAAAATGGTAATGGGGTGGTGCCAGTTGAAATGTCAGGCTGCAACAGCTGGATCCTGGCCCTTGAATCCAGTTCTAGGAAAAGGACAGGGTGCCACTGAAAGCTTTAAAAAAAACCCAAACAAACAAACAAACCTAGAAAAAATTCCAAAGGTAAAACATGTCCAGCAATGTGTTGCAAGGAAAAAATCCTAATTAAATGGCCCAGATAATTTTAGCCCCAGAGCTTGAAAGTGTCAGTAAATAAATAATTGGTTATGAAAGATTACTCTTTTCTTCTAATAGAGCAAGGGGAGAAGCAGCAAAGCCACTAGGGATCCTTCTTTTATCCATAGCAGGTAATAAAAACACAGACAATACTTCCAAACTAATAATAATAAAAAGACGTTTCCTCTCATAGCTGTCAGTCCTCTTCTTGCTTTGGAAGAGAGGAAGGGAGGTTATCACTCGTGCATGTGTGAAATTCAGCCTTGTTTGCAGCTGATTGTATAAATGGCACTTTATTAAAAGCTAACTGTTACTCGCAGACTTTAAACTTAAACACAGACAAGTTCAGGGATAGATATAAAATCAATATAACTCTTCAAGTATTGCAGACAACATTTGAAAGGCAACTATTAAGGGTGCAGCAAGTGATTTACTGATAAGGTTGTTCTGCTGATCTGTTTGTTGCTGATTTGCTATACCTTGTCCATTAACATGACTGCGAAATGGGGCTGAGAGCTCCATAACGCTGCTGTAGGACTTTCATTTCATCCTCTCAAAAAATTGAGAGCAGCATATGTGAAAGTTTATACAAGAGAACTCCTAACACGTAATGTGAAGACACAGTGTGTTTTTACACAAAGCGTGCTGTGCGTTGCAGATTATTTTTTATAATCGTGAACTGCACTAAATATCCGTATTTATTTTGGAATGGTTAGGTGCATGCAAAACTCCAGTAGTGTGTAAGCCAAGGTCATTAAATGCTGGATTACTGACTATGGCTTTAACTACTTCTCACTGGTTTTATATGGATTCTGATTAACTTATATGTAAATTCTGCAGTACTAATATTAATAGTATTTTCCTCGTATTACGTGGACTGAAGTGAGCACAGTAGCTGTGAAACAGAGCGCCAAAATTTCCTCGATGGCCTCTCTTGCTACGTTAGTTCTCTAACTTACGTGGTTCTGAGTACTATCTAATAGGTGACTGTCACTCATCTCTGTGACATTAGTTTGATGTCAAATGTGACTTAGGCTTTGGGGTTGATGGGATGATAACTAGCCCACTGTTTCCCCCTATGGGAGATAATGTCTGCACCAACCTGCCTTTTTACATTCAAAGGTCATGTCCAGTTTTGAGAGCAACATGTACAAATGGGATTTTAGGTACAAATTACCTTTTGCCCCTGAAAGTACAGGTGGGTAGTGACACAATAAATGCACAGGTTTTTCTTCAATCTTACCTGTTCCTATGACTATTCAAGCAATTTAAAAAAACACACACAGCTTCAACTTACACATGCTGGTGTCTTTAATTAGATCCTTCCTCCAAAAAGTCAGCTTTTCAAAGCACAAGTCAGTCAAAAGAAAAAAAACGCGCAAACATAGACTGGACAAGTGCCTTTATATATATAGTCCCTGTGATGAGCACAGTAGAAGAACTCCTATATGATTTGAAGACAACAGATGGAAGTGCTTTAGAAAATTTTTTCTGGAGAGCTTTTTAAGTGAATTCAACGATGATATATTTTTGCCCATAATTTATACTTAGTATTTTGGGTCTCTCATTTTACTCCCTACTCTAGAGATCTGAAAAAATAAACTAAAATATGAAAGAGGACGTATAAATACATACTGATATGTACATCACTGAAAACGGGATGGGAAAGATTCTTAGCACTTTCCAGTCTGTATTGTGAAAATACTATTATTTAATGGTGGTATTTGATGCATAGGCACCATATTTTGGATCAACATGAGTTTTAACAGATGAAGCATCATTTTGCCCAAGGAAATACGGAGTTTATGGTAGTATCACTGCCAGACCTCTCACTGCTGTTTCCGTGACATTTGATAGTGACACTGGTGACCACCACTGTTACGGGTGCAAATTCTACACGCACTGAGCTTTTATACACAAGTTGAAGGGTGAGTGAGGGAGGAGGAAGAGGAGACAAGGCTGTACAATGCTTCATGACTGGCTTAAGGGATATTAAATCGACCTTAAATCCTTGCCAACCGGTTAGATGGATAGCGCACTGTTTCTAAAATTTGCAAGTCAAAGGGAGACAGGCCTAAATTCTTTCCGCTATGAAACCCCCACAGTCCTCTGCCTTTCAGGCAGAAGCAAAAAGGAATGGAAAATTCCAAACTAACGAGCACTTCATTTTTTTTTTTTTTTTCCTGCAGTGCTGTGCTTAGAAAAATTGCACTCTTTTTTTTTTTCTAAGGCAAAGAAGTAAAATTAAAGTTGTATGACTGTTATAAATATTACATGTTCAGGGTACCAAGAGTACCTGTAGTTCTCTGGTTTCTGAGGGTGTTTTTGAATTAACCCTTTTATAGATACCGGGTGTTGGGGGAAAGAATAACATTCATGCTTAGTCAAATCTTACGCTGTCTATTAAGGAGAAAGTATGCTATCTTGAAGGTGCACTCATTGGAGCAATAATCTGTGGCATTTGTATGTACACTTGTTTGCATCTCTTTTGCAGAAGTAGACTGTAGAGCATTGGGAGAAATAATGACTTGGCCAAGTTTGCCTGACAGGTCAGAAGTGGAGCAAGAACGGAACTCAGTGTTTGCAGTCCAGATTCTGTGATGCTTCAGAATTCCTTCAGTTTTAGTGAATATTAGAGATTAGTCAATGTAGACATTGGTTCCATATTAAATACATATGTATTCAGCAGCAGAAGGATTCAGGATTCAGGAAATGGTGAACTTTTACTGGATTTCTCAAAGGCTGAGGCAAATACGCTGTCCTGTTTCATCGGCATGGTTCAGAAGAACTTCTGACTGGTCCTTTGGGAGGAGTGATATAAGACAGAAGGAAGTTGGAGCTGCCAAATTCCTTGGCTGAGACATCCTAAATCTGAAGTACCCATACAAGCAGGAATGGAGCGTGCAGGAAAGCAGGCTCTCCTGCTGATCTGGACAAGAAACATACTCTGTGCAGTACGCTGACATTTAGGCAGAAGATGTTGCTTGAAATTCACTTTGTCGTGAACTTCACTTTAGCTGAGCACTGCTCTTGCAGGGCACGAGATGCTCCCAGATATGCTTCCTACATGGTTAAAGCTCATGTGTAGCTTTCTGCTGGGTCTTGTATAAGCAGTAGAGAGACTCTGTGTCCTCATTTCACATATTTGCAACAACTTCCTACATGAAATCAATCTGCAGTTTAACCCATACTGTCCACCGTACAATGCTTAAGAAGAACTTCCATCCTAAGCCAAAGTAAAAAGGAATACTGTCCAGTTTGTTGTATTTTTCTTGTGATACTGTGGATAATTCTTTTAAGCTGCTTCACTTCTGCTTCTCCATTGACTCCAGTGAATTTATTCATTGGATCAAACTTTGCTTTTCCCTTTCATCATAATACCCCAACACGCACCCTAGCCTGCCTCCAGTCTTCATTTTGCAAGCTGCTCGCAGCCAGTAGTAGTGATGTCCTTTCATTTTCTTTATAATCTTTAGTTGTCTTTGGGCTGGTTGATGCTCCCATGATTTACGTAAATGCTACCCTATTTAAATAAATAAACACATTAAGTGGATTGTCAGGTATTAACGTAGACAAGACATTCCTGACGTAATTATTGTTTCGTGCGTTAGTGCTTCGGGAGTGGCTCTTTTCTGAGTACAGCATTATAACTCTGTTTTTGGGGAAATGAATACCAACTCTTAAATTCACTACTTTCTCTCTACTGCAGAAGGAATCAGTGATCTTTTAGAAAATGTACCATTTTGGATAAAAATAAATAGTTTTACTAACTGTGTCACAGGCAAGAACAACAATTTGAAAAGATGTTAAATTTTATATTTAATTTATGTGGCAGTTCTTAAACATTTCCCAACATGTCTGTTTCTTTAAAGTATTCACTTGCTTCAAAGCTATTTTTGCCTCTGACCACTATCTGATGAGAAATTCACATGTGCTAAATATACCCATGATAATAATCTTATTTTCAGTCTTCCACTAAAGAGGCTGATGGCCTGAAAGGGATTTGAGTCCTCAGTGTAGCTTCCCTGCCATTATTTTTCCAGTGGATTTCAGAAGAAAGAGATGGTTAGAATGCTAAGCAATAAATATTGCTGCAATGTTGTTTACCAGTAATTTTGTCAATATTAAAATAATACAACAATAACAATTTATCAGTATAATAATAACCACCATGTTTGACTCAGAGGACTCTGTAAGTGACTAGAGAAAGGGTTTTGTAGAAATTAGTTGCTCACACATATAATAGATTGCCAGATGTTAATATAATTCCACCTATGTTGATAAATTCGGGACAGAAGAGTGTTTCAAAATTGTTGAGTTGTTCAACCAAACTTCAGTATGATTTTCAGGTCTCTGAACTACTGCTTTGAAGTACATACCGTGGCAAACTTCTCTGGTCAGTATACATGCATCGTTCTTAGCTTGAGGTCAGTGAGCCTCTTGCAAAGTCACCTCAGAAAGAGCAGACGTTGGAATCCATGTTTCTTCTGGAACAGATCTAAATGCCACTTTCCACTGATTATTTTGTCATGTTTAGGGCAAAAGATGTGCTGGTAGAATTGTGTGCCATGTGTTGGTAGCTAGAACACAGCTTGATAAGAACAATTCTGTTGTTTCTGTCTTAGTCCTTCAGCTGAAGAAGAAGAAATTTTAGGTTTTCCATCTAGCAGTTCCTGATTTCACTCAGGTAGATGATAGACAAGGTGTGCTGGTTTTGGCTGGAGTAGAGTTAATTTTCTTCACAGAAACACAGGGCTGTGTTTTGGATTTGTGCTGGAAACAGTACTGATAACACTGGAATGGTTTTGTTACTGCTGAGCAGTGCTGACACTGAGGCAAGGCCTTTTCTGCCTCTGAGCCCACCCCACCAGTGAATGGCCTGGAAGATGCACAAGGAGTTGGGAGGGGACACAGCCAGGACAGCTGACCAAAGGGACATCCCATACCACATGATGTCATGCTCAGGATATAAAGCTGGGGGAAGAAGAAGGAAGGGGGGAACGTTCGGAGTGATGGCGTTTGCCTTCCCAAGTAGCCATCACGTGTTATGGAGCCCTGCTTTCCTGGGGAGGGCTGAACCTGCCTGCCCATGGGATGTGGTGAATGAACTCCTGGTTTTGCTTTGTCTGTGTGCACGGCTTTTGCTTTACCTATCAAACTGTTTTTATCTCCACCCCTGAGTCTTCTCACTTTTACTCTTCCAATTCCCACCCCCATCTTGCTGTGGGGTGAGCAAGGGGCTGTGTGGGGCTGAGTTGCTGGCTGGGGTTAAACCATGACACAGGACTTAGGTACCACTATGGTGTTACTAAGTGCTGAGCCTCTCTGCTGTAATGCCCTGCAGAAAGAAGAGGGCACCCTGGTACACAGTGCTTTGTTGCCTTAGAAGTATTTATGTAGCCTACAGGTAGCAATGTCTGTATTTTTATCTCTCCCTGCCAGAGCTGGTCTACACAGAAGGCAGCAGCGTCCTTGGTGTCCACCAGACATTTCTGTGAGGTGAAACAGAATAAAGCTGCAGTGAGATTCTGAAGGCCATTGATGCAAACCTTTCAGATTATCAGTGAAAGATTAAAACAAACAACCCCCCCCTCCCACCACCAAAACCAAAACCACTAAACACAACACCCCACGTTTTAAGAATTTAGGCATAATTGTTGGAAGAAAGGTGAAGTGGAATAAATTCAAGTTTTACACTAACAGTGTTTTTATTCCTGCATTGTTTTTCTGATTAAGGCAATCTGGCAGAATGGGAGTATTTTTGAGAGTGAGAGCAATGGGGCGGATCTCAGCCAGTGTCTAGAGAATACAAGACGCTTCTTGTGAGCTCCAGGGAAGTTAGGAATTGATGTAATGGACTTACTTTTCCAGGAAACAGGTTGAATCTCAAATGTTTAAGTATCATGGCTGAAACTAACTGCTTATAAGTGATACATCACTCTCCGAAACAGCATAAGCTTTAAAGAACATGATATTGTTTGATTTTGTCACTTGATTTCAAATGTTTTGGGTGCACGCTTGTTCGGTTTTGGTTTTCTTCTGCAAGTACCAAGTCTGTAAAGATTTTCTTTTTATCACATGAAGGCTGATTCTTATTCCAGGACCTCCTATTTAAGAAGGTCATCAACCATCATTAGACTTTCAGTAAAATTATCAGCTAATCGTTTATGGTAGACCGCATTCTTCAGGGCACTGTCAATGAGCTGCAGAGATGCTCTCACCCACAGGCCACCACTTCTGACTCCCATGAGACGAAGGCTGATACAGTCATGCAGAGCAGCAGTTTTACTAGAAACCTAAAATAGTGGAACTGTACTTGCTGCACACATGTCAGAGGTAGGTGGAGAAAATCAAACCACTGATCAGGACCTAATCTCTTAATTTATTTTAATTTTAGATTTGAGCTCAGTAACTTTGTAACTTTGAGGCCTAATAAAGATAATGCCTTTAAAATACTTTTCCGCCATGATTAATTCTGAGGTTTGTGAGCAGTTCCTACACTTACTCTGGGAGGGTCTCCACTTTTGCGTGCTTATTCATGGTGGTAGTTCTCCTTGAAGTTTTGGATGAAGTTAGGGTGATATTTAAAAATTCCTGTTCATCAAAATGATTCCAACAGTAGTAGAAGTTACATAATAAAGACCTTTGTCTGAATATGAAGTGCTGAAATTAAATAATAATTCCAATTATAAATCGTAATTATTTTACTTAATTGCTTAGAATGTCAGAAGATACAGATAATGTGTCTTTCTGGTAAAATTCTGAACAAAAGCATAATGCTAGTGAGCAGGTGAACATTTTCGTCCTTCTACTATCAAACTGACAGAAAGCTACAGTGCAAATGTATTCTCATCATTTGAAAACACATTCCTTCATCAAATATTTGACTTAGGTTAAAAAGTGGGGAAGATTATAGCTGTCTCTTGGTGTTTTATACTCAAGCGATGTTAGTTATCTAACAGGAAAAATTAGGAATGTGGCATGGAATTCTGCCTTATAAAAGTAGATTTTATTGACTAAATCTTACTGGTTTTTAGGTGAAAACAAATTATATTTATCTTTGGTTTCTTTGTGTTACACTCTGCTACCTCACATGAAGGTGTACCACAATTTAGCAGTGCCAATAAATGTTTGAGCAAGTTATTTTAAGAAATTAATCTGTAGCCAACAATAATGCTGTGTTTTCTTCATCTTGAAGTTACTTTCATGTTTAAATAGAATTTGGTTATTTAAAGAAATAAATACTGATTATTTGTCTGATTCATGGACATAAAAAAAAATCACTTTGTGTCAATTCCTGAGGCCTAATTTAGCTTCCTACTCTGCTGTAAACCTTCATTTATGGTGGGATTGTAATATTTGTGCTTCATTTACCAGCTCAGTTTATAAACTCCGAGGATTGTCATCCTTAGGTAGGGGAAAATAGACATAGGCGTATTGCTCTTTTAAACCAAAAATTAGTCAGTAAAGTGAATCATTGAAATATTTAGGTTGCTAGGGTTGTCTGAAGACCGTCTGGTACAAACTTTTTCTCAAAGCAGGCCTGACATCAGAGCTTGAAGGTATTCTGAAAGATGTAAGCCTGGGACCTGGTCAGTGACAAAATAACCCATTCAATATTAATTTTATTTTTAAAATGTATTTAATTTTCCTTTATAAATGAAAGTAAGTGACAGTTCTTCCAGAAATTAAATAGTGGGTCTTTAAAGCCCAGGTTTCTGTATTGTATAAGAGTCTGGATTATCTCAGTCTCAGCTCAGTGAAATACCATCATTTTTTATGTATAATTTGCTAGACTAGTGGTATGATTAATACGTGCTACACATGCTAAAAGATCTAGAAAGAAAACAAACCATTCCTTTTCCTTTTACAGATAAATAGCTGCAGGAGATCTCTCCAGGCAGAGAGAGAAATTGAGCTGATAGATCCAACTTTTATCCACTTGTTTGGAAAAACCATGTTCTTTCTGCTTGGCTGTCCTACCCATACACACTAAAATGCACACTTCTCCCACAGCTAGAAATAAAATCTTAGATTTCTGTTCCTTCACTACTGTCTAGTAAGTGTAATAGCAGGTAATTGGTCATTTTCCCATGTAGCTCTTAGTTCATATAGAAGCTATATAACTTGTTTGGGCATTAGAAGTCCATGGTCAGAAATTGAGAGTGCATGTAAGCAAGAAAACGACCAAGTTTTCAACAGGACAAGACAGGGTTGAGAAAGAAATCAAATTGAGTTTACTGATTTGGCAGTATGAACAAAGAGTCTGCAGTGAACACCGATGTTTTGCAGTAGTTTTATCTTAATCTTTCAGTTGAAATCATACAATTGAATAAGAGCCTTTTACATTTCAGAGCCTTTTACATTTCAACCACTTCTCAGACTTGGCTTTGTGCGTGTTTCTTCTCAGCGGTGTTGTAGATGGGAAGCTGTGAAAGCAGTTATTCATATCTTTTGGTCTCAGCGGTCACTCTGCATTGGTTTTTGTTGGTTAACTTTTGCGGAGCAGTCCGAAAAAAACAAGGAGGGTAGAGAGTCCGTGGTGTTGATCTAAGAACACAGAAATTACAGATCCCAGGGCCTTTGGGCCTTGGAGACCAACTGTTTTTAACTGTACACTGACTGCTTCTCCTCCTCTTCTGCCTCTGACGATGCCACACGTTGCTGTAGAACTGAGCTCCAGTTCATTGCCTTCAGAAACACTGGAGTGAGTCTTCCCCATCCCTGAATACTGAAAGCGCATGGGAGCATAATATGGACAATGGGCTTTGGCAGATGAGGCCTTTCCCAAATGCATGTGAGAAGTCAGAAACATTTATATCAATCATGTGGAATGTTTTATTACTTTCGATAGATACAAGCCCCCTCTCGTTCCCCTCCACAAGAAAGAACTTCAGGCTTCACTGAACCCCTGGAGGATTCATTGTCTGAAAAAGGAGGAAAGCACCCATAACAGAAAAAGAACTCAAACAGGGGAGAAGAAAAAACAAACTGGAGATGTTCCCCAAGCAGTTTATAAGCCCTTCCAAAATGTCACCTAGTTGTTCTCATAAAGCAGCTTAGATCTTGGTTCTGGCACTGTTCGTCCAGTGTTTTTGTGAGAGACAGCAAGAGCCTCTGGTGAGACTTGTCATTTTGGGGTTTTTTGGTTGTTCCCTATCTAATTTTTGGAATATTCATCTGCCTCTTTCCATGCTTACAAAACTTGGTGATGCCTTTCATCTACCTCACCAGCGACCTGGGAAGGAGGAGTATTTCATTCTCTCAGTGCACCTGGCCCCAGCTGGGAACACCTCTCCTTCTCGATCTGTGTCTCTTTGTTCAACTTCGCATCTACACATCTTCGAGCATGTTTTTAAGGCCAGGAAGCTCAGCAAGGAGGGAATCATGTCTGCACTTGTACCCACAGTTTAAGGGAATTATAGCACAGAATGATTTACTGATATTTTCTAAAAGGCAGTATTTGGAGGCATGCACAGTCTTTTTTTTTTTTTTTTAAAAGAACAAGCAAAGAGCTCTAGTAATTACCTTCAGTCAGCATAACCCTCAGCATTCATTGCTGTCACAGAATAGAAAAATATTTCTTCTTTGTATTTCTGGATGCAATGTTTTCCACTTTTAACTGCAGTGAAAAAGGACAATGATTTTCTTCTCCACCCTCAGAAGAGTGAGAGATGAATATTTAATTAGAGCCAGAATTTGTAATGTTCACAGTACAATTTTTTCCCCATAAGTGTCTCCGCTGATATGGATACCGTTTGTAGCTCATCTCCATACGTCCTTACTATCTGCTAACAACAGAGCCCTGCTGCAGTTGCTGCATAAGCAGTTTTTGCTCTTTTAATAAGGAAAAGGGAAGTCTTGTGGTTCATCCCAGTGGTACAGTTTAAGAGAGAAACAAGAAATGAGGCAAACAAGGGCAAAGACAAGATTCTTTTAACCCTCTGATTGCTTTTGCCATGTTGCCTAATTTACACTGGAGACAGAAATTTCAGCAGAGTGTGCCTGTTGCACCTCATTCCCTCTCACTGCCCAGAAATATCAACTGGATGCTGTCAAATGACTTTTACCTGGCCATTTTTTCTTGCATTATTTGTTGTAGCTTGTTACCTGTTTCGACTACTGGCTCCCTCAGATTGCTGCATCACGTCAAAAAGGGGGAGGGGGAACAACAAACTGTCCAAATGGGATCTGCTCAGCCAGGTCCTGTGAGAGAAAACCTGCTGGAGCAAAAAAGGAAAAGTTGGGAGGGGGAGGGAGCAGGGAAGAAGGAAGACCAGGACACCAACTACATCCTATTTTAACCTGGCTATCACAATCATCAATTGTTTTCCTTAACGTTTGCCCGTGTAAAGCAATTATAACTGAAATAATCCCATTGTTTGTAAACTAGCACTTCCCTGCCGCTTGTGCATGAAGTACTTTTCCATGGTCTCCTGAATCTTTCAGAAATAGGGGGGGGGCTCTGAGGGCTGTGGTTTTAAGGCAGTTTTGCCTGGCAAATGCTGCACTGACCTGCACACTTTGCATCCTAATAGCCAATTTAATTGCTCTTCTCTGATTCCAGTGAAATGACTTACAGAAAGGCAGTGCAATGTTGCCAGGCATAAAATTCAAACCCCACAGAGAGGTGGGATATAGGAAAAGGTGTGATGTTCATGTTAATCACTAATTCCAGTAAAAATGAAACATTGGGGAGGGAGGGTTATGTGATCGCAAACATATTGCTGGAGTGGAGCTGCTGTAGTATCTCTCTCATTTATGGAGCAGTGAAATGTAGGAATGATAATAGCTCGAGTTTATATAGCACCTTTCATCACGAAGGATCCGGAGGTGATTTACAAACTTAAACTGTTATATAGATGACACTTATAAAACAAAACACAATTGCTGTTTTCCGAGTAATGGTCTGAAACACTACAGATTGCAGTAGTGCTTCTGAAATGATTTGGGCCATTATTGGCAAATAGGTAGGATTTTTTATTTTTGTAGAATAAAAATTGGATTAGAGTGTCCAGCTAGTGAGCGAGCTGTGACAGCTGTTTAAATGTGCCCAGAAAAGCAGCACAGTGCAGGAACCAGCAGAACTGTGGAAAGAAGGTCTTGCTTGACACAGAAAACTTAGGGGTGTTTCAGTGAAAGCTGTAGCTCCACCATCCCATGGAAAATACCCTTTATGAAGGCTGCTGACCTCCACAGAGTGGCATAGGCCTTTCAGGAAGCTTTGACTTTTAAATTTCCTGCAAAATTGTGTCCAGCAGCTTGATGGTCCAAAGCATTGCAGGAGGAAAGCAGACCTATAGTCCAGGCTTCTGGAGAAGAGCATCCTCTGTTGAATTGGCAGCCTCACTTGTGCTGCTTTTAGGTTCCCTTCCAGGTTTCCAGTCCAGATGCTGCTGCTGCCTGTGATGCTTAACATAATTTATGGGAAAATAAACTGAAGGTTTGCTATACAGACAGTTAATACAGCTGCATCTGACACCTGTAGGAGCTACCACCTTTTTTGTTGCTCATTAGCCTTCAGACTGTGATTGCAGAAGTGGTCTGTGCTGGCCCAGCTAGAAGGCGGCTCCTGTTAAACGAGAAGGCAGGTAGGAGGAACTGCTGTACCAACTGCGGCTCTTTTGTCTGACTCCCATGATGCGAAGCATCATCCCGAGGGCCCGTTGCTGCCTGTTAGAGGTGAAGTTACACCACAGCTCTCTCCAGCACGAATGCATGTAGTGACTCATCTGCCTACAAACTGAGCTGAAACATTCTTTCTCTGCAGAAAGGTGTAATGGGTAAAGCTGAAAATCAGACATCTTCATTTTGTACAGACTGAAAGCAGATGTAGGTGAAAAGGGGTTCAAATGATTACAAATCCTTGACTACTAATTCCATACCAGTCATGAGTAGGTGGTGCTGACACTTTGTGTAAACCATGCTCCTGCACTGTGCCTGCGTTCCTGTGCAATTACCACCACACAGTATTAAATGGAAGTTGCTTTCCTCAGTGCTTTCAACAAGACTTGCATTTCACAGTCTGTAGCAATTGTATAAAATACCTGCTCTAAACTGCTCGCGTGAAGTGTTTGGAAATACTTAAGAGATGGTCAAAGGAGCTGTGTGCTTTTTGTTTCAGCCACAGATTTAGTCCAACACGCTGCTGGGGGGCTGTATCCATTTTTATTTTCATTTTCCTGTTACCCTGATTTGTTGCATACCCATCTACTCCATGACCTAAAAAAACCCTTCCAAACATAATGTATTCTAAACACTTAGAATTGAAGGAATGTGTCTTGCTGGCTATATGGAGTACTAACCAAGTAGGTATTAAAAAGAAATGTAAGAAATTTCAATTGAAAGATGTGAGATCAGCTTGATGCTCAGCAGAGTGTTGGCAAATCTCTGCGTGATTTTGTAGCTATGTGACTCCTGTGCAATTTACCCTGGAAAATACAAACCTTAAAACTTTTTGCGTAGCCGTTTGAAAACATTTGTGTCTGTCCTGTGCGTATTCCAGTACTATGTGAAGGAGGTAATTCTAAATGCAGCTACAGTAATACAAACTGATCTACATAATGGGATTTATAGATTAAAGCCTAATTAGGGCAAGTAGCTCATGAAAGCCTCCTCCAAAGTGCAGCTGCTCTCCCAGAGACGCGCCACAGAGCAACTTGTAACAGTCTTTTACCAAACAGTCCTGTATTTGTAGCTAAGTAGACTAAATATCAAAAAGAGCCTTGGTTCTGAATTCATATATATTTTTTTTTTCCTGTTAAAACTAGAGTAAAGAACCACTGATGAAGATAAATGCTGTGGGGGTTTTTTTTGGGGGGGGGGGGGGGGGTTGGTTTGTTATGGGTTTTTTTGGTAGGGAGATGTGGAATTTGCTCAGGAATATAAGAAGTTAAAATAATCAACCATGTGTAATCCTTCTTTACAAATTCCTGTACAAAACTCAAATCTATTCTTAATTCTTCCCCAGGAGATCACATACTCTGCTCTGGACAGGTTGCTTTCTGAGCTAGCTAGAATATCAGGAGACCATGCTTCCATTTTACTTTAGCTTGTAGTCTAATGTATTCTATTATTATTATTATTTTAATATGTTTATTTCTTATATATGAGATGTAAGTTAATGAGACAAAATGGGAAGATACTATACTTTCATGTATTCGCATTTTATCAATTCTGGATGAGTATACCAGTTCAACTGAGAGATGCTTAAATTTAAGCCTGTGGATCATTACTTTGTTAAAATGTGCTCTTAGGCTTCTTGTTCATTTCTTGTTCACTGCTTCGGTAACGCTGTTGTTGATGTCCATGGACGTTCTGCGTCAGAAAGAATTCTCTAGAACAAAAAGGAAATTTAAAAGTATGACCCAGTCTATATAAGGGGATGGATTTACCTGCACCTGAAATGCCAGCACAGGCCCCAGCTCTTTACACCAAGGGTGGTGGTAGCGTGCTATCCAGCTGCAATTACAAGGGAAGGTTACAATGACATAATGTGACAATTCAAGATAGATTTTGGCAAACCAGGCAAAACTAGCACCTGACACTCTGTCCCACACCCCCCCCCCCACCTCCCCCCAAGATTTTCAGTGTCCCCAGTGGTCAGGACCTTAGATTTATTTACTGTGAGAAGAGCAACACATGTGAATTAGAAGAAGAGAACAGGGGCAAAATAAATAAAACAGGGCAAAAAAACCCACAACCCAAAACAAACCCTCCAAACTAGAAGCACTTTTCTTTATATGAGGTGAGGATAAAGGTGTGTGCCTAGAAAACTGAATCAAATTCTCTGTGTAGATCTGAGAAACGTTCTGCTGGTTTATGAAAATTCGGTGCTGATCAAAGGGAAGGAATCAAGCAGTTAGCTTCTTTGAATGAGTGCTAAAATGTGTGCTTTAGTAGGGTTTCCGGTACTTTCCAGCTGTATGAATGCCACCCCGCTCAGGCACGCTGGCTGGGTCCCCCGGGGGGAAGGAACCACGCGGGACCGTGTGCCACGGCGGCTGAGGGGCCTCACGGAGCTCCCACTGCTCTTCACTGTGGTTCAGCGCAAACGCTTATTTTCAGTGGGCAGCTCAGCAGAGACTACCGATATAGAGCAAAAAAATCTGTTGGTGCCTGTTTTGCTGATGGCCGTTTTTTGTAGGAAGGCAGGGCCCCTTGGGGACTGCGTGCCGAGCAGTGCTGTCACCTGCTTGTGCTTTGCAGCAGACCGAGGCAGAGCTGGGAGAGAGCTCAGCCTTTGCTGGGAGTGCTTCTGGGGGAAAAAAGAGTCTGTTCACTCATGCAGAAAGTCTTTTCTTGTGCCAAGTGCCACCGGCTCATCCAGTCTTGTTTCCCAAACCAACTGTAGGCTCTTCTGCGGTCCTTGGGGCACCACGGGGAGGGGGCCGCGTGGCTCATCATCACTCGGCTGTGGCTGCTGGTGGGGTCATGGCCTGGGACAAAACCTCCTGCCATGTGGCTTCGAGCTCAGCGCTCCCCCGGCCACCAGTACTGCTGGCACAGCCACCTGCTGCAACAGCCACCCCGGCCGTGCCATGCGGCACAGCCGCGACGCGTCCCAGGGCCCCCAACAACAGCCGGTCCGCATATGTGTGCCCCCGTCCCCTCGCTTGGGCAATGCAGGGATTCGAGTGTGAGCGTGTTTCTTCTTCCTTTCTCTCTGCCTGGTTGTACAATCCGCTACTAGGGACAGGCAGCGGCTGCCAAATTGCGTCCTACATCTGTTCATTTCCAAACGCGCCTTTGTTAGGTGCAAACGAAGGCCTCATTATTGGCTGTAAGTATGTAGTCACTTAGGAAAATAAGCCGATAAGTAAACATCTGAGTGAACAAATTGGTGATTTGCATCTACTTGTTCCCTGAATGCATTCATAAGTGGTAAGAAAAAGAGCCAGTGTCTCCAAATACATCCACGTGGCATTTCCCCACAATATACTTCTTCAAATGGACTGTCTGACTTTCACAGCCAAGCAGTGGAGAGAAGTCTGGAGAGAAGAGAGAGAAACGTATTGGATTTAGTAATATGGAGGACTGTGGTCAAGGTACAAAGATCACTTTCCATATGGAATACTTCTGATTTACTCCTAAACACAAAGTTGACCAAATCAAGCACTTTATATGGCTGAAGAAAAGCAGCTCACTAATGCAGGTCTGCAAGGGGAACTTCTGCTTCTTATGACAGTAAATCTCTGGGCTCTGAATTCCTACAAACTCTCCATTTTTGTTCAGTAGATTAAAGTTCAGATTCAGGAACGGTATAGAATTAGAGGAGAATAAACTGTTAGAGAAACTCTGAAGTCATATTGACTTAAGTGATGAGATCATGCCAAGAAAGTTAATACAGACAGCTCTAGGGGTATGCTGATCAACTGATTTATTCACCTCTGTTCTAAGCAAAAACATATGTCTAAGGAGGCTTTCAAAGTAGAACAAAAAGCTAAAAAAATCCAAGTTTCCTTTAAACCCTTGTTGTCTTCACTCCCTTTCATAGAGAGATAAACCAGTATGAAGACATGAAGACACAACATAAATGCCTTTTAACGTATCTTCTCAATTCTACACTGACATATATTAAAAAATGACCTTGGATTCCAGGTTGTGTGGTCCCACATCAGTGGGGCAGAATGTGACCATATGTTTCTGCTTGCCTTGGTCACTGCTGACGTCCCTCGCCCACTTTGGTTATGCTGGAGGCCGCTGCTTGTGGCTTTATCATAAATGATATTCTGCAATCTATGCTTGCCTATGAGTTCATGCAAAGATAACTCGACAGCCCAAGATCTAAAGTGAGTTTGGGCTTTTTCGAACTGTAGATGCACATTTCCCACAGAGGCACGTGGTCCCATGTTGGATGGGATGAATTTTGCTTAGTAGTCCTCTCCTTTATGGAATCCAGTCTCACCCTGACATACAGATTTGCTGAGAGTCTCTTAAGTGTTATAAAGAAATGTGATCCAATTTTCATTCTTCACAAAACTCTCAGAAGTTCCAGACAAATCTACATGTCACACAAGCATACTAGGAACACTTAGACATATATTCGATTTCTAGACTATAACGTTTCCCAAAAGTTCATAAATATACAACGTCTACAACAAGTCTGTGCTCTGGATTAATTCAGGTGAACTTTAATATAGTTAGTCATCCATGAACTATAAAGCATTTACATCAAAGTACTGAAGAAGCTTTTAAAATTGTATTTTTAATAAACTTAATAGGGACTTATAAGTTTAGTTGTGATTGACTATCAAGCAAATAATGCACATTTCACATGCAGACTTGCAGCTTTGGGGATTGACTGTGTAAATTAAACTCATTTGTGCAACTGGGCTTTTGCATGCATCTGCCAGTACCTGTGATAGGTGAAGATTTACCACAACACCAGTGAAAACCCCCACCCATGAGAGAATTCATATCTCTGTTCATCAAGCTGTCTGTGGCCAGTTTAGAGTCCTTTCTTGTAAGAATCCTTTGCAGGTGTCTCATTTATTTATACCTTTGTCTGCTGCTTTTAGCTGGGACAGAGATAATTTTCCTCACAATAGCTAGGATGAGGCTATGTTTTGGTTTTGCTTACACAAGAATTTAAAGGTTGTTTTCTCTCCTGCTTTCGTATGTAAGCATAAAGAAACATATTTAGCTGTATGCACCAGGAAGTAGACATGCTATTCTCTCCAAGACTGCGTTTTCTTCCTAGATGCTGAGACCATCAAAGTGTTGAGAGATGTTCATTACCACACCTCTTTGCCACAGCAAAACCGTGAAGGGATCCCTGACAAAGCAGGAACCAGTTTCTGGGATACTTTGCAAGAACTTTGTAATTGAGGGGATATGGACTGACCACTGTTGCTTGAGAGGGCAAGTTCAGTTGTTTGGAACGTAGAAAAGTGATGAGAATGGTCTGGATAAGAACTGTGGCCAACAGTGAAAAAGAGAAGGTTTAGACTAAACATGAAGGGAGAATGTCACATGGGCCTTACATTGCTCTCCACTGAGGAGCTGTTAAATAAAACCATTGTGTTGGGGTAAAAAATGAGTAAATAAGGGGTTGGGAAAAGTCACAGAAGTGTACATCAGGGAATGATTTTACATGGTTTCAGGAAATGACCAAATGATACATTCATTCTTATCTCGGTGATTCATCTTAATATGAGCCAAAAGCTCTTCAAGTCTCTGAAGAGGCAATTGGCTCATCATTTTTCAGTGTATGTAGGTGACAGAAATGAAATCCTTTCCCTTCCTTCCTTCCTTCCTTCCTTCCTTCCTTCCTTCCTTCCTTCCTTCCTTCCTTCCTTCCTGCCTTCCTGCCTTCCTGCCTTCCTGCCTTCCTGCCTTCCTTCCCTTTCCTTCCTTCCCTTTCCTTCCTTCCCTTTCCTTCCTTCCCTTTCCTTCCTTCCCTTTCCTTCCTTCTTCCTTTCCTTCCTTCCCTTTCCTTCCTTCTTCCTTTCCTTCCTTCCCTTTCCTTCCTTCTTCCTTTCCTTCCTTCCCTTTCCTTCCTTCTTCCTTTCCTTCTTTCTTTCCTTCTTTCCTGTCTGTCTTTCCTCTCCAACTGAGGCACTCACTGTTAAACCTGATACACCCTGAAGAAAAGGCCTTCCCTATTAGGCACATAACTCCTAGTGAACATAAAGATTCTCCAGTTGCTGCATGATGGCGAATTTGGATGTAACCAGAATCAAAGTAACCTCTGAATTCCTAAAGCTAAGATGCCAGTTCATTAACACAGGAAATACAGCTCAGCACAGTATTGAACAAGGAGTTAACTGATTATCAAAAAAGCTTTTGTGTCATATGCAACCAGTGATCATGAACTTGTTATATCTGGGCATAGAAGTTACGTCACCAGGCAATAATGTCTACATTTAATACTTCAAAAGACCTTTTTACTAAAGCTGAAATCTCTCCTGGCATAAATGATAGCAATGTTGTATTTCAAATTGGAATTGTAGATCCTTGGTATTGTTGAAAGTGATTGTACTGGTTGATCCAGAAGCCATGACTGTATAAATGTGAAAGAAGTTCTGAAAAGTCCCTCAGAGAAGACATGTAGAATCATCTTTAAAAAGTAAATACAAGTAAATATAGAAATAATGGGAAAATGTGAAGGTAGAAGCAGTGAATTTAAATTACAGGCTAAATATGCATGCAGTGGATAAGAAAAGCTAAAGAAATCAATGAGAGATAAGTAGAAATAGAATTAAAATAGTAAGAAAGATTTTAAAGGATGTTAGGAATAAAAATCACCTTAATCCAAGACTAGTTCCATTGGAATATTCAGAGTATAAAATCGAGGAATACAGTAAAGTCAGAAATGTTCAATTAATACTTCTGTTCAGTGTCTGAGGAGAAGTAGGAGATGATACGGTGGATGAGATGGGAAGTTACCATCTGCAGTGAAAGAGAATGTGAAACGGTATCTGCTATAATTAAATGATAGAGAAACAAAAGGCCAGGAGAACATACGATTAGAACTCTTACAGGAATTATCCAAGGACCAGAAAGAGATGAATCACTTGATGATTGAGACATAACTTCAGGACTGGACATAGATAATTACCCGTGGAAGACAGGCTTGATGGAAGCTTAGGTGCTGCAAACAAAAGCACATAAGGGCCTGGGGGGTAAGAGTTGAACTTCAACAAATTCAGCCTTGAAGGAGACAGATTTTCCTTGTATTAAGGTAATTTAGCATGGGAACAGCTCACCAGGGAATGTGGCAGATGCATCGGTTGGAGACTCTAAAATAAAATGAGATAACTCTTAAAAGAGTTGCACCTCAGAAAAACTCTGTCCTGTGTGTAGATGAGGCCAGACTACATGATCAGAGCAGTCCCTCTTGGCCACAGAATGTATAAATTATAAATTAAACTCAAACTAATTTAGAAAATGATGTTTCAACCCAAACTAGAAACTAATTTACTGTCTCCTGCATTAGACTCTTCTCTCTTACGATGTCTCCAGCATAACTGCCATTGATTTTTATTAATTAATGGCACATGTTTCTAATGTGGTATGTTTTGTGGCCAGATAGTACTTAGGTTCCTTTTGTGTTGCGGCTGTATACGCACACTCAATGAATTATATGTAAAAAGGACCGTAAAAAGAACTTGCACTCGAAAGATAACGTGAGAGACAACAGGTGGGCACAACAGCCACATTGAAGGGGGCTGAGGGATGGTACAATACCAGGTAGAACTGAAGTGTTCCTGTTGAATATGAGAAGGATGCCATCTGTCCAGACATGCCTGAATGTACTGTGGGGGCTTTTCATCGAGACTGACTGCTTTAGCAAAAGGCTCAGAAGCAGCATTAAAAATGACAAGAAGAAAATTTTATGTAATTGTCAAAGAATCAGACTCAACAGGGGAAGGTACCACAATCCTGCGAATACAGACAGAATATGCACAGAATCCAGGCCTACATAAATATGAATATTTTCAGTATCCTTAGTTTAGAGGATGTTGAAGGTAAGGACGTTGGCATCCTTAGAGAAGCTGAACCAAGTCATTAAAGTTACTCCTTGAAAACCCTACTTAGAAATATATTTCTGTTCTGTAACAGATACTTCCAGAAATATCTGAGCAGTAATGGATGATTTATCATAAGCTCCAAGAAAAGATGGGTCATCTTTCTACCATTTAAAATAAGTTTAGAATGGGTATGCAATGAGAATGGTTGCTTGTTCCAAGTAAGGTTCTAGATTGAGAAGAGTCATATTTCTTCCTTCCCAATTACTTGGAAGGGCAGAGCGTATCTAAACCATGTGAAAGATACCCTGCTTTCAAATAGTCAGTGGCATC
This sequence comes from Rhynochetos jubatus, assembly GCA_027574665.1. Lineage (NCBI taxonomy): Eukaryota > Metazoa > Chordata > Aves > Eurypygiformes > Rhynochetidae > Rhynochetos > Rhynochetos jubatus. The sequence continues at coordinate 57,810,296 of CM050651.1, read as the reverse complement.
CTCTTCTTTACTGCAGACTTTCCACATGTTCAGACACTGTTGTACAAGAGTCTGGTTAATTATCCTTAAAGGATAAAGACAATAAAAGACAAAATGAGCTGGATAAGCATCCCCCAAAACAACTCGTAATACTTGGAATATAGTGGGTTACATATACATAAAACTATATATGATATTTATTATATATTATTTATTTACTTGTTTATTTCTATAGCTAGCTCAGCTGGCTATGCTGGGTAACCTACAATGGTCACAGTATTTCTGGGAAAGCATCTTTGATGGACTGGGGAAAATAATCTTAGACTGTGTGCAGTGGTAAGCATGGAGATACCTTTGTCTATAGCTGTACGTGGCACAAGTGTATGAAAGGTGATAGAGAGCTTCAAACCTTTATCACCATCTCAGATGGCATTTAACATGCACTGTATATGGCACTCTGATCTGTAGCTCTTCCTAGAGCTTGTTAAGAAGCAGAGGCAGCTGTTTGCTAATATGCCTGTATATCCAAGAACCGTGCAAAAGTGCGCTCTGCAAACTGAAATGTGGAGCATTTGAAAAGTGGAATTTGTCTGGTGACTTCAGTGGCCAACAGATCAGGCCAATTCCATTCGTCATCATTCCTGTTTAAGTCCCAGCAGTCGCTTCTGAAGAGTTTTACAAACAGCAGCAGCAGAAAACCTGCATTTCCCAGCAACTAGTTAAAGTCATTCACTGCAGTATTGTGTCTGTCTGAGGGAGAGCAGAGGTCCTCGTGGTGCAGTAAGGCAAGACAGGCACCAGTGGGGATTTTCCCTGCGCCGAAACTGCAGGTCTGGGCAAACAGTGTTGTTTTTTCAGAGGCTACATAAGTCAGTTTGTATTACCATCATGGGTCATGGTCCTTGGCTTAAAAAAAAAAAAAGATTCCTAATACGTTTCTCAGGGCCCGCTGATTTTTGCATTACCATCTGTATACCTGCCAGCCTCTCTGGGTGTCTAGTTATCAGCTGTGGTGTGCCTTCCTAGAGTGCTCTGTGTATTTATCATTTGAGGTGCCTTTTCAGTCTGGTTTTTTTTTCTTTAAAAATGTAATGAATGTATGGTGCAAGCTGACATATTTCTAAAATCCCCATAATTTGGAATTCAGATTCATTAAGAGAAATTGGTGATGCTATTCCTTGCCCAGTCACTTACGTGGAGTTGTTTTATTTTTCCTAAAAATTGAACAGTTGCGATCCCAATACAAATGTTATATCGGTTTAATATGTCATTTGTTATAAAAGCAGAACTATTGACGGCAAAACATAAGTGACTGCAAAAAGCTTCTTTTGTTTCTTAGTGTGTTTGGCCTCGCCATCTCAATTCTTAGATGGCAACTCTTTTTCTTCTTCTCTACAAGGCACATTTCATATTGTATTACTGAAATGTACAGCTGTGTTTAGTAGCTCCATGCTCACACATTTAAGAATAGCTGTGCCTGATTTTTTTGAGATTGTGCCAATATTCCAAATGGCTTCTCTTTTGTTTTTGAGAAGTTAAAGCTTAATTTTGGCATTTATCAGTTCTGAAGTTATGTTTGGTTTCAACAGCTTTTTTTCTAAGACTCATCATCTGAAATAACCCGCAGTAATTACAAGGATTTGTCAGGATGTTGCCGATCACCTCCTGCACGTGTTTTTTTGGGAGAGGCGTGGGGCAGGGCGCGAGGAAGCGTGCGCGTGTGCGCGAGCCCTGCCCGAGGAGCGCTCCCCGGCTGCTGCCCGCGCCATGCGGTGTCAGCAGTGATCCACCTCGACGGCTTCCTGATCTTCAATCAGTCTTTATGGCCCCTAGTCGCTTGTTGTTCAAGCTGTGTGTCACAGCCAGTCACAACAGTTACTTCAAGCAAATTTTCACACTCTTTGGCTCAAACTGCTGGCAGCATTCCTAAAGACTCTGAGGAAATAATTCCACAAAGTGGCATAAATTAATGTGACTAATTAACATGATGTTAATTATTTGTAAATTGTATGTTTGGATACACATTACTTGAGAGGCATATGTTACATTCAATGTTTACTGAAACAAGTGACTGCTAATCGCATCTCCTGAGTGTTCCTTTCACAACAGTCAGCAAATAGAGGCTTCTCTAAAAATAAAAATTGTGTCCTAAGGGAATGCATGAACTATAGCACGCAGCGAAATGAGGAACTGGAGTAGAGTTACCTTCGTGTCGGCCTGAGAAACGCATTGGAATGAGTTTCATAGGTAGTAACTACTTTCACCTCGCATGGAAGTAGGGACGTATGTACTATATTAGCAGAATGTTTTCAAATGATCCTTTTACAAGTCTGTGGAAAAAAATAAATGGAGCAATGTAATTGGAAGTTGCACACAAGGACAAGACCTCGATTTAGGGTTGAAACAGCAACAGTAATATGGGTTTTTTCTAACTTTGGGGTTTCTGATGTGGTGCTGAAAGGGTCCTCTACATCATTAGCAGTAGAGGCGTGGCACGTGAGTGGTAAGTGTGAGGAGGGCATAAATACGACACGCTCAGTAACCTGCGACTTCCTCAGCACAGGAGAGCCCCATAAGGTGGGTTACAAGCTGTGTGCAGACAACTGCTCCAGCCGCAGCTGGAAACAGAGTAAGGTACTCGTTATACTGAGCCCACGTGGGTTCTCACACGCTCTAGAGGTCATCGGCAGATCCCTTTGGTGCCCACAGTGCACGCTGCTTTTGCGGACCGCGAGGTTGGTTTTGAATGACAGTACTAAAGGGGTGTAACAGAGAAATGCACTCTGTCCAGTCGTGTGGTACCACAGGCCACCACGTCATATAATCCCTTTATTAAATTGGTCAAGCTCCATTATTTAGGATTGTTTTCTCATTACTGCTGCTGGAAAGTTATTTTAGAATACAAGGTGGTAATGCTTAGAAACTCTTTCTAATTTCTAGATTACATTTCTCCATGATTGCTTAGAGCTATTTTTTTGTCACATCAACATTCTCTTTTAGATTATTAGTTCTTCTACCTCTCCCTTGTTTCCCCCCCAATTTCATTTACATCACATCTTTCAAAGTGCAGGTCCATGGAAGCTTAATTACTTTAAATACTGGGTTATTTTCCTGCCACAGCAGCTCCCTAAATTCACTCTCCACCTGACTGCACATGCACTAGTGATGGTGCAAAGGAGGGGGAGGGACCATGTGTCTGGAATAGAAAGACAGAGGGAGAAATATAGTTGTATAGAAGAAAGAACAGGCATATGGTAGCTGTGAATTACACAACACCTTCAGGCTTCACTTCTCTGTACTGAAAACATTGGCTCTTATTTAATCTCTTCTCATGAAATGAGCTCTGAGCCCTTCCAATCTAACCCTTCTCTTCATCTTTTCTAGTTCATGTGTTGTGAAGAGCTGGGACACTGGGGGTTGGTTTCAGTTACAGAGCATGTCTGGCCAGAGCCATTCAAAGTGCTCTCGCACTGCTCGCCTTGGTGTCCAATCTTCCTGAGGTGTGTGGCATTTGGGTCAGCCCCATAGAGATGTCTCAGATACCTACAGCCTCTCAGATGGCACCAGACACTTAACATTGGCTGCCTCAGTCAATCCCTGCATGACTGACAGTTTTAGATGTAAAATTACGTCTCCTACCATGAGATTTAGGGTAGTCTGTAGTCAGAAACCTTGATATTACTCAAATATCTTGAATTAAAAAAAAAATAATCCCATTTTCTACAATTTAAAACCAAACAAACACTGTCTCTAGAACTGTTGGAGTCTTTTGCTGCACAGAATAAATCTCCATTTCTTGAACTATGCAGTTGGCAGCTACAGAAAGCCCTGTCTTGAAGAGATGCACTTTAGCAGCCAGATCCGAAGGGGAGAGCATGGTCAGTACAGACAGAACATTTGGTGACTGAGGTGACTGATCTAAGCACCTCTGATGTATTTTATTGTGTGAAAAGTACAGATTTGTGAGAAGTGGATTTTCAATCACAGTAACAGCCATATCCTGGTTACTAGGGAAAATCTTTGCATTTTACCGTTTCTCTTCATCCTACCATACTTCCTATTCTTGCTTCAATGCACCAAGGCATTCCAGCTTCCCAGTGAAGAAAAAGGTTTTGACTTCTTTTTTAACTCAGGCAAATAACATATTTCCCTAACATCCTTTTTTCTTTTGGAAAGACAGAAACTGGTTTTGTTGAAAGTTAAAAAATAAAATTTCATCTGAGGCAACCATCTAGCCTGGAAAATTTCAGCTAAATAATTACAGCTTGGCAAAGACATAAGCAACTGAAACCAATGTATTATATTAAAAAATATTAAGCAAACTTAACTGGAGCTCTTGTCTGTAATAAAAATGTACGCAGGCATACATATGTATATACTGTGCTATTTTCTTATATATGTGATGAATAATGCAGTTCATTATTTTTGGAACTGTATCATTTGCAGTACTCTTTCAGGCTAGCTCCTGAATTCAATGGGGCTCATTGTATATGTAAAGTTTAATACATGCATAACTCTTTTGCAGGATCATATTCTACAATATTAATGCAGTATTCACATTATGAATTTACCTGCCTGAAAATTCAGAATATTTTAAAATATGGCTGAACACATACTGGCAATTAAATTACAAACCCCAGCATTCTACATTTTCATGCTTTCTTTGTGTGAAACAGTTGTATTATATTGGAAAAAGACAACATATAACTAGCTGGTTTTTTTTCCAAAAATAAGGTACTGTGGTTTATTGGGGTTTTTTTGTTGTTGTCTTGTTTCCTGGAAGAGGAAGGGAAGATACATTCAAACAGAGATTTTACATTTTGCTTGTTTAGGGCATATTTCTACAGCTGGGTGCGTGAATCCTCTACTGGCAAGGGTGGGGTGGAAGCCCCGCCCCCGTTGCTGTAGTGCTCAGGTGCAAATGTTCAGCAGGCTGGTTTGGGACCTTTGTTGACTTCTCTCTGTTTGGATAAAGAGCCTTCCACAAGCAGATATCCTGAAAGTCTGTTTTGTGACCAGGAGTTTGGTCTGTTTGAACTCTCCTGTTAAGTTAACAGGAAAACTCAACTCTCTGCATGGATGGCCAACTGAGACTGGGATTTGATGCTGAAGTTACACAGAATACAGTAGTAAAGTTATTTTCAGAAAGTTACAACTTCTAAGTTTCTTTTGAAAAGTGGCTGGAAGAGCTTTATTATGCCACAGTTCATAGTGACTCAGAATTCTCTGTACAACCCATTTTCAGATAAATGGAAATAGGTGAGTACTGGGCAAAGTTTTTGTTCTGTAAAACAAAAGTGTAATTTTTTGGGTTCTGCAGAGATGCTGAAATCATATTATGGTTTTGGTAATGAGAAAAGAGGGTGGAGAATTACATAAAAATAATAACTAACATCGGTTCTTTAAGCTGTGAAGTCTATTTCAGATAGAAATGTTTATCTCTTAATTGATTTTTTTTTTGTAACATTTAAGCATTTACTATATATATATATCTGACATTGGTCAGACAACAACAAAAAAAAAGGGATAACTCAAAATATTTTTTCAAGAAAATAAATTACTGATTTTGAAAATAAAAATAAATATGAATTCTCACTCATAAATACCTTTCATCCAGGCAATTCCTAGCTGACTCAGACAGCAATTGGATCAATTACACTGGTTAGGCCACCCTTAAAAAGGTGAGAAAATGTGCTGGCAGGTCCTGTCTCATGTGGCTGTGCTCAGTCATGTGGAACAGCGCCACTACTTGCAATAAAACAACACAAACCAAAGTTAGGCTAGGACAGGAGGTAAATAACAGAAATCGCAGAGAAGAAATTGCAACCTGCAGGCAGAAATAATCATCAGAGGTGGTGCTGGAAGATACCATGGAACTATGTTTGGAGACAATGGTACATTTCACTCAGCACATGTGCCAAGGACTGTCTGGGGACCTGCTCTGTCCAATGGCATAGTCCTTGCCGGGCAGCAGGTCAGCTGAAAGGAAAGCTTTGGGTTGCTTGGTGGCCTTTCCATCTTTCTGAAGTTTCTGCTAGACATTTCGGGCACAACCCACGTGTTTAGTTTGAGGGGAGGACAGGCTGAGACCTTGTGGAATCAGCCATATGACATGAATGTAATTTTAAGGATCTGACATAAACCCCAAAGGTTTGGCAGGGGAAACTGACTTCCATTCAACCACTTAAGTGCTGTAGTTTTCTTTTGCTTGGTGACTGTATTCCCTGTGCTGAACAGCCCATGTGAACTCTTGTGAAGTCCCTGTTCTGAAGACCTGTGGTGTAAAGCTGAAAGCCAGAACTTGCTAATCCCACAGATTTCACTGGGAGTTCGACCAAACACCAACACAAAACAGGAAATCCAGTTTTCTTTCTGAATTCCTCCAATTGCCAAGTTATATTTTGAAATATCCCGAAAGAAATTAATATGAGAACTGCAAGAATCCTATGTATATCATGAAAATTGTAACCAAAGCAATTGCAGTCCCAGGTTGCACTGAGTTGGTATCAAATGTCTCCATTGTTTTGCAGTGTTGAAATAATTTCAGACACAGAACTTCTGCAGCATTTTCTAGGGAATAATTTAAGTTTCAAAACTGTGCTTTCTGATTTTATTTTACTTTCCTTGATATTTTATGTTATTTTGAACTTCCATTTTATATTGTTTTCAACTTATGTTCTTTGGAATTTTTCAGAAAGTTTTAGCCTCATAGCAACAGCAGCTATAAATACATTCATCATGTATCTGAAGTTGCATTCTAGCTGCCAGGTTTATGACAATGCAAACACCCCAAAAAATCAAGAATTGGATTTCTGTAAGAAATGGATTACAACTATGTACCAAGCAAAGTCATCAAACTTAACAGTAGTGACTTTCAATGTATATTTTAATGTGTTCCAAAAATTGATCTGCCTCCTGGAATCACTGCTGCCATCTCAAGTCCAAAAAGTGTTTTCTGAAATGAAAAACTATAGTATTAGATTTTCAAGAGTCTCCTTATGGAAGGGCAGAAGATTGTCTGCAGGAAAAACCACTGGGAACAGGCACCATGGTAACAAGAAGTAATGGGGCAAGGAGAAACTTTAAGAAGTCTGGTTGCTTTTTTCTTACTTAGAGATCTTTCTCTGTGGGACAGGAATGTAAAAGTCTCCAACAGGATTTGGGAAACACAAGGGTCAGATTAGGTTTCTGAAATTGTCAGTGCCTCTCTGGTTGGGGCAGGTGAGCAACTGCTGCCTCTTACGGAGTTTAAAATTCAATTCAGCACCCTGGGTTCCATATTAATTTCCTACTCTCAGATTAGGCGAGTTATTTTAGAATGTGTTCCGCCTATTGGCAAACATTGTGCCAATATATTAGATGTTTTTAACTTGAGGGTATACGCATTCACAAAAATAACCAGCTAAGGTAAAGTTAAACTGCAGACATACAAGTTTTTTGTCTATGCGTCACCTTTCTTTTAGGAGTGTTTCTATTGTAGGTTATATCCTTTGGAGTATGCACGTCCCTTCTCATAAAACTAGAAAAACTATTCTTGCTGCATCCATGAAGGATATATTCTAGTTCCTCCCTTCTCTGCCTGGGGTGTGATACACAGGACAGATTCACCCACCAGCCTCTCTGGTTTCATGTGACAAGACACAGGTCTAGCCTGTCTGTTAGGATACCTGTGGGCACTGTGTGTCTCAGAGATGACGAGTTTCAGGTAGGCAACCTTTCCAGAACAAAAAAAACACCCCAGGAGCTCCACATTAAAATTAGGCTCGTTCAAAAAGTCACATGAATGTGAAGTTCAGATCTTAGCTGTATTAAAAAATGCAATGACATTCAGTGATCCATTTTAAGAATTTTGGTATGAGATTGTCACAATTTGCCTGTCAATTACTTAGACATCTCTAATGGAGAGATGCCATTTCAAAGTGCAACAGAGATATTGCCTGCTTGATTTATAATCCATTCTTCTCCCTAGCTTTCTGGTCTGCAGTGGGATTTCTATTGTTGTCTATTGTTAATTCCCAGCATAATGAGTCCCACAGCTGTGGTGGACAGCTGTAATTGTTACTGACTTCTGTCTCGGTGTGTCTCAGCCATGCAGTTCAGTGCTCAGCCCATGTGTTTTGAAAATGGATTTAAATAATGAAAGTGTATATATGGTTTAATTGACAATAGGCAATGTTTACTCTTTTGAACTTCACACTGCTGAAAGAGAAACAGAACATGTGTATGTTTTGTATTTAATACTGGCATTCCCTGTGTGCTTAATGAGGGAATGTATAGGACAGCTGTTTTGGATGTATGCAGAATGTAAACCCTTGGTGGACTATTTAATTTTTTGAAACTACATTTAATTTTAAAGTCTCATGAAAGGTAAAACAGTCACATAACACTGAAGGATTCATATGATCTTACTACAAAGACAGCAGGAATATGGTATCTATTACTCAGGATCCTTAGTACCTAACACCATGGGTTTGTGTTTGAAGAAGGGTTTCAGTCCATCATTTACTAGCAACGTTTTTTTCACTGCACAAAAGCCTTAGAAAGCACCTCCATCATCTCTGAGCTGAAATTGAATTGATATACCAGCTTTTCACTAGAATACCCCAGCACATTCAACTTGTCATGTTGTATGTGGGATCTTGTCCATTGAATGACACCTGATACCTCATACAGTTGAGCAAGAATTGTATGCTGCTATTGTTGCAGTTTGTACTTAATAACAGGTAACATACACTTACGTGTGACTTGCTCAAAAAGCTGAGTATTTTCCTCCAAACAACTTTTACTGTGAGAACATCTGTAAACACATGCTATCCTCATTTTACTTCTCCATGGAACAAAAGAATAGGGAAGACGTCATATTTGCACACACTGAAATGGAGCAGTGTACCCAAAAGGCACCCCAAATTTAGCTATATTCACAAAACCCCCTGAGAAGTAAGACAAAGAGGTCCCCTAACACTTTAGCCTCTCTGTCTTGTATCTCATATGCCAGTGAACATCCCATCATCTCATCAAGCAAATCTAGATTAGTGAGTGGTTTGCAGGTGAAAAGCCCAGTGCTAACTACAGGTTTAAATGTTTAAGTAATAAGTCCTCCATTGTGTTAGGTACAAATCTGTTTTCTGTCAACATTCAGGCCCTCCCACCTAGGATTTTAAAAAGAAATACCAGTTAATTGTGAATCTGTCTCCAGGCTGTATGGGTCCCTCTAATGTGTAATTTATGGAAAGTTGCCACAGTACTAATGTGTATCCAGCACTGCACTCTCCATGAGATTTGGTGTGATAGAAAAGTGGAAATATACCCTTCAGTCGCTCCAGGAGGAGGTACATTAGTGTACTGGTTGGCCATTTTTAATATCACTTGATATCTTGAAAGTGCTTAAGCATATTGAGAATTAGTAGTCTATTCTTGTGTTGCAACAGGAGGGTAGGTGATTTTCTAGCTTTACTCCAGGTGACAGCTGATTTTTCTGGCAGCAGTGGTATTTTAAGAGAGGAAATAGTGTCAGTATTTCCACATTTTTAGCTGATTACAATAGCTATTGAACAAGATTCTTTGCACCTTCACTGATAATTGACAAATCAGTGAAATGGTAAAATGATGCTAGCTACAATCTATTAATTAAAAGCGGACGATTTTGGTTTTCCTTGAAAGAATTTTGGTCAGCTGTCAAGGGAGTGGTCAGTAGGGTCACTAGATACTTATGACAGTATTCAGCTTCTAACTATTAGGGTCAAATGTTGTGTTGGATTGATAAAAATAAGAGTATAAGGCTATAAAATACAATGTAGTAATAAAATCTGTTACCTTTGATATCTGGAAAATTATGATAACCAAGAACACTTGAATATATACAATTAAAACTTTGGGTTTGGAAAAAAGATTTGCCGCTGTGGATCAGCATATGGTTTACTGTTCCATCTGAAGTAGTTTGATTTTTAGCTGGTTTAATTCAGAGACTATCACTGTATTTAAAACAAACCAACCAGCCAACCAAACAAAACCTAAAAAACCAACTTGTTCTAAAAACCTTTTCACGTAATTATTATTTGCATGACTAATGTAATTAATGGAATAACACAAGTAATAATTCTCACAAATATCCCTGGAATGGTACTATCCATTTCTTTCTTTTTTGTTATTTACTCTTTGCACCTGTGTGCTGTTGATTTTTCCTGTTAATAGGTTATTTAATTTTGTACTCTCTTGTAGAATAACCTTCCATTGTGAGAAATACCTTGCATACAAGATCAAATGTTGTGCTATGTATTCCTCTCATTAAAGAATCAGTACGCTGTTTTCTGTATTGTAAATAGATTGTTCAAAGTCGGAGCTTGCAAAAGTAATCGTAAGACATCTCCAGTGTGTTTTTTGTTTCCCTGGATATAAAAGGAGCAGCTGGATAGAATCTGTCTGCCATATTAAATAAGATCCCTGTAGGAACTGCTTCTCTCTCAGAGAAAAGTCTAATGCTGAAAGACTTCCCAAAATGTACAGACTGTAGATTCTACGTTAGCTTTTACTTTAATTCATCCTATAGGTTATGTTCAGGTCTGTGTTTCTAATTTGTACATATGATATTTTATGGATGTATTTTTGAGTATTTAAATTAAAACCTAATAAGTAGAAGGGAACATAAGGTTTTTCAAAAATAGGATGTAAATCTTAAGTCCTAAATTCTTAGTTTTACACCCCTCCTGTAGGGATGAAACCCCTGTAAAAGTATTTTTGGTGGTGGATGCAGTGTGCATGTTCACATATTATGTATGAGGGTAAAAGCAGTGCCTAAGAATTTTCCAAAGAGCTCTCTGCATGATGAATCCGCAAATTAGATGTAAGTTATTGGTTTGATTTAAATTGTATAGCCATTTTTCACATAGCTTGGAAAAAAGCTGTAAATTAGAAAGGGTATGTTGAATTTTACACCCCTTAAAATATCTGAAGAGCATTCTGTTTGGGTGACATCTTCAACTATTAAGTACAAGGTAGTCATCACCTGAGTGCCAAATATAAAATGTTAAGACAGCTATTTGGCACGTTGGCCTGTTGTACGTACTTGTTTGAAAATTTATGTGATAACGGTAGTTAGATTTTTAAAGGTTTTCCTTTGTTTTGTAATCAAGATTTGTTGGTGATTATATTTGGAATATGTTTGTGTAGGTGTAGACAGACACACACCCTTAGACTTATGTATAAAATAATGAGGTAACAGTTTATACAATAGTGAGCTATTTATGCTTAAAAATTAGTTAGAGCTTCATTTTGCTGTTTGGCATCATTATATGTTTAAACCATTAATAATTCTTCCTTCACAGCAAACTAAGACTATGTTACTAAACAGCAGAAAAAGAGAAGTAGTAGTTAACCAAAAAAGTTCACTTTGGCGAGTTAAATTCTCCTGTTTAAGTCACATCCACTCCATGGTGAGGAATGCAAACAAACTTCATGCAAACCTTTTCCCGCACTGTACCTGCAGGAAAGCTGTTGTTATTATGGGTTTCAGCTAATCTGAGAGTAGGGTTTTGTCCAGTAGATTATATTGCAACTGTATTATATTGTGATTTGCAAGGGGACCCCTTGCACATCGACAGAGGTAAGGTATCTGGTCTGCCAGATGTGAGCCATGTATGTTGAGGCCAACTGAGGTGCAGCATTGTGAACTGGGTCATCGATGTCTTGTGCCACGTTGCCATGCTCTGACATGGAGTTGTGTACATGCTGGGAAGAGAAACCTTCCAGTCACTGAGGAAAGGCCACGGGGACAACTCTCATGAAAACATAGAAATGAAGGGAACATGTTACAGAGCTGACTCCTTTTTCATTCCAAGCCTTTCTTAAGATGATTGCACTCTCCCCTGTTTGCTTTATTTTTGTTTTGGAAAGGAACTTAAAAAAGGAGTGAGCAAACACATACTGCCTTCCGTGAGGGAGATCAGTAAAATGCATGTGCCCACAGCATGGTTTACACAGACAACTTTGGCATTAGAGACAGTGCAAGTTCAGTAATGTGACCTGTACAACAAATGAGGAATTATTCTGCCACTGTATTTCCTGTAGTAGTAGAAAAAGCTCATGCAGTAATGAATTTTATTTTTATTTTTATTGTTACCATCCATAACGAGAAATATTGGGGCCTGTCCCAATTTGCTTTCCTGCTCAGAGTACTGTAGTTCAGTGCAAGAGTGCTGCTCAGAAGCATGGGGAGAAGTTTAATTCCACAGTTGTGCAAATCATTGCTCTAGGAAGTGATGTATGGTCTAGCTTATCACATAGGAAAAACATGAGTTGGTCTTGCATTCAGCTGTAATTGTGAAGAATACTGTATATGGCTACGGATGTATAACATTTTAACAGAACATAGGAGAATCTATTGGGGTAATCTGGGAAAAGGCTAATTTTCCTCAATTTTTCAGCTGTTCCTTACCAATGTACTTGGCGTTGGACCTTATAACTTTTGCTTCTGATGTAGAAAGTGTAGTGGAAAATGGAATCTGGCTGATAGCTTCATTCAGAAAACAGTAGTTTTCATCTTTTAATTAATACAATCTATTTCATTCTCCAGACTGTATATATTTTGCTGCTCTTGTTGTCTGTAATCAATCCCTTAACACATTTTTTCCAAGAAGAAAAAAAAATATGTTGGTTTTTTCCCACCATTCCTCCTGTTAACTCTAATTTTGCCTTCATGCACATTACAGTGTATCCCAGAAGGTCTTCACTAATTTCAATAACTAAATAAGGTGGCAGCAGCATTTTTTAGTGTTCTGTAATGATGAGGAACAAGATTATATTTAGTACGATGGTGACGTAGGATCCCATTCAGTGTCACGAGTAGATCATATTTAAATTGTGGAAACATTTTACATTATGGGTTTATAGTAACAAAGTCCAGGGTGAACGAAATGAATTCGAAACGTGCTCTTCAAGCCTGGAAGTATGTGTCTCAGTCTTACCTGAGGAGAGAAGGAAGTTGCTGCAGAAACTAGCTTTATTTGTGTGATAGAGAGTGATGTTGCACCAGAGGAAAAGGGTCATCACTCTTGAGCTTTAAGCAGTCTTTTAAACATCCTACACCCAGATCTTTAAGTGATTTGGAGTGAAGGCTGCTGAACTGACAATATGATGTTCTGGAGGGAACTGGCATAGCTAGTGGTGATAGATTTGACATGTTCCTGGCAACATTTCCAACCTTTGGCTGGAGTAGCTTATAGAGGCCCTTCGGGAAGTGTTTGGTGGCCCCATATCCTGTTACTACAGATGTGCTTCTCCTGTGGTGCAGGTAAAGCAGGAATCAACCATACGACAGCCACACGCCTGTCATATATGCCTCCTAAGCCGTGATGGGACATTTAAGCAGCCTCCATCATGTCATGAAGGGCAGGAGCACTCCCAGCATGCGTCAGACTGGAGGACGTGGAGCTCCCAAAAGTAGGAGGAGGCAGTGAGGCAATCCCAGGAAGCACAGCTGGCCCCTGGGCTGGGCCTGGGTAGTCTTACCTTCAGAGCATCCCTTCAAACTGGGCAGCATCCTGCCATATTCGCTACTTGTGTTTTCTTTCAGCGTGGTGTTTAAGGCTCAGGACAGTCTGCTCGGATGTTTCTTTCAGCTGCAGATAGGCGTGTTAATTTAGTTACATGCTCTCAGAAACATCCTTGTTGACAGTCCATAGTGGTTGCCTCCTGTGTGAGTACAGTTCCCCATTAAAGAACTAAAACGTCCCAGGAAAGACTGGGTCCAGTGGTGCAGAACGCCTTCCAGAACTCTTTCTGCAGCCACATAATAACTACTGAATTTGGGCGAACCACTACAGATCTTCCTGTGATGTTGACTTACTTTCTAGCAATAGCAAGCTTAAAACAGTGCTAGAGCACAATGCCAATCAGTCTCTAATCACGTCTCTAACCAGCCTGGAAAATGCGTTATCTGTTTGAAGAGCAGAAATTCACATATTTGTGATTTTTTATTTTCCTGCCTAGCACTTATAATAGCTTTTTCTTTCTATGCTCCATGTTCTATGAGAAGCCTGATATATTCTCACAGATCTGTGCTTTTCCTCTTCTGTATTGTGAAGATGCCTGAATGCCCGGTTTAGTAATACTTATAGGAAGATAGCTAAATTTAAAACACAAGTTCATATATGAATGTTTGTTTCTTGCAACGCATTGTATTCTGAGACTCTGTACCAGATCTGTGTAAGTTATCCTTATCCTTTTTCTTACAACCATTTCACATCACTGATGGTTAATAGCTGACTTTCTAGTGCTTAGGTTCTTGCATAGAAGTTGTCTTTATTTCATGGGTTGTTCTGAAAAAAAAATTCTTTAACAACAATTTTCTGAAGAGGTAATTTGCTACCAACTCATTTTCTCTGACCTTTAAACTAATTTTAAGCAACCACAATATTAGAACATTCGAACAAATGCAACATAGATTTACCAAAGTTGTTATCCAAACTACACTGATACTGAGATACAGGAAATGTGGTAGATCCAATATTATTTGGAGTTTGGCATTTGATACAGGATCACATATGGGAAATTATTAGTCCAGTTCAACAAGGTGGATGTTGGTAGTGGCACTGCAGAATGGAATGGAGCTGAATAAAAAAGAGATGACAACAGGTTATGTTAAATGGAGAACTGTCACACTGGAAGGAAGGTATCAGCAGAATTTTTCAAGGATCAATCTAGAGAACTTGACTTACTTAACTTTTTAATTAATGATGTTGGCACAAAATGTAGAAGTAGAGGAATGGAATTTTGTGGTGGCAAAATATTGTGAGGCATCATTAATATAAAGGATGATCAGAATATTACACAGGAAAAATGTTCTGACCTTGAGGACTCAAGTAATAGAAATGAGATGAAATTTAAGAGTACGGATGGCACTTTAGCAGCCCTTAAAAGAATTTGTGCTAGAGACTTATCAGTTGAAAATGACAGAGGAGGCAAAAGACCTGTGTGTAACAATCAGTCATAGAATAACTATGAGTCACGGATGTGATACAGCTGTGAAGAAAGCGGTGTGATCCTAGAAAGTATCAAATGAGATATTTCCCGCAGAGACAGGGAAATGTTAATGTTGTAGCAGCACTGGAGAGCTTGCTTTTGAAAAAAACAGACACTGTTCTTAAGAAAGATGAAATCCAAGTGAAGCAAGCATTAGGAAGGGTCATAGAGATGATTAGAATGATATAGAAGCTTACGTGGTGCAAACAAAGTAAAAGGTTGTGGCTTGTTTAGTCAGTAATATAAGGTTGAGACGAGACTGAATCACTGCCCACGTGCTCTTCAGCAGGTGGGGGCGGTAGGAAAATGGCAGCGTGAGAGAAAAATGATACTTGACACGAAAACAAATGTCTATCAGTGAATGGAAGTTGGAAATTAGAAGAACATTTCTAGTTGTCAGATCGAGGGGGTCTGGATCAGTAGTAGCTGTGGAGGAAGAAATGGACCAGAGCTCAGTAAGCTTGTGGAAAAGATTGTGATGTGATTTGCTGAGTCAGTAGGGGTCTAAATCTGCAGATTTATGGGGTCTTACATTCTTCGTTGCTGTTAATCACCTATGTATGTATCATATGTGGCAGAGCTTGCTTAGACCATGATAGATTATTTATCCTCATATTGATATTGAACAGCAAGATGCAACCTTTCTTTGAGAGGTATCCTCATTCATACCTAAAACATTGCTCAAAAGTACTGAGAAGATTTAGGTATTTATTAGAGGGAATTCTGATTGTATGAAAATTGTAGAATTATTTTTATTTATGTTAAGGCTGCATTACATAATTTTAACAAAGGAAACGAAGTGGGTGTAAATAAAACTGCTGGGCTGATAAGAAGACATAAACCACCTTTAATAGCAGTAAAACTCAGGTATGTTTTGCTGACATGAGTGCGAACCTTAAAAAATATGAAAAATGTAGTGTCTGCCCTATCTATTCTGTGTTGACTTCCACAACTAATTTACTGGAACAGTATGATAGTAAGTTGTACTGAAGTAAGAGGTTGAATTTGGCTCAGACTATAAAAGGAACTTCTTGGAGGTTATGATCCTTGCCATGTGAATTCATCCAGCAGGAATTCAAATTCACATCATTTCTAGCAGGATGATAAACGTGAAGGTTCTAGGCAGCTAAAAATGTTGATCTTTAGATGCCTGCCAGTAGCAAATAGCCATACAGGAAAGTTTTCCTAATAAAAATATTTGTGATGGACTAAATTATTTTCTGACTTCAGGAAATAAAAATAATCTTAAAATATGTGCAAGAAAAGAAAGGGGCTCTGGTGAACAAAGCATGTCCAAGTTATCTAATTTCAACTGTGAAGTGGTTCTTCACATTACTCCACTACAATCTGGGGGGAGGGGTAGTGGTGGTAGGGCGTGCGGTTGTGGGGAGTGGGGGTGGAGTTATGTCTTAATAGAACACTTTAAATTACAAGAGTTGTTATTAAAAGAAACTAGAAGAAAATACTTAGCGGGGAGCGTCTTGGGTTTGCCTGGCTCAGACTACTGGAGAATACCTGTCTTGTTTGAAAAAGGGTTTAGTATTACAATTGCAGAACCCTCTGGGCTCTCTTCAGTGCTTTACCATTACGGACATGGCAGAAGGTTGTGCATAGGGATCTGCAAATAACCAGTTCTTCCAGTATAAACATCCTTTTTGCAGAAAGTTGAAACAAAAAAACAAAGAATGCAGTACATGGACATGTTGCTAAGCAGCAAAAGGACATATGTCAAGAACCATCTAAGTCTTCTGAGTTACTACACTTGCTTTCTTCACACCTTCATCATGCAAGCTGTTGTGATTCCTGTGTACCCATAATATGGACAGAAAATAACACAGAAGCTAATTTTTCATCTATTTCTTCTCCATTTCCTGTTTTAAAGGTCTAATGTTAAAGACGAGTCCCTGCTGGGTCTAAGCTGGTTGAGACATTGCTAGTTTCAGCTCACTCCAGGGCTTTAGGTGTTTGCAGTGTAGCTGGTTAATTCATTAGTTGATAGGCATCACGATGAAGTCTTTTGGGCCTGGGATACTCTCAGCAGTGAAAGGAAAATCTTGCCAAAAGGGAGAATATTAACCTTAGAAATAAAATTGGCCTCTCTAGGCTGTGAGGGGTGTTAGGCTGCTTTGCTTTGGCTGGGATAGTTAAGACCTGCAAAATGGTGACTGGCCAGAAAAAAAGACAGATTCAAAACACTACCAGGGAGGAGTTTTTTGAGATGGTTTGCCCTGACCACTAATTTATGTTGCTGACCACGTCTCTTATTCACTGAAGAAGGTGTAGTTGCTTCCTCTGAGGTTTTCACTGAAAAATCATTAAGGTCTCCCTCTTGCTCTCCTGCAAGCATTTATTTGTATGAGTGGTTTCTGTGACAGATATTTGTAGTGTGTCTTGTATTAAAGACCTTTTGCTAATTGATTATGTTTTTTGCAAGGATGTATTTTATGGTAATCACATTCCATGGTTTTAAAAGCATTTATTTACTGTGAAACTAGTGCAGAGCACTTTCAGAACACACTGTCTTCCTGATAACAAATGTCTCCTGAAATGAGAAAGAGCTTTTCTTAATTTAAAATTTCGGTATTGGGATTATTTTTTATTATTACGGCTATTTAATAATCTCTTCCAAGTTGTTGCATATTTTCAAGGTCAAGATTTTTTAACAAGACTAATGGGACCCAAATTTCTTTTCACTTCTATGAGACCAACTGTGATGAAGTAATGCTGTTCTGCAAGTTGGCATTGGAACAACAAATTATACGTCAGCCAGGATTCATCAGCCAGGGCACATGCCTTTTCCCTATGCCTATGACTATATGACTAATAAAATGCCTATTTTTATTGTGTGTGGTCCAGCTTCAGAATAATAATCATCCTTGAAGATTAAATTAATGAAAAATCAATTTAGCAATCAAATATTTCAGCCATAGCGGGTGGCTGAGTTAAGAAAGTATTATAAGCACAATATAATTTGTTCAGCCATATAGGCAGCTGTTGAATTTCTTATTCAGCCATCAATTACTACAAAATGGTTAGCTGGAATTAGAATTAAATAATGGTTGCGAACCCCGTCTTGGAGCACAGTCACATGTGGAAACAGCTGTAGTTATTTTAAAAGTGACCGTTCTTGCTGCTTGCTACTGCTCTTTCTCTGGAGGTGACTGACCACAAAGGGTGGCTTCTGTCACGCTCTGCCTTGCCAAGTCAGCTTCATAGAATTATAGAATCATTTAGATTGGAAAAGACCATTAAGATCATGGCATCCAACCATTAGCCTAGCACTGCCAAGTCCGTCCGTCACTAAACCATGTCCCTAAGCGCCTCATCTACACACCTCTTAAATACCTCCAGGGATGGTGACTCAACCACTTCCCTGGGCAGCCTGTTCCAATGCTTGACAACTCTTTTGGTGAAGAAATTTTTCCCAGTATCCAGTCTAAACCTTCACTGGTGCAACTTGAGGCTGTTTCCTTTTGTCCTATCACTTGTTGCTTGGGAGAAGAGACCAACACCCACTTTGCTGCAACCTCCTTTCAGGTATTTGTAGAGAGAGATAAGGTCTCCCCTGAACCTCCTCTTCTCCAGCCGCCACCTTCCAGCATCAGCCACCACCAAGCCATCACTTGCAGTAGGAGCCTTTGTGATGGCCGTTATGGTGCCTCTCTGTGGGCTTCCCAACAGGATGATAGCTGCAGCTAAGGCTGGTCAGGTCTTGCATTGCTCCTGCTCTGCCTACTGCCTGTGTTTGCCTGGGAGCACAGGTTCATGCCTGTATGCAAAGAGGGCTAAGCTTTACCTGAGTAATATCCATTTAGTTGCTACTACTGTGACCACTCTTGGAATGTTGCTGCTATAAGTATTTCCATAATATTTACTGTCTTCCCATTGTATTTCTATCAAGCTGGGTGTAGATTAAGAAGTAGTCTGTAAGAGAAGCCTTTCCAGTGAAAGTATGTCCAGTAAGCTTTCTGTTTCGATTTCCTGTGTGTTCAGTCCCCATCTTTATGACATGAGTGAAAATAATTAATTGCCTCTTGGTAAGTAATTTCTCCCAGTTTACTGTGAGCCGTAGCACAGTATAGAAGACATGGGAGAGAGTCTGAAATTTGCTCTCAAGATTTCCAAGGGAAAACGATGGTAAATTAAGAAAGACTTTGGGGCTCGTCATAAACTTCATGATACCATTTTAGGGCTCAGCTTCTCACAGTAAAGCAATGGCATAATAACGCAGGCCAAGTCTTTCCTTTTTATTCATGGTACAAGCATTTTTTTAGTGCTTACGGTCTCTCTCACAGAGCATTATATGCTCACTTACATATTCAGGAGGAAAGGTTGTTCTCTGCAAGCTTACCTGTTGCAATATTTCCAGCTATCCTGTTTGAAAACATTTGCTAGTAGGCATACATATGTGATGCACCATGAACAAATGTCAAAAAAAATCTCATAAAAACTTACTTTGTGTATTGAAAGAGGATGTGGGTTCAGATGTGCTCAAACACTGCACCACTGCTGTGTCTTCTTAGTAGTTTTACATGTAGGCGTTTGCTATTAGGTGTTTGCTATTGTTAAAAGTGACAGCTACATCCCCCTCTTTAGGCAAGCCTTTTAAAAATAAATGTGATTTACATACAGCTTGCATATTTTAATTAATTATTTGAATATGCTAATTGACAGTGCATTGGAGCAACAAATGGTATTGCGTGTAGTCAGGCTAAATTGTAAGGAGTTACAGGAAAGTTTGTCTGCTCAACGGTAGGGTCCCTTCGAATTGCCATTGACTCTCCCCAGTCAGTGATGCTGAGAAGGGGTTCTGTATTGCAGACTTCAGAAGCATAAATAAATAAACTCAATGGTCTGTTTCCTATTTTCAAAATGTATGTTGCAACTCTGGAAGAGAATCATCCCTTGCTGTCAATGTCTTTCAGGACATCAACTTTGTGCCAGATCGTATAGACATTTGCTCTTACAATGAGCCTGCATTTCTGAATGTTACCTTCGAAGGTAATGAGGATCTTAACTTTACCAGAAAATTGACATATGAAGTAAATGACTCTCATAACCATGCAGAGGAGTGAACCAGGTGAAACACCACTTTGTAGTATGGACTCTCATGTCAGGGAAAACAGCAACGCTGCCTCATGAGATTAATTTCTGCAGATTGCCAGGGCGTTTTCCAAGAACAAGCAAGATCAGTAGGATACTCAAAAATATGTATTGGAGGAAATATCCAAGTTTTTGCTCAAAAAGGTGTTAGATAGGAAAGGACACAGTAGGGAATAACTCCTTTAATGATGTTTAGGTTGCTGAATATTGCAACAGTTGACCCATACTGGAATAATCTTATAAAGGGAGTCCACTGGGATCCTTCTGATCTGTAGCAGACACACTGACATCAGTTTATATGTTTTCTAGGCCACTACGTTTCAAACAAAAGCAGTTTCATATTATTACTGTCAGTGATGAATTGAGAAAAAATAGTGAAAAAGACAAAAAGAAAACCTGTATAATTTTCCATTGCAGTGACACCAATGTGATATCAATAATATGGATCATCCATCTTGCAGTAGTGTATTCCTGTGGTTAGCAGATATGCAAGTGGCCAGTGAGTCTTTCCTTGAAGATATGTAATGTTGCTGGCAGTACGTTTTTTATTCAGTGTCAGCAAGTCTCCTGCTTAGTATCACATTTAATAAAGAAAACATGATAATTCCAGGTAAATATAGGAAGGTGGTTCATAGATGGATGCACAGGAAGATGGTCGTCTCACTGTGCCCATTATGAAACATCCATTGGCAGTCACCCTCTTGGGACCAGTTTGCAAACTTGGCAGGGAGCACTGCTACATTTGCCTGAGATATGTCAACCCAGCGTACCACAGTCCGTATAGTCAGCATGGTGTATGGGAAGGAGTTAATTATTCCACATCAGTCGGCTAGTTATATAAAGGTTTTGTAGTTCAGATAAATCACTACAGAATATACCAAAATAGTTCTAATTTCTGGAATCACTGGGGATACAAAAATGACACCCACAGCATAGATATTGTCATTTTTTTGTGATACTGGAGGGTAAACGCAGAATTTTCTCTGAAAAAAAAAGTAAGAATTTTTTGTGGTTTCTGATTGCATTTGGATTAAAATTTAGTCCGTATAAAGTAAACACTTGTTCTTGACACTGTTAAGGATGTCATTCCTCAAGTGTAACTTGTAGCTCTGATGCAGTAAACAAAAATGTTGTTTTGTTAGTACTACCATTTGCTCTTAAATCATCTCACAGTTGCGTGAAGAACTGTGTTCTGAAACTCAACCGTTCACATCACCTTTCTTGAGGTTCTGCGGGTTTGGGTGCATTTATCACTGCTCAGAACATACGGAGCACCGATAACTTAACAAACAAATGGCAAACACAAATTCTTCAATGGAGAGACTTTGGATGACCTTCTTGTGAGTGACTTCCATGTGAGTACTCCTTTGAAGGACATCAAACGGAGCAGACAGCTTACGACATGGCAGAGTAAAATGTGAATGGGATGACATACAAGTGATGAAACTTGGGGGGAAAAAAGCAGGTGGAAATAACAGAGGAGGAGCAAAAGTTCATCTCCCCTACGCAGAGCGAAGGCTTCCTGTGAAGTTGCCTCTTTGGGGGTGTAGCCTGCCATCTGCCTCGGAAGTGGGGGATTTTTAGGAGAAATTAAAGGTGAGAAATGTCACTCAGAGCCACTGCTTGTGACTACACTGCACACCACCTAACGGGAATAGCTCTGGGAAATCAAACTCATGCTGCTTTGCCGCCACAATGTGCATATGGTTGGAAGCTCCTGTTCCACTCCGGTCGGATATTGCATGAGGCACAGAGGATTAGCCTGAAGGAATTCACAATCACTTTGCTAAATGTTTATTGCTCCTTGAGAGGGCATGTTATGCAGACACAAAGAACGTACTGTAGAGAGGGCTGATATTTTCTTCTTTCGGAAGTATTGGTGCCTATATACTGACGGGAGTTTCATCCGTAGTAACGGGTGAGACATGGTTGCACAGTGTGGCTAAACCAAACCACCCCATGGATCTTTTCTGCAGTTATGTGACATGTGTTGTGTTATGTTGTGAAGTCAGTCTGGGCACCTACTGGCCACGAAGCCCAGGGGACTAAACCAGCGCAGTCTGTAGTATAGTATTGACTGCTGGGATTGATTTTTTATGTTAACTTGTGTACATTCAAATATTTAACGAGTTATTTGCAAGTTCCAAGCCATAGCTTAGACCATCAAAGTAATTTCACTCTTTCCCAATGGCAAGCAAAATAACCATCCCTTTTTGAGAACCACTTGCCACTGAGGTTCTTGCAAAGGCAGGAAACAACAAGAATTTCAAGCTCAAAAGCCTACGAGAATAAGCACTCTCATATTATTTTTAGTACTTCCTAACTAACCAGATGTGAGGTATGCAAGAATAACCTTTTAATTTATACTTCTAGCTGTGCTGATTCTAGGAACAGGAGGATAGGAGGGATGTAGAGAAAGTACTGTATAAAATACAAAAGTGCTGATCCAAAAAAAAAAAAGTAAATGTCGTGCAGTCCAAGGTTTGTGCAGAGGTCTGGGAACAGCTCTTATTTGTCTAAATCGCTTTCCTTATGCATTACTGTGGGTGATTTTTTCCATCTTATCTATTTTTTGGCACAAAATGACATTGTAGTGTTGAGTTAATCCACAATTTTGTTGAAAAAAAATATGCACAATTCAGTTTTTATTAGCAAGTTGTTGCAGAGCAAAGCCCATGTTTTCTGAGGCTTTCATGTGGCGCCCAGTGTGCTGTATTGCTGTGATCCAGACACACAGGGAGGAGAAACAGTGCAGCTACCTGTCCTGCATCAGAGCATGACACTCCTTCTCTACCCTTTCCTCTTAGATGTCTGTCTTTACCAAAATAAAGATAATTTTCTTAGATTCTTATTATTATGCAAGCAAAATTCCTGCTGTTTAAGTGGAGATCCATGAGGGACCAGGATTTGTCCTTAAAAATGTCTGAAATAAGATCAGGATTAACAAGGAGGCATTTCATATGAAAATACTAATGTATGAGTGTAATGAAGGAAGACTGACTTTAGGCAGAGATATTTTTCTATGGTTATGGTCAAAGAATGACTTTCTAGGAGTACTACTTCCTATTACTCTTCTGTGTAATGGATGCCCCCAACATGACAATTTTGTACTGGTATTTTCTGCATTTTATTCCAGCACTTTTTGTAATTGTCTTACAACAAAAGTACGAATTGGTTCCTAACAAACTTAGTGTTATATGGTGTTAGACTTTGTAAACGAGTAAATCAGCTAACTATTCACTGCAATAATTAGCACACAAATTTGTTTCCAGATCCTGAGTTGAGTTTGCAATGGTGCTATTAAAAATGCATAGTCTTAGTTGTGAAATATGCACAAGTTATTTGAAAGCCAGGAGGATAGTTCAAATGTGTGTGTACACAGCACCATATTTGCATGTTTACACTGCAAGGTGGAGCATCCTATTTCTTTTATTCAGAGTCCTGTTTGACCATAGTGAAGGTGAAAGATACCAAATTAAATTGGTTTTCCCACACAAGGTGATTTCTGTACATTTTTCCAAATTTGGTAGATATCAAAAAAATACATTTATTCTGTCAGAGAATTATTTTCATCACATCTTCGCATATTGATGTGACTATATCAGAACATCAAGTTATTGATCTGGTTCATTCTTCCTGATGTCAACAGGGACGCTTATCGGCAGCGTTGCACTGTAACCCTGTCAACACTGCTGGAAGATAAATGCTATTCCTGAACCTTTAGAGAAGAACTTCCCACCTTGGATTTCTTCAGTTCTGTGAGAAAATATGTTCCAAGAGACATTTTTTTAATATGTTTCCACTCTGGGATTACAAAGTTTGTATGTATTTTTCTATAATGAAATTAAGAGTTGTTAGGTTGATATGTGGAACATGGGGTTCCCTGCGATCTCCTTGTGCTTGGATGTTAATAGCTATTAGTAGCCATGATTTCCATGGGTAATGAAATGCAACCATCACCTTTGGAGCTTTCCACCTGTTTGTTTTGGGAAGCAGGTATGATGGACAAGGCAAGGATCATGTCACGCATCCTTTTGTTTTCTTATTTTTTCTTAGTTTTTTAGTTTGGCTGTTGTCAGGCCCAGGTGTGGGCCCGGGTGGGCATCTGGGTTGATCCCACATGGTGGGGGATCCCACGTTTTATGTTCAGGAGGTCCCTGAAGCTGTCCTGGTTATGGCAATTCAACATTGTCACAGGAGTGGCATCTTACCTGAGTGGTTCCAGAAATCACAGTGAGTCACTGTAGCAAAAATGTATCAAGAAGATGATATAATGACTTTCTGTGAAATGTGGGAAAAAATGTATCATACAGCTAAAAGGACAGGAAACAGGGGAAGAGGCGATTTCAACCAACACAGATTTGCTACAGCACTTATTACTGATGTTACCTTTTTCAAGAGCATTCTGCATTACTTGCTGCATAAGATTTTAGTAAAAACTATGTATAATGTGTGTACTGATTGAAGCTTATAAACCTGTTACATTTCTTGCCCTTTTCTGAGAGCGGTTCTTCATTATTTGATGTTATTTTGTCAGACATCTGATTTGTGTAGCTGAACACGAGGCACTTGCCTTTGTTTTAAGGGTAATAAACAAGCTGCACTTTTAAAACCAACAAAACATTTTAAATGGTAGAATATATTCCTAATTATTTTGTCTAGTGTGTTGAATACCTTTTTACTCTCTCTGCAGTTAGCTTCCATGAGCTTGAAAGAGAAAGGGAGTGGGAAAGCAAGCTTTGCTGCAGAAAAAAAAGAAATCAAAGCCAACCACCAACAGCTTTTTGAAAAAGAGTGTTCTGGTTGTTATAAAACATGTATATAACCGACAACTGATATTATCCACTGGTGAGATATTGTTCATACGTCTACAGCATAAAATTACCAGAAAAATCATGCTGGTTATCAATCCACATGTGCTCAATGCAGTTTGAGGATTTTGAGAATGCCGTGTGTATCTTTTATCATATCACCGTAACCCCTCACCTCCCACCAGTTCTCCAGACACACTCCCCACTACGTTATGTCCTCTTTGATGCATGTATGAACACATTTCACCTCTGATATTTTTCACCTGAATGTGGACCGTGCTGTGATGCTTGACTGACAGTGCTTGAGCACGAAGTCCAGTGTTCAGGGAAAGGACTTTCTTTCTCCTTCACATCACCTACCTGTGAGCTTCAGTCTTGCCATGAAAAGAAGTCGTCCGGCGTTGAGGAGGTCAGCTATGCCTATGTGGTGGATGCCTATATGAGCCCGTTCTGCCCACATGCCAAGCTGACCAGATGCTGTGTGGCCATTTTCATCTGGCTCAGAGCCCAAACAGATACATCCTGCTGCTTCACAGGGTTTACTTGCTCAGACGTGATGCCACGCTATGCAAACGTGTAGCTTTTGGGTTACTTGGAGTGTTAGCAGAGCAAGTTGGTGTCTGCCTACAATATGTTTTATAGACACATTCGTGGCTCTGTTTACACTGTACTAACCACAGTGAAGGAGTAGCTTTAACTAACTGAAACTAGCTGCCATAAGCACTGTTGCTAGCTTTCTCTCAGTACAAGGGAGCTTGTGGAGAGCTGCAGAAAGCATACAAGAAGAAAGGTAAATCCTGCCTGAGCTGAGCCCTGTGAGGTCCCAGCAGCCTGTGCTTGTCCTCAGGCTTCTCATCAGGCGTGGTGGTGGTGGTGTGAGGTACTGTTCTGGCAAATACAAACTGGACTGAAATAAAAAATAGGATTTATCAGAGTTGCACCTAAGGAAAGGTGTATGTTGCTGCTGAATATAAATAAACAAGGAGATTTAGAAGTGAAAAAGCTGTCCACTACACATGAAATGCTGTCTCAGTCACTCACAGCTTCTCTTTCAATGTTTCTGGGAGTGAAAGGGACCTATGCATTATTCACATCATTACTTTGTCAGTTGTTCATTCTTCCCTCATATAGGCTGTAAATGTTTAATAATATTTCTAGAATACATGTAAGAACTTCTTTTTTTCTGCTTCAGCTTCCCATCTCAACATGGTGCAGATAGGAGGAGATTGGAAACTGGCAGAATTACTTTTGTAGACAACTGTCCTCAAGAACGACTGTGCACCAACAAATACAGCACCACAGGTCTTCCTACATGCTTTCACAGCAATATTTTGAATATTGCTGCAGGACTGGGGGTTGAGGGACAGGGGGAAGATCCCCAGCATGAGGGCCAAATTCTTTGCAGGTGGTAATTGGTGTGGCTCCAGTGGCATGCTTAATTTTCCTGGAACTGTTTGGATTCAGATCAACAGGAGATTAACCGAATCGATTGCTGTGAAACGTGTGGGTTGGTCAGTTAACCCACCACCAGCACGAACACCCCACAGCAAGGCAGACGCACATTTTCTACAGCAGCTAAGCTTTGCTTTTGAGCTCTCTATCTAGGTTCTGCCCCAGACCAGCGTGGGTAGCTGCATAAAAGAATTGTGGCAGTATGTGAGGGTATGACCAATATCGCTTTATCTTAATGTCATTTTGCTTGTGCTTTTACTTAAGTTTTTTTGTTTCATGCCGTGTTTAGTATTCTGCTAGGTCAGATGCAGTCAGGGGTCAGGGGTGTGCTTGATTTAATACAACTGGATGGTTTGCCTGTTTTTTGTCTGTTCCTTTTGGTGTCCTGTCATTTGAATTTTATCTTTTTGCCTTTATTTCTTAAGACGACTTTTCTGGGTATCATTTTCTGTGCTGTGTTGGTCCTTTATGCTGGTGCAGATTGCATTTGTTCATCTAAAATGCCTGTCCTGCACAATTTCCATCATTTTTACGGTCTTACATTTTGTCATTTTCTGCTTGAGTTTGGTTGTGGTTTGTTATGTTTTGACAGTGGTTTGTCATACAGCTGTGAATAACCTCTTTGGCTTGCCTTTAAAACTTTCTTCTTTGCAGTTGTTGAACAAAGTTAACTGAAATACTCTTTCTTCAAACAGAACGATTAGCACAGACAGAAGTGTGAGTGGCTGCGTGCTGCAGCCAGGCAAACCATTTGTTCTGGTTTTATTCAGATTCAGAGTGCAGATTTTTTATGTAAATGCAGATATTCTCTCCATTAAAATATTAGTGTATAGATCTTTGCTGGGGAATGGTGGGTTTGATTTATAAGATGTGGAAGTTTTACAGTTAAAACTGAAGCTTCCTCATCGAAGGTTTATCTTTTGTCTGTGGAAAAAGAGTATGGGTAACTGAGACCATGGGCATTCCATGGGCATTTCCCTTTTCCTTCAGAAACGTGCCTGCCATGAGAAATTCTGAATTTTTCAGTGTGGGGTAAGGGTCTGGCCTGGTCTGTCCTACTAGAAACCCAATTCAGTTTTTTAAACAACAAACTGTATGGGCTCTGAGTTTTCATTTTAAGACTGGTTAGCAAACTCCCTGAGTTCTTAACGTGTTGTCACTGGATACAGAGTGAAAACATAAAGCTTGGAGCTGGTACAGAACGGTGCAGGGCCAGTGCTCTGCTATTTGTGCTTGAATTTGGGGCGCTGGTTATGAGATCTGCAGGAATGGAGCTGAGTTCAAGTTGACTGTGAGCCAGCAATGTGCCAATGCAGCAAAGAAGCCTGGGCTGCATTAGGGACTGTCTGAGGGAGGTGATCCTTTCCTCGGTGCTGGTGAGACACATCTGGAGTAGGATATTCAGTTTGGGCTCACCATGTAGAAAAAAGACAGGGATGTACTGGATCGAGTCCAGAGAAGAGCCATGAATATGATTAATGGCTTGGAGGATCTGCCATACGAGGAGCGGCTGAGAGAGCTGAGACTGTGCAGTCTGGAGAAGAAGCATCTTATCAGTGTGTCTAAATATATGATGGGGACAGAGTAAAGAAAACAGAGCCAAACTCTTCTCAGTGTTGCCCAGTGAAGTGCAAGAGACACTGGGCACAAAGTGAAACAAAGAAAATTCCACTTAAACATAAGAAAAAACATTTTCTTCAGAGGATGGTGAAACACTGGCGCAGCTTGCCCACAGAAGCCATGAAGGCTCCATCCTTGGAGATATTCAAAACCCAACTGGACACAGTCCTAGGCAGCCCACTGCAGGTAACCCTGCTCTGAGTCAGGGGTTGGACCACACAAACCCTCCAACCCAGCCGCCACCCTGCCATCCTGTGAAGGGAGACTTGGACTCTGCTGCTTGCTCTCCACACCCCCTGGTCCACACTGTCTTAGCCTGCAGCTGAAATACTCAAGATCTAAAGACTGAATTTTGTAGTGAGCAATTCTTTACAGACTGGTACTGTGTGCTTTCAGTAGAGTAAGGAAAGGGCTGGGAGGAAATTCTATTGTGATAGGTAGGTGGGCTGAGCCTTAATGAAAAACTATGTTGATGCAGTTTAGCTTCGTACAGAGACACATAGAGCTTTTTGTAGTTGTTTTCTGACTATTTTTGGCAAAATGAATTGTAGTAAAATATTGTCTCTCTTTGGAGAGACGGTGGATTTAAGACTGAGTTGCAGATTATGTGTCTATGAGAATAAGGGTCATAAGGTGTGCGGAGTTAAGCTGAGGTCTCACTGTCATGAAGTTTCTGTTACTTGTTCTTGTCTCAAGTGTGTTTTAGAGGACTGAAGAGCTAGTTACGGACTTTTGAAAAAAGGAAATACACTGTCAACTGAATCAAAATTATACAGGCAAATCCTCACCAGGGTAAAATGTTGTTAGAAAATAATTATTGGAGAAAAGGCAGAGTCAAACCTAACACAATGTTTGAATTACACAGGATAGAAGGAACTGGGGAGAGAAGCCTATACATTTACAATTTTATAAGCTTTAGTATTTTGTGTTACAGCCTTTAACTGTAGGCAATATTGTTGACATAATACAAATAAGATAGTGCAGATATCTTATTTTTTCTAATCTAAAATAAAATTACTGCACAGATGGAGAAACAGGCATTTTAATCTTATTTACTGACTCTTTTTTATTACTGTTGCTCCACTGTGAGCAGGGATCCATGAAAATATCATGGATCAAAACAGAAACATCCCAAAACTTTGGATTCCCAGTGTCGGAAGTATTCAAGTCACTCAGTCACAGTGCTGAATCCATGCTACTCATCCCGTTTTGCAGTTTTGGTATAAAATTGAGAACAAAGGCAAAATGGCTGGAAACCTTAGATTTCCCCAATATCCATGAAGTGCTAAGTAGGTCATTAATGATAAAATTATAAGGACATGGGAAGAATGTATACATGTGGCTAATTTTACTCCTCAAAAAGGTGTGCTTTATTAGCAATATGGAGGTAGTACTTCTACTGTTTTCCAAACTTCATGGAGTTCAAAATCTGTAATGTCTGCAGATTATACAGCTGTTGTCTGAATGTTTAAATACATTGTAGTATATTACTGGTATACTGTAGTATGTTATTATTATTACTGTTGTATTAGAACTTAAAACATACGTTTAATTTTACTTAATAATTAATTTGTGTAAATAACTAGAAATTTCCTCTAAGTGGAAATGTATAATACAATTTTTCTTCTATAAACAGTCTAAATGATAGAAGCCCAATCTTACCCACTAGATAGGGAGAAAAAAGGACAGGTCTGTGTGTGCCAGACTCTGCCTTGGATATATGTGGGTGGTTTAATCAACATGGCCCACACGTCTCTGAGACAGAATTTGGACTTATTAGACTGTCTTTTCACTGCCTTTCATGCCATAATATCAAATCTGACAGTAGCTTTTCCTGGGAATTTGCAGATTCATGCTGTTTGGGTTTGAATCCATTCACCAAATAACATCTTCTAAAGGCAGAGGGGCATTCCCACGAGCAGTGTGCCTTGCAGCTCTTCCAGAGAGTAGGTCACAGTGCCAAAACCAGGAGCTATACTGATGTCCACCTTCATGTAGGGATCCCTCCCTCCACATCCCAGCCAGATGGACTGTGTCTAGGGGGGAACACATCTGATGTGCTAACTCACTGGGACAAACTGGGGCAAATAGAAGCATAGGCAGAGCAGCAACAAGGACATCTCTGTGAAACTCCATGAAGTTTTGCTTTGTGTGTCCTAATTTGTATATTCCAGTTACAAAACCATACATAAATGAACATGCCAAGCTCTGGCCCACACAGATGTCAATTAGCCATGCCCAGAGATGTCAATTAACAATTAACAGAAAGCTCAGGCTTTCTTCTGTGGTGCTTAGGAAAGCTCATTTGCAATCAAAGGGACATCATCTCCTGGTTTTCCTAGCCCTTACCTCTGGCTGAGGGAGAGTTAGTTGTAGCATCTACGTTTAATTACTGAGATCCAACTGGGATAATCTCTCAAGCAAGAGACTTTCATGGTCTGCCTAGAGCTTTACAGGACAGCTCAACATTTTGTTTTGGGAGCCTAAAAAAACCCAACCAGTGAGGTTCCTCAAGCATGTTGATGAGATAATCAGCTGCAGGCTGCACCAGAGCTTCCAGACAAGAGTCCCCTAAAGCTATAGTCAGAGGATATTTTTTACATTCTGTTGCTGATTCTGTGGAACTTTAAAATACTTTTTACATTTTATGTTTTTATATTTGTGTTTGTTTTATTACTTATTTTATATCATAGCTCTAATTGAAGACATAGGACTTGACAGGATTCAGAGCTGCAAAGACCAGCCTGGAAGCAATAAAACCAGTATTTTTATTTCACTGATTAGCACTTCCATTGTTTTATTTCTGTACCAACTTGACAGTTATCTTGCACGATGGCTATGTACATGCTAAATCCAAGTCTCTGCCCCTGAGAGGTTCTACTGTGAAGGCAACACATGAGCAGTTCAGCAAGCAAAGAGGGGTTTGCTATCAAACCCTGCTTCTGCAAGGAGGCTGTGAACCTTCATTCTGTAACAAGGGCTTTGAGATTTTGACAGCCTATCTTTGGGACACAAAGGGAGGAAGTGTTCTTCTATTTCTAGCCCACAAATAATACCAGTTTCCTGTGAACTAGAAAAATATGTTTACTTTCTGTTTTATTCCAATCTTCTTTGGGAGAAAAACACCCAAAACTACCATCACCACCACATGGTGTGTGGTGGCATCACACAGTATTTTTTTAACTGGCTTTCCACCCGTAGGTAGCCTGAGGCTTGCAAAAACACTGAACTTCACAAGTTATGGCCATTCCCACCTAGAGATCCTTGGACTTTTTGGCTTAGTTTGGGATGGAAAAATACATTTAAACTTAAACATATTCCTGAGAGAACAAAGTATTTTACACTCAGACAAACATATTTAAAAAGGGAAATAAATGAAAAGACAGCATGAAAATAATGATTGCTAGGATCACGATGACAAAAGGGGACCCTAATCATTATTGCCGCGTGCCCAGGCCAAAAAGCAGGAGTGTGGCCTAAGCATGTCCCTCTCTGAGAGGCAGTTCTTGGGTCATTTAATATGTCAGATAGTTTTGTTCTTTTCTTTAGAATTCCCCAGGAATTATACTTAAGAAATTACATGTGATATAACTCTTACTGACCTATTAAGCTTCTTGCCTATGTTCTTGGATTGGATTGATTTCTGGACCGCTCATATTCAGGGGCATGTCACAAGTCTGCTTGTCTTACTTCAGTTCTAAAGTTGTATATACATCTCTGATCCACCAGAAAGTTATACAAAATCACACATAACCAAGCCGTTACACCACTGAATAGGCTAAAGGTACATCATTCCGGCAGACGACAGCGTTATATTTTGTGCAAAAGAATCACCAGATATGCCTTTCTTACAGACATTTTTGTATAAATAACTATTACCTGTTGCTGAATCCAGCTGATCTTTGTCGGTTTGCTTTGTTATCTGGGGATTTGCTAGCACAAATGAAGCAAATGTTAAGGGGCAGTGCCCGCTTCTCATGGGAAATAGTATATCCTCAATACTCAGTTAGGGGTGAAGGATGCTGCCCAGGACAAAATGGTAATTTAAAGCAACATTCCAGTGCTCTGGAATTAATGTCTGATTTCTGAGTGGCAGGTGAATTTTCCTTCTAGTATATCCAGTATCTTACAATGCAGTCTTTTCTGGGTATTGTGACTGTAAGAGCCTGTTAGTATTTGTGTAGGTGCAGGCATGAACCTATGTCTGCTTTCCTAAGCCTGAATATTGGGCACAGAGCCTCAGCATCTGCAGTCATGGCTATCCTAATGTATTCTTGCAGGCAGATGATACAGCATCTATTATTAATATTGTTTGATAAGTCTCATTAAAAGAACTTCTTTCTACTTATTCATAATTTTGCCAAACTTGACCCAGTAAAGCTGAAATTGTTAGCTGGTTCTTTTTTATTTTAGCCAAAAAGGATTTCTTCTTTCCCTCAAAATGGAAAAAATATTTTTGTGTCTGTTTTACAGAAGTCTTGCAACTTTATTTTTTAAATACCCCAAAATCTGTATATTCTGGAATAGAGTTGCTCACTTTTGTGGCTGGGGTTTCTCCTCTTTGTGCAAAACTGACTGAATTTAGAAAGTCTATAAATTTTGAGGGGGGGAGGAAGTGCCCATTCTCAAGTAGTCAATGCAGGCTTTACTAGAGTTTGACAGCTAAAATTGCCAAGGACTCCCTGTCCCAGGAACATAGTAAGCCTCCCCATAGGAGCCCAGTGGGGCTATCTGCATGCCAACTGCGAAGCGTAACCAGACGCATTGCCATTCAGGGCTGTGCGGACTCACAGACCTTTCCACTGCAAAGCCCGTGCGAAGGCTCAGCCAGTGCTGCACACGAGGGCAGGAAGCCCTTCCTTCTCCTGCGCTGCTGGCGGATGCGCCCAGGATCCAGGTGGCCCTGCGAAGGAAGCCACTTGACGTGAATGGAGAAGAAGAAATAAGAGGGAAGAGGAAGAAGGGGAAGAGAAGGGAGAAAATCAGGGCAAGATGACACTGATGTGAGAGATGGGGCAGAAATATTGACTGGAAGACAAAAGGAGAAGAAGGAGGATGATTAAGTAATGGAGAGTTGGAAGTCAGTTAGAAAAACGTGGAATTTTGGCTGGATAGGGGGCACAGGGAGAAGAGGTCCTCTTACCTGGTGCCTGGCAGGGTGAGGAGCTGAAGGAAGGAAGGGGAAATGAGATGCATCTGGAGAAAGATCTGCTGTTAGGAGGAGACAGAGTGGGGAAAAGGTCAGACAGAGAATCTTGGGGGCAAAATCCCACAAAATCAAGATCCAGAAGGAAGGTTTAGACTGGTAAGGCAGGGAGCCTGGGACAAGGAGCTGGGGCTGGGTAGGAAGGGCATGGAGAAAATGTGCGTGAATGGTGTTTTGAGGAGAGTGGAGGAGAACAGGGAGGCTGAGACTAGATAGCTGGGCCTGCTTATATAAGGAGACTGAGGAAATCGGGTCGATTTGGGAAGCGTTGATGAACCTCCCTAAGCAACAGAGAAAGGGGCAGCATTGCAAGGAGGGGGAGAGAAGACAGGGAGATACTGGGAGTTGAACAGTGGGCTTTGAAGATAAACCATGCAAAGCAACAAACCCTGAGGTGAGAGAATAGGGTATTGGAGCATGGAGTAGGTGAGCAAAGAGATTGGAGAAAGAATAAACGGTTGGATAGGAGACAGTACTGGAAGGAGATCCCACAGCAGGGAACTCCATGAGGATGTAGGCAGAAAGCCTTGCAGTATCTGGGCAAGGATTCCCTTAAGCAGCTGGAAAGAAAATCTGCCTGGCAGCCCAACCCTGGAGCAGAGGTGCTCTCAGGGCCCTGACACCAGGAAAGGAGATTAGTCTCCCCATACTCAAACAGCTATGGCAAATGCTCACTTTCAGAGCTCCTGTGGCAAAGATCTGCATGCTGGCTCTGAGGGTGTCCATGTGATGTTCCTTTAGGAAAATGGGAGTTGGACTAGATGACCTTTACAGGTCCCTTTCAGCCCAAACCATTCTGTGCCTCTCTAAGTGTGGTGTGGGAGGGAGGGTCTGCATGTGCATCTGTCATTGAAAATCAGGTCCCATGGGGCATATCCTTGTGTGCACCTCTATTCCTCTTCAGCCTTTTGGTCTCCCACTTTGTTGTTCACTGTAGCACATCCCTGTGGCAAACATAGATAATGCTTACTAAGAAAAATAATAAGGTATTAAATGTATTTCTAGCCTTCTTTAATGTGTTGTAGCTGTGAATACAAAGCAAAAAGCATATGACCATGCTACTTTGGGAATGGTCTATAAACTGCAGTTAGAATAGTTTCAAGATATTTATGCAGTGCATAAGTCACATGAATAGAGTTTATCACAATCAGTAGGAATGCTGGATTTTCATATCACACATTAGCTGCTCAGAATGATTAGCAGGAAATTTAATTTGCACTAATTAGCCTTAGGGGAGCAAGAAATTAACTTGATGGGTAAATTTCACGTTTTACTATATACCATACCAACATGAAAAAATTTGAGTAAAAGCCTGAGTCCTATGCTGATTCACTGGACTTCAGTTTTTCTAAATTAAATTAAAAGACTGTAGAAAATTAATATATGTATGGTGAGTGGGTGGGGTTTTTTGGGAGCTAGGGTCGTAAAATGGGCATTCAGCGTATTCATTGCATTGTCAGCCACTTCCAGAGGGTGTGGTATATTTTTGTACATTAAATTACATTGATATCTAACATTGCAGCCAAAGCTTTAACAAATCCTAATATTCTGTATTTGCATTTTTTCGTTATATAATGTGTGTTATGAATACATGCAACATTCCACATTTTAATGCACAGAGCAGAAATGTTTTTCACGGAACTACTGTGAAAATGCCATACTTTTTAATTTACAACACCCACTTGCAAATACATTTTTAGGGTCAGGAGCCTCTGTTTGTACGCTGGCAAAATTCCTATGAAAATAATTTTTTTAGAAATTACTCTCAAAAGTATACAGCAAATGAGGGAGGCATGAGTCACCACACTGTCCCAATAGACCAAGAAGAATTAGGAACTAATAAACTCCAGTCTTGCCTGTTGATGATGACTTTTCTATTTCATTCTTCCAAAACACAGTTTAGATCGCTTGATTTTTCCCTCTGTAAAATGGAAGCAATTTTTATGTATCCACCACTCAGGATTACTGTGGATTGATTAATGCATGCAAAGCAATGAGTCATTTGGTACGGAAATATTGGTCTATTATAAACTGAAGCGTTCTGTCATACCAGACTGTGGTTACATCCAAATTTATCTGTAAAAAAAGGAGATGGAAAACAGCAGCTACATACAAGAGAACTGCCTTTGATGTCAGTGCTTCTGCTAGTCTGTGCATCTGAAACACACCTAGCAGCTCACTATTACGTGTTTGAAATTAGATCTTGTAGTATTTACTGTCACTGGTGTGACTTCAGTGAGAGTTTTGCCAGAGTAAATATTGCAGAATTGGGTACCTTGAGTCCATAGTTTGGTGCTTAAGTGGTGTGTATAGGCTAGTTCAGGCATCTGCTCAGACTTTCTAAGCCTATGACATAAGTACATCTGCTCTAAAGAGGGATCTCAGATAGGCCTGTGTGCAGTCATGTACTGTGTAACATATATCGTGTTGCATCTCAGGTCCTTCTTCAATCCCCAGGACTCTGATTTCTCAGCAGCAGCCCTACTATTCAATCAATAGTGTGTGTGAGTGGATACATTTAAATATGCACGTGCCCACACACAGACAAACATCCATGTGTGCACAACCCTCCTCTATAAATGCGCTTTGCCTTTTTGGGTGTACGGGTATATTTCTGTAAATGCTCACCACTTGTATTTATACGTTTATGAGTAATATCCAACATTCAATCATAATTGACACCATGTGGCTTTCTGTATAATAATTACTTTGGGACAAAAACCCTCGCAGATGGTTTCAAGAGTGACTCTAACTCGCCATCAGTGTAAAAAGATTTAATAAGATGAGCCCACTCCCTCTGAATGGAGTAAGCCATTTTCATTGATTTCATTGGGAGCAGGCGCAACTTCATTTCTACAGCAGGCAGAGACCATGTATTATATTCATTAAATGAAAGTTTGATTTCATTGCGCTTAAAATTATTCCTGTTCTGTTAGCAAATGGTTTGGGATTTTATAACCTAGAGCGTTTGCTGAATTCTGCTTTGTATTTTCCTCACAGCAATTGGAAGGACCCTCATTCCTCGTTATTTTAGCACTGTCTTTGAAGGAGGTGTAACAGACCTGTATTACATTCTCAAGCACTCAAAAGAGTCATACCACAACTCATCCATCACAGTGGACTGTGATCAATGCACCATGGTCACTCAGCATGGAAAACCCATGTTTACCAAGGTAACAGGGAAGACTCAATAAAGCATGTTGTTGGTTTGGGTTTGGGGTTTTTTTTCTTTTCTTTTTTTTGTTTTTCCTTTTTCAGTGTGTATAAGGGTGAAAAATATTGGCTGTTGCGTTTTTCGGGTAGACTGAGATTATTTCTAATACTGAAACCCCTTGAAGCCATTTAATTACTATTTTCTATATTCATTATGTGACTGGAAAATTCTGTGGACATCCTCTGCAGTTCTCCCAGAAAGATTGCAAGAGAAGCACATAATGCCAGGTTGCCAGAACCATCAGTTGTATGTGAATTAAATTCCACCTGCCCAACTCCTTCTCTTTGGACTAGGTTTTAAAGCTGCAGTGAGATTTCATATTGCTGGTACCTAACATTTGGGATGATATGCTTTACATTTGATACTTACCCAGTCCTAGGATTAGAAATCTCTAGGAAGATAGTGGCTTAATATGGTAGGATGCTGGTCCAAAGGGCAGTGAAGTCAATGGAAAGAGTCAATTGATTTAAACATGCTCTTGATCAGGTACTCAGTGAATTTTCAGTATCTGTAATTGATAGTGAATTATCTTCATGCATTGGTCACTTCTGTTCCTGTAATGAAACAAAATACCATATATTGATAAAAAAACAGTATAAAAAAAGTGGAAAGTACAAATTCAAAAATTCAAAATAGAAAAATTTTCTTATATTAAAAAAATCAAAAAACTGGTTTTCAGAATGTAATTGTACCTGTGATGATCCTTGTACCTGTGATGATCCTTGTACCTGTTAATCTCTATGAGTTTTAACCTTCGCATGGAAAAAAGCACAAAAGGAGAAAGGGCAGCAGAAGGAGATAGCCCATCCATGTTGCCCTCAGCCCACAGGACAGCAGAGGTTTTGGAGTCAAAAAAGGCACTGGCTGTTGACGGCATCATGCCTGGGGCCCTCTTGGCGTTATACTGTTTTAGCATGTGTCTGAGTCCCGTCCCTTTGTAGCGTCTTCCCTGCCCTCTTCATGGCTTTTTGAGTGGGGCTCAGAGAAGAGGGAGAAGAAGCGGCTGGTGTGTATTTAACGGTGTCGTTGTTCCAGCTCTCCCGCTCCAGCCCTTTGTGACTTACATAGACAGAGAGAGAGACATGCAAAGAGACCAAATATTCCTAGGTAGCACCTCTTTGCCACCTCATTGCTCACGAGGAGTTGTGCATGCTGGCCATGTGCAGAAGACGTGACGAGGGTATATAGTAGCTGCTGCTTTGTGTAGCTCCCTAAAATGATTTCTGTGTCACTTCCCTTTGTGTTAGCTTTAATGCAATAGCAAATAAAAGACGGGGTTTTTTCTGAATCAGTAAATACAACATGCTTTTCTCAATTCAATTAGTTTATTTTACTTATTATGGCAGCACGTTACAGTGCTGTTACTTTGGAAAGGAGGCTAGTAGCCAGCAAGTCAAAGATAGACTAGCAGCAGGCAGCAGGCTGGGTGCTCACCTCACGTGAGGGGGGCCACGGTCCCGTCCCATAGCACCATCCTCTTGCGTGCAATGAGCCTTTCCATCTGCACTGCAACCCTAGCAGCACACAGCCTGCTTCAGCCCTGGTGTTCCTGTTGTGGATTCCAATAGAAACCTCTGTATCCCAATAGAAAAGTTTAGGTGGGGATGTGATTTGGATTCTAGGAGAAATATTAGGGGGTTTTAATGGCTTTATGTTTAAAATATGACTGTGCTAGTAACAACGAATTTGAAACAAAACATAGTAATTGGTGGAAATAGGGAGAAAAGAATATATTACTCTCCCAGAAATAAGTTGGAGCCAAATGTTGTCTCAGCTGTGCATGTGTAACTTTTAGCAGAGATAATGAGAGCACAGATCTTGTACCCAAAGGTAACCTCCTAACTCTCACAGCATCGGTGGTGGAACAAAGCAGACCTCCTGTGATAAGCAGCATTCCAATGGACTGTGTAGTTCCTTAGATCATGTCTGAGTTTGACCCACTGAAACTACCACAAAGGGGTTTTTTAATGCAAAAATACAAACTGACTATATTAGCTAAGAGCTGCTTCAGTTTCACAAACTTGTAAACTACTAATTCCCTAACTTCTAATCTAATGGGCTGAAACAGTTCCCATCACGTATTGAATCAGGAATACACAGCTGCATTTTGTTCATTTCGACATTTTCCTAGTTAGAGTAACTCACTGAGTACTGCAGTATTGGACGAATATATAAGATGGCATTTCCAATTTTTCTTCAAACAAATGTGGCTGGGACATGCCTAACAGTAAGAACATGAATGGTCCAGCTTATCTTTAGCGAGCAAGAGGTCCCTGTAAAGTGAGGCACACACTTTAATTGTTTTATCAAAGTGTAAATAAATATTGTAAAGGATTTAATACAGCTCAATGTCATGAATTGAATGTGGTAAAAGACTGAAGCTCTGATTATCGCATTTGTTTACCTGGCAGATGCTTCCTGTTTTTTCTCCAGGTAAAGAAAGCTTTAGGAGTCCTCCTAAGTCTGTTTTCACCGTGTTTATGGACACTCAAACTTCATGTGTAGGCAAACTGGTTTTCTGCAGTCAGCGATGTTTACATTCCCTGGGAGACTGGCAGGGGTGAGCTTTGCCTTCATGGCTAGAGCAGCGAGTGCCCCTTGTTCCAACCCTTCTCTTCCTGCGCCCAACCGTGGGGCCATTGTCCAGATTTCATAGGTGAAGCCCTTGAAACTTGGTGGGTTTAGTCCTTACTAACAAACTCAGGCATTTCCCAGATTTGTATAAGCTTTACGTTTCTCTTCAAGCCATGACTCAGGTGTGAGAAATAGTCATTAATAAAAGGGGAAGACTTCTAAAAATGCCCGGTGTTAGGAGAACGAGACTCCGAGCAGTAAAGCACAGGACCAAAGGTGGTTTTCATAGGTGCAAGCAGTTGAAATTCCTACAATTAATAAATGCAGTGAAGGGGTTAAAAAGCTATTGGTTAGTTTGAGAAATGTTCTTTTTTAGTTTTTTCCTGGCCTAGTCTAGAGCGACCACGTGATATACTGAATGCCTGCCAGCCTCTTTCTTGTTGATCCTCCGGAGACCATCTGTGCTGGGGGCATTGATTAGAGTGTGTCTGCTGGGATTACATCTTTTCTGTTGCCATGCCAACTAATCAGCTGATTTTGGTTACCACAGAAACAAAATGTCAGAGCTCACAGTACGGTAACATGAATTCAGCACAACAGAAAATGTTTTCTTAATTGGAGACCCTTTTGATTTTTTGGATTCTATGTAAAAGGCAGCTTTAAAAAAAAAAAAAAAAGAGGCCAATTTAAAATAAGAACTGCACCAATTTTATTGATTAAAAGCAATGTATAAATTTCTGCTCTACATACGGAAATTAAATTCCTTTATAAGATGTATAAATTTTTACCACTGTGATATGAGGTATGTGTTTCAGTTTTTCGATTAAAATCTGTTAATACTAATGCATAAAATAAATGTGTTAAGAGCTGTGGGGTTTTCAGCTTAACAGAAGAAACATTTGAGAAGCCACAGGTATTATTATAAAAAATATTTTAAACCTGAAATATTCTCACGTTAACTGGTCAGTAATTGGGATCTTTGGTCTCCACACAAAACATTAATATAAAGAGGTTTGCTTGTTGTATGAATCCTTATGTGTGCACATGTCTACTCGTGTGTAATTCCTTATCGTAGTGCAGCTGATGAGAAAATAAAAATCGGGGTCAAATGACAAAATAAGTCACATCATTAAAAATTTGAAGACATCACTAAGGTATGTTGAAAAGGGCAGATGAGAACCTGTTGCAAGATTCTCCTTCATAGGTCTACAGTAATTTGTCCATGTAGTATGCCTGTTAAAATTACCTACGTGTTTCTGCAAAACCAACCAGGATTAAAAAAACTATGATGACATTAAGTGTACGGTTAACCAGAAAAGCCACACGTTACCCAGGTGGGAACTTGCCAAGTCTGAGTTGGGGTTTGTAAAAAGGCTCAACAGACTCAACCAAATCATGGCTGGCTAGTTGTTCAATCAAATATTAGTTGTATTTAAATTACAGTTGCAGCAACCTTTTCTTTTGAAAGCAGTTACACCCAGTTTCCACAATATCTCTGTACCCTGCACTTGCAAGTTTACTTTGAATAGGAGTTTTAAGTCTGAACATCCAATTTAAGAAAGAAAACACAACAGTAGAGGGAGTTAATTTTCAGATCAGGCATCGTTTACCATACTACAGGCAGGATACCATGCTGGGCATGTATTTTGCACCTTAGAGACGACCACAGCCCCAGCATTTTTTCCACATAAAGTTGTGGACAGTTGTTTAAAAGTCTCCAGTAATTTATTATACTTCTCATTTCTACGCAGTACCCACTTGCTGTGTTTATTCCTCCCCTGTTTTCTCTCCTTTCTCAGACAAATCTCCTCACAAAGCTGCGTGAGCCACTCTCTGTAGAAGCACCTCCTTTGCCCATGACTGCAACCTCTCTTCTGGTCCCCTGGCTCTCAAACCTGCCGTGGCAATGCAGCTCTTACAGCCCGATGGCAGACACCTTGGCTGGCTTTCTTTAGAAGGGAGGATTATTAAAAGTAGATAAGAGATGAAATAAAAATAAAAATGTGGTAAAATGTCTGGAAAAGACAAGAAGGAAAAATAGGGGGAAAAAACATCAGGTTCGGCCACAGGCATTCAGGGGACTGTGCACTGCAACTGGACGTGAAAGGAAGGTTTATGTGCAAAGGGAAGGGCAATGTAGAACAGGTTGGGAATGACTGGTTCAGCAGCTTGACATCAAGTGCATGCTGTTGCACCACAGCCACCTCCACTGCGAGGTTCAGTCATTAATTAGCAGTAGCGAACTGCAAGGGAAAGGGAATTGGTGCAATAAATAAGATTTAACACATACAATATTCTATGTTTGTAAAATGCTATAAAATCTATGGTATTATAAGTTACTGTCTCTGTGGTAAGGCCTATGAAGTCATTTTCTCACATTCATTTTTTTCTCCCCAAGAGAACGAAAAACAATTAATCTAGCAGAGATGAACAATAGAATACTGCTCTGATATTTTTGAATGTTTAATCGATGATACAATACCACTGAAAACAAATTTCCTGGGAATTTATTTCATATATTTTATGTATTCTAGGTATGCACAGAAGGACGTCTTATCTTGGAGTTTACTTTTGATGATCTTATGAGAATAAAAACATGGCACTTTACTATTAGACAGTACAGAGAATTAGTCCCACGCAGCATTCTAGCCATGCATGTAAGTAACCCTTTTTCACTTGACCTAATGCAAAGAGATGAGATTAGGTTTATGAAGAACTCCAGCAAATTTCACACCCAAAGCAATTAACTACAAATATTTTGTTTTGCCTGCAACTGCATCCATTTACAAGTGCTTTCATCACTCCCTTGTTTCTCAGTGCTCTATTGTTGCCACTGTTGATATGTTTTCATTTTGGTTTAGCACAAAGTTTTCCTTTTAATCCTATTTGGTGATTGGTATGATTTGGGCCCAAAATCTGTTCTTATTGGCATGAATTACACTAAAGTCAGTGAATTTTCATCATTGTAGGTGCAAATCGTATTTAGTCTTTAAACAAAGCAAACTGACATCACTCTTGCATGAGACAGAAAACAATTACCATATATTTACTTGGAAACTTCTAGAATTTTAATCAAGAAATTTTTTTTCTACATTTCAAGACTTTTCTTACATAATTGAATAAAACCACACACAATAGAACATTAAAATATTAAATATTTGAAGTAAAAATATTATGAGGTAAATCATTGCAGAGAAACAAAAGACAGAGTCATTGCCCCTTTCAGTTCCACATTGTAGAAGCATTCCAACTTGTAGTGCTCCATGTACAAATTTAATTGCAGGACTGAGATTTTATAGAGAGTAAGAGTGCAGACCCAAATATGTGCCTGTATTTTGACATCAAGTTACTTAGATATCCATCAACAAAGCTATATTCTTAGTGAGGAATTATAAATTACTTTTACAAGACTGGACCTTTTTGAAAATATTCTTACAGGCCCAAAGAAAATACCTCTAAAAACCTGCCCCACCATTTCTCTCCCAGGGTTATCCTTTATTTTAGAGGGCTGATCTTCTGAGCTCTTCAACAGTATCCCATTAAGGGACAACGAGGATGGCCATGAGCAATATTATGTCTTTGGGGGGGGGGGCTGTGCTGCAATTCAAAGAGAGTGGAAGCAGGTTAGCCAGTAACCAGCAGGTATTAATTTTAGTAATGAGATTGATCTTGTTTTAAAGAGGAGGCTGGTCTCACAGGTAAAGCTCCTGTCTAGGGTTAGAGAAGGACTGTACTTGTATTTTTCCTGTTTAATTCTGGAAAAATAACTTAGACCAGGAGGATCTTAACATGATCAGCTCTGCTGAAGGTGCCTTGATGAGTTCTCTCTGCTTCAGTTTCTTAGCCACAAAAAGAAAGAACATACCTTCTTTGTTCCTGTCTTTATCTTCCTAGTCTCCTGGGACTCCCAGGCAACAAATGGAAAGTTCAAAGCCTACTGTGATCCCTCAGGAAGCTCTTTGGTTGGGCTCTGCTCACTTGCAGCCCTGTGCATGACCAGACCCCATAGGTCTATCTTTTGAATGGGCAGAGACAGATGGAATATGTTGGAAAAAGTCTTTATTCTGCTCTAATTTAATAAAGTCTTACATTTTCCTATGCAAACAGAACTCTTATTGCATAAATTTAGCATCAGTGTGTAGTTTTTCCATAGGAGTGATGCCTCTCTTCAGAGAACCCTCCCTGCATTCCACCAACCACACAGGAAAAACAAATAGACAAAAAGCCGAGTGAAAATTCTTTTTTTCCTCTGTTGTTTAGGCACAAGACCCTCAGGTGCTGGAGCAGCTGTCCAAAAACATCACTCGAATGGGTCTGACAAACTTCACCCTCAACTACCTCAGGGTAAGCATACCATAGCTGATGATTATTACAAGCATTTTTTAAAAGCTACTGCTAGCTGTGAGTCAAGGTAATGAGAGCAGAGCCTGTGTCGGTCAGGTAAGAAATGGACCTAACCCTTAACGAGGGTGAAGGAGAAACACAGAAGCTGTAGTAAAGATATAGCTGCTGAAAATGTGCCATTGAAAAGGGTAAGAATTTTATCCGGGAGTCGAAGCAATGTGTGAGTAGCCCCTGGTTTTAACAATCTTTCTTCTCAGTTTTGAATAATGGCTTAATTTATTAGTTAATTTTTATGTAAGCAAGAAGTTCCCCACCATTTTTCCTCTGTGCTTGGCTGTTCCTGAGAAAATGGCAGCTCATTCTTATTAAAAGTTGCCTGTCTTCTCCAGCTCTTCGACCTCCCCACCTCTCCCAGGCAGTGGCAGGGCTGAGGGAAGGCTCAGCTCCAGCCCTTCCTGCAGCAGTCCCTCATAGCAGTCCTCACTTCACTTGCCTCTGGGAGCCTGAGCTCCCTCCTCAGCCTTGCACTGAATCATGTGTGTTTTTTATGATTAAATAATGCATTTGTTCCCATTGCTTTTTGACCCTTAAAGTGCATTCAAAGTTTGGAAGTTTATTTTTATTTTTGAAAGTATTCCCTGGTGTGGGCTTACAATGCATACACTGAAATACGGGTTTGTGGAGTTCATATTTCAAGGTTAAAATTCGGATTTTTCTTATTTCTAGACATGCCATTAGATAAATGGAGGCAAATTCCTCAATGATACACCAAGCTAACTTGGCCAATAATATCTGATTTTATTCCATTTAATTGTAGTTATTGGAGATAATCTTTTAAGATAACAAGAACACTAGAAGGTGCAGCTATTTGCAGCCTGATGTAGAGCTGTACCTGACAGTCTGTATTTTAGCTGCACTTCATTCAAGTTTGTGAACTTTGTGGTACCTTCCCTCTGGATGGAGCCCTTACCCCCAGAGTGTTCTGAACTCCAGGGAGGACAGTGTGCATGACTGAGATGTGTTGTGGGATCTCTCTCGCTGTATCTCTAGAGCTTATAGGCAGACTGTAGTTGTACTTTCCCAATATGATAAGCCACAGCTGATTGTTGCTGATGTGGTGTTAGCATAAAAATTACTGTTCGAATTGTAGTCTGAGTTATGCAGCGCAGGTCT
This sequence comes from Rhynochetos jubatus, assembly GCA_027574665.1. Lineage (NCBI taxonomy): Eukaryota > Metazoa > Chordata > Aves > Eurypygiformes > Rhynochetidae > Rhynochetos > Rhynochetos jubatus. The sequence continues at coordinate 57,765,805 of CM050651.1, read as the reverse complement.
GCTGTAGCATAACTGAAAGAAAAATATGGCATAAAACCTCAGAGGAATAATAGATTGCATTAGAATTTTTCCATGTATAAATTCAAGGATAATAAGTCTATGGTGTGCTTAGAGTCTTCTCATGGTTATGTAAGTCTGTGGTTTGGTAGTAAGCCACCCTTTGACAACATCACTGTAGCCACGTCGTCTTGTGGTGAGGCATCCTAGAGCACATTCTCCAGAAATCCCCACTGGGGGTTCCTCCTCAGCCATGCCAAGTTTTGCATTACGCTCCTGTGGCAAACTGGGCAGCAAGCGGCTGGCTTAGGTAGGCTATTTCCATGTTTTCTTTCCAAACTGGCCTGTGGCACAAGGCATTACCCTGCTTTTGAGGTCTTTGATCCCCTCGGCACAACCGGATGCACTGACAAGCCCTTGGGCTGGCCCACACCAGTACCCATCCTCTGCACGGCTCGGAGGGCCATGCTGAATTTGCAGCACTTTCTCTACCGCCGACCCTTCTGGGTCCTTTGTGGCATATTCTGTGATTGCTGAATGTGACAATGCAAATGAGAAAGGCAGGGTCCCTGTTAGGATGCAGCTGGCATCAGGCACCCATGCTGCTCCCCCCATCAGCAAAAAAAAAAAAGTAAGGAAGGAGGGAGGGAGAAAAAAAATCCTCAGAAAAAGAAAACTGGGATCAAGATAAGCACTAGGGAGATGAGCAGTGAAGTGGAAGGGGATGAAAAGATGAAGTCTTAGGTTTTTTTCTTCTTCCAGACTAGGTTTGTTAGCTTAACAGACAACATTAGGTCTCTGGGTGCAAAGCTTCCTCTGGCTCCTGCTGTGGTGATTCCAAAGGGAAATCTTTCTTTTTCCCAGGCCAATCTTTGAGTCTCTCTTTCTTGCAGTGTGGAATTGATCATTCTGCTCTTTTTTTTTTTTTTAGATGTTCAGCTCATCACGGGAGCTCGTATTAAGTGATATATTTCCATTTTGATTTACTTCTTTCCCAATTACTTTCCTTTATTAATCTTAACATGAAAATCTCTTCTGAACTCAGGATTATAAAATCATGCACTAAAAAAATGTGGTACATGCACTTAGGTTTAAGGTGTTTTGGTTTGTGGTTGAGTTTTTTTAAGTCAGCATTTTATGATATTTTATTCAGTCTTCCTAGTGTTTAGTAATTAGCACTGTTACATGGTTTTGAATAAGGATTTGAAACTAAGCATAAAAATTTTCTTTTTTTTTTTTCTGCTGCACGCAGCAAAGGCTTGTGATACTCATAAGCGAAAACTTCACTGGTGGGCAGAATTAATCATTTTTATTCTCTAATGTACACAGAGCAGCAAGCTGTGCTGCAGTCTCTTTAAAGGCAGAATTTAACCCTGGATTTCACATGGTTGTGATATAAAGGTATAGCCTGGATTTTTTACACTCTAGACATCACAAAATGCTAAATCATTGCTAGTTGGGATAATTGCAGTTGCTGGCACGTAAACCTCCGTTCCAGAGTGCCACATGCCCGTAGAGCCACAGCTTTGGATGCGTGCCCTGTTTTGCCTTCATTCACTCCGGGTAAAGCTGTCCAGCACAGAAGAACATTGATTTTGTTTTAATACCAATTTAAAATATATCTTCTTGGAACCTGGAAATGAAATGTTTTGTCCTGTGTCATTTGCCAAATGCTCTTTCTCCCTGTTTTCTCTGGCTCTGTATAGAACCATAGGCTTCCTTTCTTTCTAGTTACTAGTTTGTTTTCTTCCAGCATAATTGATTACCTCATCAATGGGGTCAGCATACTTTGCTGTAGCTGCTGACTAGGAGTTGAGTAGCTGTCTCAGAAATAATGAGCAAAACCTTGTAGGTTTTAAATTAATATAAAGCTTTTTAAAATGTAGTTTCTCATCAAGTCATCAAGTAGTAGATATTATGAACTATCAGATAATAAGGCCAAGACCTATATCCTCGTCTCAGTCAGTATGAGTCCAGGAACAAACAGGAATCCTGTACAGAGTTTGAAGACGGAGATAACACTCAGAAGAACGGTTTCCACCAAGCTACAATAATTTAGTCCCCACACATTACCTTATTTTTTTTCCTATGTAATTTTCTAGTTGTTCAGCTATTTTATTTAGATCTTCAATGCATAATGGATTTGAGTGCACTCCAAAACCAGTAGCTTTACACCAGCAGCACTGTTCACAATTTGGAGATCAAATGTTTCGTGCTGCCTTTTATAAAATTATTTATTCTCTCAAAATTTCTGACATTATAAAAAAGCCAACCCCTACTATCAGTTAAGTAGGACTACCTGGCCTGAGCCTTGAAATACAGCTGGTTTTTGAAATTTCTCTCTGCTTTCTTGGGCTGGGTGAGAGTGATTTCTTAGAGCTCTTCCCCAGGGGTAGCTATTGCATCCTCCCCACAGTGGGCTGCACTGGTTGCCAGTTTATTGGTGTTAATGGAGCTGAATCTGCATCTGCCCTTTGCAAAGTGAGCGGTGGTATGGCAGAGCCCTCCCACTCTGTGTTAGGAGAGGTATCTAGACATGGGAATGCACACTCCCATTCCCCCTTACATCCTGTATGGCTACATTAACTGAGGCTTATCTGAGCCACAAATTATCCAATTTGGGTTTTTTTCTGTATAAATCAGAAATAAAGTGTTACTGCTGCAACACAGGGGACAATATTTTCTGTATCCCCACTTTTACTAATTTAGCTCCTCACTAGACACTTTCGGATTTCTTCTGCTAGGAGGATAGCATGAATTATTTAATGGGACACAGTTTTCTAAAGGCAATACCTACATTGCAATCAAAAGCTATTTGTATGTATGCACATTATGTATGCAAAATTTTCTTCTGCACATGCAAAATAGACATGGATACAACAGCTTCCTTTAATGTCCAGGGAAATTTGCTTTTCTAAATATGGTTTCATGCATGGAAAGGGTATGAACTCAAAACATTTGGGAGCTAGTTTACTCCTAATATGTAACACTTCGTGGTAGCTAGCTGGTCAGCATTTTACAGCTGTTTCTGTATCTTCAGTGAAGAATGAGGAAGATTACATGCAAGTGTGATAAGGATGCAAACTGAGGTTCTCAGGAAAAAGATATGGTATATTTATAGTTAGCCATGCAACATGAATTCCTTTCCCTTTGTGAGTTACATTATGTCATCATCTTCTAACTGCATCATCATACACTGTGTTGCCCACAGTGCATGGGATGAGTAGCCCTCACTCAGTAGCAAGTGCCCCGGTGCTGCTCATTGCCCTGTGGGCTTTTCTGCAGCATAATTCTAGTATCTCAGCTGCAAATGGTAGTAGTTGCATAGCACCGTCCAGCTGAAGAAGCATTGTCATTCCCAGGGCACACAGGTGGCACTGAGGCACACGGATGAGCACCAGGCACTCAGAGCGGTCAGCTAATGGGAGATGGCCATTCTGATTTTGCAGGGCGCTTGGAATTTTATCTTATCCCATATAGAAATAACAAAACTACTGCTGTTGGATGCAGTCTGTTGTCTCAGGCTAGCTATATAGTTGAAAAAGGAGCAGATGGTGTTTCTGGGAACACTGGGGAAAATACTTTTTCCATGACTTAGTACCACACTCGAAGGCAGCTCGAGGGCAGGGGCAGTGTGTTAGAGCAGAATTGGGTTACGCTAAGCTCATCCTTTCTTGTTCTGCAGTTCCCTGCTTCACGCTTCTGCCCCGTTTCCATGTCTTCAGTAGATACCAGTGCAGTCCTGCACACAGCAACTTCATTTACTTGGTGCTGTGTGCTGAATGAGGGGTGCTAGGAAAACAGTCTGTGATCATGTCACTGTATCCTAATGGACATAAATAAGAAGTTTTATTAGGGTTTCATAAGCATTCAAAGGAGGGGGTGGAGATAATTTTGTCATTCTGTAGCTTTTCCTATGAAAGCTGTCAAAATTTTAAAGACTCCTTGGAACCGGAGATGCTGAAAACAGACACAACATTTTGTAGACTTTATTGTTATAAATGATGGAATTTTTCAGCCTCAAGCAATTCAGCTTGGGGCAGCTTTCCCTAGGAAAAATCAGTCAAAATCAGGGGGTTCTTACAGAAGGATTCAGATGACTATAGCTGGCTACTCATAATCTATCTGTGCCAACTATAATTAGCTGATTCTGCCAAGGTTTTCTGGTAATGTAATTTCTTAGCATTTATTTTAGTAATGATCACAGTGGTTTCTGTTCCTCTCTTTTATGCATCTAATGCTTTATAGACTATTATATGTTATTTTCAGAATAATAAATGAGAAGAAATGTATTCTTTGCTACAGCTCATACAGTCAAATGTTAGCTTTTCACTCTTTTAATAAAGACACATCACAGAATAGTAATATCAAGAGTTATTCCATCATAAGCAGAAGAGGTCAGAGAAAACAATACAGTCAAGTTTTCTTTTTTAAAGTGGTCAGGATGGAGTGGGTGGGACAAGGGAGCAAGGATGGGAGAGCTGCAGAAGACAGGACAGGTAGAGGATGAAGCATCAACTTGGAAATGTTCCGATGAGAAGATGGAATCTGAAGCAACAGAACATGGTTCCAATAGGACATGGGTTAGAAAGATAACGTTTATGTTGATAACAATAATAGTGGTGTGGTTTTCATCCACTGATCCCAAGGCATTTTATGAAAACAAATGAAGTGTTTTATAGATAGGAAAATTGTGGCACATCAGAAGAAGAAGACAAAAAAAAAAGATGGAGCAAATCCATTAGCATTTAAAAGAAATAAGATGGTCATTTAAAACCAGACTATGGAGAGTACAGTAAGCTGTTGCAGTAGCGACCACTACTGTTTCTCATGGCTCAGAAACAGATTTTAGTGTCTGTGGTTAGCAGGCTTTTCAGCAGTGAAAAATGGAGAATGGGAACAGAGAGTAAGTGATTAGAGAACAAATCGAGATTTTAGCAGAAATGGCAAATTTTACTGGTATTCTGGATGTGGTAATGGCCAGTCTTCACACAAAGGGCATTACCAGGCTCATGAGTATCAGTTAAGGAGAAAGATATATTGTGTATGAACACAAGCCAGCTACCGTGCCCACTGGACATGCAGACCATATGACCTTTGAAATAAAATTAAGGTCTGGACTAATGAGAATGGAAGGATGATAATCAGTGATGTGAGTCCTTGAAGCATCCATGAGTAAGAAATCAGAATGAAGTTAGGTTGGAGCAGTTTAAAAATAAAAAAGTCAGAAGGGTAAAAGGGAGAAAAAGAGAGACAAAGACAAAGCACTAACCATATAAAAACAAGCTACAAGATTTGAACTAGTAATGTGATTTCAGAAAAGAAAAAAGATGAGAAAAAAAAGTCCAAGAACACAGCCACAGGCTCTGTTTTTAGAAGACCAAATTAAAGCTTGGACTAGTATGCAGTGTGGTCATAAATAATAATAACTATTAATTAAGTTTAGGAATGAGAGCTGCAGAGGTACAATTTGTATGAAGACGTGAAAATGCCCAAACCAGCTTCTTGTTCAAAGCAATGAAAACAGCAAAAATTTTAATTAGTTGTTTAATATTGAATATCCATGAGTGTTTGGTGTAAATTGTTATGCGGGGGTGAGGGGGGTGTGCTCAGAAGAGGTCAAGAATTAGGTTTTAATGCAAAGCTGGTGGTTCAAATCTTTGTTCTTGGAAGCAGTTATTTTAGAACCTGAAGGATTCATTTTGGAAAGCTTATGGCAGCCCTACATTCTGCTTTTGATTGGGAAAGTGAATCCTATACCCACCCCACACACAGCCATGGTTTTAATCTTTAATAAGAAGGATTATTTCCTGCGTCTGTTTATTGCAATATCACAAGAAACTAGGTCATATAATCTTTCTTAATAATTTTCTAACATAGTTAACTTGGCTGGTTACCCTGCTTGTCCCTTCCTCTTCCTCTGCCACTCCTTCTGTAGGTAAAAAGGCATTACTGCTTACCCATCTCTGCTGGAGAGATCTTCTCTGATGCATCTCAGGATCTAACTTGTTTTTTCTGTATCTGCGTATGTTGGAGGTGTGCTTCGGGCTCTTGAGTTTGATCCTATTTCTAGGATGTTCGTGAAGAGCTCTCATGTTTCTTGCATGATGTCCTGAACCTTGTCTGTATGGAGGATGCCTCCCCACCTTGTGTCATTCAGCCTGTCCGCATACTCTCACTTTTTCTGCTGTAATCTCACTGTTTTCTTTTCACAACAGAAACCCTAAAAACCAAAACCTGACTAAACAGTAAAATAGATTGAGCATTTCAAAAGTCAATAGTAGCCCTGGGTTTCTATGAGTTTGAGACTGGCACACACAGAGCTGAATTTGTCTTCAGTCACCTCCCTTGTACTGGTGCAAGCGCTGTCAGACCTGGGTCAGGAGACTGATCTGGTGAAAAACCAAATCTGGTCATTTCCACCTAAATGATGACCATCCTTAATAGCTCCCTGAGTGCCACTTGTGCTGGGCAGGGAAGAGAGCAGCAGTATGGATTCATCGTAGCTGGTATCTGTCAGGAAGTTGGACATCATCTCCAAATTTGCCAGCACTGAAGGGAGAAGGCAAAGTGCTGGGGAATCCTACAGATCTAAGCTGTAAATTTTCCTTTCATACTTCTGGATCTGAGAACATTATAGTGGTTGTGTCTGACCTATTATGATCTCACACTGCTATGAAGGTATTCACTTCAGTAGAGTGACTGCTGACTTTCAGGGGTACAGTTCTGAGCAGACTCTTGCTCATACCACATTATCATAATTTCCAAACCACTTGAGTTGAAAACAAAATAAGCAGAAGGAGAAAAGTTTGATTTATTGCACTGGTTCTGAGTGAAAAAGAAAATTCTATCTATATTTTTGTACATATGGATATACACGGAGTGCACATTTTTGCAGGTACCCTGTGAACCATGCTGTTTAGTAATTTACCAATTATTACAAATATTGTCCATTTATGCTGACCTGTTAGAAACCTTTGGTAAACTGTTTCATTGCTGTATGTCCACATACATGAATATCCGTGCTGAGGAGCAGAGGTGCTGAACCAGACCTCTACTGATACATGCATGAGGCTTATAAGCAGAGTGGAGGCAGAAGACATTTTCAACACGTTAACACAGGTTTCTGTCTGAACTGCTTCACTTCTGGTAATGTGTTCTGCACAACTAGAAAATCCTGCTATGTTGAATATTCTCCCCTAACCCACATGGCTTCCTTAATCCTGTGCCATGTTACCTTTTCCAGTCCGTGTTGCTGCCTCACCCTTACTTTGTAATAAGGCAGTTTGTTAATCAAAGATCCAGTTCAACATCCATCGCAGTCAATAGGTACATCTCCTTTGATCCAAATGTCATCTCACAGTTTTTCATTTCTTCAGAGGTCTTTTATACCCATAAAATCCAATTTATTGAAATTAATTTCTCCGTTCCCTTGGGCAATTTTAGCCATGAAAATGCCATGCTTCATGAACAACAACAACAACAACTGGTTATTTTTATTGCTTGGGTTTTTGTTGTTTTGTTTTGGAATTTTGTAACAAAAGAAGATTAACTTGATTTAGCCACAGATTATAGTTCTTAGGTGAGCCCAAAGGAAAAAATATCAACTTGGGGATCTGATTTGAAGAAAGGGCTTAGGAATAGAGAAGAATGAAGGAATACAAAAGAACAGTGCTTTCATAGCAAGACAGAGAATTTTCTCATTTTATTAATCATTCAGGCAAAACTTAGAGCTGATTTAATTAAAGGACTGTGCACCATTTCTACCCAAGATAAGATGATTTTACATAAAGTAAGTATGAAGCACATGAAAAAAAGCCCACAGCCATATTCCCTCGCCTAGATTTCATCACAGCAGCTCATTTATAAAGCAGGATTGGGCCCAACCCCGCTGGATCAAAACCTCCAAGGAAAACACAAGCTCTGTCTAAACAAAACAGTGTTGGTGTTTGGTCAGAGATCACAGTACTCCCCAGAGCAGACCTTGTCTCACTCTGGTGCTTTGCTGCACCAGCTTCATGTACACCACAAAGTAATGTAGGTCCCAGGTCTACAAGAAGGCAGAGGTTTCTTTAGAGAGACATTCCAATCAAAATAATGAAATGTAAAATGAAATAGTCTGCTGATAGTGATATGCAAAGGAAGGAAGTAAAGTATCAATCTTCTAAACACTACACCGGACCTTTCCACTGATTAGCTTTTGACAAGATGTATTAAAGCGATGGTGTCATTTGAAATATTATAGTCTAATAGCAAGTCTCTCTCTTTTATAACTCTCCCAGTATCGTGGTGGTATTCCAGTGTATCCTTGGATGCTTTACTGATTTTCTTTCCCAGTGCTTGAGATGAAAGGTTCAGCCATACAAAAGAGAGAATATCATATATTCTATTGCTAAGTGCCCTTGAACAATGTAATTTTAAAAATGAATTAATTTTATGAAAATAATTGCAATAAGAAACAGAACATGAAATACAGCTTGCTCATTACAATAGCTAACAGTGTAAAGAGGATGAAAAATGATTCAGAACAAAATGTATATTCTTGGAGTCTTTCAATGTTATCACCAAAATCATATTCATGACACTTTCTTTCTTTTGTCCACCTTCTTGGTGGGTAATTGTATCTTGAAGACCATCTGGTTTCTTTATTTCTCAGCTGCTTCAAATTCTTTCTAGTTTACTATTAGGAGAGGTTGGTTCCTATAGTCTAATTTTAATATTTAGATTCCAACTGTGAGCCGCTTTGCTACCTAAAGTAAGCTTCCTGTTGCTGTAATAAATGGTAAGAAAAAATTCTGCTTTCAGTTACACAAGTACACAAATGGGAATAAAATCTCAGAAAGCAGTGGCCTTTCTCCAGAGTGACGTAAGTGGGTGCAAAGCTTCTCCTGTGGTATTTATATATTCAATTACCTTTAGAAATACAAGGACGAACACTATCAGATTAATCAGTGAACTTCACAGCAGCAAAACATATGTGGGCGCTGTCATATTGTGACCTCCAAGGCTTGCTCCCAAGCCTCTGGCAATCAGCCTGGTTCTGCAGACCGCAGGGACCAGCCATGCTCGAGACTCTTCTGAGTGCAAACCAGTTTTAGAGGGAAAAGGCTGCCTCCTTTCTAGGAAAAAAAAAACAAACACACACAAAAAAATGGGCTACAACAGCTTCAAGAGCTTTGTTTTGCTTTTTCACTGACTGCTGCAGCAGGCATTAGAAATACCTGAAGCAAGAGGAGAAAAGCAGCAGAAACAAAATCTACCCACATAAGCCAAGGCACTGTAGCCCCCCAGTGTTCTTGAGAAGGATGCTGTCTATGAAGGTGCTCTCACGTCTCTGCTTACACTGTCCTCCCACATTTCTTGCACCAAATTCTGCTAAAGACCATTAACTTGAAGAGGATAGAAAACCAGAGAAATCATAGGAACGTTCAAAATGTAAAACAAAATACTTTTTTAATGCTGATTGGTTTGAAGTGGTATTTTACGCTTTTTTCTCTCCATTTCCTTTAAGTGAAATTAAAGAATAAAGCAGCCTTTTTTGACACCTACTATGAAGGCAGTTATTGGTCCTTGATAATGCCTTTGTTTAAACAGAAGTTGTGGCTGCTTAGTACTTCTCAAGATGGATGTATCATGCCAGCTTTTACCCCTAATTTGTATTCTCACACAAACCTAAAGGGAGCTTACTTTTTTAACTTGTGGTGTTTGATTTCATTGTTCAAAGTTTTGTTCTTTTATAGTTTCTTTCTGGACAAGAATTAGATTAGAAAGAACTTCAGAGGGTATCAACTGCAAGAGGGTTGTTGATTTCAGTGGAATTATACTGAGTTATAAAGAAAAAATCAGGCCAAAACAGGGAAAAAAGAGGAAAAGTACATGTATTTAGTATTCTTCAAGCATGCTTTGAAAAAGCTTTTAGGAGGTGAGCTGCTTAAATTTTGCTCACACTCATTCCTTTTAGGCATATAAACATATGCTTTCCCAAACAATTAATACAGTTCATCTTTGCTCAGCTTCCTACAAGTGAGGCTGGAATCAAGTTCTTGAGGCAGTGTCTGAGGCTAGTTGTACATACAGTTCAAAAAGCTATTCATCTGTGTGTGTAATCATGGAAGGTGATGTATATAAAGGTGAAAACAACCATTTGTCATCACAATCTATCTTAAAGTGATCTGTGCCTTGGGAATAAGGCAATATGGGCAGTTTTTCTTCTCATTAGCTACTTTATTCGTATCTGCAGGGGCTGTCAGAAACATGCATTTAATAACACTCAACTCTCTGTGTTTTAATAAATAAAGCTGTATGAATCTATAGAATATCACAGAAATCATGATTGTGCAGAAAACGCCTTTGGTGATGAACAATTCAAACTCCCGCTTGGGAGCGCTCAAAAAAATTAAACAAAACCAAGAAGGGATTAATCTATGATGACTTTTTTGGGTTTTGCTTATCTCATAGATATTTTTATATGAATATAAAATGATGTGTTTTCCTCAGTTTCAGTTGGACAAAAAAACCCCTATATTAGTTGGCCATTTTAGGCAATGTGTTACTGAGGCAATGGGAAAGTCCAGGGAGTGCATCTGTGGTGGGTTATCAGTATTAAACACCTTGAATGAGTTGCGTAGCATCAGGAAAACCAGATGACTTCAGCCATCCTAAAAGTACAAGAAAATGCATTGCCTGCAGGCTCTTGCAGCTGTTATAAAATGGAAATAATTATGAAGAGGGAAAAAAAGTTCATCCACGTACATTTACTAAAGTATATATCCATGACATCATTGAAAACATGCCTGAAAGTTCTAGCATAGTAAAGCCATTTCCTATAATGAACTTTGTTTTGCCTTCTCATATTTTCTGTGGATTCCAAATATCTAGATCTGCCTGCACTCCCATCACCATAGTATTTGATCTTTTTGCAATTTTAAATTTGTCATTCTAGCAATATTGATATAAAAGCCATTATACTCATTGCACAGGTGAGGAGTTTTAGAATGCTCAGAAGGACATAATGCCACAGTCAGATTTAGGGCCTTCATTGCAGCCTTCAATTAGAGGCTTATCTTTGCCTGGAGTTCATTGTTTGGGACACCGCAGGCATCTGTGCCATGCCTGTTTCAGCCACCCATTCTGATGTTTATTTTTACAGTGCAGCATTGGAGGTGGTAAGTGATGCCTGGCTTTATCTGGTATTCCAGAGCCCCTGTCCAGAAATCTTGACATGTGGGTTGAAGCCCTCCTTAACCTGTGGGAGTTCAAAACCCCACATGCTGATGCACCCTGAGCAGGCTAAAAAAAATAGTGTGTGCTGTGAGCAACCTGTTGTGCCATGATGCAGCCAGGAGGGCATGGCTCCCTGGGTCAGAAAGGAGAGTACAAAAAGGAGTCAGATTGTCTCAGCTGATAGACAGTGTGGCTGATTTAGGATGAGGACGTCTATGCTCCAGTCTGTGCTCCCAGGGTTCATTTTTTTATTGAAGAGCCACTGAACAGCAGGTTGGAGTGAAGGTGCCGGTGGTTGCTCTTCTGTGTATTCAACTTGTACTTCTGTGTACTTAAGCCATCCAGGTGCTCATTTGTCTATTCAAGACCCACAGTTTATGTCTATCCTTGCATATTAAAATCATCCAGCAATGAGCTTGGGTATCTGAATGAAGTGTCTCTTTTAGAGCTGTCCCTGGCCTGCTCTGCTGTCTCTCAGATAATTTCTGGGCACAGTTCAGGAATTGGTGTGATATAGAGTCCATTGCTGGAAGATAATTTCTGTGTGGTCTCCTGTCTCGGTGCATGAGAATGCTTAACATTGTGAAGGTGGGCCATTCCCTACCAGTTGGCCTCTCTGCCAGAGGACGGTGCTGGCACATTTTGTTTATATAGGGTTGCTGTGGCTTCAGGGGGCTTTAAGCACACTATTTTGTGAATTCCAAATTGTTTGAGGATGTGCCAGGTCCACCTCAACCGAGGTAGGTGAAACACAGGTGCCTCAGCAAGACTTTTATGGCTCATGCTCTTGGAGTGGAATGCTTAAACGTAGGTGTTATGGATCCTTATTTTTTTCCTGATGCTGATGGAGCGGTACGACCACGGTCACAGACCAAGAATGAGCTTGAAGACCATCTCTTTTAATTTTTGGCCTGATATCGTTACCACCGTTTCATTCCTTCTTCTATATTGACAGACCCACGTGCTCATGTGTACCTATTATTTCTGTCGCAGGAAAATGCTGCTGTTGTTCTCCTGCGTGCTGGGATCACAGTTGGTCATAACAATTTGCTCTGTCAGCTAGCAGGAGAAATGGCAGTCTCTTTTTACTCCCCTCCCATATACACTTCTAGTAGTGACAGAAATACCTTTACTGGCCTCTCTGGAAAAGGCCAACTGCCTAGACTGAAGGCAGGCGTGTAACAGCCAAGCAGCAAAGCGACCAACTGGTACGTAACACAGCGTGTTCCAGGATGGGAGGACAGCTCCTGAATGCCGTGGAGAACCTGTAACGCTTGGAAATATGTATTTCCTGGGTCCACAAAATCAAGCTAAAATCTGTGAAAGACACCGTCTCCTTCTTGAGTACCTCTGGTCCTTGTGTGCCTGTCTGAGTAAAGTAAGGATTTACTCTTTGATGCCTTTTGTTAGTGCGGCAGTCGTGTGACTTGCAAAGATTAGAGGGGTTCCTCCTTTCTGAGTCGCGCTTTACAACGGAATTGTGAAGTGCTGAGTGCAGTGCTTTATTGCGGTGATATATAAGACAGAAGGAACACAGCTTGACTTTCAAACTCCAAGCAAGAGTTTGCAGCGCTAGCAATTAGGAATAAGGTATTTGTACATGTAAACTGCAAGCCTTATCTGGAAATCGCTGTCAGATAATAATCGTGGGTCCTTATGACGTTATTTTGTCAAGACACAAATGAAGTCTAACAGCAGTTTAAGGACTCCGTTGTGCAAAACTTTGCACAAATCTAGTAGTACATCAGCTGGTCTGTTTTTCAAAGGAGGGAAGGAAGACTATTTATTTCCCCCCAAAGGAACTGCTACAAAGCTATTTTCCTTATCAGAAGAACACCTTTTTCCTGAATGTTATCTCTTTGACATTTGTTCTGTATAACCTAATGAGGGCAGGTGGGACACCATGGGAATGAGTTATTGTTGATTTTATATAAATTTAACTTTTGTTTCACAAAGGTTGGTATTTTGAGCCTTCGTTTTGCTTATTGGTGACCTTGGGTTATTTTATAGTCAATAAGAAAGAAAAAAAAAATCATGCTGCTTTTTACTGCTAGGCTGTTAGGTGGCTCAAAGACTTATCTGGAGACCATGACAACGTTTCTATGTATTTTTTCTTCTCTGAGCAGCACAGTGTTGCTTGGTCTCCCCACATGAAATGGTAGGGAGCATTCATGATTTAGATTCTGCCCTGAATGTTTGATTTAGACCTCATACACCTCTCCTAACAAACACAGGGCAGCCTTCCTGGCTCAGGGCCCTGCTGTGCTGGCAGGCTGGAGGAGCGCTGGGCCCCTGCCCACTGCCCCCACTACTCAACGGAGCTGAGAGTACACTGGGTGCTGCCTGACCTGGCAGCCAGACACAAGCTGACCTTTGCATGAAAGAAGGTTCCAGGAATGCCCCCCCAAATATTCTTTTGGCATGGTCATGCCCAGAAGATGGGCTTTCCTCTGCCAGACGTAAGGGGCTATACGCACCTGTAATGCTGCTGCTGTCCGTGGTGTTGGCATAGGGGTTTGATCCGTATCAGGGTGGATGCAGCACTGTGCAGGTGGTAAAACCCAGCGATCGGCAGAGGATCTTGTGCATCCTGGCTATGCCTGTGTTCCTCCCGTGGCAAGCTTATTTTAATTTGACTTACTGGCACTAAACAAATAAGTACTGGGGAGACCTGAGGGTTACAGATTATCACTATGGAAAGTAAAGATTTAATCTTACCTGTGCCCAGGTGCAGCTTCTTCCCATCCTGGCATGAACCCAGAGGTGTGTTTAACTCTGGATCAGACAGAATATGAGGTTGTAGAGTATCAAGGCTTTAAAAACTTTGACACAGTCTCTTGAATCTTAAATGACTGAACATCCATAGTCTGTCTACATGTCCCTAATACTTTACATGGTACTATAATACCAAGCCATGGATGAAGGTGAATTCCTGGTGCTGCTACTCTGAAAGGATCAGGGGGCAGCTTCTATCACAGTTAAGAAGAAAAACTGCTTCCAGATAAATGACCATTCTTTGGAATTCCATCAGGAAAACGGCGCTGCTAAAAACCATTTTCTCTTCTTCACCATACTTGTCTACTGGGAAAACTAGTCATAAACAGGTAAAAAGAAATTTAAATGCAATATAGAATTAAATGCAGTTTTCTTTGTTGACATCTATCTGGCATCTGGCCAAAGGGCTTTGATCCCCACTTGTTACGTCATCTTAATTACAGATGTAGTGGAGTAAGGGTGATCCCCAAGAGCTCTTCTGAGTCTGGACCTGAGAGCCGCATGTCTCCACACTACCATCAGTCTCTGCTCCAGAATGGCCCTTTCTGGGGAGCTGAGATAATCAGCAGTAGTTAGAACTAAAGGAAGATAGCTTTGCTTAAATAAACCAGCAAGGATCTGGCTCAAAACACAGTCCTAAAAATGCCTTTGTCTATCACCAAGCAAAAAACTCTCCAATTGCTTTCAGAAACCCACACATGGATTGGCTGTCTGTACCAGTTTCTTAAGCAGCATTTGTCCCACATCACCAGTTTCAGACAGACACTTCTGCCCACATGCTGCCTATTCCCTCTGTTATTTTTCAGGCAGATCAGTTCCCCCGGCAGGTTTGCTGCACAGCCACACAAACAGCTGGGCTCGCACAGCTGTGGGGACAGCACAGTGCTGCTTAAGCTGGCATTGCCACCTAAGAAACAGCAGCCTTAGTGTGGTGTCCTTTGGATCCTGTACCTTCCTAAGGCTTGGACAGGATTTCTTCTGGCCTTGCTTTCTAGGGGAGGGGGAGAAGGGAGAGAAGACTATCAGTTAGTACTGATGTCTCTGAAACAAGCTTTTTCCCAAGTAGCAACTTATTCAATATTTGATGGGTCATTCAGTCACAGGTTATACAGTTGGATACAAATACTTGCAGAATTCTTGCTTCTCACCAAGAGAAGAGTTTAATTGATTTCTCCACTTAGCCACAGAGTACTGAAAGGTTGGCGAAACTGGGGGCTACCTAGTGAATATAAAAAATATTGCCATAATTTCTCACATTCTCCATACCCAAAGTGTTCGCTTTGTGATGCACATACCGTATTGCTTCCTAGAACACCAAGACTAGGCTAGGCTTCTTCTGTAGTCTGCAAAACTAGTTAAAAGCTTAAAAACAAGGGATCTGAAAGAGCATGTTCCTGCTAAAGCTTTGCTGGTCAGTGCAGACTAATTTATCCTCATGTCTTGATCGATTGACTCATACCATAATGATCTCATACTTTCCCCATTCAATCTCAGAATATTTTTAATGATTGCAAATCTCTGGCTGTGCTTTATACCTTGTGTCATCTCTTAGACTTGAAATTTCTTAGCGAGAGTTTCCACCTTTTGGTGGCGCTAACTAAAGGGCTATACAGTTCTTCATCCTCAGCTCCCAGAATGAGGAAGAGCAAGACAAACAACATAGGCAAGGACATAATGGACACAATTCCCAATAATAAAGTAGCCACTTTAGTCTCGAAACAGCAATTCAAAGGAGCATAGGATTAAGCAAATACTTAATCACAGAATGGTTAGGGTTGGAAGGGGCCTTAAAGATCATCTAGTTCCAACGCTGTATATGCCAGTTCATTTGCACCATCTGCTGAACCAAGTGTCAGAAGGGGAAAGCATAGTAGACACGTGGGACTCTGTGTTGAAATACGTTTGGGAAAAGAAAATTGTTTCAGAAAACAATGAAAAAAATCTAGGGGCTTACAAGTCTGCAGCCAGGAGAGGAAAAGAATGTCGCTTCATAGACCTCCGAGATTAGATGTTTTTCACTCACCGTTTTTAGGAGTGGGGAAGATTGTGGAGCTTAGTATCATCTATTCTGGAGTCTAGTTCAGACTCAGGCAGGAATTGCTATTTAACTATTGGAAACACAAGTGTGGAAATTATTATGCAGCGAATAAGAAGCACAGGATTTTCAGACATGCTTGGATGCTGTGAGTGAGTATGTGCAAAGTTTAGGCTTGGACACAGTCACCAGGATACGGCCACAGACTGACTGTCAGTCAGATGGTTTAGGCCGCCAGCTGTTTGCGAAGCGTGTGTTGTGTTGATCAGAGCGGGTGATAAGCGTTTGGATCCTTTCAGCTGGTCTTCGGATCAGTACTGTTACTGAGGATGCTTTCCTGTAAAATATGATCAAAAACTGAGAAACTTGGTTGTTCAGATACTGTTGAGAAATATGTGTATTAGGCAAAAGATGATGCTGGATTTATGCATTGCCAGACGTAGGAAGAGTAATATAGGAAAAAAAGGTTCCAGTATTCTGGAAGGTGCTGATGCATCTCTCTGGAGTGTCACATGGCATATTAGCATACACTAATCCTTATCAATCACTGAAAAAATATGTTTATTTCTCTTCATCAAGGCTGCTTAAATATTGGAAGTTACAGTTTTCCCCTTGTAATATAAATTGCTGTAAGAAATGTAATTGAATTGTTACTTATTTTTTATTAATAATTACACTTAACAATCCGTTCCATGAAAGATAATGGCTGTGGAAGTCAAAAGGCATTTGTAGAGAAATTTAACTTGGTGATAAATGGCTTCCTCTGTGAGATGACACACAAGAGCAGCAAATACTGTCCCATCTTTAAAGACTTGAAAAATTCTAGTTTAGCTGCAGGGGGAAAGAAAAAAAAAAAAGAGGAAAAGAATTTTCTGTGTCTTTGCTTTCCGTGTTGAATGGGACAGTACTCTGGGATGTGATTATAAATATTAGAAGTGTCACTTAAAATGCAGTAAAAAGTAGTAATTGTTTAGATAGTTTAATTTTCAGTTCTTGTAGTATCAGACCACATCAAAATTACTCATAAAAGCATTGTTGATTCATCAATAGATGGTGTTAAAGGACATAAGGCATCAGCAGAGAATCCAGTCAGACTCTGTGTATATCATAGGCTGTTACATTTTACTGAATTACTGCCAAGCTGAGCCCAGTGGCTTCCCTTTCACTGAGACATAACTGGTGTTTGGCAGGAGCAGAAAGTATCCTCACAGTACCCATTTCAAATTATGGAATTATTACTTTCCTTATTATATAGATGGGACATAGGGTAGTTCAGGGAACCACTGGAAGGTCTTTCTGGATGCTGCATACTCTACCAGGAGGCTGTTTTCTTAGGAACAAAAACAAAAAAGAAACCACCACGGGAAACTGAAGGTCTCAGTAACTCCTTCTCCATAAAACTTACTTCTCCTGACACTAGTGGTGATAATGAGAATTTGACGATTGTTCTGTGACTTGTGTGATATTTTCAGTCCTGGCTGGAACACATTAAAAAGCTGTTTTGAAGACAGAGGATACATTACTGTGATCACACTAGCAGAAAAGTTCAAAATCTATCCTTGCTCTCTAAAAGCACTGAGCTGCCTGAAGAAAATTGATGTGTTAGCATAAGCAAAATTACCCAAACCATGTGCCAGAAGTGAAATTCACATTGCCTTGCTCACATAAGAACATGTAAATTGTAAATATTTCTTTATTTACAAAATATCAAAATCCAAAATTGTTGCCATGATCAGAGCTTCCAGAGACAGATACCATGTCTTGTGAGCTGCTGAGGACATCATGGCTATATGCATGAGTAATGTATGGACAGTTATCACAGATTTTGGGTTCCCAATCCAAAAATCCAGGTCTGTCCAATTAGTCCAGTTCCTCTTCGTCTTGGAAAACAAACAGTCATTCCAGTCACCAGACCTGTGGCTGTCAATATATAAAAAATGTCCTTGGCACAAGTCTACTCTCTGCATTTCTGTTCGGAAACTAAACAGAGCTACAGCACTGAGCTGAGAGCTGGTTTATAAACACCCACCCAGGTGAGATGTTGGCATGTTTTCTCAGACCATTCATCCCCTGCCACCTCGCTGTCTCCCACACCACGTCTGGGTACCGTTCTCAGAGCAGCCCGGGCGAGGGAAGGTTTCCAGGAGAGCAGCTGGGGCCACTCTCCGCTGGCAGCAGGCAGAGTCTAGCTGCATGTACATGAGCGCTGTGCAGTCACACGCCCTGAAGGCTGGAGAATGGGCATCACTGTTTTATTTGGGAGCATAAATGTACCCGGAAGAATGTGGTTCTATACCCATTAGTACTGGCTCCTTGTGCACTGGATCACCAAGCCGTATAAACTTAGCCTGGATCTGATGGGAGCAAAATTACATCTCTGTTATATTAACAGACCATCCACTGCGGAATTTAGACTGACTGTTCTTTTTGCTGGGCATTATCTGATCTGATGCTGGAATGGAACTGGCAGATGATTCCTTGGACAGCATGAAACCTGCTGATACAAAAGTAATCTGTCAGATATTTTTTTAAAAATGTGAACTGGTCAAATTAATTTCTACAAGCACAGCTCTCTGCATCGCTGGTACCCAGGAGCTTTAACGCCAGGGCTGCTGTGCTGCTGAAGCACAGCCTTAGCCGCACAGTTAACGGCATTGAGAGCAATGCTGCAGTGCAGTTGGTAGCACTGATACATGCACAGAAGACCTTTTTCAGTGTTGCTATTATTGAGAACTTCAAATGAATGGATGCATTTGAAAGATTTCCCAGAAAATACATTTCCTTTTCAGCTGGCAGCTCAGTTATTCATCTAAGTAGTCTGTGGATTAAGTAATTTGACAGCCATTGAAAGGTTTCTTTTTGTGAAACAATTGTGTGTTACTGCTCTCTCTATTTTCCATTTCACCTGTACAACTAACCCAGAAATTCAGCGCAGACATACCAAGACACACACCAAGACCAGACAGCAGCCACACCACAGGGTGTGTGATGATGATGGTGCATCTCAGGAACTACCGCAGGATGGGCATGTAAAAGACTGGGGAGGGAGAAAAAGAAGCAGGGAAAGGGTTAAGATTTTTTTTTTCCCTATTTGCTTTTTAGCTCACTTCTTTACGTACATGGGGAAAGAGGGAGCATGGAACTTAGTCACTTTACGTCACAGAAGATTAGTGTAGGGGAGGTCAAGTTGAGGTATAGCATCATGTGTTACAAGGAAAGACCCAGTGTCTAATTTTAGTGAGATAACAGGCAGACTGGGCAATCTGATTTTTCTAAGTGTGTAGCGACTGTTGGTTTGGTACTTCTCCATCGTTCTGTCTAGTGCTATGCTGAGGTGTAAGGGGGATGAGAAGAGGCTGGACTGTCCCCATCTGGCCACAGCCACTGACTTGGGGCACTTTTCCCTCTCGGGGGTACATTAGATGTGTGTTTAGATGTGTTTCCCTGGGGACTACCTCCGCAGCACTGACAGACCCTCGAGCACGGCTGTGGTGTACGGCTGTGGTGTACGGCTGTGCCGTAGCCGCTCACGATGCCCCTGCAGCACTGCGAGATGCAGTCCTTCTGGGAAGCGAGGGCCGCGTGTGCTGGTGTGTTATACCTCCACCTGACCGTCAGATCCACCCACCTTAAATCCCATCTCTGTGTTTTGTATAGATCCTGACAGAACAGCTCGAGTACACTGTGTACAGTCAGAGGAAAAGTATTGATTTTGCTGTACCTGAATAGAATTCTTAACAGAAAAACAAACCTGATGGTGATGGTTTGTTGTTTTTTTGGGTTTTTTTTTCCTCTTTTGACTTTTGTGTGTGGGTTTCTGTGCTCACCATATACTATTTGATCGTCTGAAGTACAGAGCTTGATTTTTAAGATGAGAACGACCCAGGCTGTGATCTGTGCAGGCACAGTTTCAGAACCAGTAAATAATTTTGCCAATGTTTTATTGCCTGTGTTTAATTGAAGTGCAAAGTAATAATTTCCTTCCCACCTACAAATCAGAGAATCAGATGGGCAGTTATTACATTTTTCTGGGGTAATTATCAGGAACCATACCCTACCACATCAGCATTACTAAAAAGATTCAAAATGCAGCTTAGCTGCAATTCACTGGGCAAGGGGCAACCAGCCTGATCCAAAGTGTATCCTTATTTATTTTGGAGATGTTGCTGTGAATTAAGTTTATTAAAACATTATTTTAATAATAAGTATAGTATACATTAGTTGTGTTACTAATTACATTGTTATGAAAACAGTTTAGTCATTATTAATGCACACACTATCAATACTTAAAAGCATCGTTGCCTGATGGTGATGATACAGCTTCACTAGTGGATGATCTATGGCTGCAAACATTAAATACTCTCTACTTTAAGTCATTAATCCCTGCTTTCTTCGAATACGTTTAATTAAAAAGTTCCATTTTCCAGTAATTGCTGTTTTTATATAACCCTGAAATGGAATTTTATTGAGGCACAAGGTCTTTTATATAAACATCCATCTGTCCACAGTGTAACAGTGCTGGGACAAGTTTTGTGGATTGAGCGAGAAGTGGAGAGATTACAGAAGACTCTGTGTCCCTGTAAGAACTGTGAACTCTTGTCCTCTGTGTAATGGCTCTGGAGGATTTTTGCTTTCATAATTTTGGTACCAAACAAGGGAACTGCAGAGTCAATAGGAGAGAAAAATCATGAAACAATGGGTTTAGTGTCTAGTGCTGTTGCTTTATGAGTTTATAAAGAAGAGCTTCTCCTTTATTCCTTTTTTCCTATGTCAAGCTCTGCACTGTGAAGTATCATCTGCTTCTTACATTGTTCCTTTCTAGTTGAACACAGAATTAAGCAAACCTTAATTGCATATATAAAAATACATACACATCTATATCTCTCTATGCTTCAGACTGAGAGATATCACTAATAAAATAGAAAATATGTTGGTATTAATAAGGTTGGCATTCAAAAAGTATGAAATAAATGCATGGAAGTTTGTCAACTTATTAATCATTCCATTATAAGTGGTTTTTTTGCTTTCATTGCTCTAACATCTAGCCACAGTTCGTTGGCTAAAGGCCAAGCTAGCTTTTGCATTGGCACATTACCATGCGGTGTAGTTCTGTACTTCTCTTCCATTTATTAATGCTGCAGACTTCCTACAATTCAGGCTAAAAATAGAACTGGTTATGTGAAAAACACTGCATTTGTGCTTGAGCTGCAGTATAGAAACAAGAGGATTTTATACGGACGGGGGAAGAGATTCATGACACGGAGAGCTCGCTGCTTGTACTCTGGAAAAATCTTTCTTTTTGCGTGGTTGTAAATAAGATCAGAGTTGCTGCGTACACGTAGGGATGAATCAGAGTTGTGGTATTGCCTCAGTTTGTATGAATCTTCACATGTATCTCTTGTTTGAAGAAAAGCTGATTTCTTGTATGAGGAAACCTGAAGATCGTACAATATACAAAAGTGAATTTGTAAAATTAAAGGCGATGGTGATGTTTTTCTTTTTCAGTGTAAAGAGTGTCTTCATCTGTGACAGATAGTTTGAAATATCCTCAACAAGTTATACGCTAAACTAAAACTTCAACCACACCATTAAAATATTAGGCTTGCATTTTGGCCAGGCATAGCCTCTCCTGTTCTGCTTTCGGCAGCTCTAAGGCAGCATTTGCTGTCTGCAGACCACTTCACCATGAGAACATTCCTAAACTTATTCCCAAGTTGTAATATGGCTGCACACTAAAAATTGTCAGCACTCAAATGCAGTCCCTACACTCTTGATCTTTTTTATAATGCTGTGATTTGTTTTGGATCAGCAGTAATCTGAACAAGACAAACAACACTCCGGATTCCATCTGAACCTAGGGGAGCTGCCAGGGACACAGGTGAAGAGTGATAGTGGATGCATTTCATAGTCAGAATGAAAAGCGGCAAAACTGATAAGGTCTCATTGTTGCACAAATAGAAAAAGCTAACAGTTTGCATATCAGAAATATCAGGTGTTAGGATTTGACTCAGAACTGCTGAATGGGAGCTTGTTTGCCTTTGGAGAAATAGGGAGGAAGGAAATGTCATGCAGCAACATCCCATGTGATAGTGATGGGAGATGGCAAACAGGGAAATAGACCTTTCCGATGCTGTTTCCTAAAGATACTGTTTGGACTGGCTGTGGTGGTGGATTATTAAGGAATTCTGATTATTAAATATCTGCACTTGGCAAAGAATAAGAGAGGAATGAACCTCTTTTGAAGTGCACAACCGTCTCTGAAGCCACCCTTGTTTTGTTCCTAACTCTGTACTATGTAAGAAACGAAATTGGTGATTGTGTTAGGAGCAGAGGCAATAATAATGAAATGAGAATAAATTGTAAGCTGTATGATTTTTGTACTACCTAGAGAAAATGAAATTAAGAAAGCTTTCAAATGTCATGTGCTTTGCACCAGGGCACCGAAACACAGTGAGGTAAAGTAACAGCTACTGGGTTTCTGTGTCAATTCATAACCTTTAACTGGATGTAAAGGAGGAGAGATTAGTTCACAGGACAAGGCTCAAGAAAAAAATATTTGGTCCAAAGTGCTTAGTACCTTCTCTTACTTACTACGGGCCAGCCTTACCCCCACATAATGGTGGAACTCCATCCAAATCCAGTATAGGCTGAAATCAATGAATCTGTTCTGATTTACATTAAAATTTAATTTTGTCCTGACAAGCTTTCTGAAATTGATACTCAGCGTAATACCAAGTGCAGTATAAAGGATCATATCATGCAGTCAACATGATGCACTTTGCAATATAATTTAACACTAATGTTAAATTAAATTACAAAGATAAATTTTATGGTCTCCCTTAAAATCATTTAAGAGCTTAATTCTGATCTGAGATGTGTAAGACACAAATCTTGGCTATTGATCATTGAATATACACGTAGTGGTGAGAGAAGAATCACACAATATGATGGGCTGTATAAGACTTTTTGTTATGATACAGGCTTGTGATTTGATGTATTGATCCTTTTCTGCAGTTAGGATCTGTGCTCAAGGAGAAGGCTCAAGCAGGTCAATCTCATTGCAGAAAATACCAAACAATCTATATATTCTGGATGAGGCCAGTTTGCGCCAGGAGGTCCATAAGAAAGAGTTAGATGGTGAATTATTCAGATTCTGGGTTTTCGCAGCCTTCAGAACTAAGCCCATCAGGAGGAAGATGAGACTTCTCCTGCAAGTCATCTTGTTTTCATTAGCTGAAAATACACACAGCAACTGGCTGCAGTTTGCCTCTGCCATTAGGATTCCAGGAATATCTGTTTGTGTTATTGCCCTTACTTTGCCTGATTTGTCATCAAGGGAAAAGGAAAGGAACCAGATAACCTTCACTGTTCACTTTGGTGTAGGAAGTAGGAAGAGGCATGAGCCCAGCTGGTGCAAACAATATTAAAAGCACAAAAAGGCTCATGTGGTGCCGTTGAAGGAAGGGGTTTTTAAAACATCTCCCCATTGTACAGAGGGTGAATAGGAAGAAGAGCGTTTACTGAAAGGACGTTATTTTAATGGCTGGGTAATGAGAGGAAGAGTGAATAATTGAAAGTTGCAAAGTTCTTGCAAAGAGACCAAAAAATATAAATCTATTAAAAAACAGTATTAAAACTTCAAAGAGAGAATGAGGAATACAAACAGTAAGTCTTTCTAAACCCATAAACTATAGATCTAAATAGAAAGATTATGCAATATGACAAGGAAAATAAAAAGAGCTACTTTTTCCAAAAGTCTACGGAGAGAGGGTTATCAAACGGTTACAACAATGACTGGAGGGCCTGAAACGTTTTTTTTAATGTTTAAGAGTATTGTGAAACAGAATTCATTCCAGCACATGTAATGACGAGCACACTGCCAAAGCGATAGCTAAACACGGCAGATGTCGAACACGGCTCCCGCATGAGTGCTTCCCCTCAGACCGGGAATGGGGAGCGCCTCCTTCCAGGTTGGCATTCATTGCATGCTGCTTCACGCCATTGTTACATCTAAACTGAAGATGTCACTAAGACTGCTCATGTCCAGCGTAAGAATTGCTCCGTTTGGTACAATACGGATGCCGGGGAGGCCCTCAGCCGAGGTTCTCCTCAGGGGAGGGTGTGCTCAGCCATCTGCAGAACATTCCAGCCGCAGGTCTACAAGAATGAGGACATTACAGCAGTGCCTTCCTGGTTACAGAAGTGTTGAACCTGGAGCCCTTTCGCTACACTGCAGGGAGCGGGGAACCTGAAGTCCGAGGTGGGATGCAGGAAAGGACGGAGAAGCTTTTTGAATTGTGAAGGAGGTTGGATTCCTTGCTGACCAGCTGCGCAGTTTGATGCTGTCACTGATGCCACCAGACAAAAGGGCAGAATTAACGGCCCTGAGAGCTAGCAAAGTTTCCATCATTGCCTGCATTGCTCCGGAGTGCGTGGAGGAGAGAGCACTGGTGGAAGCTGTTAGCTAGCTGATCTATTTAAAAAAAAAAAAAAGACAGAAGGAGAGAGAGAAAGAAATTAAATTGGGGTCCAACACTAATGAGAATTAGCTGCAGCACTGGTGATAGCTGTGCTGAGTTAAGAACTGTTTCTGTTTCCTACCCACTCATACTATTTTCCTGGAAAAAACATATTTTTTTTAAGCTTAGCCTTACCTGAAATGAATGCTGCTTCTTTCCATTCTCACTGTTGCTGGGAATTGAAATGGCTGCAGATACAGAGCAGTGTAAAAACATGATGAGCTATGTAGCTTGGGAGCAATTGAGCAGCTGAATACTGCATTATTGAGAAATCATTCGCTACCTCTGGGTGTTAGTGAGAAACTGGAGAGTCCTAGACTGGCATTCAGGGCAGAGCATAGGATGAATAAACATTACGGAGTGCTGAGTATTTACTAGTGAATCCAGCATGGAGCTTCAGTAGTTGCATGTCATCCCACTGCATCTTGCAAGGTTGGCAACACACAGAAAAGAAATAGTGAATTCCAGGAGCCTTGTGGCAGAAATGATCTTTTAGTGTTTCCTAAATAACCAGATTATCGATGTAATGAATGACATTTTGCTTAATGTGCAGCAGGAAATCTGCATACCGAAACAGCCATATTTTCAAGTGACAACACGTGAGAACCATTTAAATATATATCAGTAGATCTCAAAGGACTTGCAGATAGCTACATGAAATTGTTGTTTTCATGTGCATACCCTACTGTTGCCAAATTACTCCTGGGTTAGTATTTTCCCTCTTACCTAGTTGAGATAGGAGTCTCTTCAGAAGGAGGGGCTCAGTAGTTTGTAAAGTATCTGTGTATGTCTCTGGCATTGTACAAATAATAAATAATAAGCTATAGATGCTAATGATCATTAATATTGCAAGTGTTAGGCTGGAAATTCTAATTCCTAGCTTCTTAGGTGATTGCAAGTCTAAATCTTTCTTGACTCAGCATGGTGAGTAGTCATAAAACACGGAACCTTCTCCAGCGCAGAGTGATGGCGATTCACTGTATCCCAGACCCAGTACATCTCAGATGATGGAATTTGTCCCAGAATCTGCTCTTGCTATGGTATTGTGCTGCAGAACAAATTTCTGCATTTTTTTAAAGCTAACACAAAATATCCACTCCATATGGTTTTGGAGACGTACTTAAAATACGAGCCAAGTTCAAGCTGATGCAGCGCTGTCTCGCTGGGCGCTGAACTAGTCTAAAACAATTTCTTTGAAAGGTGCGATCACTTTCAGCTCAATGAGATTTTAAGTCAAAGCCTAAAGAAAGAAATTTCAGTGACAGTTTTTAAACCTTTTCATTAACTGTTTAAAGCAAATGCATTTAATTGAGGAGTAAATACAGTACATGTGCCTATACCGTATTTCCAGGCAGTTTCCCACCTCCTTCTGGATACCAAAAGCTCATATTGTTCCCTACCTTTGTAGCAAAACCAAGGACTTCAATCTGCTTATACACTGCCAATTTAAAAATCTTTGGCACAGAAGGATTGGAAATACAGAGAGAACAGTAGTCATGGTAAACAAGTCAGGGATTAGTCTATGGTATTGGACTGCTTAAGCTATTGGGGTTAAGAGCTGCCTTTTCGTTCTCTCCCAAAGATCATCTAAGGTTTCACGAAGATAAATGAGCCTGTGCAGACTGGATTTTGAATAGTCAGGTTAAAATAACTACTTCTATTATTTAAATAGAAGTGGTTTCTGAATTTGCTGCTTGCTACACTAAATACTGCAAAATTTCAGAATGGATCATTTATTTGTATTTATTTATATCATTATATGGGATGTACAATGAGCAGTTATTATTAGTGTCCGTGTGTCAGCTGGAGTGTTCAGTGTCTCTTCACAAAATGAAAGCAGGTAGCAGACTAGTATGTTGAGTGATGGGAATCTCAAAACCACTTATTTTGGCTTAAAGTTTATCATTCAGGGAAGTAGCATGGATATAGTTGATCCACTGAAACACACTGATGGAAGAGACTTGTATTTGACTTGACATACTGGGCAACAGCGTAGAACAAAGCAAAAGCAATCCCCTCCAGAAAAACAAGGATATAAAAAACCCCCTTATTTCTTTTGGTTCATAAAAAAACCCTAAACATTTCTCATTTATATCTTCGTGTTTTTAATGGCAAGCAAAGATGGTTTTTAAGATGAAAATCTTCTGTATTCACATGTGATTCTTAAAAAACACAAGCTATTTTGAGCAGTGAATTGCAAGCCGGCCAGTGAAAGAAGCAGCAATATGTTCCTAGGAAATTTTCATTCCTCCCTCTGTTCTGCAGAGGAACGATACTTACATTAATTTTGAAAAACAAGCATGAGCAGAGAAATTTAAACCGAGCTATAAGCCTTCCCTGTTTCTAACACCAAAGAACGAACCGTATTGAGGACTGCAGCAAAGCATTACTGTTTCAGTGCCGTACTGCTGGGAGCGCAGGGCACTTGTACAGGGCTTTGACACCACTCAGGGAAGTCAGATTTTCCAGAATAGCTCTTTCACAGGGCCTGAAAAAATATCCATAATGTGTCCCCTTCCTCGTCGTGGAGGTACCAGTAACATAACGTGGACCTCTGGAAATAGACGTTTTGGATGTCCGTAAGACAGTGTGCAGAGACATTTCAGTTCTTTTCCGAAACCCAGCCCCACTTGAAGTCAGTGGGACCTTTCCTGGAGGGGAAGGAGGAATCGGGGCCGGGCGTTAAGTGGAGCTGTTCTCTGTAGAGCACGCAGAGGGAAAGTCAGCATTTCAGCATACAAATAAAATGTCGTCGTGTTCCAATTTGTTAGTTAATGACTCAGAATCTTTGTGGAGGATAAAAAATGAGCTCTGAAAGAAAGCACTGGACCCCTTCAAGGCTGCAAAGTGTATTCTAGGTGTACCTTCGCTGCCAGCATCCTACCTGAACACCAGACAGTGACTAATGCTCCCGTTCAAATGTTTGTCACTTTAAGGCAGGGCTGTAAATCTCTGTGAGCTCTGACTATGCAACAGTTCCTATCATTCTCCAGTGATTAATGCCGGCATTCCACCAGCTGAAGTCTCAAGCATCAAAGGGTTAAAACTAAATTTCAGTGAAACTTAGGGGAACGAAGACACCCGTCGGGTTCCTTGCCGGTTTGATTCAGAAAAACTGATGTTGTCTCATCGTACATCAACATTTTTAAGTGTCATCTACATGAAAATTTGAGATGATTCGATTTTTTTAGTTGTTGTTAGTGAAACTTTTGCTGGTGCAGACAAAACTAGGGACCACGGGAAGATGCACTTCTCCAAACTTGCAGCTTTTGGTGGACTTTGGGACCCGTTGCCTGCCCAGCGCTGACTGACCAGCTTGAAAGAAACTGGCCGGCCGTCGCGTCGGTCTCGGCACCCGAGTGTTGCAAGACTCGAGTTCCACTGGATGGTGTTCGAAATGCGAAAGGCACCGAAAGCCGAGCGGCCGCAGCAGCCGGCCCCTTTGTGCTCCCGCGTGTGGGCGAGCAGGGGCGGCTTTCGCTGGCCAGCCCTGCCACCTGCAGCTCGGCGCCGGCACGGCGCGGCCGCTTCGGCAGCATCGCCGCCCTCCTCTGGGCGTGTACGGCATGTAGATAGGAGGTTCCACCGGAGAGGGTGATCGCTAATTCGATTAGCAATAGGATGCATAAGCTGCTGGTATGCAAAAAATAAGGTAAAAGGGAGCCTTCACGTGGGTCATTCTGCTGGTTTTTGCTGCTCTCAGAATGCACGCCTATTCTCGTAACGGAATGGAATAGACACCTGGCCCTAGAACAGAAATCGTAATGCTAAATCCATTCTTGGTGTGGCTGGAATGATCTCAGAGCTGAATCTGTCCCCTTACCTGTGAGGACGGGTTTTCGCTCTGCCGATAACTGAAGCGTTACAGGAAATTACGTGTGGGTCCATACATAGCCCCCCAGTGCCTGTCTGCAGTGCCTCCAGTACCGCCTCATATAACCCCCTTTTTAAAATACACGGGGTTTTGAAATGTATGGATGCTAGTCTTCTCCTCTAAAAGAAAAGTAATTAAAAAAATGAAATAAATAAAATCCTTCCAGATATGTTTTACTAACGCAAAAAAAATGTGCTTTATTACATTCCCTACTTTCACTTCCCTGAGCCCCACGGGTATAACGTTACCGTTTTCTCAACTTGGATCCAAGCCCTGTAATCGATGAATTGTCCATAGGATCCGTATGGAACTCTAACACAATCGCTGAGCCTCTGTACAGCACCAAAGCGTGTGCGTGTGTCCCGGTGTGTGCCGGGCGCCCACAGGTAGAAGCTCTTCATGCCGTGACTTCCCTCACTGTAAAGCACTGTGTCCGTCTCGAGCGGTGGATCCAGCTCACAGCTGTGACAGTGAAACAGTAATGGTCAGACATCATTGTGATGGGTTCAAGTAAGAAAACATGACTGGGAACTAATTCTAATAATATTGGGTTACTAAGCATCATGTGGAGTTGTTTCAGCAGGTTTTAGTACTGCAGAGGAAAGTATATATATAATCTGTTGTTATACACCTTCTTCCAAATACGTTTTAAAAGCTAAAAAAGCTATTTTTTTATTTTAATTTTGAGCCTCATTCAGTTGCCCACAAACTAGTAACACCACCTAGTTCCTGACACATCCACATGGAGCCTTGTGTCCTTCTGGGATGGCAAGAGTGGTCAGATGGGTCAGATCCAGGATAACCTAGGGCACTTCGGCTGGCGCTAGGCACCTGTGTGTGGGCAAATGAGTCTCGCCTTTTGTGCTGCATAAACATGGAGCTCAGAATTGTCTAACCCTGTCTTATCAAGCATTTCCATCAAAGGTTCTGGGTCCCTAGAAACGTAGAAATTTCATACATCGTCACTGCACTGAAGGCTTTAAGTCTTCAGGGTGTTTTCCTGGGTGACTGATTCTGCACTGTGCAGAAAATGCTTGTAGAAGAGAGAGGTTTTGTTGGTGTTCCAAATATTATTATTATAGTACTACAGTAAAGACTTGTACATTGTAATATTATCCAATGCTTGAAAAAATGTTAAAATAGATGTTTTGAAAAGGAATCTTACAGAGTGAGATTAGGTGATCTGTTGGGAATAGGCAGTCTAAGCCTCAGGCTGCTTCTATATGCCAATGAATGTAGGAGTATGTAAAACATTTTGTTAGCTTTGTTTTAGGAATACATGTTGCAAGATGATGCAGTCAAACCAGCCTGCCAGTTACCCTGCTTGCTACCTGTTAAAGACAACAGGTGGTTTTGGCCCACCTAGCTCTTAAAAGCATCTTGTCCCCAGATTTTTAATCTAGCTTTATGTAAAACCCAAACTACTGATTGTCACTGGCAGGTTCCTCAGACATAAGATAATTGGACCGCGATCTTTTCCTCTTGTGGGGATTTGGTTTTGAGTCACTTTCGATTTCAAGTAGGTCTCAAAGGTCACTGAAAAAGACTGTGAGATTTAATATCAATCATCGTTAATCCAGTTCATTTTACGTTTGTGCCCAATTCACATGAGCTAGACACATTTAAAATAGACATGTCGCTACACAGTGACTCCTTGTACTCTGGCATCCAAAGCTGACCTTACAATTTGCAGACTTTAGAGGGGAGAAAATGGTTGAGAATTCCCCAGTTCCAGAAGATGAATTCACGCAAGTCTGTACAGCTCCCAAATACCCAGGACATGAGACTGTCCCGTGCCCCAGTGTAGGGGTCCTGTGTGAGATCATTCAGGCGTTGATACATCTTGGGTCTGTATCCAGTTTTAATCTTTCGGGTGAAGTGAAAGAGATTATAGACAGGATTAGGAGTCAAGATATCTTCAGGCAGCAGGGACTGCATAGTTCTCCTCAGTGTGCATTATGGTTAATACACAATAGGAAACATCTTTGCCAGATGATAAAGAAGAAACTTTCTCTTTGTTGGCAACAATAAATGCATACGGAGGAGTGTGTCATGAATAAAGTGTCCCTAAGGAAATCTTGGAAGACTCTATGTGTGTATTTACATACTTTTAGTCCCAGCAGCAGTACAGCTGTGTGAGTGTAGTGCTCAGCCCAGGCTAACTAGTTTGGTAAGAATCATCCCAGATCTCTTTTTCATGGTAGTTACTGTCTGCTCACAATGAGACAATTTAGGCAGCCCTGCCAGAAACCCAGACTTTTGAGAACCAAAGCAGTGCTGTTGATTATGATCACGAGTCTCACACACACACACACACACACAAAACCTGAGCAAGTGCCTGCAGGTTTCAGAATAAACTGAGTAAGAACTCAAAATGTGACACCTCTTTCAGGGAATAAACTGAATCCTGCATGTACTTTAAGACCTGATGCTCTTAATTTTTGCCAGAGTATTGAACCATAGGAAAATCTGATCCCAAAGTGCACCATCTGATAGCAGCTCTCTGTCTATTAGATTACCTTGCAGATACTTATCTACAAAAATATGTGTAAGAAAAAAGTCAATGAGGCAACTGCAGATCAGATTTCTGCAGTTGGAAAAAAATAATTCCTCACACTGAAGCTCTTCATTCTCCCTGCTGCTTTATGTTATCTCTCTTTTAACTGCTGTTAATGAAAGGCTCATCAAAAGGCAGTGACAATACACAATAATATTTAAATGCTGAATTAATCTGTTAGTCCTCATGGCAGCTCCCTTTCAGCTGTTTTCCCTGCATACTTTGTGGCTCCACTTATATGAATGAGAGTGGGGTGCACATGGAGAGAATGGAGCAAACACTGATGGGCTCTGCAGCCCAGAGAGAAGAATTTGCCTCATATCTTATATATTGGTAAAAGCATGGAAGGAAAACATCACCAGCTGAAGTAAACCTAAGACAATCCTTCAGCAAGACTTGATAAAATTAAGAAGATAGCTCAAAACAAGACTCAGTTTAAGTCACGTCTTTCCACAGTTGCCATTCCAGCTTATAATTATAACTGATAATTTGTACAACTTGTTGTCTTGCTTCTGATGGTAAAAAAAAAGCAAAACCTTCCCCTACTTCTAAATGCAGTTCTGCTTTTGAAAAGTTACTCTAAAAATGGCATGCAGGGTCTATGTTTATTCTCTGTCAGCTATTGCCTTAGCAAATGTGCTCAGTTAGCAACTAAGGAACTCTTCCTTCTGTGTGCCAACCCTGCAAAATTCAGGTGAAACCTAGGGGTTAACCTGGATTTTTAATTCTCATGTAGGATGACCAAAAACCAAGGATCCTGCAAGCAAGAGTAAACCCTCAATTACACGTGTGCAATTCTGTAGTCTTCTGTGGCTTTGTATAAGGTTTAACTGACTGGAAACGATTCTGTGGTGATAAACAGGAGGGAATAGAAACCAGCTCACTGTGTTCTTTAGGCTAGATCTGCTGTGCTAACAGGAGAAAAAAGGAGTGAACAATTATTTTAATTATTAAGAGATAGAAAGTATAAAACCGTTTTTAAAAGGTATTTGCTTGAAATTCCATGTTTTCAGAAATCTCCCACTTCAACATCATAGAGCATTCAAGCTGACAAGGAAAATAAAATGCTTCTCTTTTGTGTGGATGTGTCATTCATGTGATGGGAAGAGAACATATAGTCCTCATAACAGGAAAGGAACAAAATTATTTGAATTATTTTGCATGCAATAGCAAGATAAAAGATCATGTTTACAAGCCTCACTTGTGGACAGTCTTCATTGTGGAGTGCAGCAGGTCAGAAGATGATTGTGTGTACATTTTGCTATATGGGAATGATCATAGAATTGTAGAATGGTTTGGGTTGGAAGGGACCTTAAAGACCATCTCGTTCCAACCCCCCTGCCATGGGCAGGGACACCCTCCACTAGACCAGGTTGCTCAAAGCCTCATCCAGCCTGGCCTTGAAGACAGCCAGGGATGAGGCATCCACAGCTTCTCTGGGCAACCTGTTCCAGTGCCTCACCACCCTCTCTGGGAAGAATTGCTTCCTGATATCTAATCTAAATCTCCCTGCTTTCAGTTTAAATCCGTTACCCCTTGTCCTGTCACTACAGACCCTTGTAAAAAGCACACACACCCCCCAGCTTCCTTGTAGGCCCCTTGTAGGAATGATATCCCACCATGGGCATGTTATTATTTATTAATTCGTCTTTGCATCTTTGGCAATCAAGCATGAAAATTTTCTGCTCTTCTGAAATCTCTGTAGTCTGGAAGACCAAATTTGATATGTATCTGATTTTTTTATTATCTTTTTTTTTGTTTAATACCTAAGATAGCTACTTAATAGTGAGCAAAAGTTTTCTCAATTCAGAGTTTTGATCCTGCAATCCCAGTGCAGGTTAAACTGAGCTATACAAGGCATACTTTCTTAGCAGGGGTAAAAACACCCCAAGAATCTACTTTTCAGCTGTGTACATACTGATCAACTGAATCTTTGCTTGGATGAAAACATTCCATTTTGATTTTTTCTTCCAGTTGTGTGTAATACTGGAGCCAATGCAGGAACTGATGTCAAGACATAAAACTTACAATCTAAGTCCTCGAGACTGCTTGAAGACTTGCTTGTTTCAAAAATGGCAGAGAATGGTGGCCCCACCAGGTATGTTTCATTTCTAGTATTTTATTTATTTTATAGTTAATATAGAAACAATGGGAAAATTTACTGCAAATTTACTTACAAGGGAAAGTAATAAGAATTAGCGCTGTTCCAAAAGTAAGCCTGAAAATGATTCTGATGTTTTATGATTTCAGTTTGATCCAACTGATTTATAGATGTGCACATTCAGATGGTTTCACTATGACTAGAATATAATTTAGTACAAAAATGTGTGTAGATGGAATGCAAAATGCCTACTAGCTCCATTAGAATTCATCGTTTGTGTAATTCAGCTTCCTGCTGTGACTCTGAAATTACAGCTACAATTCATAATTAATTGTCTTTGAGACTAATATAATGTTATTTACAGGCCTGGACCTAATCTCCTTCCTCTTATACCTCAAAATAATAATTCTCTCTTTTTTCAGATTATTAAAGTTTTGTATATCTAAGACTGTTCACATGGGTGCCCAGGCCAAATTTTGAAAAGTGTAATTGCCCCTCTGTTCTTTTTGCAATTTAAGAAAAGTTATGTAATTGCCCTGATTTGGTCTGAGTTTGGAAGACTCACAGAGAAATGGCATTCAGCACACGCTAACGTCTTCCCTTGGAAGTGGCAGTTGTAAAGATGAAGCCCACGTCAGAGGTAGAAGGAACTGGAATGGTCGTTGCTCAGATGCTGTATCGATGGCAGCAGTAGGGTTGAACGCTGCATTTAGCCTTTGCCTCTGGCTGGGTTGGTTGAGGCTGTACCCTGCGTCAGGATAAGACCTAGATTTTTGTTTAGCACTAACTTGCTGTGTGACCTTCAGCAAGTCACAAGGTCAGTTTGAACATCATGATAGGCACCATGATACTCACATTGATAAAAAGCTTTCAAATATCTTCATAGATAATGCTGGGGAAATAAACTTCATCAGCCCATTATTCCATTTGTTTAGGTCCAAATACTATCCTCTGGTTTGTATGTTAAATGTAATACTATTAGTAGTACTAATAGGAATTTAAAACTAGATGAAAAAATACCTCAACACTTCTGCTTATGGATAATTTTAGTGCACACTTTACAATATCTGCCATTTTCTTTCCTTCTTACCATTTTATTGCAGCAGAACCCACAAGACAACCGACAACCAAACGGAGAAAAAGGAAAAACTCTACCAGCAGCACTTCCAACAGCAGTGCTGGGAACAACGCAAATAGTACCAACAGCAAGAAAAAGTCGGCTGCTGCAAACCTGAGTCTATCAAGTCAGGTACCTGTAAGTCTCACTTTCCTTTTAGGCCTGAATCGATTACGGTGCTTTAACTCTTTCTTTATGTTGTAAAGAAGGTGCATTCTTGAGCCTAAACTACACAGGCAAAAGGCGATCTCGCCCAGTGTGCTGTGGAAGCTGGGGGATGGATTAGTGGAGAGATGAGAAGGAGCCATTCTGCAGTGCAGCTTAGCAAATGACCCTCAAGCAGGGTTATCCTGAGGACCAGGTGTTATTTTTTTAAGGCCTGGGCCACCTCCCCTTCTTCTCAGTGGTTGTCCTTCCACTGGCGGTGGTGGGACTCAGATTGGGCCTTGTGTTTTTAGACAGAGCATGAGTCTTGTAGACTTCCATCTGCCAGGTGCTAAGTGAGGACGAGTCCCTGTGGAACAGGACAGCCGTACCTGAGCAGACTGCTGGTCTCTCCACGTTAGTACCTTGCCTCTAACCGGTGCCGGGTTCAGATGCTTCAGTGCAACAGGTTATTAATTAACTTCCCTGCAGAGGTTATCTCTTCTTCCAACCACTCCACTTGCAGAGGGTAGATGCCCTGGAATACGGGTCTCAGCTTATCCACCCTGCTAGCTGTAGCTGTTGACATCCTGATTCTACAGGGAAACACCAAGTCATTTACAGAACTGTACCAGCACTGTAATAATCACATTTATTGCCTTATTCACAATATAGGGGTAACCAGACCCCAAATTGTGACAAAGTGTGCCTTAGTCAATAAGGGGATAGCTTATGCATCTTAAAGCTAGGGAAATTAATTTGATATTATAGCAACTGTAAAGTGGTGTCTTGGGAATAACATGCAGGGATTTTTATTGGATTTCTGATCAGCAGATAGGAAAGGGCTCGGGCTCTTCTGAAGACTGACAAATACAGGCCTTTTGTTAACACAAAGCAGGCACTACCTAGGAAGCTTGAATAACCAGATAAAAAAGAGCAGACTAACACCAGTGAAATGAAATGAAGATTTTTGTTTAGCAACTGATTCAGCAATCCACTAGTTTACAGAAGCTTTGGGCTTCAGTACATTAAACTCATATTTTCTCCTTGTCATATTAAAATTTTCACGTGGCTTGCATCCCCAGAGTCAGATTCTTTCCCTAATATAGGCATCTCTGGGTTTCTCTGGCAGCACAAAGCAGTCAGAAGGCCAGCTACCTGATTCCCTGGTGGCAGGGGCCACTTTGCCTCACTGACTGTGTCTGCCAGAAAACCCCTTGGATCAATAATCAACCATATTTAAGAAGAAACAGCAGTTAGGTGCAAAACTGAGCAACCAACTAGATCCCCGCTGTCTCCAAGTTTAAAAGACCATAAAATCACTTTATCTCGGCTGCTCCCTGCCCTGAGTTCAGTTCAGTAGGACCAGAGTCTTACCCCCTGCCCCTCTTCAGTCTGCTGCTCCCCGGAGAGACGGCTTTTGTTGGCTTCAGTGTGTATTTGTATGGTGAGTGTAACTGAGCTTAGTTACCTGTCACTCTCACTGATGCTCAAGCTGACTTCAGGTACTGAAAGGCTACTGCTGACAGATGAAGTAGTCAAGGCTACTCTTCCTAATGGAGATGATAGTTGAGCATATGAGAGATAATGGTGAAGTTTATCATGGTATGAGGGATGGATTTTTAGCCTTCATTGATTTTCAGGATGCTGCATAGTCAATATTTTTCAATATTGTTTGCTTTCTGTACCAAAGTTGCAAGAAGGTCCAAACTCTTTTGTATGGAAGTTCAGGTTCCATTTTTAGGATGCTTCTTTCCCTCTGCAAAGTGGAGAACACTGAGCTGTTTGGTTTGACATACTAACAGCTCTTCCCATCTTACCCACAGCAAAGATAGCAAACCAGATGGAATTGATGGTTGGGCCACCCTGTAGAGTAGACAGAACTCAAAATAATTTTAGCAGCAGGATATTTTGGTGTAAAACTATTCAACACTTTGCAGTTAAATAGAGAGATGCTACCATGTTTCTTCAAAATTATGCGTTCTTTGAAGTGGGCCTTATTACAGACATGCCACTGCTTTCTGAAGTTAGTTGCAGGTAGCAGTAACTTGCTTTCTGTTTCCTCCTCTTAACTTTAACTTAAAGTGAAACATCCAGTAGTTAATGTTTGATTTCCCTTATATGCGATGGAACACAAGATATCCTCAAACACAGTTTCAGAGAGTCATCACAGAATGGTTTAGGTCGGAAGGGACCTTAAAGATCACCTAGTTCCTACCTCCCTGCCATGGGCAGGGACACCTTCCACTGGTATTTGACAGTTTTCATCTAACCAAAAGCTTCATTTGGCCACAGAGCTTTCTGTGAATGAGACTTCCCTGTCCAGTGGGAAAAAAACCTACTGAAATAATTTATTTTCAGTGTTAAAAGCATTTTCCCCCACATTTTTAAAGAAAAGGAATGAAATCACTCTGTCCAGATGACTCACATAACCAGAGCTAGTTTCAGTTCCGTTTTTCCCCTCCTCTCTGGAGATGCCCAGCAATGAACTCATAGCCATACCAAACCTGGATTAATATGAAGTCGTGTAGTCCAGCTTTCTCTTTTTCTCCACTGATTTCTTCCCAGCCAGCAATGACAGTCTCTCCACCACAACAGAATCTAACTCCTAATTTCCTGCCACTTTTATGCTCCTATGTTGGTTTCTCTTTGATAGTAAATTAATGTAGTTAGAGAATGTTTCCTTAGCCTCTATTCTATGTAACGCTTCTTGATTTAGGACTTCAGTAATTCCCCCGTTTTGTTCCTACAGTGACGCTGTGTACACTGTGGCAAATATGTGAACTTACCACATCCCTCATCCACATTTCTCACCCACATCATTAACTTCTGTTTCTTTAATGAGGTCTTCATACCTGAAGAGGCAAATGTTCCATATTCTGGACAACAACCAGAAAGCAGTTGGAGTACCGTCGGCTATGACAAAGCTTGAAACTTCAGAGAGATTTGTCATTTCCTCCATAGCCCCTTCCAGATCTTCAGGTGAATACGTGGAGCTAAGCAAACTTGATCATAGAATCATAGAATCAGAGAATGGTTTGGGTTGGAAGGGACCCTTAAAGACCATCTAGTTCCAACCCCCCTGCCATGGGCAGGGACACCCTCCACTAGACCAGGTTGCTCAAAGCCCCATCCAGCCTGGCCTTGAACACTTCCAGGGATGGGGCACCCACAGCTTCTCTGGGCAGCCTGTTCCAGTGCCTCACCATCCTGATCAATGATTGATCAATGAGTTGGAACAGTTTTTGTGACATACCTGTTCTTCTTCAGCAACAGGAGGTTCCATTTCCTCTACTTGGGCGTCTTCTGATCAGTTTTTCATGCAGGGACAGTACTGACAATACAGAGCCAAGCCCAGAAAGTGAAATGATGTGGTTACGTTTCTATGCATGGGTCAGTTTGGCACTGCACCCTGAAGTTCAGCTGCTGAAGCCTAATCAATCAGTATCATTTGTGCCCTTTGTGTTGCCTTAAATTTATTAGCGCTTTGACTGTGCTGACGCATTCTGATAGATCTTTAATAACACAGTCTTCAAAAACATCTTAAGGGTCCCTACCAGTGGGTGGGTATGCATCTTCCCTCTCATCAGTAATTTGAAAAGGGTCAGTCTCAGTCTGTCATTGTATCTCTAGCTATTCTTTATACTTTCTCAATCCTGCTCAGTAAAATACAAACTTTTGCCCTTCTGACCATCACGTGGCCTCTATTACATTCATTTTCCTTTATAATGGGATTTCTGTGATTCAGTTAGTTCTCATGCTACTGGTTGCAGAACTTTAGCATCTCCTCGTCAATATGACTCCTCTTGCCCAAGGCCCTTGTTTAACACCTTTCCTACATATTAGATATTTCCTAGACTCTTAAAACAAACTTAGTTAGCCAGTGTGATACGTGATTGAACTGCACAACTCATGCCTGCATCAGCCTATTCCTTGTCCAGTGGTTCTTTTGGCCTGAATCCCTAAGTGCTGAGGCAACATGCTGCTGCGTGTTGGAAACAGAACCAAGTGCCACTAAAGTCTCTCCAAGAGCACAAATGCAGAAACATTTTTCCACCAGAAGTTTTGTTCTCCCAGGGCTCTGTCGTTGGTGCAGGCTCGGTATTTCCAGCGATTTCCACAGATGCACTGGCTTTTTAAGTGCGTAAAGAAGGTTGACAGAACAGGGACCCAGAAATTGTAGCCCACTCAGCTGTCTTAGTCTCAGCAGATGCCAGTCCTTTGAACTGTTCTCGGATTTGTTCACGGGGTCGATCACATCTGATCTTCGGAAGAAACGTTAACCCATTGTGCAGAAACTGGAATTACCAATTTCCTTTTCCCTCCAAACAAACAGCGAAGATGGGCAAGACTCCTTCTGCAACGTTCATGGAAAACCTGCCTTTCTAATGTTAGCTTTCCTGTGATTTTAAAGAAAATAGCTCATTTGGGTGTGTCCCTGCATAATCACTTACACAGTACTAATTTCCTGTAATATTTTAAGCCAGCTGCAGTGTTTTCCCAAGGCTTTGCTCAGTTTTCAAGCCTCTTTGCTGTCTGAAATGATAATGCTTTGCATTTCAAATTCTGTTTCAAATAAAACTTTCTTGCAAGTCCAGACCCTTGTACACAGAGCAGTGGTTTGAACGCTGTGATCTGTGGATTACAGGTATATGCAAGATCATCGGGAGAGGTGCATACAGCAATATCACTTAAATATCACTTTCTGTTAAGTTTAATAAAAAAATATGTACATTGAGCCGTTTTCATCCATTAGATTTTGGAAATACGACAACGACGCGCCACTTTCACAAACTCTAAGCACCGTTGCTCTAGGCTGCTCCCAGTCATAACCATAGAAATTAATAGGTGGATTTTGCTTTCATTTACTAATGAAGATCCTGTTGAGTGTAATACTGTAACCACGAACCCAGTGAAATATCATTTCTGTTGGAAAGAATAAAGCATCACTACATCTTTGTTACATCCAGAGTCTTAATTAGAGCCTCCTTGCACTCTTTAAGCAAGTTATATTCCTCAATAATCTCTCTTTGTAGTTCTCCGTAAGCTCCTCAAAATCCAAATCCATAAATAAACCTGCTAATGTGGGATGGAGCAATACAATCTCTCAGGTGTTTCAGAAACAGGGGGTAGGTTTAGGTGGTTAGTAATGGCTGTAGTAGTTCCAGAGCTAGAGTTCCAGGGCCAGAAGATTAGTGTCAGAAGTTAGCCCGTGTCTCAGAACTGTGCAGTTCAGAATCCAAGATTTAGCCGTAAGGAGATGAGAGTGAACAAATTGGTTTCCCGTTGCTGCGCTTGAGGAAAAATATTCCAAACAAGACCAGAATGTCAAGTTAACAGAGAGGACTATGATGAGATGTGAAAGATAACCATTTTCCTCTAGAAAGCGTTTACTCTGGAACCTAATTAAAATGTCAGTTGTTTCTGTAGATCATTTCGACACCAATGTCAGTCTGATGTTTTTGTCGTGGAAGCAGTGACCATCACGGGTGTGGGCAGCAGTGGGGCTCTCAGTCATTAGTAACTCTTGTGCCAAGGAGCTAAGAAGTCAATTATTAAAATAACACAGTTCATAAGAAGGAAGAAAGGCAGGAGAAGGTACCCTTCTTCTTTTGTCTTAGCACTTAGAGGTATGCTGGCTGCTAAAACTAGTGCAACTTTCACTTCTTGAAGTATGAGACTTGCTTGAACAATATACTTGATAGTTTCAGGAGTTCTTCATGATCTCAGGCTTGTGAAGCACTGTTTGTCTACTTCTGGGGACTGTGAGACCTGAACTACGAACTAGTCACTGTACCACACTGAGCAGGGCTACAGCAGCGAAGATGGTAGGGACGCACAGGGATGGGGAATTTTACACAGCCCACCACAGTTTTTTACCTCCAGACTCCAGTAAGACATTTTTTAGCCCTAGGATGATCCTTAAAATCCCAAATTAAAACGTTTAGTTACGTAACTGGGGATAGCAGAGGCTAAATTTGGAGGCTAGGTATAAAAAATGGTGAAGCCTGAGAAACGACCGGTCTGTTAAATAGAAGTGCTTGCGTTTGAGTTGTGTATGAAGTGATCTCTGTGTATAGTTTATATGCATCAATTTAAGTTTGGATGGCAATTAGGGTTATTTCAGGATGAAAGGTATGATATACATGAAAGCTGCTTTTGTGGTTATATTATTAAATAATACATCTCTCTCACATAATGTAAAACATCCACTGCGTTATTTACAGTGCTTCACTGCAACCATATTTTACTATCATGAGACATTCCTTGACCAAAAATGTTGTTTCTAATCACAGAGTAAATGAATAGGATTGAGTGACTACAGTCTAAATCTTTTTTAAACTAATCTAGTCAAATATGTGCTACCATAACTAGGCCATAGCAGTGTGTGCTGCCGTGCAAGAGACTAGGGTTTAATTCTTGGATTCTGCTTCTCACTCCATGAGCAGGAGCTAGGAGCACTCCAGAGCTGCAGCCTCAACCCTGGGAGGGATGGAGCCTTGTGTCATTCAACAGCAGTGACCCCCACTGGCCAATTTAAGGAGAAGCATTGAGGGGCTCTAAAAGGAGTCACTTCCAGTCCTCCTCAGAGGTTGGTGGTCATTGCACGGGATCTAGTGAGTGGAGGTTCAATGGGGTGCACTCGGTGGGGTCTTCAGCTTTCAGTCTGAGGAGCAGAATCCTCTCCGGGGAGGAACTAGCATGGGCGCTTCCTGAGACACTATTTCTGCCTGACGTAATTATAAGTGGCAAGATTGTAGAGAATTTTTTTTTTTCAAATGTCCTGTAACTAATGCTGTGATATCTATCTTTTAAATAGAATGAGGGAAAACTCCACTAACCTCAGTATAATTGTAGTTTAATTCCCAGAGAGAGAGAGATACTCAATAGCATGGAGAGAAATGTAAGTGCAAACTGTCCTCTCAGTGGGTGTCATTGTACCAAAGGAATAATATTTGCAAAGAACCTGAGAAATTAGAGGTGGAAATACTTAGGAGCTGATTGAACATCTCCCCGCTGAGGCACGAATGTTTCCTGCCACAGACAGAGATTTGGCCCAGCCCAGGGTTAGGTGACCCGAGCAGCAAACTAGCACTGTTCACTGGGGTCATTAATCCTCAGTCTGAGGTTCTCAGTAACGGGAATATTGTCCTAGCAGCAGGGGTTGCGTTTTTGTTTACTTAGTGTCATCCTAGTCCCCTACTTTATATCTCATCGGATTGGCCTAAAGCGATCCCCTTCCTTTCAGCCCTTGCAGCTGCTGAGCCT
The DNA here is from genome assembly GCA_027574665.1 of Rhynochetos jubatus. Classification (NCBI taxonomy): domain Eukaryota; kingdom Metazoa; phylum Chordata; class Aves; order Eurypygiformes; family Rhynochetidae; genus Rhynochetos; species Rhynochetos jubatus. Next base: position 57,724,194 of record CM050651.1, on the reverse strand, counting down.
ATTTGCCTCTCCCAGTCCTTTGGTGGATGTAATATGTACTTAAATCTTTCACGTGGCCTCCCCAGCCAGCTGTTCCAGCCCCATAGTTATTTTTGATGCGCTTCTCTAAGTCTCATCCACGTTGCCAACCTCTTGCTGGTGCGGCAACAGGGAGAACTTGAGGTCTATCCTCAAGAGGGTTGAAGTAAGAGGAACCGTTGCCACCTCGGTCTGTGATTCTGTATTTCAGTCGCTGGGGTCCCTCGCCTGCCGTATCGCGCCGCAGACCCAACTTGCTGTCCTCTGCCAGGTCTCTCTTGTCATTAATGCTCCCGCAGTACAACAGGGTCAGGTCTGGTTCAGCACTGCACACTCAACATTGTCTGTTGTTTAGAGGGATGAAATAAATTGGGATAAGCTTTCGGTTATAAACACCTTTGTCTTTTAAACTTCTGTGTTGCAAAGCTGTGTGTGAGTTTCATATAACCAAATATTTGATAGATATATGGAGTAAAAAAATATAGACAGTGGAAAGAAGGAATTGAGTGACAGTTTCCATCTACTCACAAATTTTTCACATAGCACAGGCTGAAAATGTGATATAAACATCCTTCTGTAGCACGTCAGCCCTTGCTGATGGACATCGAGAAACAGTGTAAATACTTAGAGGCACTAATTTGTGTTGTTCCGTGGTGAAGGAAGTACATACCCGATTAAAAAGAAACCTTACCGAATGTAAACGTTTTTCTTCTGTTGGCTGTTCACAAGTGCTTTTGCATTCATAAGGAGGAACAGATCCTTTAAAATATGAATCTGTTGTTCGCTAGGATTCTTGGAAAGGCTTGTTAAATCAGCAGGTACAAAGCGAGACATCTGGAATTACTGCACTTTTACCAAGCGCTAGCTGCTGCCCTGCCACCTGAGCTGCACGAAAGGATGCATCCCACGTGTTTCTTTAGCGGTTAGCGCAGCAGCCTGATTCTCCGTTGAACAGAGAGACCACGCGAGCTCTCTGGCTTTGCACCTTTGCTTTCCAGTCTCAAGTTTGCACCTTTCTATCCCATGCCGGTTAGGTTTTTGGCGGCAAATGTGTGATGCACTGGAGTACAGTAGGCGGTTTACTTGTTTTCATGGAAGGACAATTTGTACTTAAAGCAGTGATTAGATGAATTCTTACTTTCTTGCATGCTTCAGTTTTTGATGACTACTAGCTTCATCAGTGTAATTATAATTAGCACTCTTCATCTTCCTTTTACGGTACCAGCTGGACAGATTGGTCCTCTTACTGCACAGATTGGCGGCAGGGTTGCCTACATGGAGTTAGGTGACAGGCACCATGAAATAACAGATGGTAAATTCAGGGCTTGTTGGCAATCAGCAGGTTTTTGCTAATGACTTAATTAGCTATGCAAATTGTCAAATCAGTGTGAACATTGTTTTTATCGAAAACTTTACCTAAATTAATTACCATAATTAAGTAGCAGAATGTCAAGTATATTGGATGCGTAAAAGGGCTTGGCTGGCTATGGAGAAGAGAGTTACCGTCTTTATTAGAGTGCTGTGCTCCACGTTTGGGAAGTCTGAGGATAAGAAATGCCGTTTCTTTTAAGCTACTGTTAAAACACACGTATCGCCAAGTCGCAACTGAGATGCACCCTGGTGCCTTTCCCAGTGAAACGGCTCAGGAGAGAATTACCGGATCAAGGCTAGATATTTCAAGCAGGAGTTTAGGGCAGTTTCACAGCCTGCTTAGTTGCTTTAAATCATGCACAATTTTCAGTCTACCTGCTTTTCAGTTCTGGGGTTTCTGAGATCCAGAGCCATGAGCATGCGGCTAAGAGATGTGTTAGAGATTTTCATTTAAATTAGGAATGAAGTGTAAGCCTGTCTCCTGGTTCCTACTATGCAGGAACTTTTAAGTCTGTTGTTCAAGTATCACAAAGTTAAGAGATGCAAATTCTCTAACATAATTTTTTTAAGTTGATTTTTTCTCTCTCAAGGTTTCCATATAACAAATATTGGGTGCTGTTCACAGGATGTGATGGTGGTAGGAGAACCAACCCTGATGGGAGGCGAATTTGGGGATGAAGACGAAAGGCTTATCACTAGATTAGAGAATACACAGTATGATGCAGCAAATGGAATGGATGATGAAGAAGATTTCAACAATTCACCTGCACTGGGAAATAACAGCCCGTGGAACAGCAAACCTCCTGCTAACCAGGAGACTAAATCTGAAAACCCCACACCACAAGCTTCCCAATAGGTTATTCTGCAGCAGTGCCCACTGCAATGTATGTCAGTGGGTTATTAATTACTGTTTCACAGCATTCTTTAAAAAAAAGAAATTAAAGCCCCACCTTTCAACAGACACAGTATCTATTTCTCAACTAAAGCTATCTGATTTTTTTTAATTAGGGAAAACTCGTGTGTAAGCTTCCATATACATTTGTCGGAAGCATTCACATACAACGTGATACTGGCACTGACCTCAATTAAAATAATTGAAAATTAAATAGCAGCTCATGGAAAAATTCTGACAATGCGTTTTATTGGAAGGGGCTGTGTTTTTCCTCATCAAACAATGGCCATATTTTAACAAGTCATCAGTGCTCAGGATCTCATTAACGTAACTATGTAAAACTTTTTACAATTGTAATATATTTTCTGCTTTTCGACTTGCACCTGAAATTTCTTGTTTCAGAATAAAAAAAATCAGCTTTTAAGGAAAAGTAATTTAAAGTAACTTTTGTTCTTTCTTTAACTTTTCTTTCATCGGTTAATCATGTAAAGGATCCAGCATTTTTAATTTACGTTTAGCTGATGCCGGTAGATACTCTTTCCATCATTTAATAAAAATGCTGAAACAAGAAATGTCTTTTTTTCATCAAAGACATGAGAAATATTTTTATGTGGAAAAAGACACCCAGTCCTATGAGAGTTTATGCTTTGTAAAATTGCTGTCGATCCAGATATTTTAAAGCCATGTAATCCATTAACTTTGTGGGCAGCTTAATAAATCTAAAACTTTTGTGTTTTTATTATTGTATCTGAGTTGGCTTTGTTGTTATTTCTTTCCATAGTATATTTCTTGTATAATATTTTTGTAAAGCCCTCAAACAATTTTTTGTTTTACTTTTTTTTCTTTTTTTTTTTTTGATTCCAGTGTATTTATGTGAAACTTTATAAAAGAAACTAATTTTTTTCATTTACATATTAATATGTTCAACTCATCATGTAAAGACACAGTGAGTCAGTGTGTTATATAATACGACTGTATTTTATGTATGCTTTGCCAATAAGTGTGCCAATAAACTGTGTTAACAAATGTGCTCTTACACAGTGCATTTACAGTTTCTTGCGTGCCAAAGAGACACGTCCGTGTGCACAGTCATACACCAGGAATTTTTGGAATTAGTGTTTCACTGAATTACAGTCTTTTCCCCAGAAAAAGGGAAGCCTGTAGTTCAGGTGCGAATCGCTTAGAGCTCAATTTGGTTAGATGTTCCTTTTCTGACATTAATGATGTGTAACACCACAGGTCAGTAAGAGCGGCGAGAGCCAAGCACGAGGGAGTGCAGGGCATCCAGCAAGCGCACCTCCATCCTGAACTTTGCGTCCCTCGCCTGCCAGGGCTGGGGCTTATCAGAGCAGGGATTTCCACTCTGCTGAGTTCCGTCTGATAGTTTTACCAGGAGTCCCTCAACTGGGGCTGAGAGGATTTAAAAAATTCTCCTTCTTTCTTCCCTCTGCTATCAAATCAGTTGTTCACGGGAGCAAGCAAAGCCTCTGGACTGCTGCAGCGGCTCTGAACGCAGCCCGGCGTGTAAAGCCCCTCGGCTGAGCTGGGAGGCGCAGAGGCACACGCCTGCATCCCCAGGCAGCTGAGAAGCCCAGCAAGGTGCACCCTGCGGGTGGCACTTACAGGGAGAATTACTGACACAGGGATACTGAACCTACGCGATCCTGCCTTTTGTGCAGGGAGTTATGTTTTGCTCTTGACTGAAACTGTACTTTTAATATCGCTGACATTACAAAAGCGTCGGAAGAACTCCTGGTTTTTTTCTGAGTGGCTGCAGCCACTTTAGGGAAATGCGTCTCCCAAGCGTATATACGTGTTCTTCAGCACATTTTTGCTGGGTGTGATTCCACCAGGTAGTTTTGAATCCACCGTTGCAGAAGAAATACAGGGCAAAGCACCCAGCTTCTCTGGCAGGAGACAGCACCCTCCCTGCCTGGAGAACAATCCTCAGCCTCCAACATGGGCCCCCATATTTTGGCAGCTGTGGTAGCCCTCGCAGGAAGGCAGCCCTCGCAGGAAGGCAGCCCGGATGGCACAACAGCTCATCTGTCTGCTGTAGGGGGGAATTTAACTCAGTAACAAACGTGGACTGCGTGTGTCTGCAGAGAGAGCAACGCCGCTCTTTCCGAACGCTTGCAGGATGTAGGAAACAGTAGGTCTATCATTCAGTGACTGTATCAGCCCTGATTTTTCCATGTAAATAATTAAATTCACAATGTATTCCATTAAGGGATCACTGGCTCCTATATCTCTGCTATAACATTACAATTATACGCTGTAATTCTAATGTTCAGAAACACTAATCATTCATATTACATTTCCACGAGCACACTCTAAAAGGCGTTCCTTATTATTAATCTTTCGGGGCTGGCACTACTATTTCAATTTTTAAAAGATTTATGATGTCATATTACTCCTGTTGTTTCAGTAAATAAACACAGGGACGCTTGAAAAATGGGTAACAGACTCCTCAGAGTGCTGTCCTTGAATTAATCTGGAAGGACACTTTCTCCATATCTCCTCAAAAAAACCCGTCTACGAGCTATCAATCCACCCTGTTGTGGTTAGGGTGAATAACAGACGGAGCCGGCTGATTTTATTCCTTCACTCATTTATTCATAAAAGAGACTGTCCAACCGGGCCGGCTGGATGGAGTGGTTCGAGAGGCGCCGAGCTGACCACGCGGCCTCGGCATTGCCGCTCCCTCTGTCCCCGTGCCCTGGGCTGCTGCGCGGGCTTTTCTTGCCGCGCTGCGATCGGCGTGGCAGACTCGTCGAGAGAGAGCCTGTGATCCTTTGTGCTCCCGTGTGCCCTGTCCTCGGGAACACTCCCCGCAGGCAGAGAACTGCGGTACGGCGTTCACGCTGACTGGATTTCACGCCTTTTGGTTGTGGGTTGCGGCTTTTGGGTGCTCCGCGACCCTCCGGTGCAGAGAGGTGGGAAGGGTGAATCAAGATCACGGGAGAGTTGGATGACACGTTCATGAGGGCTGAGGTTGCTGCCCGAAGAATGAAAGCTTGCCACCAACAATTAATTTGACTGTAATCTAATCTCGCCACCTACAAGAACATTGTATCTCTCTTCGAATTTGGAAGGAAATAATGTTGTTGGCACTTCCTTCTGGAGAGCCCTGCAGTTATTAAAAGGAGGAAGGAAACTTACCTCATGATGCTGAAATACTTTCAAAGAGAAAGCTCTTGTTTGTTTTAGCTAAATGGGGGGAAATACTGGCCCTGAGAAGTGCCCTCGCAAATCAGAGGGAGGAAATTCCAGGCGTTTACTCAGACAAGCAGAATCATGTAAAGTGACTAAGAACACCGGTACCTAAGCTGGCGGCTGTAACGGGACTCGGCACATGCAAGGATCGTAACCGCTGGTGGGTTTTGGTTATGCTTTGATTTGCTTTGTTTGGGGATTCTTTTATTTTATTTTTTTTTCCTTGGGTCAGCCAAGTCCACTTCTCAGGGAGCTTCCAAGTCAGACAAGGCACCAGCGGGTCTCACCAGCTGCCCTTCAGGAGAACATTTCAGTTCTCAAAGCTCCTTTCTCCCTTCTCACAATCAGAGGCAGTGTGTGCGGCTTTGTAGTCTTTTCAGAAGGAAGGTGTCCTCAGGCCTTACCGTCTTCGCATCGATACGTGAGAATGTAGTAACGCTGCGGGCTAATTCAATCTGGGAGGGACCTCGTGAGGCCTAGCTAGCATCTGTGTGCTTGCAGCATCACAGGGCCCTGCAAAAATAAGCAACTGAATTTTAACCTTGGTTCTGGAGAAGGTACTACTCCGGGTTACACCGGGGCAGCATAACCAGCTTGTGTCCTTGGGAAGCGGAGCAGAGGTCCCCATTCCCAGGGATCTGCCAGGGAGAATCAGTCTTGAAGCATGCAGAGAGAGGTGGGAGTAGAGGGGAAGGAAAGCACCGAATGGAGAGGCAAAATGCTGAGTGTTACTGGGTGTTCTCTAACAGTGCAGTGGAGAGAGGTTCCCTGGTCTGCCTTTGCTGCGAAACACCGTTAAAGGAGCCCAAATGATAGAACCAGCCATAAGAACAAACTAAATTTTGCAATTTCATGGCCTCCATGAAAATCCCATTTTAGCAAAGACAGGATGAAAGAGAAAACATGAATGATTGATATGGAAGGAAACCCAGTTTGTGCCTAATATATCCTGGAGAAACTGCTAATGGAAATTGAATAGTCCTGAAAATATTTCCTGAGAATGCAACTCTGATCAAGTAGCCCTATGGTGATGTATTGCACGTCCAAATTAAAGCTGCCCTGGGGCACAAGTAACCAAGCAGCTGGTTTTACTGTGTAGGACTGGATGATTTGTGTATTTCTTCCAGCTCTTTGACAGCTTATTTTTATACAAGGCCAAGGCCTGAATCTTCTGCTGTGTACGAGGAGCTGTGTAACATCCCATAGAACTGATGTTACTCTAGCATACCATTATGCTTCTGTCAGGAAGCCTGGTGGTACCCCAGCAGTGCAGAACGGCAGATGGTACCTTTAGCTAAAGAGTCGCTCATGGAAGTCTCTATATTTATGGACTGTGCTGCTATATTTCATGAGAAAACATGAATTTCCACGGAATGCTCACAGCATTAAAATCTGTTCTAATTTAACATGTTATTTTGACAGCAACTAGTACCAGCTCTTCCAGAGGGAGAGGCTTTATTCGGCTCAGTGCTGGAGCAATCTGACTGTAGGACCATTTCTTCCATGGCCCCGTGAGTCACTTCTGAAATACAAGCACTATATCCCTTACATCAAGAAATCATTTTAATGGGTATGTGGGCACTCTCCATCCAGAAGCACGTTTTAAAACACCATTATGCACTAAAGATGACATCAGAGAATAATACATTTGTGCATACAGAATCAAAAACTTCGTAAGAAGCATCCAGCCACAACAGAGCACAAACACTCCAGCTCCCCAGGAAACTGCTGTGCTTCCATCAGCTTTGCAGGGAGCAGGGTGGGAGTGACAAGTTGCTAAATGTATCCCTGATAACTCAGGTGCTGAATGCCATTCCTGCCCATTGTCAGGGGAATGTGCTTCAGCTGAGCCCAGGTAGATGCCCACCCGGTGTGCCTCTGTTCCTGTTGGGCACCCGAAAATTGAGGATCCTGTAGGCCTGAGCTCATCGCTGCAGCCCCCGATTCTTCAGGTTGTTTTTCTTTTCTTTCTGTGTGGGGTTGTGGATGTTAGGAGGGGTTTGGTTGTCGTTGTTATTTGGGTTTAATTTGTACAGTGCTCTATGATATAAATACTTGTTGGGTGTCCAGGATGTTGCCAGTTGGAAGGTGGCATGCAGAACAGCCATCAGAGTGGGGCAGGGTGGGGAGCTGTCTTTTATGTTATGTTAAAAGGAATTCTGTCTGATCTCTGGAGATCCTCAAACTGCATATCGCCCCAGTTTAATTAATAGCTCTGTCTCAACTACTCTGAATTCATCTGAGATAGCAGGTACAATTTTGTATTGAACAGCTATAATGTATAAGGCTAACGCCTCCTTTGTAAGTGCATTAGGAGATGTTTCAGCAGGCGCTTGATATGAAGCAGGCATTTAACACTATCGCATTCGACTGCAACTCTCATCGCATAAAGTTTCATCCTCCCTGAGCGATCTCTTGGGGGGTCTGAGTACTGGAAAAGCTTTTAAGAACTGTGTTTGGTGCTTTCAGATGCTGGGTTGAGGCTTTTTCTTTTTTCATTCACTTTTCTTTCATCTGTCTTTGATAGCTTATGAATATTTGTTTGCCATTCTGTCCGAAGTTTTTAACTGTACGTCTTCTTCTGGCTGTATGTAAAACTAAACGCGGGACTCGCTTGTACTCCGCACAGACAAACCCATCAAAACCAAGGTGGGTTGCTCCTGGGTTGCCAAGAGAGATCATATTCAGCAGACAGAAGGTGTGAAATGCAGGAACTGTGATGGATACTGAGGCTTGTGTCTGTCTTTGCAACTCCATTTTGAAGGAGAATTTTCAGCTGTCTTATCTAAAATCTCCCCTCTGGGTTAAACTCGTGTTCCGAAGGGTGATAACAACAGGTGAGGAACTGAGAGAGCTGCCTTTTCGTGCAGGTTTCTCTGTGGCTCTGTTACTGTGTCTGTGTTGAAGTCATCAGCTCCTCTGATGCGAATCAGGTGTGAAGTGCTACAGGAGCTCAGTTTATAGGAGGGCGTACCAAGTTGGCGTGGTTTAGCAAACTTCCAAGTATTGCTGTTATCTCTGCCTAAGGGCTCAGAAAAATAGAACCTGAATCAGCCTTCTTTCTCCCAGAAAACGTATTGTTTTTCAATACCCACCCCTCGTTTTCTGAAGTCAGAACTCCCTTGAGAAGGGCCTAACTCACAAATTTCACGCAGCAGGATTTGGCTTTACTGTAGATGCCAGCCGCATTCCTGGGGGGGTGGGGCGGGAATAATACTAATGGCCAGTTTCTAACGAGCGATTGAACAGTGGCAGTCCGCGGGGAAGGCGACGTTTTTAAGCTCAAGACCACGTAATGGTAAGATGTGGGCTTTTAAAATGGAAACAGAGTTGTCAAGTCCTATGATTTTATTGTGAGACCTGCGGCATTGCCAGCTCTCCGTAGGGAGGGGAAACTGTTGGGGAAGGAAGGAGTGGTCTGTATAGTAATTGCCTTCGAACAGTCTGACACTTCAGAAAGTGGCAATCTACAAGACGGCAGTTTCCAAGAAAAGCCCGCGTAGCGGCAAAGAAAATTGCAATCAGTAATGAAGGAAACCTTGCAGGGACGGGCCTCGTGCAGGCCCTGCCAGGTACAGGGCTGGGCACATAGCTGCAAGGGCAAGGTGTAAAAGAAAAATGGAAAACTGATTTTATTTGATTTCTGTTCATTTTATTAATTTATTTTTTTAATCATCTGTGATAACGCAGGTCGGCACCAAAACTGTTCTGGTTTCCTAACTGTAACAATCTCCTTTAACTGATTTATTAATTTGAAATAACCTTTGAGGAAAAATAAAACAAAAACTCACAGACAGTCCTACCTTGAAACCAGCAGAGTCATGGGCTCGGCCATCAGCCAGTTTTTCACCCAGCGAAGAGTATACACATCCAAGCCATGAGCAGCCAAAATGATCCTCAGGATCATGATTTTGTAAACTTTATTTTGTTTTATTACGCCAGAACCCTTTTCGTTGGTTTCAAAGCTTTTTTTTTTTTTTTCTTCTGGTTCCTTCCAGGTATAGAAATTTTAATTTCTGTTTTGATAACTTTTTAATTTCCCAGATCGATTTTTGTGCAGCTACAAGCACTACAAATTTGGTTTTGATTTAAAACAAAGATTTAAAAAAAGCTGGAGCTAAAAGTCAAATATCAAATGGAAGCGCCTCTGATCTAGCCAGGGGTGGGCTGATGAGCTTCCCTTCTCAAGGCTCCTGACTAAGCCACGATGTTGCGGAGTGAATTACACAGATGGTGTCCTGCCCAGCTCTCTACAGAAATATGCTTGTGAATGTTGCAGAGAGGTAGCTTGAAGGACATGTGAATGATATAGATCACTCAAAGCAACAGTTATTCCATCTTTCTCCTCTCCTCCCTTCCCCAATTCCCTTCGATATTTGAAAACAGACTAATCCAGGACAGTCGCAATTTAAAAAACAACCCAGTCCATGAGGAGTTGTTAACTCTGGCTTTCCAGTTACAAGTGCACATCTCAGGATGCTCCTCTCCGACCAGATGTGAACAAGGCTGTAACACAGCCGCTGTGCACCTGGGTGGCTTTACCGTGTTTTCTGTGTATACAGCACAGCAAGCAGGACTGACTCCTCCTGCCTTTGTGTTGTTCTTAAAAAAAAAAAAAAAAACAAAAAACCCCTCAGTTTCCTAAAATTCCGAAGAAAGGACTATGTTGAGGACCCCACTTCCGTGGCACATCCGTGGGTGCTGACAGGAAGCACCCAGTGCCCTGGTGAGGAGCATGGCACGCGCCGCGCCTGCAGCGTGAGGTTCCCCTCTCGTTAGCTGCCCCCGTCCCATCTGTCATCAACTGGTACCACTCCTCTGCCCGAGCATCCGCCGTTCTGTGCTGAAGCCACTCAGCCTTTTACATGACCCAAGACACTTGTGTGTCTTAACATTAGTGACTCTTGAGTGGAGCTGTGCCAGTCTGGGTCCCTTTATTAGCAGTATTAAATTCCATTGTGCAGGTATTTCCACAGCTGTGAGTTATTCAACATAAACTCCTACTGAAGTAGAGAATAGGCTGCAAATAACTCACCGGGGAACAATTTCTTAAGTGCTAGTCATCCAGCAAATTCCTTTATTCTCAGTTTTTATAGCAGGATTATTCGATGTAGAGGAGATGTCCAGGTTATAATGTACTTGATTATTTATAGCAGATATCTTGTGGCGTGAGCTCTATTTTAAAATGGACAAGGATTATTGGAACTAGACAGATGTGATGTTAATTTCCAAAACTAACCTCATTTTCAGTGGAGCCTGTGCTATTGCTTGCACTCTTGAGAATATCACTTTTCTGGTAATTTTTCAAACCCCCAGTTGTTTTCCTACTGAACTTACTTCAGCCTGTGATTTCTCTGTTTCCCATATCTTTCCTTGATGTTTATTCCTATTTCCTGGTGAAACATTTCCATCCCCATAGCACCAAATGGATCCCCCTGTAGAGAAAAAAAAAAAAAGCTCTTTTTCTGTTCCACTCTTCATCATCCCTCGAGGTACAGTTTCAGTCCTAGGGGAGCCCCAAGAGCAGGTGTTGCCTGATTTAAACCCCTCGTTAAAACATCTTGTCCCCCACTGGATGGGAACTGCCCCTTCTGCCCTGCCCCCCGCCTGAGCCACCCATTGCGCTGGGAAAGGTACTTAGAGGAAATACACCCGTTGTCTAACGCTACGGCATTAGCCTAAGGACTGGTAGACCCTTCTCCAGTTCTTGCTGGTGTCTCCAGGTGAGGCTGTTGGCACAGCGCAGCTCGGCCCCCCTTACCCTCTGCCTCCTCACCCCCCGTTTCCTATTTAAAATGCTCTGAGCCGACCCAGTAGCTTCATGGAGGTTCCCTACAGCTCGTACCGAGGGAGTTGTTGAACAACAGCCCCACATTCAGCTTCTCTGCCACCTTCCTGCTTTCATAAACTGATCCTTCTATCCGGCCTTTTGCCTGAAGATTGCGGATAAGGGCATCGGCGCACAGCTGGCTTCAGTCCCGCCGCGTAACAGGCTCGGCAGGGATGGCAGGTGTGCGGGAGCAGTAGCCAGGCAGTGAAGTCTGAGCAGATCCCATGCCTCTGCATCCACAGCTCTGTCTGCCCCCTTCCTCCGTGTCATGGAGAGACCAGTTCTGGAACATGTATTCATGAGGTCATTGCATATGGAACTGAGCCAAATAAAGTCCATTGACTACCACTGAGGTCCTTTTTAAAATTTATTTATTTTTCATACCCCACACACTTAAGGAGGCACACGGATGTGATTTCAAGGTGCTGTGCATGGAGTTTATTTGTGTGACTTCCTTTTTTTTTATTATTATTTTTTTCTTATTACAAACTTTGTAGCAAAATCTTCCAAGTGCCGCTTAACAGTGCTAGGATTTCATTCCTATCATCCCTATCCTTTTTTTGCAGACTGTCCAGCCAGCAATATTCAGGGCTTTTCTTAATGCCTTCCACCTCCTCTGCACTGCTGGGAAGGGGCCAGCCGTCAGCCGAACAGCAAGGAAATAGACTGCGTGCATTTAGCGTAGTGACGGGCACATGTGGTTTCAGTGAAGAGTTTACTTGCCAGAAGAAAAGTAGTTTGAGAATCCAGGTCAACTTTTGGTGAATCACTTTGAGCTAATAAATATAAGAGGTGAGGACAGAAAGATTTCAGAAGTGCAGAAGAAGTTCATATCAATTTTTCTGAAATAAATCAGCTCCGTTCGGTTGGGCTGGGCTACTCCTGCTGCCAGCAGAAAAATTAAAGAAAAAAAAGGGAAGAGGAAAAGGAGCAGGAGGTTCTCTTGCCCCACATCTGACGTCTAAGTACGAGGTGTTTAATAAATACATTTTCTTTGGTGCCCATCATTGCCCCAGCTCTCCCCCTCTCCTGTGGAAAAGCTCCTATTTCCAGGCCTACCCTTTACAATCTTCCACATCTCTCAGACCTTCTCTTGAACGTACTCAGGCCCCACCTGGAGAACACCCCAGCCTCTGACATCCCACACCTCTCTTTCTAAAGCTCTGCATGAAACTCTCCTTGTCCGAGCCCACTGGGAGCTCCCGAGCCTCGACCACCTTTCCAGAACCTCCCCAAACCCCCTTCTTGTTTCAGACATCCGTGGCTGAGCAGGTACTCGGCTCTTCCTTGTGTGCTGCTGCAGCCCACGCTGCCCATCTTCGCCTCCTGAAAAAGCCTCTGGCGGTGCTCCAGCAGCCAGCGAAAGATCCCAGGGGGATGCTGCCCTCACCAGCCGCACAGAGCCCTGGTCTAACAGGTCTCCAAGGAGAACCATGATAGGGGAAACTCTGATGTACAGAACCTCTTTTTTTCAGGTTGCATTCACAAGGGACAGAAACATCATTCCTATCTTGGCAAAAATGTTGCTCTTAACACTCACTTAAGGTGTAGAAGAGCTGGATTCAGTCTTCAGCCTCCAGTGTTATATGAGGGCTATGCTGGAGGGAGGGTGATCTCATCTCCTGCTGAAGGGCAAAGATGATCTCAGCAGTACCTGGGCCAGGGGACAGGGAGTGGCTCCAGAGGATGCTCAGGGCCAGCGAGTGGCTCCAGAGAGTGCTCACGTTCTCTGCTGAAACTTGGTCCAGGTCTTTCCTCCAAACTAATCACAGGGTGGGATTTGAACTTGGGTTTTGTACCAGGCAGAAAATATCCTGTTGGCTGTTCAGGTGCCACTGGGATCATGGTCCCTCCCAGCTACTCTCCCCTGTCAGTCTCGGGTTCAGTTTTTGTTAGAGGAATAAAAAGGCAAGTCTCAGGGAACTGAGCGTGGTTCTTTCAAGCACACCAAGAAATTTTGGTTGAAAACGGTCTTAAAAACATACTACTTAATTTAACTTCTTCTTCATTTAGTAAATTAGGAAGCAGCACTGCTGAGAGAGCCGTGTGTCCCTGGCGTGGAAGTACAAGGTCATTTTGGTGCCAGGGTGGCTGTCCCAGCCACACAGGCAGGAGAGGGTCCGCAGCACCCTGTAATGAGGTGGCTGTTTCCCACTGGGGTAGGTAATTCCAATGATTCTGCTACATGAAAAGCTGTGAGGCTCAAAGATCCTAATGTTAACCTGCTACCACCACACCAAACCCTTACTCTGGCTTTTCGAGCTCAGTGAGTTCAGCCTGTGCAGACCCTGGCAGCAGCCACCGGTGCAGGTATTTCGGCGTAGCGGTCCTTCTGCACAGGCACAGCAGACGGAGCTCTGAAGGGATCTATGGATGAGTACCCTGGAGCGCATGGAATACTCAAACATGATAGAGATGAATGTGGGTGCGATGGACCACAGCATGACTTGACGGCACCGGTTAGGATACCTCTTCCCACAGAGGCTCAGGCCATGCCTGCCCTGCCTCCCACCCAACTTTGCTCTTTCTAGAACACCTGCAAAGCTCCAGTCCTCGCCCACGCTGGCCGGGGGTCCCCAACTTGAGTGCACCCCGTTGTGCGGATCTCATCTCTGGCTCACAGAACGAACACACCTGTAGTCTAACTGACGGTCATTTAGCAAACGACCTCATTTAGAAACAAACCCCCTCAGTCCAATTATCCCTCTTCTTCAGCCACAAGTCCTCATGTAACAGCATTGCTCATTTATATGCTAATTTTACTAAATCTACTTCAAAGGGGAGAATTGTTTGTTAAAAATCTTACACTCCAGCCTCAGTTCAGACCATCTCATTATTTACCTGCAAATTTAGGGAGAGTGGGTAAAAGCTCTGTTCTTTTATGATCTATTGTCTAGGTGATCAAAGGAAACCATTCAATATGAAGATCAAAAAGAGTCTGGCTCCCAGCAGCCCAGCAGCTGGCTCTGCCAACTCCCAAAGTCCGCAACCTCTGTTATAAGTGAAGACTGATTTTACTATTAAATAACTTTTGATTACAAATTGGAGGGAAAAAATACCCTTCACAATCATAGTCTCTTTACTAAGGTGTTAATGAAACTAGGCTTTATATCGATATTATCTCAATTATTACTCAACGAATAATCACTATGTATATAGTGTCTCTATTAATAATCCTCAGATAATGAAAAGTATCCTACAGACATAACTAATACTGCTTGATAAATTGCTGGTGGCCCGCAGCTAACCCAGATATTCTTTTTTATATAGATATACTGCTCAAAGGATTTTTAAAACAGGAACCCGGACACAAAAGTGTTTACTATTTAGAGAAGGCAAAAGCAGTGACTGTACGTTGAAGTAGCAAACTGGGACACCTCATGTCCCAGTCTGTTAAGGAATTATGTCAACAGCGTAACACGATGTGAGTAATGAACCCGTGCTTTCCAGGGCTGACATAATTCCTCAGCCTAAGGAATTTCAAGAACCCTGATTTGTAGAAATACTACGCTTCTAGAAATGATAACCCACAAAACTTTTCAGCTTCACCACAAATAAACATTAAATAGTATACAGCTCTCTTTAGAAAAGTAATGTGAGGAGTGAAAAAGTATGGACTTTCAGGTTTTAATCTTCCCTTTCAAGTCAACACACTATTACTTCCTACAGTATGTCTCTTTTCCACTCTACAAATGGCAAGAAACAGGAGGCTGAGCACTGAAGTATATCTGGGGGCTCTGCAAGGGGAGGACGAGGATATTTTGACTTCTGAGATAATGAAATATGTTGGGTGTTTTTTCGAAGTCACTTGATGCATTTCTGAAAATACACCCGATTCTCCTAAAAATATTAAGCTACCTCTAGAGGAAAAAAAGCTCCCGTGCTGCGAGGAAAGGTATTTTTCCTGTTGTGCTATAGCTGATCTGGATGATTCAGTATGTTGTACCTTTTCCTGTCAGTGTGTAGAAAACGAATACCTCCGCAGGTCTTGGATGACTTTTAGCACTGTTTGCCTTTGGAGCAGATCTAAAGCTGATGTTTTGGCCAGTTGTTAGTATTAAAGGTCTGATGGCACTTTACAGGAGGGTTGGGGTGTATGTTTTGGTGTCTTGGCCAAATTCCAACATGGGTAATTAAATTCCGTCCATCTAAACTTCCCCCTGTGGCTTTAGTTGGCTCAGGTATTCTTAATTTCCTGTCTTAAAATGTTCCATAGTGTTGCAGTGGTGCTGTTAAATAGCTGCCAGGTTTCACCTCGGCAACGTGTGAGATGATTCATGCCTTACAGATTTGCAGATAGCTGCACATCAGTACAACCTATGAGAGCTGGAGGAGAGGCAGGGTAGAAATGACAAGATGTCATAATGACCGTCTCCTCCATTCATTTTCTAATTTTGTGACACTTCAGAAAAAAAAATTTACAATCTCTCCATTTGTTAATGAAATAAATTCCTCTCTTCCCCAACCCTTCCACTTCTTGCACGCCCAGGGGAGAAGAGAGCAGCTGAACAGAGGTGTGCGGGGCTAAATGAAAACCCAGATCCCCGACTATGCCAGGACGTGAAGAAAACCGAGGTCCAGATTTGGACTGCTCTCCTGCCTCACCCCCACAACAGGCAGAAGTACATTTTTTCACTTTACATACTCCAAAGCTTTGAGAAATTTGACATCCAAATCTAAGCTTTATGCCCTGGAATCATTCCCATGGTAGATTTTCTTCTTAAAACATAACGAGAAAGCACCAAAACAGTGCTGAAGGTGAGATGAGCCGTAGTGAACACGTACTTTAAGTTGTTCCCTGTTTTGTCCTTCACTGGTGGTTTAAAAGCTAAACTAAGCCTAAATTACACATTACCCCCTAGAAATCAAACTCAGCCTCCAAAGGGTCCTCGTTCGGTGTGGTAAACGCTAGTCTGTTATTTGACACTCCTTCATTGGTACCTGCCCCGTTTCCTCCCTCAGTACCTGCCCCATTTCCTCCCTCAGTTTGCTTCAGCACTGCAAAACTTCTGAACCCAGAAGTTTTGGGATGGGAGGGCATGAGTTCTGGATGTGGGGGGACAGTTTCAACTATCCCGTTTCTCACTAAAAAGAAGTTAGGAGGTGAAGCTGTCTTTGTTGAGGGAGAGAGGGTCTTCTATCAGCTCATTCAGCCCACTCAAAAATCCAAGGAACTCCCCCCGAAATGTCTGCCTGAATCCATTGCTCAGCTAAGGCGTGGAAAACGAGGCTTTTAACTTAAGGGACGTCAGTTTGTTTCCGAAGGTGGGCAGACTATCGCTGCCATGTGAACACACACAACTTGTAGTGTGTCTGCCTTGTGTATGGCTCATGCGTTTATCACGAGGTGGCAAACCCAGGACAGTATTAAACTGGTGGGATTTCATTCCCTTACACACTTCTGAACACTCTCGATGGGTACAGAAGTCCCTGGGAGCCCAGCAAACACCCACTGCTGTCTTCTGCGGTGTCCAGCGTAACAAGCTCTTTTTCCAGGGTAGGGGAAGAGGCTGAAACATGTAACAGCTCGATGCTCCAGGGTTTGTGGCTTTTCTCCCACAAGCCTTGCTTCAGGAGTGGACACGGCGCAGCTCCCCGTGAGAGCTCCGTCTGGCCAGCCCGCTCAGGAGCTCTGCGAGCTCCTGGCTGGAGTGCAGCCGCTTGGCTGCCCGCTCGGCAGATCTGTGTTAGTGGGGGGTAACGGGCAGACTTGCAGACTTTTTTAAATAAGGAAAAGAGCTCTCTTAGAAAGAGAAAGCAAATGTATACCAGGTTTTGATAACAACAAACACGGAGCAGTAAAAGAGAGGGAAACAATGCTGCTTTGGGATAAAAGTGTCCTGCAGAGGCACATCTTTAACTGATCAGGAAGCTCTGGAGGGTGGGCCTAATCTTTTTTGGTCTAATCAACAAAACCTATGTGTCTCATTTTCTGGCAGAAAGCCAGATTTTCTGGTGTCAATATTTCCTGAAACAGGATCAGTTAGGGCCTGATCCTGAAAACCTGGAAGGGGTTGAGCTCCCAGGAACCACTCTGCAGAACGCTGGAAAAAAAAGAAGAGGTTTTCTGTCACCCTAAATGAAAACAAAGTCAAGCACTTTCTTAATGAGGATAAACATATGAAGCCAAAAAGTGATGAAAAACATGGTGTAGGAAGCCCCAGTGAGTGAAGCTGTGTTTGAAAGTCAAGAGTTTTCGCTCTGTCCTCTGTGAATGCAGGCAGGGATCATTTTCTTGAACTGCTCTGATCCTGCTGCCCTTAAACATATAAAATTCCCACTTCAATCAACGGGAGCTGTGCATACTTAAGAGCTACCAGGTCGGACTCATGAATGTCTGTCGCTGATTGCAGGAGACATCAGCACTCTCACAGCTGATTAAAGGAACAGACGTGTCAACAGCAGAGGAGACCTTTGCACAAATAGGATAAGGACACCATGTCAGTGTTTTCCTAATGTGTGCATAAGCGCTGTGAGAGACAGGGCACACAATATTCAAGAAACTGAAGTGTGGGAGATGATTGAGAAAGCTTGCTGAATTCTTATTTAAACACTAAAAAGAAAATACCAAATATTAAATCAAATTATTAATATTAGAATATAATATGCTAACGTGACACTTCACCTTCTTTAAAGCAGCCTGTTACCACTTGCCCTTGATAGGTAATCATGCACTAAGCCAATGATTTTCTGTTACTGCTTTCCAATACGGAATAAAAAGGGTGGAAAAGCTTTCTTTTTGTCAGAGGCAGAGGAGTTTCCAGACAAGATTGCATGATGTGGCTGCTGGAGGTAGTGGTAGCAGGGGAGCATATGGTGGGGTTGGCCTTGGCAGCACGTGGGGACGCAGTATGAAACGGTAAGCCACCGCCAAGCCCTCGGGACGTGTGCTGTGCAAGAAGCAAAGCAGTGCCATTTTTCTTCTGTCTTATGCCTTGTTAAATATGACTCAGAAGCATGTAAACATAATTCTGAAATTTTAAGATCACAAATTGATTTAGATCTAATTGACTTAGTGGATTTATTTACTTACCTTATGCTTAAACAGAAGCTTTATTATTTAGGTGTACGAATGCTTCTGAAGAGGCTTGTCTGGTGTCTGGGACTACCTGGGGATCCTACAGACAAGTCATCTTTGTCCTTCCAGTACTAAAGTCAGTGTTAGAGTTGATAGGAGCAATTCAGAGGAGACAGAAGAAGGGAGATGGTGGTCAGCTATGTACACAGACAAGGACTTCCCCTCTCAGGAAAAGCTTCTCCTTGCCTGTTGTCTGGACTTAAGGCTGCTTTGTAACACCTCACAGGGCAGGAGATCTTGCCTGCTTTCTCACTAACAAAAGTGTTACTGTTTATCCACTTTTTGTAGTATTGCTGTTTTACTGAGGGGTGGGTTTCCATTTCTCTCCAGCCCAACACAGTAAGAGTAGCCCTTGCTTACCACACTTGTTTGAGATGGATAAGCAATGTAAGAATATGAATTCATCACCCTCAGTGTTGCCATTTGTCTTTCCTTGCCATCAGCCCTGAGTTCTCACAGGTTTTTTTCTGATTCCTCTCGCCTAAGCCATTCTCAGAATACCTAGGCTCCGTAAAGACGTAAGTGGGTAGCAGTGCCAGTTACCCAAGTTACCTGTTCCCTTGGTTGTGACCGTGGGAGACACTAGTCCATTTTCTGTCCACAAGAAGCCTTTAAGGAGTCTGTTTCATAAACAATGTATTAGCAACCAAAAAATGGAAGTAGGCAAAACGTACAAAGCTAGTGCTTCAGCCAGACTCCCAGGAAAAATAGAAGGGAAGACTTATGGTTGGACCCACTCTGAGCAGGGCCTGGACCACAGGACATTCAAAGGTCCAGTCCAACCTGCCACAGTCTGAGTGTGGAAGGAGGGACGGAGTGAAAATAGATCAACATGCAATGGACAGGCCCAGCTCAGATCTTGGCTAGTAATAAGGAAAAGGAATGAGAGGCTTCATGATTCAGGTAAAGGTCCCCAGACATCCTGGAAGACCAGGTACTGCTTGGCAGGCTTGGATGAGAGGCATTAGTTTCAGGCTATAAGTATATGGGATCAACCATTAAGTGAAAATGCAGGAGGCCTTCAAAGTGCTTGCAGTAAGGACCTGATGTTTAAACTCAGGGCCAGGAAGCTCTGGGGGATTTGGAACTCCCAGCAATCACACAGAGGGAGCTCAGTCATTCCCATGCCAGATTGGTGATGATTTCTGACCATTTCTGGGTCCTACAAGAAAACTGATCATGTGTCAGCATTGTCTGTAATAACAGGACTTTCATGTCTGTGTTTGTACAGTAGAATTTGTAATTCTGTAATGTACTTCAGTGCTTATGAAACCCATTGCATGAATCAATAAATAATAATAGCTTGGAAACTGCAAGGCATTCTGCTACAAAGCTAAGAGGACTCAAATCTTTTCATGCTACGAGGACATCTTTTCTACATGCCCTTTCTTGGGATGTCAAAGATATATTTTTCCAAAGCATTTGAACAATTTGACTGGGACCCAAGGGGAAATTCTGGATGCTTTGTGGTGGAGTAATGAGTCAGAAAGTTTTCTTGCCAGGGACTGAGAAATGCCTGACCTCATTTCTGAGAACACTGCATGCAAGGGAAAGATTTTGCCCTCAGTGGCATAAATGTTTAGTGTAGACCTCTGAGCACAGGACAACAGCATATTGGTTATAAATAAATAAAGATTGTAAGAAATGTATTTATTTATATTTACTTATAAGGAAATACATGTTTTAAGTCATATTTAAAACCTAAGCAGTACAATTAGGGTCTTTGTTCTGGACTAATTTTAGGTGTCAAAAGAATATAATAGTGAAGAGTTTCTGATTCTTGTTAATTGAATACATAGTTTGATGTAAGCTGCAGCCTTGTATACATAGTTTTGTCTGCTAAATCTGGGAAAAATCTGTCTGGGAAAGCTCCTGAGGTCCAGCCATTTGCACCAAGGCAGGATTGAGCCATAACTATTGCATTTCTGACAAATATTTATCTAATTCGGTTTTACAACAGGACCTCCAGCGCTGAAGATGCCCCAGGCAGTCTACTCCCGATGTCTATTCTGAGTCCTTGCTTCAAATGCACACCCAGCGTCTCTCGGCTGCTGTGCTGTGGTTGTAGAGAACCACAAGCGCATATTAGCCCTTTTACTGAACTGCTGGCCACTAAAATTTGGGGCATTTTTGTTTTGTTTTTATAGTCTCCGTGTCTGTATCAAAACAGATGTTCCATAACAATAATTACCACCAGAGCTAGGTAAATTTGTTTATAAAGTTGCCTGTTTTGTATCATCTTCTGCAAAAGAAGCCTAATTCTTCAGGTGCGCAGCAAAGCCTCTGCGTCTGGCAGCTATTTTTTGGGTGGCAGGCTGGATGAAATTCCCAGTGGGTGCATGCAGCTCACTGCTTTGCTTTTTTGTTTTGCTTCAAGGTTTACCTCAGGAAGACTATAAACAATATTATTCACTGAATTCCATTTATTTGCCACAAACCTGTTTGAATTGACTACATCAGGGTTTGACTGCCACCTTATCTTGGTATTTGATCATCAAATACACACAAGTGTGCATAAAAATCGATGGAAAAGTTACCAAAGCTGATAGCTTACAAAAATTTCTGGTAATTGTTCCAACTTAAGATATTCTACAAAGGAAGCACCTAAATCCACAAAACTTTTTTTTTTTTTTTTTTTTTTTAAGGCAGTGGGTACCACTGTCTTTAATGAAAATCAGTCTTTTTATCCTAGAGACTAATATAACTCCTGGCCCTTGAGTTTGAACCCTATCTCCCCAGACTGCCAGAGCATTCTCATTTTTCATCCCCGCTGAGAACAGCTACAGCCCATTTCCTAATTTCTATCATATGTTAGTGTTTCATGAAATGCAATTCCCTTTTTTTCAATAAAAATAATCAAATAAACCACACTGCAATGAATAGACATTTTCCACTTTTTTACCTTACTTGATCAACTCATTTGAGAAGCCAGTAGTTATTTTCACTAAAGATAGAATTTGTAAGACTTCAGTCAAAAATGTGACTTTTTTATATCTTATTAAATTTCATGTGGGTTATGCAGAAAATAAATTACATGCAACTGTACTACATAAGTACCGTTGCTGTATTTTTTTTCACTGAGCAATTTCTGAAAGCAGTATAAATCATAGGCTAAATTCCGCTGCCCTTCCTCCAACCTCGCTGAGCCAAAATCCCATTAAAGTTAACTTCGAGATTTGGCCCCATGACTGGACGAGTATGGGAAAGCCTGTAATTTATAAGGCCATATCCAGTCTATTATACTTCTGGAAAATGTGCAGAAATATATTTTTAAGAGACTTTTCTCTCCAAGTTCCTAAAAAAGCCTGAGTAATTTCAGGAAGGCAATCTGATAGACAGGTTTGTATGAATATTTATGTAACTAATAACAGAGCCAATACTTCTAAATATTTTCTAAGAATATTCAGTCAAGTAAAACAGTGAATGTGTCTTGGCTGTTTGTCTTCTTTCTATTTACTTTCTTTAAATATTCCTGCAGATGAGTTCACAGGCAGGAGTGTTGAAGAATAATGACACTATTCACGAAGTGGATTTAAACTTGTAGCTCAAAGCAGTTTCATCAGGAATCTCTCCTAATTTGTGAGTCGAAGTAATGACGCATGGCAAGAGATGTTCAGAAAGATCTTGCATTTTTAATTTTGAATAGTGGGTCTTTCAAATGTAAACAATCTACAGGTGATCTTCACAGAACCTATTGACAGAGTCATTTCCACTCATCCAAGAAAATTATAAAGTATCTTCAGAAAATATGCAAACAGAGAAAGGTTAAATCAATTAAGTAGGTTATTTACTACAAAATACTCATTCAGCTGTAGAAGCTAACCCCGAACAGATGTACACTGCTCTGATGTACACTTGTGGTCTATTTGAAGATAAATTAAAATGCTTCTCTTAATATCAAATAAATACTCTTCAAAATGCTTCTTCAGATCTTCAGTCATTACTACGAACACGTGCAGTGCAGAATTAAACACTGCAAATATATGCATCTGAAAGGTCAGGGCCTGAACAGAAAAGTCTCTATTTCCACCATAGGAATTAATACATTCCCAAACAGCCTATACACCCGAGCTCAAATTTTTCATTAAATAGTTTGAATTTTTATGACAGGGGTGAAACCAGCCCAATACTGATTTGAGAGCTGCCCTGGAAGATATTCTAGTTGTAGCCAGGGTCCCTGCTCCAAAGTCCCGCCAGGCTCTTCTCCAGCAGGACATCTTACCTCTGGTTGAGTCCCCACGAGTGGGCAGGCACTAAACAGTCGAGGGTCCCCAGTTTACCTCCTCCTCACTCTCTTGAGTACGTAATGAAAGAAAATCCAGGAAAATACATCAGTCAGGTCCTTTTTTCTCCCACCTTGCTGCCCACCAGCAAGGGGGAAGAAAGTAAAGCTTTTCTGTCTGAACAGGCAGTGTGGACACACTGATAGGATGTGCAGAAAAGCTGGCATTGATTATGAGATTCTCTTGGATCCATTACAATAAAGCACAGTACAGATCCTAGAAACCATAGGCTGCTGAAGCAATAGACATTTACTGCAGGGCTAACTACTTTATTCATGGAAGTTTTACATTCTTGCAGGCTTAAACTGCTTGCATGTGTATGTGTAAACCATATACTTAAACGTGCACATGGTCTGCAATTGTTTCGCTACCCGTGACTTGTCAGACGTAGCAGGTTATTATAGTTACTAATAGCTTTGATTGATGTTAATATGTTCTGATGAAATTTACTGCTGATTAGTTGATCATCACTTTGAACAACAAGAAATCATATTTCACTGTTTTTATTACACTGATTGGCATTCAGTTTATCAACCATGTCACCGATGGGAATTATCAGAGCTAATTGATTTCTAATGAAGTTTATTAATTACATAGATGTAAGGAAATTCAACCATTTTTAGTCTGTTTTATTTTAAGACAAGCAAACATGAAACTATGAAAAGGAAACATCCAGATCCTACAGTAATCCTTAAATTCTACAACAGTGCATTGACCCTATACTTCAGATTGATCTGCCTCTATAATGGATCTTTACTTCTGAGGGCTTTTCTTCTGATTCTGTCAGAAGATTTGAAGAACTGTATCTTTTTTCTTTTAACATACTGCTTTTTTCATCAAAAAATAATTCCTAATGGGAGAAATAATTGTTTTGGTTTTATGTTGTACAGCTTCATATCTTCTGGCGTAAGAAAAAACGATTTTAAATAACACTGTTATTAGTTTTAAATACATGAGTGAAAAGGAATCAAGAACATAAAATATAACAGTAAAAAATAATTAAAGCAATTAAAAACCTCTTCAGAGTCCTTCCTTAAAATCTCATATATCAGCCTTCCCCTGCCTGTGGGTGCCAAGATGAAACGTTCAACTGATTTTGCAGTTTTTAGTACCAGCTTTCTGGGGTTTGGTTCATGAGTCTATTCCACCCCTACTATCTGGTTCTCACATACTGATATCATCAGTGCCATTGGCCCCAGTTCAACAAAGCACTTACGTATGTGTGTAAATCCCATTGACATCCACAGAGGGTTGCACTTTGTTGAACTGGGGGCTGCTGTCATCACAAAATTAAACACGGGGAAAAAAACCTACCTATAGTCAAGACTTTCATATGTAACCTGAAAGCTAGCAGCCGTACGTGTAGACTTCTGCTTGCATTTTCCACGGTACTCTCCCAGCTAGCCTGCGGGTCTCCGCCACACGCTTACGCCGATCGGAAGTATGGGGATGCAGCATCCTCGCACCAATGAACATTCCTGCCTTTGCTTCACACGTTCGTTCTCCCTCTCTCTCCTTCTCTTTGTCAGATGAATCTGGTGGTTTGCAAGCCACAGTCTCAGTCCTGCTTTCATGCTTTCTGAAAGCCGCTTGTTGCAGGCTCAGGGTCATATCTAACTGGTGTGCCAATATTTTCTTTAATGCTCTTGCTCACTTTTAGGCCTGCTAATGAAGGCTGAAGTGTTTCTAATTAATATACTCGGAAGGATCTTTTTGAATGCGCTCTAGGTGGAGAAAAGGTTGAGGATTTCTTATGAGCACATGCTCCAAGAAGAAAGCACATACACTCCATCTTTAGGGAATTGCTGGCTGTCTTAACACCTCCCCAGCATGATTCATGCTAAAGCACTTAGGAATATCAGTCTGTCCGTGTGTTGTTCACCAACTTCCCCAGCCTGTGCCGGCGTAGCAAGAGTGGCCCGTTGGTATGAATAATTTATGGCTGGGGGTAAAGCATTTTTACGTCTTGATATGTTCACCCATTAAATGCAATTCAAAACCCACAGGAATGCACAGAATGCGGGGACTTCACCGGGCTCCGAGAGCCTTAAAGTAAAAGAAACTTTTCCTCATGCGCCAATGCTGCAAGTAAAAATAACTTAGGAAAACTGTTTCTAATGCAACATTTCAAATGGAGGATCTTAAGACACTTAATATTTCTTAATTATTTTAGGGCCGTAGTGCTGACCACAGTGCCATAGTAAGATAGATGTCCAACTGACAGCACAGTTATTACCTGAATGCTAAAGTTCAGCTTCACAGATGAATGTGCTTGCAGCGTGCACTCATTAAAGTGTACAATTCCAAACATATTTTATTTCACATTCTCCTCTTTATAGTATTACAAGACTCATTATGAATAAAATTAGCTTATTATACATTGATAAGATGCTTATACAGCACAGGGTAATGGTTATTTTTATGAATCCTTACCTCAACTCATAAAGGTTTGTTTATCTTTATAGTAAAATAGGAACCTGACTGTCCCATTTTCAAATGTGTGCAGTTTATTAAAACATTCAAATTCCATATTTAAATATGCTCCTGCTTTTTTATGGTGGAAATTCAAGTAATGGTATTTAGCTATCAGCAAATGCTACATAAGTGAGGGCAAGAGGTACAGATACTCTCCCAGTATGTTGATGGAGCCTGTGACATGTTTCCAGATGGACTGTGATGCTCCACGATATGGGAAAGGAAGGTACTCATATGCATGGCTTGGATATATTAAAAGTGACTAAGCAGAGCTTAAGCATCAGGTAAAAAAAACCCAAACTAACCATAAATTCAAGAGGAAGGTTCAGAGTTGACAGTCCTCATCAAACTACTGGAAGATGTACAACTGCTGTCGACCAAGAGGTCCTTGATAAGTGGCATGGGGATGCTATCGAAAGTGCTGGTATTCTTGCTGGGCAAATGCTTTCAGCAGAACTGTAGCATTTCTGGTAAGTCTGAGCAGCCTGTAGCTAATGTATTTTGGTTATTGTGCTGTGGGATGGCTCAGGCACAGAACAGTCTAACTGGCAGACAGGACCTGTAAGAAGATGGTGCCTGCTCAGTTTAGATGAAATCTTTCAACAGTTAGCCACAAAACCCTGATGTGTCTCAACAGGGCAAGAGGAAAACATAGGTGAATTTTCATGAGATTGAGAAAAGGGAAAGCCATTGACACCAAACCAACCCCCTTGGCCATTTCAAATTCCACTATAAATGTGAGTATGGTAGGGACTTTTTAGTGTTTTAACTTTAGAAAATATAATTTCTTTCTGACTCTTAACTCTAGAAAAGCTATCTGAAATACTGATTCCTAAGCTCTCCAAAAAGTATCACTCTGGGGCAGAAACAAAGCACAGAAAGTTTCAGCTTAACTGCTTTATATTTGGCAAACTCATAAGATCTCATAGTGGCAGTGGCTGAAGAAATTACTAAAGACAATGGAGACGGGCCCAAAGAGCTCACGGTTGCGACCAAACAGTGAGCAGTCAGAAAACTCTGGAATTGATGTTATATGATGGACTTTAATTTGCCACACATGGTCTTTAAATACATGATGACATGGATCTCTTGTTCACTCCTTCCCTCCTGTTGAACGACCACCTTGTCCGGAGCCCAGAATGAGCAGGGTTCAATTAATGAGCAGATCTTCTCAGGGAAAATCTGAGTCCAATGTGAGAAAGAGAAGTTTTCCCTCTGCCTTGTCCTTTGAAATGGTGTATTTGTGTTCAGTGACATAAAAAAGAGGTTTATAAAAGATTCTACTTAGCCAGACATCAGTGATCTCAACTGGTAATGTACAGCAGTCTTAAAGGCATCGAGAAGCAAGAGTGAAATAGGAAAGTCTGAGGAACTACAACAGCACTAAAAGTAGTCTTAAAAAAGACAGAAGCCCATGTATTAAGAAACACACATGCACTTTCTGATTTGCAGGTTTGTTGGTGGTAAAGCAAGGACTTTTCCTGTTTTAATAGTCACCTGAAATATGTTTATAGATAAAAATAACATGTTGTGAACGCTTTCTATTTATAAAGGTGAAAAAAAAATTATAAACCAAAACATGTTTGACAATCTCAGTGATTTTTCAGCCAATACTTTTGTTTTAAAAAGAAAGAAATTTGTTTGAGAATTGTTCAACAGCTTCTCGAAAGTCATTAGCTTCGGCTGCCATTCTTAAAGGTAGCATACAAGAAAATTCATGTATTTAGAGATGTATAGATCAGTAGCTGGATCTGGTACTTTGTGAGGTTAATGACCATGCACACTCTGTCAATAGAATGGATGCTACCACATCACTTTCTGACTTTCTTGAAAGAGAGAGAATGCACCGGAGAATGCATTTGAAGGTAGGCAGCCCTTACTACTGAACGGGGAATATACATCTTGGAAAATATGCTTTGCAACAAAACAGCTTTATGAACAAAAGCTGTTTCCCTGCAGAGGTATTCCTGATTCTGGATCTTACATTGTGAAGCTCTTTGTTCCTCTGTCGTGACACCGAAATGGTTAACAGCAAACTTTTGAAATCAGATTTGAAAAGCGTGATGAAAGAGCCTGATGTTTTGCCTGATTTTTCTTTTCTTTTCCTCTGCGGACAAAGGCCTTGAATGCTGAAGGCTGAAAAGCCTATTATCACTAGAAAGAAATGTAAGTAAACAAGGCATTACAATAATGAATTCTACAGTACATGACACTAAGGCAAGAACCAGCTCTGTGCAGCAAGCAGTGAAAGATTTGGCTGTATCTTGGCAATTTTTCAAAAATGATAACAATAAGAGGTTTTGTCGCTTCAGACATGTAAATCAAAAGGATATTTCAGCACTAAAAATGATACTGAGAGTTTCTAACCATTGACCCCAAACCAGCATTCAAAAATAGACATTAAAACTAAGAAGCTATAATCCTACAAGCCATGCACAATCAAACCTAAAGAGCTAAAAAGATTGGATTTTTAAAGTCCATTTGAAATTAGGTTGGCAATAACTACCCTTATCCACAGGAGAAGGATTTCTGATATTCAAAGTTAAGATGTGCTAAAAAGGAATAATCCAAAAATTATATCAAGAGTATATTTCAAACCCAGCATTTGAAATGGTCTGAAATTCCCCAATCTTGTTCCTAAATAAACAGCAAATACAGAGGCCATGCACACAGGTAGTTTGGACTATAAGGACCCTGAGAATTTCTTTTGTAGGAAGTGAAAGTGTGTATAAGTGAAACGTGAAGACAGTAAAATTTGATATTTAGGCTTTTTACAGTGCCTTAACAAACTCTGAAAATGTGCCTAAAAGCGAATAAAACCAACAGCTTGGCCAAACTGGTGCAGTAGAGATTTGGCAGATCGGAAGGGATCCGTTCAAAACCTCATCTACTGATAAAACGTAAAGCTGCATGTTAAAACTCCCCAAGCAGGAGAGAGTGTCCGTCTATGTGAGCAGTGCTTTGCAAACTCTAAATGAGCACAGAAATGAAGGCATGGCAAAATAACCTGTTTGTGGTGAACTGAGCCTTTTGCAATGCCCACCTCATCTGCGAGGGGGGACAAGAGCCCTTGCTGTGTCGACGAGGTGTAGCTCGTAATGCCACTGACAGCAGAGTATTGCTGACTTATCTGGGGCATCCTATGGGAATGAGCAGTGTCGCTTCAAGAGACATATCCAAAGAGCAGGCAGGATTGGACTGGGCACTTGTTTCTTTCCTTACCTAAGTCCCAGCTACACACTCATACAAAAAAAAAAAAAAAAAAGGCAGAGAAAGGAGCAAAAGAGGGCTGTAAACAAGACATACTGAGGTGAGGTGGAATTCCATTGCAGATGGGTGAAGGCTGGGCTCACGTGTTTTCGTCAATCTAACTGAGGTCGGCACCGTGCCTGGCAATCCTCAGTGCTGCAGCGCTCCGGCCCCTTTTCTCCCACATTAAACAGAACAAGCGTGACAGATTCTCAGCCACTGAACGATCTTCCCTTTGGGATTTGCCCCTTGAGTAGTTTATCAAAGCCAGGCTGTGGAGTGGGAGCACAGGAAGTTCAGCCAGCAAAACCACCACAAATCTCTGTTCCTGATTTTGTGTTCTTCTGTATCAAACTGCCCCACAAAGCCAAGCCCAAAAGACTCCTCTTGACAAGCCCAATGCCTGAAAGGACGGTACGGAAAAGGCAGAACTGCCTCTGAGCTGGTTTTAGGGTATGACCTAGACTGGGAAGAGTAATCAGGATAATTCAACTGCGGTGAAGACGACCTTTGTGGTAGAGTCCAATACAGGGTGTGGTGGGGGTCAGTAATGCTTTTCTAATGAGGAGTGGAAAGTTTTACTACCCCATAAGGAGTCAAGAGAAACATCTTTCTTGTACAGATGGTCACTAAAGGGTCAGCACCCACGCTGTGACGTGAAGCGGGCAATGTTAAAGGAAGGACCTGGGGCATGGGAAAAACTTTCCCTCTCACCAGGATCAGATGGGGCTTTGATCAGGCTTGGATCGACCCCAGGCTACAAACATTTCTGAGCAGCTCAGCCGAGTCCAGTGCACATAACCCCCAAAGCAGCAGCAGTCCAAGCCTCCTCCAGGAGCAGAAGCAATAATAACACATCACAAACCCAGTAGTAAGTCCCACCGCAATCCAGAAAATTCTGTATGGCGTTGCACGACATAGCATGGCATGCTCTTAGACAGCTACGGGTAGTCTTGAGTAGAGCAGAACAGTCTGAACATGTTCTGGATTAGTGCACACTGTTATTCCCTAAAGAGACGAGACCTTTCAGTAACAGGAGCACCTATGGGGCAAAAAGAAGAAAAAAAGGCCAAAACCTCCATTCACCTCTTTAATGTAGGAACTGTGATGTTAGTAAACTGTGAGACCTTTGTTAAGGCATCTACAAATGGGCCAGAGTGGAGCTGAAACCTGGACTCTCCAGGGAAATCGCCACTTTCCTAAAGGTCTGCCCTGGCTTCCACATGTGGAGCTGAACAAGTGAAAAAGCAGCTCTCAGATTCCAGCACCAAAACTGGAATCCAGCTTAAAGATCCGGTTCATGATCTGTCCCGGCTAGCCCAGGGAGGCAAGGAAAGTTCGTTCCAGTTAAAGCTCTGTCTCAGGGTATATAAAGGAACTAAATAGTGTGTCAGAAACTATGATCTTTTTCAGTGATAAACTTTGGGGTTTTTTACTGATTCTATTTTATAAATCAGTTTAATGAGCTTGTGAGGTCATATTTTCATGCCAGTTTCAGTTGCTATGTGCTGCCTTCTCTAACATCATAGACAGAAATGAGGAAGAACGATGAAGCCAGATTGAATGGTATAAACATCTGCACCGTGAAACAAAACATGATTATTTGCTGAAACTTGTAATTAGGTATTAATACTTCATAAATGTGTAAAAAATTATCTGAAAATCAGCAAATAATAGTTCTGTTATTGTTATAGAGACCTCATCATATTTTCATCATTTTAATTTCCTCATTAAATTGAAAGCGGGGAGATTTAGATTGGACATCAGGAAGAAGTTCTTCACAGAGAGGGTGGTGAGGCACTGGCACAGGTTGCCCAGAGAAGCTGTGGATGCCCCATCCCTGGAAGTGTTCAAGGCCAGGCTGGATGAGGCTTTGAGCAACCTGGTCTAGTGGAGGGTGTCCCTGCCCATGGCAGGGGGGTTGGAACTAGATGGTCTTTAAGGGCCCTTCCAACCCAAACCATTTTGTGATTCTATACCCCTTTCATAGGCAAAAATTACTGCCATGAATATGAATGCTCGTGTTTAATGTGTAAGATAAAAAAGCCATAATTTTCCACGTGGACAAGTTTATTCAGAAGTACTCAGTACCGGTACACCCTCCAGAAGCAGTGGGATCATGGGTGATCATACAACTTTCAGCAGTATAAGTTACTAAACTTTCTGCTTTATCAGCATATCACCTCATGCCTGCAGAAAATGTATTGCCGTTGTATTACAGAAGTTGTTGCATTAGCTATTGGGCTGGTATATTTTTTCTCAATATGAAATATTTCCTCTAAAGTTTGCTACTTTCCACATACGTAATTAATCCCCGATGGATTTGAGTGATTTTAGTAACACATTGAAGAAGAATTGGATGCAATGTTTTTATTAAATCACTGCATTTGAATTAAAACATAGGTAGTGAACTACAATTCCCAGAGACATTCCACAATGTTCATGCTTAGTAGGTCGTGAAACCATTGAAGGGTTATTGTAAAACTTGGGAAGGCTGGGGCGGTGGGGAGGGTGGTGGGGAATGGGACAAACCAGAGTGAGAACAAGCAGACCAACCTAGGCAAATTGCACTAAATTCCATTAGGCATACAGACGTACTACATGCTGTTTATCAGAGAAGACAGTGGTATGCAGCAATGAGAAATAACACAGTATAGTACGAGGAGGAATTGCATGGCAAATTAATTTATTTTTTTGTGAAAGGGAAGGAAGCTGTAAAAAGTTGTCATTGGACAATTTAGTCCTAATAGGAGAGCGTAAGTTTGAGGCTCAGCATTACATGTGCCAGGTTGTTTACCTGTAGAAGCTGTTGAGTGGGTTGCAGAAAGGAAAGCAAGAAATAGCTGTAAGTTGTGGTGTTTTGGTGGCTATAATTGTACTCTTAAATTTCCAGCCTGGCAACAGATACATGAAACATGGGAGCTTTGTTGAGCATTATGCCCAAATTAACAAATTATAACGATTTTTTTTTTCACTATAAACCTGTTGCTAGAAATGTTTTCCCATTGTGGGAAGCCCATTTGGCTCACAGCAGGCACTCCCCTTCCAACAGAAGCTTCATTTGGAGCCTGTTTAGGTACCGCCCAAGGCTCTAAGCTTCTTGGCGCTGTCAGGATATATTTCATGCCTAATATGAACACATCTCATGGGTACCTCCCTGTTGACCACACGTCTGGTGCCTGGTCTAATAGCTGATTCTGAACACCTCGGATGGTAGTGGTGTTTTGTCTAATTCTGCTCAGCTTCTCTTTTCATTTCTTATTGGCCGGAGCCTTAAATTACACCTGTCTACTCCATATATCCTACTGGGTTACTGCTCCGTGCAGTTGCATCTGAGAGACCAAAACCCTATTAGACTAGGTGCTGTACAAACATCAGTTTGAGAAAAACAAAAAGAGATTGACCCTGACATAAAGAATGAGGCAGAAATAGAGAAAAGGCATGTGAGGAGATGCAGTAATGTTAATAGGCGTTTGTACATTTTATGAGACATTCTCATAGCGTGTTTTAGAAAGTAAGTCTGTTTGCCAGTTAGGTCAGAAGAGATGACAAGAAAAGAAAAATCAAGATGAAAATAAAGGAACAAACCAGTGCAGATAGGACTGACCACTGCACCAGGTCAGGCTGGTTTAGCTAATCCCAGAATACACCCTAATGCACTAGGGTCATCTGGTCTACCTGGAAATGCATCCATTTGCCTTGTTTGTAACAATGCAGCCTGTATTAATGTTTAGATAATACAGTACTAATAATTAGATAATAAAGATCTAAATGCCCGTGTGATTGTCCTCACCTGCAGGGCAGTAATGTCCTCACTTTCTCATACCTTAACAGCAAAAGCTTGGACAAGATTTAGCACCAAATGGCTAATGGTTCTTAGGTCCTCTAAGAAGAGTTTTGGTGTTAGGCTTCTGGTATATTTATAAAATTAGGCTGTTCTTTTATCTCTTTTATTCAGTATTTTTGTTACACAGACTGATTTACAGCAGTCCATTATTAATATTTTTGGTTAACGTCTAAAATCGGTGCTTTGCAATACTTCGTTTTTTTAGGCACTAGTTCCTGGAAAGCTGCCTGTAATTCCCAGCTTAGGTCTGGCAGTCTTCTGTCCCTTCTGGGAACATATTTTTAGTGTCTGACTCTTCCAGTTCATAATCCTGTATCTCAGGCTTCTAAAATCGCAGGGTGGGAAGGTTGGGTGCTCCAAACTTTAGCACTACAGTACGGAAGGTCTCGCCACATAAATACTGTTTGACCGCAGCAAAGGCCCTTGAACAAATCCTACGACCCAGGAAAGCTGGGATAGCTGAACTTCTCCCTGTGCTGCCAGCTTTCTGGATGTCAGATAGCCTTCAGTTCTATATCCCAGTAGTGTAACAATTCCTGGTGTCCCTCCCCATCATTGCTTAAGCTTACTCAAAAATTCTCTGCAGACATTTTTACTTATATAATCAATGTATGGGTCAAACTCATCAATGAATAAAAAATAGGTATTATATTAACAATTCACTATTGCAGTAAATTACATTTGTTAAAATTAGAAACTTGTTGAATGAAGCCTTGATGATAATTGCTAAAGTTGAGTATTTACGGTAAAGTGACACAGACTTAGTCATTAGAAAAGCAAAATTCAGCATTTTCAAAGCACTGTTTTTCACTGACTATTGAAATTCAATATGCTATCACTGGAATTATTTATTGATCTATTTAACAGTTTTACAGACCATTGCCGTATACTTGCTAACATTTGAAAAGCAAAACCAAAATAGCTATCTTTTATGTTCAGTCCATCTTGTACTATGACACATTTCCTGGATGAGCTATGAGCAATAAATTCCATGTTTGCTACGACGTGTTTTAGCAAAACTATAAAATCTATGGAGGCATCACAAATAAAATTTAATAACACAGATGATGCCCAGGCATTCCTTTCCCATTGAAACTTCTGAGGCCTGTCTTGCAGAGGAATCTAGATGTGTATTTCCCACTGATTTCAGTCAAAGCTATGAATAAATCCTCAAAGTAACTTGGTCACAGAAATATCTCACCGGCAGATGATTGCCATCTCATACCAACTCCATTCCTGATTTAGCAGCTTGTGGGAGCTGAGCACACTTCTGAAAGAAGAGGGAGCTGCTGTACTGGATACAACTGCAGTTGCGAGGAGAGGACAAGCAGCCGACCTTCCTGGGTTTCAGCACCTAACTCTGATCAGGTGTGCATCTCCAGCAGGATCCTGAGGAGTGAGACACATCCTCCAACCATGCTCTGCTCTCATTCATAGCAAGAACAACCAACATTTTTCGTCCCCTTGGCCACTTTAGGATGAAACTCTCCATCCGTCCCACTGGTGGTGTTCCACTTCATATAGTTGCTACAGGAACAAAAAGAGGCAGAACATACACAACGCTGGTGAATGAAGATGGACAGAAAGAACTTTTTAATCCTTGCTCCAAGGGATAGCTTTTATTTATTCATAATAGACTATCTCTAAGAAGAGACATCTGGAAAGGACAGAGTAACCAAATAACTTGGCCACTGGGGATCTGGTAGAGCTGAGGTTAAGCAAATTTCTTGGATCATACAGAAGAACATCAGTCTTGATCCTTCTAACCTGATCTACCTAACAAATGCTCTAACTACTTAACTCCTCTGGACACATGCACACAGTCTCTCTTTCCCCTGCTCACGCATTCCCTTTCTCTCCATTTCCCAAAATGTTTCTGTTTCATGCTTTGAGCCCACCCACTGGCTGGCCTCGTGTTTCTTTGCACAGATTGAGATGTTGGCTTTAGCTCTGGGCAGCAGTAACAGCAAACCTTCCGTGAGTTTCTATATGCTGAAGAACAGAAGCATTTTCATGTTAGTGCACCTGGTTCAGGAAGGATTGAAACCCGAATGCGTTGAGTATAGCACTATGATACAATCCGCACCCTAGAACTGCTAATATTTGAGTCTATTTTGAAAAACGGTAGAAATTTCATCAAAACCAAGTCTGTTATTTCTAAAAGAATTTCTAGTGTTTCCTCATAATATTTTTTGCAAATCTTAATCAAAATACTAAAAAAAAAAAAAATCTAAATATTTAGGTGCAACTGTAAATTCATAGGGAAGAAAAATGAAGTTTTACAGTCCAGTACCTAAACTCAGCTAAGATGTACTTGGAATGGGACAATTAAATTTCCAAGTTTTTTCTGACTTCATAAAAGTTTTTCTTCAGGACAAACACTAGGATAATTTGAAAAGGAAAACTTTAGAATTAGAACCATAAATTTTGGAACAAAAGAACACAGATTTGCTTAGTTTTTCATACTTACTCAACCAGATCTTTTATCAAGGATGTGATAACATATAAAAATAAATGTTCATGTACAGTATCTACATAAGTATCTCCATTGTAATATTACATGACCACACTGGGCCGGGGGGGGAGGGAAAGTCTGTATGTAAAAAACGTTCTTTTATGCACATTGGCTAATAATGGATGACACACCACCAGTATTAGACGTGCTTGGAATTGAAGAAGAACAAGATCTTCGGACATGCGTAAGAGAGAGGTTAAGTATTTCACCTTTAAATCTGGTACTAAAAGCTAAAGAGAAAATCTTGCAGAAGAAAACAAGAGATGAGTGACTGTTATCCACACAGGCGGGTTTTCACCATCATCTGCTTTTCCTCAGTCCTGGTGCTCAGTGAGGACCAGGAAAGCAAGACCGGTGGCATTTACTTTCACTCGTCGGGCTTTACACTGGGACTGTGCTTAGCTGGGCTGGGAAACATCATCAGCTAGGCGATGGCCGATGTAGCTTACCCTGAAATCTGAAGCAGGAGCAGCCAGGTACATGCCGAGCTGTCATTTAAACCTGCAAACACATGACCATTTGTCATGGCCTCCAGGGAAGTATGGATGTAAGCAGCTATATAATCTTTTACTTGCAACACTGGACAATCTTTTGGTACCCTTATAAGTGCACCGACATTTCACTGGTTTTCTGTTAGTACACCTAGTATGAACTGGCCAGAGTGTAGTCCTCAGTATTTTAAAGTATCACAGTTAACAGCAAATCTTTTCCAATAACAAGAAATAACATTTTTACCCTTCGGTCAATAAACATTTTCAAGCGCTGAAAAAGCTAAACAAGCGAGCTCCAAATGTTTGGGAATACTAAGCCCTTATTCATTAGAATTAATCATTTGTAATGAAGGAAGCATTTATGCCTCAGAGTCTTGAAGGGTTTCATGGGGTATTCGATGCTGGATGGAGGTTTTAAATGAAAATATGACATTTTAAAATGTAAAATTCAACATGGTAGTTGCAGCTAAGAAGTCTGAATTAGCCAAGTAGGCATTCTCCCTTTCTGTCATTTTATTTGTAAAGCTGTAATCCTTTTGGTGGGTCAGGTTTTGCATTAATGCATTTGAATATTGTGGCACATCACAAATATTGTAAGACTGGGCTTAACTGCTAGAATGGAAGAGTGTTGATTTTATGCCATGCCTCGCGATAGATGTGCCTTTGTGTAAAGCAGTAAAAATTGGTAGAGATGGGATACAAGTAGCAGTAAAAAGAAAAATGTTGAGACTCTTTCTTTTAAAATACATCCTGCAGTTTAGCTATAAAGCTCCTTATTTTTAGAAAACCAGTAGAATTGTTCAGGCTCTGCCCCTGCAGTTTCAATAGCAGTCTAGTGCTTTAAAACCCTGACCTTGAAAAGAAAGCGTTTACATTGTAAATGTACTGGCAGTATGTAGACTATTCTATGACTGAGTATCCAACTGCGGCAGAAAGTTCAGAAGCAGGTTTTCTTTATTCTGAAAGGCCTAATCCATGGGGCTTTTTTAGTGGTAAAAGCACTTGGCACTAATTGTGACTTAGTTCTAGCAGTGAACCAGTAAAATTCTCAAATTTCACACAGCCAATTAATTCCCATGAATACCAGGAACGACAGATTCTGATAGGTGTTGATATGCAGCATTTTTTGATGCTTAGATTTTTTGCAAACATGGGGGACCTCTCAAAGCTGGTTCTTGTGTCTAAACTGCAGTTTGGGGTTGTGCATGAGTTTATGATGTCAGAGTACTTAAAGGATAAGCAGAAAACAATCTGTGGAGGTCACACAAGGATGAAGTGTGGCACTAGAGGGATGCGCTTACGTCTGCTTGTTGGAGGAAGTGTGATGGAGAAGAGGCAAAGATCAACTGCAGGGACACCCTGCATCAGGTCCAAGTCACAGCAAATCCTTTGCAAGAAGTCTCACCTTCAAGAATATCTTTGAAAAAGGCTCTCTTCCCACCTCAACACAAAGTTATGGAGTTCTCCATTCTGGTATGGAGGCCCCAGTCACAACCCTACAGTTTAGGGAAACTTCTTTATTACACCTAAAGGAGAGATTCACCATTTTTATTACATATGAAAAATCAGTTCACCTTCTCCAAACTTACAGTCCTCATCCTTTAAAAACAGGATGAGAATTCTGAGCATTAACAAATAAATCTGTTAATTTGTGCTTAAATTAAACTGGTCATTTAAAGAAATTTAACATCTGTTTGTTGTCCTGAATAATCTTAAAACTACAGACTCTCTCAACTCTCCATGTAGTTAAAATTAATTGAAAACTTGTGCACAAGATGTACTTTATAAAAATAGGTTGTAATTAAGATAAGGTACTAATTGGTGTTTTATCTAATTGTTGTAATTATACAAGATCCATTGAGGGTCAGGTCAATAGTTCGGTTAACTCTGAAGTGGAGCTACATCAGAGATGTAGCCAGTCACCATCCTCTGCAGATGGTCTTCACCCATCAAGTCTGATAGATAGGGCAGTGATTCAGTGGTAGGAGGTAGACTGGGCATGTCAAGAGTACCCAGTGTTAGTATATTTTTTGGCACAAGTACCACTGCCTGAAGCTGGCATAAATGACTGAAAGATCTCCTCATGTAACTGTTTCTTCAGCTCAACAGCATATTGAAAAAGCCCTATCAGGGAAACTGAGGCACTGGTAGAAGGAGATCCCTTCAGGTCCAGTGGCACCATGACTGTGCTGAAGAGTCTAATGAAGGCTGTTGGTGTGCAAGAGCTAGAAATTTCATTAGCTTATCATACGCTGCTACGTTGAATAAAGTAACTGATGAAAATATTAATAGAAAAACCCTCCAATTGTGGGCATGTTCCATTAATTTGCTCTAAAGCTGATGTAAACATGACTTTTTAGAGCAGTCTTGTGAAAATTTGAGATTGGGACAGCTTCAGAAAGGCTACTGAGGGAGCAGTAACCGCTACACAGGCTCTCGTGTCTTTCAAACATCCTCAACACTGTGTGTTAGCTTCTTAAGTACCTAATTGCTGCAGTCTCCACATCACAGCTGGATAATTCAAAATAGAGCTGGTTACACTCCAGTGTCAATGGCAGCTTGATAGTTATGTCCAGGGAGTCCATTTGACAAGATAAATAATCAGCTCACTGTACACTGCTTGCTACACATTCGATGCAATCCCACCTGCAGGAATTCATCAAATGACTTTATACTCTTTCACTCTTCTTGTCGACGACGAGCCCAGCAACGGCAAGTCCGGCGGCTGAGCGCTAGACTGAGGCGGACAAGGAGGTTCCCAGAGCCCGGGAACCCCGAGGAAGAGCCGAGAGACCCGTCCGGACGCGGCAGCTCTGGCGGGAGAGGCTGACGCGGCGTGGGCGTTGCCAGGAGCAACCGCGGGAGATTTAAACGGCCCCGGGGAGCGCTGGCGAGCCGGAGGACGGCGAACAAGGCGAGGGGCGGGAGTTTGCAGGGCAGTTGGCGTGCAGGCAGGGCTTGGCAACCCACCTGTAGGCCTACAGACCAGGGAAGTGCTCTAGGTATCTGCAAAATGGTAGGCACTCACCACGGAGCCAAAACCAGGGTCCCTACGCAGAAACCCACGGGATATTGGACGCGTGGATATGGAGACTGCAGTACAGGCGGCGGGATGCAGTGAGTGCCCAGACACTTCTCCTGGTGACAAGGTAAGTACCCGCACAAGGTGCGCACAGGTCGGTGGTCTGTTATGTCAGGTAGCTGATTTCAGGTTGCAGGAAACAGTTTGCAGGGTACCAGAGGAGCCGAGATGGAGACAGATAGGTGGCTTCGTGATCAAGCTGCTGTAGCGGACACACCTGAGAATGCAACCTCTTGGACCCTGGTGATGAACGAACTCCACCCTCCACCTTCACAACCAGTAACAGATACGGAGCTTTAACAACTACAGACACCCACAAGCAAGCTCTGCAAGGGGAAACTGTGTCAGCAGCGCACAGTAGGTACCGTAAAAAGAAACAGCGAGTGCTCGTCGTGGGTGACTCTCTGCAGAGGGGCACTTAGGCGTTCCTCTGCCGACCTGACAGGGAGTCACGAGAGGTGTGCTGCCTTCCGAGAGCCAAGAGCCGAGACACTGCCGAGGGGGTGCCACAACTTGTCAAGAGTACAGACTACTATCCATTGTTACCCTTTCATGTAGGCACAAATGACAGCACAAGCCGAAATCTGGGCAGAATCAAAGCAGACAATAAGGCCCTGGGGGTGCAGGTGAAAAATATTGGTGCCCAGGTTATCTTTTTCTCCATTTTACCAGTTGCAGGAAAGGTGGTGGCCAGAAATAGACAACTAATGTGAATCAACTTCTGGCTACCAGGCTGGTGCTGTTGCAAGGGTTTTGGCTTCTATGACAATGGGACTATAACCTGTTAGAGAGGGATGGCATCCACCTGTCTAGAAGAGGCAAGGGGGTTTTTGGCAGCAGGCTGACCAACTTAGTGAGATGGTCTTTAAACTTGGGGTGTGGGGTCAAAAATGGCAATGCTCATGCCATTTCACCCATCTCAGAAATAAGCCGTGCCAACCAGGGCAGCATCATAGGTTCCTTAGCTGCTTCCCATGACGAGAACCAGAAGGCCAACCATGTCAAAGGTGTGCATGGCTGTGGTGAATCCTCTTACACCCCTCCAGGGAAGCCTACATGCCCAGTCCCCTCTCTGAAATGCCTGGACACCAACACAGGCAGCATGGGGAATAAACAGGAAGAACTGGAGATCGGTGTGCGGTCGCAGGGCCATGTTCTCATTGCAATTACAGAGACAAGGTGGGATAGCTCGCGTGACTGGAATGCTGTCATGGATGGCTACACACTTTCAGAAAAGACAGACTAGCGAGGCGAGGTGGTGGAGTTGCTCTTTATGTGAAAGAGCAACTGGAATGCATCGAACTCTGCCTAGGCGTGGATGAAGAACGAGTCGAGAGCTTATGGGTAAGAACTAAGGGGCAGGCTAATAGGGAGGACACTGTTGTGGGTGTTCACTATAGGCCACCTGATCAAGAAGAGGCAATTGATGAGGCCTTCTACAACCAGCTGGAAGTAGCCTCATGCTCACAGGCCCTGGTTCTCATGGGAGACTTCAACCATGCTGATATTTGTTGGAAGAACTACATAGCTAGGCATGCACAGTCCAGGAGACTCCTGTAGAAGATTGATGACAACTTTTTGATACAAGTGTTGGAGGAGCCAACAAGAAGAGGGGCATGTCTGGACCTTGTGCTGATAAACAAAGGACTGATTGGGATGTGAAAGTTGCGGGCAGCTTTTGCTGCAGTGACCATGAGATGGTTGAGTTCAGGATCCTGCATGGAAGGAGCAGGGTAATAAGTAGGATTAGAACCCTGGACTTCAGGAGAGCAAACTTTAGACTCTTCAAAGACCTTCTTGGAGGAGTCCCGTGGGTTAGGGTTGTGGAAGGTAAGAGCACCCAAGAATGGTGCGTCCCTACAAGTATGAAATCAAGCAGAGGAGGCAGGTGACCTGCATGGATAAGCAGGGAGCTTCAGGAAAAACTCAAGTGGAATTAGGAAGCTTACAGAATGTAGAAAAAGAGGAATGACCACTTGGGAAATGTATAGGAACGTTGTCAGAGTATGCGGGGATGCAATGAGGCAGGCTAAGTCCCACTTAGAATTAAATCTGGCAAGAGACATGAAGGACAACACGAAGGGCTTCTACAAGTACATCAGCAGCAAAAGGAAGACTAGGGAAAATGTAGACTTGCTGCTGAATGAGAAGGGTGCCCTGGTGACAGATAATACAAAGAAGATGGACATACTGAATGCCTTCTTTGCTTCAGTCTTTACTGCCAAGGCTGGCCTCAGGGATCCCAGATGTTGGAGGTAAGAGACGTAGTCTGGAGTAAGGATGAATCTCCCTTGGTTGAGGAGGAGCAGGTTAGAGATCAGCTAAGCAAACCTGACACCCACAAATCCATGGGACCTGAGAAGATGCACCCACGAGTGCTGAGAGAGCTGGCAGATGTTATTGCTAAGCCACTCTCCATCATCTTTCAAAGATCCTGGAGAATGGGAGAGGTATCTGAGGACTGGAGAAAAGCCACTGTCACTCCAGTCTTCAAAAAGGGCAAGAAGGAGGACCCAGGAAACTACAGACCAGTCAGTCTCACCTCCATCCCTGGAAAAATAAAGGAACAGCTCATTCTGGAGGTAATCTCCAAGCTTCTGGAGGAAAAGAAGGTTGTCAGGAGTAGTCAACATGGATTCATCAAGGGAATATCTTGCTTGACCAATCTGGTAGCCTTCTACGATGGCATGACTAGCTGGGTGACTGAGGGGAGAGCAGTGGATGTTGTCTACCTCGACTTCAGCAAGGCTTTTGACACTGTCCCATAACATCCTCATAGGTAAGCTTAGGAAGTGTGGGTTAGATGGGTTAACAGTGAGGCGAATTGAGAACTGGCTGAATGGCAGAACTCAGAGGGTTGTGATCAGTGGTGCAGAGTCTAGCTGGAAGCCTGTGGTTAGCGGGGTTCCTCAGAGGTCGGTACTGGGTCCAGTCCTGTTTAATATCTTCATCAATGACCTGGACAAAGGAACAGAGTGTACCTGCAGCAAGTTTGCTGACAATACCAAATTGAGAAGAGTAGCTGATACACCAGAAGGCTGTACTGCTATTCAGTGAGACATGGACAGGCTGGAGAGTTGGGCAGAGAGGAACCTAATGAAGGACAAGGGCAAGTGTAGAGTCCTGCACCTGGTGAGGAATAACCTTATGTGCCAATACAAGTTGGGGGTTGACCTGCTGGAAAGCAGCTCTGCAGAGAAGGATCTGGGCGTGCTGGTGGACAGCAAGTTAACCATAAGCCAACAATGTGCCCTCATAGCCAAGAAGGCCAATGGTATCCTGGATACATTAAGAGTGTGGCCAGCAGGTTGAGGGAGGTCATCCTCTCTCTCTCCTGTGCCCTGGTGAGTCTGCATCTGGAGTACTGTGTCCAGTTCTGGGCTCCCCAGTTCAAGAAAGACAGGGAACTGCTGGAGAGAGTCCAGAGGAGGGCTACAAAGATGATTAGAGGACTGGAACACCTCCCTTATGAGGAAAGGCTGAGACATCTGGGTCTGTTTAGCTTGGAGAAGACTGAGAGGGGACCTCATCAATGCTTATAAATGTCTAAAGGGAGGTGTCAAGAGGATGGGTATAGACTCTTTTCAGTGGTGCCCAGGGACAGGACAAGGGGCAATGGGCAAAAACTGGAGCACAGGAAGTTCCACTCATGCTTGAGGAAAAACTCAAGTGCCAGAGCACTGGAACAGGCTGCCCAGAGAGGTTGTGGAGTCTCCTTCTCTGGAGATATTCAAAACCGCCTGGACATGTTCCTGTGCAATCTGCTCTAGATGAACCTGCCGTGGCAAGGCGGTTGGACTGGATGATCTCCAGAGGTCCCTTCCAACACTGACTATTCTGTGATTCAAGTAGTTGAAACTATGGAAGTCTGTGTCCTAAACTTCAAGACAGTCTTGTAGGATTAACAACCATTTCCCCCCTTAAATATTGTTATTTTTAGAAGCTTAAATATCTCCTCAAAATTGAAAATGGGATTATTGAAAATGAAACTATGCCACCACATTTTGCAGCGGATTCTTTTAAATTAATGTGAAATGACATCTTCATGTAAAAATGAACAATTGTGTC
Source organism: Rhynochetos jubatus (assembly GCA_027574665.1). Classification (NCBI taxonomy): domain Eukaryota; kingdom Metazoa; phylum Chordata; class Aves; order Eurypygiformes; family Rhynochetidae; genus Rhynochetos; species Rhynochetos jubatus. The sequence continues at coordinate 57,681,779 of CM050651.1, read as the reverse complement.
TAGTGGTTTGTTCAAGATGGGTACCCTCCCGCCTGTGCAATAAGAGATAAAGAATGATCACTATCCTTCCATCTCCACAAGCAACTGCAAATCCCTTCTCTTCATTTCAGTTTTCTTAATTCTAGGAGCAGACATTGCATATCTGAACTACCTGCACGTCTTTTGAGGTACTTGAACGTCTTTACTGGACAGATGCTAGGTGTTTATGCGGGAGACAATCTGGTGCTATGATTACAATTATAATGTAAGCATCTAGATAGTGTATCATGAACACAGATCTTCCAATTTTATGTACTAGCTATTTCAATCATGTTCTCTAACTGAGCTATATTTGATATTTGAGACGTTGGCAATAATCTTTTGTATCTGGTGTACACTCCACTATTGCATGCAGTATATAGCTTATGAGAGAGGGATAGCTTTACATAGACTGACTTTGTCTGCTTTTGCCATCTCCCAGTTGCTCCAGCTTTCCGGTATGGCCACACTCTGGCTGTGAGCTCCTATAGGAAAATCTGTCTTCTCACCATGCATTGGTATGCCTTGTGGAGCAATGCCGTGATCCTTTCACAGCGCCAGTAATAAATACTAACAAAGCATAACTAAATTCAAAATAATGACAGTATATCATCAAAAGCTGTTTCAGTAATAATAGTAACAAACAGTGGTAGGTATTTCATGTAAATAGGCAATCTCTTAAATTAAACTGCTCTTTAGGAAACATACTGCATTTCTTCAGGGATTCACACAACAGTGTTTCCATTTAAGACTTCTCTGGTCCATAATATACAGGTTTCTGAGGAAATTTCAACGTAGACATATCGAAGTTTCACTGTTGTTGGGGTTTCTTTTCACAATAGAGGCAATAGCTGGCATGGTCCCTTCATTCATCCTCCTGCCAGCTGCTTTATTAGCCATTTTCACTGTCGCAGTGGAGGACAAACAAGCCACCAGAGAGAGTGGTTGAAAGGTAGGTTACGCAGCTGAATGAAAGGGGACTGGAGGAACACGGGAGCATAAAGCAAATACCTAAAAAAGTTGTTTTAAAATCTTGCGCTGCTTTTCTTTAAAGTAAAAAACACTGTGGGAATTACTGGGGCACTTGTTCCTTTTCCTGAAGCGCAGAAGTCTGTTTTTCTGAAGGGCTGGAAACCAGTGAAGTTACCTGCACTTGTAGCCTGAGCAAAGACTGCCCTTGTCCAAGGAATATTTTTCTCTAAAAGTTTTAACAACCAGAGCTTCTATAGGCTTATTATTATTGTGCAGGCACAAAGTAACTGAAAGGAGGAGGAAAACTGAAAGACATTTTCTTGATTCCATTACTGCTGGCTGCTGGGTCACCTTTCCCAGCTCCCTGCAACACAGGGATGGGTTTGCAGCACTCCCCTGGCTCCAGCCAGGTTTGCCCGGGGTCCTGCATTGGGTTTCCTTTGGGCATCTCTGGAATGACTGCAACTCCACACTGTCAAAATCCCTACGGTCCTTGTTTGCAAACCACAGTGAGAAGTCCCCAGTATGGCTGCAGCAGAAAAAGGGCCCAACCCTTTGTGGGGTACATCAAGCCAAGTGTCCTTACTGCTAATGACACCCATTTTATAAAGAACAGCTTTAGAAAAGCAGACTCAGGTCTCCGAAGGATGAGTCCTGTCAGACTTCTCCTAAATCTCCAAGGCTGTAAGGCACCTCCTCGTCCCGGCAGAGCGGCTCAGAGGCAGATTACCCTGCTGCTGCACTCGCACAGCCAGGCACGACTCCAACATATGTTCTTTGCTTTTTTGGCTGGTTATGGCTGTCTTTCCTTTCCTCTCTTTCTCCCCCACCCCCCCCCCCCCACCCCCCCCCCCCCACCCCACTCACCCTTGTTCTGACTCTCACAGGAGCAATAAATGCCAGCAGTAAATATTCTCAGCCTTACAAGGATTTCAGTAAATTAAGGTTCACATCCAAGCTTTGGGCAACTTCCTGTAATCTAAATGGGATCCAAATGAAGGTTTTCCAAAGTCTATACAGTATAATAATAATAAAAAACATATCTAAATCATTAAAATGAGTGACAGCACTCCCTATACCAGTTCTGGGCTCCATAAATAATGTATAAAAGCAATCTGCATTATATTAGCAAAAGATAAAAATTAGAGAAGGGTGAGAGTAAAAATCTTTCTTCACAAAGAAAATCCTCTCTGCTCCTGAGCTGAGAGCTCCATCTTGTGGATGACAGGGGAGGCTTAGTGGAATGGTGGTTTAAAATTTCCAGTCATTTTTAAAAAAATATTACAAGAATTCCAGGGTTTTTTTTTTTTAAATAGCCACAAACTGAAAGAGGCAAGGCAAACCAACACCCCCACCCCCTGCAGGCCCACCACCTGACCACTCTGCTTCATCTCATGTTTTCTACCAAACTCTCTGTCATTAGAAATGGGCCAGTAAGTTGTGCTCATCACTTATGGTGGTTATAGCCTAAATAAATAATGCACACTGGGATCTGGGATCTGCTCTGTGTGCCCACCAGTGAGCCAAGTGCTGCCCACCGGGGGTGCTGGGGTCAGCACATGGTGCCTCCCCTGCCCTCCCTGCCTCTGGCGTGATGCCTGTGGAAGCAGTGACCGGCTCCCACTGAGCCAGCTGGGCCCTACACCAAGCGCTTCATGGAGGTATCTGAGCCAAACTTGGTACTTCCCTGGGGTTTTTTTTTACCAGTGTGAGGTGGAGCCTCCTAATAATAGATTTTTGATTCAGCTCAGCTTTACAGGGGTGAGGGCTTCCAGCAGGTTCCTTGGCGAGTGACCCCCCTTGGCACACAGTCTGATCCTGTCAGTACTGGGCCAGCTGGGGTGAGCGTGCCGCTCAGCCTCCCCTTCCTCCTTCCCCTCCCCAGCCCGTACCTGGCAGATCTCACTGGTAGGAATCCTCCCCCAAAAATGTTTGCAATCGCTTTTGCATTTATGAACGTTTAGAACATACTTCCAGGATGAAAGACGACTTATCTGGCCAGTTTTATTGCCTAATTTCATCCCATTATGCCTCATCACGCACCTTTTGATGCCAGGAGTTCCTGTAGGGCAGCATTATCTCCTCAAGGCTCCCTTCAAATATTTGTGAATACATCCCTCCCTCCTTCTCTTACCAAGAGAGGTGAGATAAAGCATTAAAAAACCCAGCTTTCCTGGCAGTTGACTTTCTCTTATTTCTTTTTTTTTTCCTTAACGCACTCTTCAGAATTTGAGACGCTTTAAATTTAACCATTATTTTCTAGACACCATTAACCAACAAAGCGCGCTTTGTTACAGGCCATGGCGGATAGCGCGGTGCAGTGTACCGAGCAGTATGCTCCTAAATGCTACCGAATGCAGCAATTTGCCGCGCTGACGTAGGTTTGGGAGTAATAGAAATTTGGAGGTAGCCGTGGATTTTAGAACTTGCAGACTGGAGCATAGAGGGGGCCTAAGGAATGAAACCACATTGAGAAAAGGAAGACACAGATATTTCATCAAAAAATGGTCAGAACTCCCCCGGAGAGCAGACCGCAACAGAACACCCACACAGAGGGCCCGTTCGTGAAGTGTGCCGGTTTCCACAGCTGCCGTGTCACCATGGGCATGTACAAGCAGGGAGACACTTCTCTCCACGCACTGCTGAGACTGGAGCCTGATGCTTTTGGACTCGAGATGCACCTCGTTTGTAAGGAGGGAGATGAAGAAGGGCCTCTCGTTGACTCCCCAGCTGTTTCCAGATGGGAGCTCAAGCTGAGTATCCAACCTCTCAGCCATCTGCAAAAGAACAAAATGTAAATCCAGCCCCCTTCCTTTTCCTTCCAAAGCAACTATGTAAAGTAGAATTTGGCCATACTGGGGACTTGTGACCAAAAGGATCTGTACCAGTTCTCTAAACTCCAAATTTTATGTGAAACTCGTGGGACAGAAGGAAAGCTACTCAGAGAAGGAGGAAAATAGGCTTGAGGACCATGGCATTTCTTGTTCAGCTGGGGCAGGAGCTCACCTTGAGTGAGCTGGAAACGCTGGAAGATAGAATTGTGCTGATCCTGCTCCTGCAAAGCCCAGAGTTTTAAGCCCAGTGGTGAGCTGGGGTTCTGAGATCAGCCAAGCATTATGTGATAGCGAAGGAAAGAGCAAGGCATGAAAACCAGACCAAAGAGAGGCAAAAATGAAGGAGCTCACAAAATTAACCTTGTATATATTGGATGGAATATAATGTTGGTGTTTTGTAACATTTACACTCAGAGCAGAAGGAAGTACAAAATACTGTTTGGTGGATTGCTGCAGTTCAATGGCCATCAGCTGTTCATAAATCAAATACACAGGCAGACTGCAAACTGCCTTGCTGCCATGACAAAGACACAGTGATTAATGCTTCCGTTATGGATTAGGGAGGCACTGAGGTAATATTACATGTATCTGTAAGATGTTACCTTTTTTTACTTCTCAGCTGAAGGCCAAGCAAAGTTTAGTCAATATTACTCAGAATTAAACTGCTAAGAGTGCTGTACGTTTTATTTTATAACATACAAACGTGTGTCCTTCCTTTTTGAATTTTTTTGTAAATTCAATAGCAGTAACTTTGTCGGTATTTTCTTACTCTTATTCCCCTATTTTGTGCTATGTTAAGTTTCTGTACAGGCTGTATCTTAGCATATATATATATGTAATTCTCTTTGCTGAAGCGATTTTTCAGTCTCTGCAGTGTGGCATTAATCCAGTATCTACAAAGCATGTGGTCTCCTCAGCCTGGAAAAGAAAGGAGTTGCTAGAAATTCCCCAAATTCCTCAGGGACGACACGAAAAAGAGTGCCTGAAAAAGCAGGAAGAGTCAGTGTGCACAGAGCCAGATCCTCCTGCCAGGAGGATCAGGAGGCATCTGGGACATGGTCTTCCTGCATCACGTCCCCTCCAGACCATCAGGCTATCTCCTCTCATATTCCTCGCATGTACAAACCGCTGCTAGTAAACTCAGACTAGCTCAGCTCCTGGACATGTAGCTACATGGGTGTAGCTGGACTGTTTTTCCACGCACAGATATGTTCTGAAAGGAACTGCAAGGTCTGTCAGTACTCCTCCTCCCCAACATCTACGCTCCCTGCTCTTTTTCTCTGCCTGTGTGCAAAGGCTCAGAGGATTCATTAATGGGATTTCCTAATCTCATTAGTTGATCAGTTGTGGGGAAAAAAAAAAGTCACAGAGACTGATGAAGCTAATACACGAATCTGGATTCTCACATTTGAAATCAGACCTGTGCTTTTGGGTTTCCTACACAGTTTATCTGTATCACTGGTTATTCTGTTTCTACCCATAGCATCTGTCTAACACCCATCCATGCTTGTGTGATTCCAGTGTTTTTAGCTGAATGCGCTGTCTGATGAATGGCAATATTCTAACCCAAATTGAAATATATTTGTTGGATTTGCTGTTAGGAAAAAAAATCTAACGCTAAATTAAAAAATATACTTCTACATGGTTTCATTTACTGATGAAAGAAAGAAATGAAATGAAATGAGCCAAAATGCAAGACACATCCGTACATTCATAGAAAAAGTAATTTGCTGCTATTTTAGCAAAATGCTCACGAACAGAACGCACACAATTCCTCAGTTTCTTGTTAGTACAGGGCAACTGTTCCAAATTATCAAAAGACTTAGAGAAACACAATGTTTTTGTCTTGAGAAAAGCATAACGTTAGTGGGCAAACCGTTCGCTTGATTTTATTTGGCTTCACAAAAAAGGTAGCTGTTGTATTTTGAATAACCAAAGATACCCACCATGTTTCCAATGTACTGCTCTATGCACATCTCAGTATCTGCCTGATTAATTCTGCCGGTAGATGTTTTATGAAGGGTACAGACTGGTGCAAAGCACACATCACCAAATGCTTTGAAATTTATTCACCCCTTTCTTCTCGTCACTGTTCATTAAGAATGCACGGACACTTGTCATCCAAATCTTTTTTTTTTTTTACTTTCATCGTTCAGACTTGATGAAGCACACAGGCTCCATGAGAAAGGCTCATCACAGTCATGCATATATGATATTTAATTGCATTGATCAATCATCAATTACCCTTTTAAATGTATTAAATTCTTCTTCATGTTCCTCTATTATCCATTTCTCCCTTATACAACTGACTACTCTTTTTGTTTAACCTTCCAAGGCAAAACCAAAACTGTTCATAATCTTACAGAGGCTCAAAATTATGAATAACATTAATGACTCTGGGTTTTTTTCCCCCAGTAAAATATTAAAAGAGATATTTTATTCACATTGATTTTCCTTTGCATACATTTTCTGGTTCAGTAGGTTTCAGCTATTTTCCTTTTGATTCTAAATAAAGCTTTTCAGTACAAATATTTCTTGCAGACTATTCAAATCTTTTAGCATGATAAACAGGCACTGCAATTTGACTGAATCGCTATATAGGTAAACAGTTCTTTATTCCACAAAAATTACAGAAGGTGTTGTGACAAGTATGTTCATTCCTCATATACAGTTCTAGCTCTTTCAGACACTCAGAAAAAGTATTTACACTAAACGCCTTGTAGTTAAATCATAGTAAAGGCTCTTTACTAGGCATGAGTCTCATTTCAGAATGTCTCTCATTTGGGAATAACTCTGTCATCTTACATTAGTTAATCAGATTAGGTCTGATTTTAAGTAACTTCAGACCCTGAGAAGACAAAGCATTCAGGTTTTTCATTGACTGTGGTTGTGTGAAAATCTGCCTCAGACTTCTCATGACCCTGAAGTACCTGTTGATGCCCCGCAGGGGTGCATGGAGTTGCAGGACTCCAGAGCCTGCCTTAAAGCCTGCTTTTCTGGGTCTTAGCATTGTGCTTTGGATCCTTAAGCTCTAATTCCTACCTCTGAAATCCTGGTAATTAATGATTCTCAGCTGTTTTGATACACAGAAAATGTCAGTATACAGTTGCAGTGTGGATACAGCTGGCTGTTACATGCTGGCGTGTCACTGCAGAGCACGTAGGTCTGGCTTAGTGGCACTCAGCTTTAAATGGACACTCAGCTTTCCAAGGGTAGGGGATCCTCTGCTTACATGGTAACAGTCACTCAGTTCATCAAAATAGGCATGGCAAACACCAAACAGGGGTAGGAAGGACATTGAGTGTACTGAGTGTTGTTCTTCTCAACAACGTTTACTAGTGGTTAATTGGAAGGAGACTATACAGTGAATAAAAGTGGTTCTTAAAAAAAAGTGATGGGAATGAAGTAGCAAGTGGAAAAGAATGAGAGATAATCTCTCTCAGTTGGCTTTTCCCAGGGAAAGAGAAGATCCCCCTTGGAAGTTTATTTTCCTGAATTAATGACAGCTGGGGTCTCACTGGCCTTTGCTTTTTGTACGTTCCCTTTGGCAAAGATGTACCCTTCACTCTGTGGGTACTAATGTGAGGGGTTTGCACTATGGATCTTCTTCAAGAGGAGGAATTTCTAATGTGGTTTAAAACCGCAAGTGTAAAAATCTGATGAGCAAATTTAAGAAGACGCACATTTTGACTGTGACTCAAAGTCTGATGATATCTTACATCAAAGAATAAAGATGTATTTACAAAGCCCCAGGTCTTCATGGTAAGGATCAATGAATGATCAATAAATACATAATACAGTTCCCCATGATGTAAAACAATGGCCCAGAAGAGACTGACAGTTTAGTGACATTAAATTGCAGCTTTCCTCGTTAGAGCTCTTGGTAAGGTGTGCCCTGTGCTTAATGACAGATCATTTTATACAGCATTACCAGCAGGCAAATAATTCTAATTACCAATAACATTAAATCATAATCACTATGCAAATAATTTACATAATGTAATGGAATATCTGGTCATTACAGGGCAAACAATTCACAATGATGTTAACTGAGGTTAGTCAGTTTTTGCAGAGTAAATAACATTAGAAATTAAACAAAGCCAAGCTAATATCAGGTTTTATCCAGTTAATAAACAGTGAGCGTATCTCTAGCAAAAAACATCAGACCATATCAAGATGTTAAGCACTAACTTTGGTATCTACTACAATACAAGTTGGAGATAACATATAAAAACCTCCCATCAAGCAGGATGTTGCTGGCTATCCAGAGGTGTGTGAATGAGCCGCTGGGGGGATTCACAGTGAAGCTTACTGATTTTTATTGCTTCAGAGATTATATATATATCACATACCTGGACAAGCTCAAGAATTGGGCCCATGTGAACCTCATGAGGTTCAACAAGGCCACTGCAGGAACCCCCTCTATTCCGCTCTCATGACACCCCACCTGGAGTACTGCATTCAGCTCTGGAGCCCTCAACATAAGGACATGGACCTGTTGGAACGAGTCCAGAGGAGGCCATAAAGACCATCAGGGGGCTGGTGCATCTCTCCTATGGGGACAGGCTGAGAGAGCTGGGGTTGTTCAGCCTGGAGATGGATCCAGCAGCATATTATTGCAGCCTTTCGGTACATAAAGGGGATATATAAGAAAGATGGGGACAGCCCTTTTAGCAAAGCCTGTTGCGATAGGACAAAGAGTAATGGTTTTAAACTAAAAGAGAGTAGATTTAGACCAGATGTAAGTAAGACTTTTTTTTACAATGAGGGTGGTGAAACAGTGGAACAAGTTGCCCAGAGAGGTGGTAGATGTCCCACCCCTGAATACTTTCAAGGTCAGGTTGGATGAGGCTCTGAGCAGCCAGATCTAGTTGAAGATGGCCCTGTCCATTGCAAGGACTGGACTAGATGACATTTAAAAGTCCCTTCCAACCCAAACTACTCAGCGTGGGCCGCAGCGGTGGCAGCAGCTACTGCCGTGACTCAGAGCTCCCTCGTGGCGAGCCAAGGGGCTCCTGAATCCCGGCGCACGGAAGGACCAGGGCAACCCGTGTGGTACCGGTGGGCCCTGCGAGAGCAGTGCCATCACCTGGGGGCAACTGCGGGGGATTTAAACCCTGCCCAGAGAGCGCGGGCAACCCGGAGCGTGGTGTGGCAGTTTGAGCAGGCAGGGTGCCATCCCCTACGGGTCAGGAGCCCACCTCAGCCAGCGGTCATTGCCCGCCCAGGAGAGAAGGGGACACAGTGATTGTTTCTACCCAGCCAAAAGCCGTCACCAGAAAGACCGAGGGAACCCAGCCAGAGCCCCCATGCAGCCACGCAGCCGCCTAGGGCTCCGGCTACAGGGACTGCCTGAGCCTGGCACTGGCACCCAGAGCAGCAGCGACAGCCCCTGTGTGCAGGGTGGGCAGGGGGACCTGCTCAGCCTGCTGGCAGCACGGAAAGGGGAGGTGCGGAGGTTGAGGAGTGTCGGTATTAGGTGAAGCACTCTACAAGCGGCTGGCAGAGGTCTCACGGTTGCTAACCCTTGTCCTCGGGGTGGACTTGACTTCCCAGTCATCTGCTGGGAGCACAACCCAGCAGAGAGGGAGCCGTCCAGGAGGTTCCTGGAGCGTGTGGAAGGGAACTCCCTGACACCGCGGGGGAGCGAGCCTACTGGGGGCAGTGCTTTGCTTGGCCTGCTGCTCACAAACAGGGAAGGATGGGGGGATGTGGTCGTAGGAGGCCGTTTTGGGCTTAGCGACCATGAAACAGAGTTCCCGATGCTGGGTGAAGTAAGGAGCAGGGTCAGCAAGACCGCTACCCTGGACTTCCAAAGGGTGGATTTTGGTCTGTTTAGGACACTGGTTGAGAGAGTCCCTTGGGAGACTGCCCTGAAGGACAAAGGGGTCCAGGAAGGCTGGCTGTCCTTCCCAAAGGAAGTCTGAAAGGCGCAGGAGCAGGCTGCCCCCACGTGCCGTAAGGTAAACCGTCGGGGCAGACGGCTGGCCTGGCAGAGCAGGGAGCTTCTGCTGGGGCTCGGGGGCAAAAGGAGAGTTTACCACTCCTGGAAGAGGGGCCAGGCAAGTCAGGAAGAGTACAGGGATCTCGTAAGGTCACACAGGGAGAAAATTAGAAAGGCTGGACACGGGGATTGAGTGCTCCCTCAGTAAGTTTGCAGATGACACTAAGTTGGGTGGAAGCCTTGATCTGCTCAAGGGTAGGAGAGCCCTGCAGAGGGGCCTGGACAGGCTGGATCAATGGGCTGAGGTCAATTGCATGAGGTTCAACAAGGCCAAGTGCCGGGTTCTGCATTTGGGTCACAACAACCCCAGGCAGTGCTACAGGCTTGGGGCAGTGTCTGGAAAGCTGTCAGGCAAAAAAAGGACCTGAGGGTGTTGGTCAATGGCCAGCTGAATATGAGCCAGCAGTGTGCTCAGGTGGCCAAGAAGGCCAATGGCATCCTGGCCTGTATCAGGAATAGTGTGGTCAGCAGGAGTAGGGCAGGGATTGTGCCCCTGTACTGGGCACTGGTGAGGCCGCACCTTGAGTACTGTGTGCAGTTTTGGGCCCCTCACTGCAAGAAGGACAGAGATGCTGGAGCGTGTCCAGAGAAGGGCAACGGAGCTGGGGAAGGGTCTGGAGAACAAGATTTATGAGGAGCGGCTGAAGGAGCTGGTGTTCTTTAGCCTGAAGAAAAGGAAGCTGAGGGAAGACCTGATAGCTCTCCACAGCTACCTGAAAGGAAGTTGTAGGGAGGCAGGTGCTGGTCTGTTCTCTCCTGGGTAACTGGTGATAGGACAAGAGGAAATGGCCTCAAGTTGCATCAGGGGAAGTTTAGATTAGATATTAGGAAAAACTTCTTCACTGAAAGAGTGGTCAGGCGTTGGAACAGGCTGCCCAGGGAAGTGGTGGAGTCACCATCCCTGGAGGTGTTCCAGGAACATGTAGACATGGTGTAGTGGGTATGGTATAGGTCCTTTCCAACCTTAGTGATTCTGTGGTGATATTTTCCTGTCTTTGAAGGGTTAAATCTTCAGATGCTGGGCACAGCATCCTGCTTACAATGGGGAGGATAAAGCACTGGCAGTAAAAGCCAACCCAGATGAGGCCAGCTGGTGTTCACACACTTGAAAGATAGCTGTAGAAGTAGCATTATTCTAAATCTGGCATTAATCTAAATCTATTAACAGAGTTATTTACAACCATGGAATCAGATAATGTTCTCATCCAGCACATGGTGCATAACATGTGCCAGAAATATGGTGGGACAGAAGAGAGCACAACATACAGGAGGTAATAATATATCTTTGAAAAAAGCTAAAGGCAGCTCAGAGAATGCTGGATTACCACGACTGTGAAAATATGGGTGCGAGGACTGAGTTATTTGACTAAGGAGGTGAAAATATTAGATATTGGGTAGAGGTAAAAGGAACAGTTGTTTTTCAGCTTTTCATTTTCCTGTTGAGAGAAAAGCATGAGGCAGACATTGTTGCTGAGAATAATGCCTGAAAGCTAACAGATGTATTTGTGAACTTCAATACCGATGACTTTTTACTGAAGACAGATTATGTTTTATTTACTTGTACTCATCTTATTTTGTTTTCTGAAGTCATAAAGCAGAAGAGGGTACTTGGGTTACAAAGCTGGACACCAAGGCACCGTCAGTAATTTTAGGGTCATTAAAGACTTTTTCACAAGGGACTAGTCTCCTCATGAGGCTGAAGGATACTTGGACATCAGTAGTGAATTCTAGTTGAAAACTCCATCCATGGTAAATAAATCAGAGACAAACCCTTGATTTGGACTCTGTCCTTACTCAGTGTTGCTCTTGTGAGTCATTTTTGTTTTCCCAGTGTCTCAGATAACTCCATGTTAGGCCATGGACAGACGTTCTTCTCAAGATCCCAAATGCCCGTTCAACCATTCTACCCCCAGCTGTTTGCACAGCCAGCAGCTGGAAGCTATCCCCATGGCTTTGCTGCTGGAGGGGATCTTGGGTGGATTTGTTAAAAATCTTCAGGCAAACTTAGCCCTGCTAGCACAAACCACTTTCATCAGCTGTTTTAATTAACCCAATTGTGGTTGGCTGAAGCAGATTAGCAAATGCTGACAAGATCCCTCCTGGGGAACAGTGATCTCTAGCATAAGCAAGTAGCATATAGCTGAGAGACAGAGTTTCTGGCAGGCATAGCTGTGTGAAGGTCCATCCCTGATCTTGGGTGGCTGTGACAAACAGCTGTTCAGTAACTGAGTGCAGTGAAAGCAGGTTAGCCAAACTGAGGGCAGCCAAAGGGATGGGATGTATGGTGGGAACAGTCTTGGCTTTTGGCATGTTCAAGTACCTACATAAAGAGCTTAGCCTTCATACGTGCTGCCTAGTTTCTACCGTTATGGAAGTTAATGTTAGTGGCAGATGCTCAGTGCCTGTGGGACCACTGGTTTATTCAGGCACCTCACTCTTTATTGAAGTGCCAACTTTAATCTTACCTTTGGAAGGTTTTCTCATGTATATAAACCCTCTGGGGTTTTAATAAATTCTCTTTAAAGGCATCCTAATCTCAGTTCCTTCAGTTCTTCTATTACCAGGAACAGTATTTAGAGTATGAAGGAGGCTGGGAGAGAGATTGGTCAGTCCTGTAGCAGGTAACCAAACTGGTTTTGCTGTAGGTCTCTAGTAAAGCATCAAACTAACCTCACATGTTGTGACTATGCAGTATGTATGTGTGTTTGCTAGTCAAAGGTTTTGTTTGCACAAAAAGGAATTCTTTAAGTGACAGGAGTTGTTCATTAAATCCAGACATAAGAAGCAAAGTGATTAAGGTGGTACTGAATTAACTATTTTGATATTTAAGACTGTAGAATATGTTAGGGCTTGAATTAGGAGAGGGGCAATAAATTAGTCTTATCTTATTTGAAATGTTAAAATAAGATACAATATTAGATAATACAGAGGTTTAAAATGTAGGTGTGCAGTGATGAGTTCTGCTCATGTTTAGTGTATTATGAGTTAAATATGATGTATGGCTGGAGTGGGTTGTGAGAGTCACCTTCAACTTGTTAGCTCTCATCAGGAGTGCAAATGTGACCCTTACAGTCTAGAAAGATGAGGAATAGCCTTCTGTCAAGGCAGAGGCATAAGACCTGGGAAGAAATGCTGTAATTGTCCCCCAAATTACTCTGTGAACCAGCAAAGCTTTGGAATGGGAGCTTGGCCCATCCTTGCCTGCAGGTTCCTGCAGGACACTGCTTCCTGTTGCAGTTCTGGACAATTCAAAGTCCTTACCTTGTGTGGTTTTTTTACTTCTAATGCCTATTTCTGCATTGCTTTTCACCATGTGGCGCGCTCTTTTCTAACTCTGCACCTACATCTGTTGCTACCTCTGCAGTGATTTACTGCAGTGAGAAAGAGCTGCAACAAGCCTTGCCTGGGGTATCCCCTACACACCCTCTGCCAATGGTTAACTTGCAGCTAGTGAAGCTCTGGGGTGGTGGAACTGAGCCCATGCTGGCAAGACCCATGGCTGGTGCCTGTAGCTCTGGAGCCCAAAGGCTTGCTGCTCCCTGATGCCTAACGTAGCACAGTATCAGAAACCTAGTACCTGCTCCTGGGCCAAACCAAGCAACTGGTACTGGATGTATTTTCAAAACACAAATTATATCTAATTTAATTTGAAAGAATCTGCTCCTATTTCACTTAAAAGGGATTCTTAACCTCACGTTCAGGTTTATGTCCCTTCAGAGGAAGAAAATGGGACTTGAGACATGAGGTCTTTTTGTCTCAACTAGATGAGGAAATGAGAGTAAATCCTTCCCCTTTACCTGATGGGAATGAATGAAACAGTGCTGTTCAAGTTTGATACTCAGGCTTGGCCACAATGTTATGTTAGAATTAATATTTTTTGCCCACTAGGCATAGCAAAACCCTGCTCTGAGGCTAAATGGTCCTTCCTTAACTTGGGTTGTTAATAAAGCTAGAGGCATGGTAATTCTGGGTTTAGCTGAATGTATTGAATATGCTGTTAGTACACCAGCTGACTGTATTTAAACTCAACACCCTACATTAGTGCAGGCTATAATAGAGATAGGATGTGAAATGCCTTTTTATGCAACAAAGTGTTTCTCCTTTTTTAGCCCACATTCCAGCATCACCTGAAATGACATGAAATATATGGTCCTTAGATGCTCAGAGAGTTTACCAAGTAGTTGGCTGGTCAAAAACCTTCCTGGTGATGTTCCCCCTTCTCCGGGTATGGTAGATACCTTGCTATAGTGATGAATTAGTCTCATTACAACTTACTTTGACAAGATATGTTTCCCTTTAAACTGCTTGCATAGGGCTTGATTCTCTACCTATCTGCCTGTATCTTTGATATAGAATAGGTTCATTCCCTCCATCCTTTTTCCTGTAATGGAAAACTTAGGTTTTCTATAAATTGCATTTCAGACACTTAAGTCAACAGTGATGGATGGCTCACCTTTCCCACCTTCTCAGAACAGACATGCCCAAATACCTTATTTTGACCAGCTCTGAAAACCAGTCTCTTGACTGAGAGTGAATGGTCAGGAGCTGTTATGGTTCTACACGAAGAAATGTCTGTTCCCCACCTGTCACTGGAGCACTACCACTCCAACTAGACCTTTACTTCTGTTTAGACTCGCCAGTAGGTTCCATGCTGGCAACCCATTGGTATTTTCAATCATTTTCACTTTTGTTATCCTGGAAAGTTGCCTGCATCTTGGGTATTGTGGGATGAAATCAAAAGCTACCCTTGTCTGCTCTGATTTCTCCACACAATTTCCTCTGGCAAAAGAAAGAAGCACTCTCACTAGTGGTCCCCAGGAAAGATCACATAGAGTAGGTGATGCGGAACTTTGTAACGTGCTTGTCTTTTTCCTTACACACATTGCAGGCTACCTAATGCCTCTTGGAAATGACTTAGGGGAACATTGCTGCATTACCCCGAACTACCTATGTTGTATTCAGGCAACACAATCTAAACTGGGAAGAACACTCTTATTCTGTGTGGATGAAAACCTGTTCATAGAGTATTACTGTATCAACATGGTTACTCTATGAGCATACTTTGCTGGTCATTTTCTCATCAGAGAAAAGTCCTTGGACTTCATTCATATTCATGTACTCTTCCTCAAACCCTAATGTTGAGGGCATTACCTCTTTAGTTTTAATGAAACTTGAGCAGAAGATGGAAATCTCAGAAAAAGTATTTATTTGCTGACCTCCCTGAATCTGGGCACAGGAGATAGTGTGTGATGGATTGTATGGAGTAAAAAAAATAACATTATTTGCCTCTTGCAAACTGATACGGCAAAGAGAACATAAACGAAGTAGCATTAAGGCAGCAAAGGAGAAAGGAAAGTGATAACTGACTTTAAAAGATGACTTTAGAAAGGGGAAGAAATGTATAGACTAACTATACTTACAAAAACTGGATGAAAGCTCTCAGCTATGGAGGAGGGAGCTGGAGTAAGAAGTAATAGGAGACCTTAAGCAAACTTCAGGTTATGGAAGTAAGCTTCATGGAAAGGAAAACACGAGTAGAAATTAAAGCTCTTACAGTGTTTATAACTTGAAAGAAGTATTAAAAGCAAAGCAGCCTTCTCTGTTAAATGAACTACTGGTCAGTATTGCAAGCAGTGCAAACTTTCAGAAAAGTTGAAAGAAAAGATAATTTTAAAAAATGACACTTACTTTGTGAAGTCAAGAGAACGGAAACAGTGGGACAGAAAAGACTGTATGACCCAATCAGGTAATTCTGTTTGAATTCTCAGGTTTTTTGCTGAGAGCATTCTGGTAACTATGAGTATTCAATGAGCTATTAAGCAATATCATCAATGTCTGTGGTCTTTAAAAACTGGAATAAGCTTAACAACTCCACATTAAACAATAGATTGTAATACATTAGAAAACCCTTAATTTATTTGCAACTTCATGGCTGATAAAGGGTATATGACTTTGCCAAGGCTGCCCTGTTTTGGTGACAGAATTAGTCACAAGGTCCCACAGCCCTACATGATTTCATTTATTTTTGTAAAGCCAACACAAGCTAAGCACATCCAGCAGCAGCAGCAAAGCCTTGTTTTGCTAAAGCCACGGGGAACTCCAGGGGCAGATGTGGAGAAGTTAGGATTTTGAAGACGGCTGCAACTTGCACGTCATCCTTCAGTGTGGTTAGACTCTTTAAGTATTTACAGGGTGCAGAATGAAGGAGGCATGCACAGCTCCCTGGGGAACGGTACGGAGTGAAGGAGAGGTTTCAGGGCCATGAGGCACACCTTCTAACACAACAAGAACTGCCACCCTGCAAATGTACACTATCTGCACAGTACGCCAACTCTCAGATCCGTCATGAAATGTATCATCTGCAACTGAATCTTAGCGAAGGTGTGCATCATGAAATAGGGATGATACATGCATCATCTATATACGTAAACCATGCAGTTTATTCTGCACACAGACTACGATGTCAAACCTGCTGCATGTGCTAACCAAACAGCTCCACCTAGTTCCTAGAGAATGTTATTTCTTAATTCTCGGTGATCATGTACTCTGAACAAAACTGAAGATGAACAACAAATAGAACAGAAAATACTTAAAACATTTCAATAATGTTGAGTAGTCTCAGCTGGACTTCCCAACCTTCCCCATGCAAACTTCCAAACTGGAGCTACACACTGCAAACTCTTTTGACCATCAGTTCTTCCTCCTCACTACAGGTGCAATTCCCTGGGAAAGAGTGAATCTGCCAGGCTTTTATCAGTGCTAGACGTCAATTTGGGCACATTTAACAGCAATGATCTTGAACTAACCTTTGAATCTGCCAGTTTCAACTCAGCCTGGGTGTGCTGGGAGCTAACCCACAACACTGGGTAAAACAGAGTTCTCTTTTTCTATTCAGGTCTTCCAACTCTCTTCCATCACCTTTCCTGATAGGAAGTGGTTTCCTTTCTGTGCACGTAACCCTACATCCTTCAAGCGCTTCCCTATTCCAATTCAGGATACATCTAAATCTCTCAATATTTTTTTTTAAATGTTATTTTGTTAAGATACAGCACTTTCCATTTGTTCATGTAACTAAAATTCTTACCTGAGCTTTCAAAAGTTGGTGTCTCATTAACTGCAGCAACCACTGGACTGGAAGCGATCTCCAGAATTCTGGCCAGCAACCAGTCTTTAAATAATTTTCAACAACTTTAACAAGATTCATCTCATTACTGGCCAGGTTTCTTTTGCTCTCCTAGATGGCAATTTCAGAATCTCACTGACTGAGTGATTAGAAATTTTTCTCTAAATTCTAGGCTAAATTAATTCCTGGACAATTTATATTCTGTAGTCTGTTGCACAATATTTGCATAACAAATTAGCTCTTCCACTCCCAGACTTACTTGAGGTACTGTTATTCAGTATGTTCTCCAGCTTTGAAAGTTGGTTTCTAGACTACAGTGCAATGGAAGTGTTGGACATGAGCATGACCTCTATCATCTACCCATAAACTATAAAGATAGTGGCCCTTCATGTGTAAAACTTCAATCCTGAGCAGCCTCATCAAAATCTGAGGCTTTCCAGGCAGGCTGGGCTTCGCACTAGTGATACAGTGCATGGTATTACCTATCTCACTGTGTGTTTGGTAGCTAAGAGCCACCTTCTCTACTGACTCTAATTTACCCATCTTCAACAGGCTCCTCAAACCCAAGCTGCAGGAACAGCAGGATACAAAGCTCTATAACATCATCTTATTCAACCTGGAATTTCCTCCCAAGCTAAACGTCTGTTCCTTTATGTTACAGAGAGGAGAGGGAACACACAGGCTGGAGTTCTTTCATGCTGCTTTCCCATAGTGATAGTAAAGCTAACTTGGTACTTTTCTCTAGGGAGTTTTGAAGAAGGGCTGGCTGGTGGATCTGGTTACCCACAGGCAGGAATTGATTTAATGGATGCTTGCAGGAATTTTCTTCTCAAAAATGTTCATGGACAATGACTTTGCTGTGTAACCATCCTATGCACAATGGCGGAGCTTGGGACTCCAAGGAAGAGAGTATTTCAATAAAATGTCCTTACTGAACTGTACAGGTCATGTTTAAGGGGCTGGGTGTTCTAGCTATTCTATGCCAGCAGGTCACATTTACAGTCACAAGATGGCAGCATAGAATAAAAGATTGTTGATACGTTGTATTTGTGGCCTATGTGTACCAGTTGAATTTCAGTTTGATTCTATACTATAAATGTTGAGTTTAGCAGTGCCAAAAACATTTACCTTTGGTGCTAAATTTATTACGTATTTTCCAGAAGCACAGTCACCTTTTTATTTCATGTTTTCCTACAGAAATCCAGGCCTTACTTTTAAAATCTGATTATCTTTGGATTTACTTCATAGTGAGTCTTTCAAAGAGAATTGTACTTCTAAGCAGGCAAGAACAAACAATTTATGTCCACGTCAGGATTTTAGCACAGAGTGTGATAATTCAGCTGCTGGCAAGAATTCTTCGCTGCCAACTATATAGAGTGGACAGAAGTCCACATTAAAAATAAAAGATACAGTGCAGTGAAAGATGCATTTCTAAAAATCAAGGGATTACTCACAAATACAAGCCTGGATGCATCAGAAAGAGCAGTGAACAGAGTTCTGATCTGAATGTCCCTGAGGTCACGAGCTAAGAAATGCTGTAATTAAAAAGGATATATCCTACCACCGGTATGTGCAGCCCCTGGAGTACCCTGGCCTAGTCTAAATGTCTCCCATAACTTGTCCTGTCTGCTTGTTGTCCTCTCAGAATTTGCAGGACCTGAGCCACAAGGAGGCTGATACACTACCAGACCATATTTTTCTCCTACTTCAAATATTCACCCAAGAACACTTTGACTTATCTTGCAGTGACCTTTGCAAGCAGTGGGCAGACTCACTGCACCCAGGTGTTTTGGGGAGACTTCTGGTTTTGCCTCGCAGTCATTCTTTGTTAACCTAGCTGTGGCAAGTCTCTAGAATACAAAGTACATTTAATTGCTTATTGTTTCCATGGTTCATAATGCTTTGTATTATTATTAAAGATGTTAATCACTGAATGTCAGCATAGATTGCTGGCTTGTTATCATTATCACAGGCATGCAGATCACTAATGTTTCCAAAATACCCATACAGAGAATGTATACTCACACTTAATGGGATTTCTTCATCAAATACGTAATCTGCAATTTTTTCTCCTTCAAAATGGCATAAATTCAGAAATTAGGAAGGGGTGAGTGGCTGGGTGAGAGACACAGAAGCAACCTTCCCTTTCTGACTGCTGATGCAAAGAAAGCCACCAAGACTACATGGAGACAGAAGCCTGTGTGAAGTCAGATGCCCTGGTACTGCCTTCAGGGTGGTCCAGGTTACGACAGCAGTGTGAGGTAGAGGTCAGTGTCCGACGATGAGTGAGGCACAAATGACCTCTGTCAGCTTGAAATCCTTTTGTGCTAATTTTGTCAAAGCTGCAAAAGGGCAAAAGCAGAATATAGCAGAGGGCTGAGGCGTGCCAGAGCTAGTCCTCTACTTGGCTTATCTTATTCACCGGAATGCAAACATGGAAAGGCAGCACACAGACACTTTCTATGTTTAAGTGAGAATTCTTCTGCTACCTGCTCAATTACTGGCAACTGCTCATTGTGTGATCTTTAAAAGACCCATCATAATGGAATGCATAACATCCGTCCGTGTTTGGATAAACAGGTAAGCATTGCCACAGCGGATGAGACCTCTGCTTACTATAAAGCAGCATCCTGTCTCTACCATCCTACTTTCAACCCCAAACAATTTCTTAGGAGGAAAGAGCAAGAAATCTTGAAGCATACCAGGCTGGAATACAAAGTGTTCCTATAGGCAGATTTTTCTAACTCACATAGTTAAAATTTGGTTGGTGTCCAAAAGAATGAAGATTAATCCTTACCACTGAATGTTTAGCAATGCAATTCTGAGTATTATGTCTTCATTTGCTGTTTGAAGCTGTTGTGTATTATAGCTATCTGCTATCAAAAGAGCTTTTCTTTACTCCTGTATTGACTGAATTTCATTTGCAGAGACAGTCCTTATGCTTTCCAGCAGGTTTTTTATTTTGATATAGTTATTTGTAGCAGGCAAAGTGAACCCTTGCTAGTGTATATCTGTTTATCCAACACTGGTATGAACGATCTTAGATACCATCATTCTTTTTAATTAGAACAGGAATTAATTCAGTTGACGACGAGCCCAGCAGCGGCAAGTCCGGCGGCTGAGCGCTAGACTGAGGCGGACAAGGAGGTTCCCAGAGCCCGGGAACCCCGAGGAAGAGCCGAGAGACCCGTCCGGAAGCGGCAGCTCTTGAGAGCGGCTGACGCAGCGTGGGCGTTGCCAGGAGCAACCGCGGGAGATTTAAACGGCCCTGGGGAGCGCTGGCGAGCCCGGGTAGCGCGGCGCGGCAGTTCGATCAGAAGAGGCGTGTGGGCAGGGCCCACCCACGGGGGGCCACTCGGAGGAAAGCTGTTGTTCGGAAGAACGCGGAGACCCAGACGGTGTTCCCGCTCAGGGATGCTGCCGTCTAGGTCTCCGGCTGCGGGGAGTGCCTCAGCCTGTCACCCGTACCGGGGCGCAGCAGAGACGGCCCCTGCGTGAGGGGTGCCCGGGGGGGATGGTCCGCTCGGCTGGTGGCAGAGCGGAAGGAGGAAGTGGAGACGCTGAGGAGTATCAGGGAGTGAGAAGGGGCGAGGTCTTCCATCGCTCCACCAACCTACCACCCCCGAGGCAAAGGCAAAGCCAGCACTGGATCCCACATCCTCTTGCCATCAGGCAGAGGGAAGGAACTTAAGAGAGGGAGGGGAATGGAAACAGGTCCCGGCTCTGCCAGGTAGGTGAATGCCCTCCTGCCCTCCCTCCCCTGCCCAGCTGCCCTTGCAGAACAGAGGTGGGGCTCTGGAACTCGAAGGCCAGGCAACCAGTAGGGACACCAACAGATGCCCAGAGCCTGGAGAAGAATCTCAGGTAACCAGGAGAGCACCTGGCAAGCGAAACAAGAGAATTCTAGATGTTCCAGTCTGCAAGCCAGCTTCATCGGGGGCCCATCTTAAATGCCTCTCTGAACGCATGGAGCTTGAGAAACAAGAGGAGTTAGAGGTGTGCACACGCGTGAGGGGCTGTGACCTCACCGGCAACGCGGAGATGTGATGGGATGGCTTCTATGACTGGAGTGTCAGAATGGAAGGATACAGGTCCTTCAGGAAGGACAGGCAGGGGAGATGTGGAGAGGATATGACTGTACGCCAGAGACCAGCTGGAGTACATAGAACTCCACCTGGGGATAGATGAGGAGCTGACTGAGAGCTTATGGGTCAGGATTAAAGGAAGGACAGGGAGGTTTTTTTACAAGGGCCTGTAGTGATAGGACAAGGGGTAACAGGTTTAAATTGAAAGCGGGGAGATCTAGATTGGATGTAAAGAAGAAATTCTTCCCAGTGAGGGTGGTGAGGCACTGGCACAGGTTGCCCAGAGAAGCTGTGGATGCCCCACCCCTGAAGTGTTCAAGGCCAGGCTGGATGAGGCTTTGAGCAACCTGGTCTAGTGGAAGGTGTCCCTGCCAACCCAAACCATTCTATGATAATGGCTCTTCTCAGTTTATTGTCGCTATTTATATGATTCTAGGAAACACACAAAAGAAAGTTTTCATGTGGGGCCTATATATTTTAAATCCCAGCTTGTGTTGATAAAAAGATTTAAAACCACTTTAATTTTCAAGAATAACTGAATATCAGTGTGCTTTGGACAATTTAAATAATCCTGCATTTACCTCTCACATCAGCAACATTCACATCCATCTTTTACTGAGAAAGAAAACTTCCTTGCTTGTAAAAAGCACTTTTTCCCTTCTCTTTGTTACCTTGATGAACTAACAGAATGGGTATATAATAGTAACTGTTTTGTTACCTCTCACAGCTATATTCTTTATTCCTTTGTAGCTCAACCATTTTTTCGTTGTTATCACTTGATATGTTATTATTATAATCTCCAGTATAGACAAGAAAATTCTTGGAACATAAATCTTGTTGGTTTTATTTGTAGGATAGATGCTATGAATTTATATGATGGTACATAAACAACTGTAACAATTAAGCAAAGGAAACCCAGATGTAAATTGAAGTTATGGTATTTGCCTTCCTGCTGTATGTCCTGTTTGAGGATTTCAGAGATTAACAGATGTTGCTGAATCAAGCATTGCAGTTCTGTGAAAAGGTGGCATATATAACAGTATCCTTACTTTATATATAGGAAAAAAAATGCTATAGAAATAATGATTCTTCTTCTGGAATAACAAAAGTTATTCCAGAAAATTGTAGCTTCCCCATGCTTCAATCACAAACTGTTCTATTCTCCTCATGGTTTAAATGGTCACTTTTAAGTCTTCTGTTGCAGAGAAATCCCTTACCTAGCCCCTCTGGCTGAGAAACAGGCATGCTTTTAATTTCTTCCAAATTGATGAGATGGCTTTTTTCTAAAATAGTCTACTTTTTTGTTCTGTGCATTTCACTTCTAGTTGGATTCAAATGTCAACAAATTGATCCTTGGCAAACCAAGCTTTCCACTATGTAATATCATTGCCTCATTGAACTAATTACTTCACTGTATCAATTGAAATACTGCTTTTAAAGTAATTGGGGACTTACATATCCATGTTCTTTATGCAAATGAAAATGAATAGATATACTTAGTAAATGGGAAAAATGCCTAAGTGTTAGAGCTGTTCCCAACCTGGAAATCGATTTTCCACAAGAAAAATTCGGTTGTTAACCCATTCCTGAATTTAAGCCTGTGTGTCTGAAATGGTACTCCTCGACTCAGATCTAAAATGCTAAATACAAGCGGCCTCCTTGCAAAACTGCTTGTCACCTCCAACTGTCTCTAACCCAGTAAGACTTGTCACTGCTCTCACTTTCACAGTGCCGAATTATCTGCTCAATTACTTCCTTGAAAGCCCACAGAAATCAGGCTTTGTTGCACAGAAAGAGCTGGCTCAG
The DNA here is from genome assembly GCA_027574665.1 of Rhynochetos jubatus. Lineage (NCBI taxonomy): Eukaryota > Metazoa > Chordata > Aves > Eurypygiformes > Rhynochetidae > Rhynochetos > Rhynochetos jubatus. The sequence goes on along the minus strand of CM050651.1, from coordinate 57,658,937 downwards.
GATCAGTCTATTCCTTAACTTGCTAAAACAGGCAGCTTCTAGCACCACAGGGTTTGAGCTGTCATTGCAAACAAACGGGAGGGTGTTCCTCTCCCTCAGGACACCAGTTATTTTCCAGAGTTAAAACACTCAACTCCTGGCCGTGCCTTCAGGATGTTATGAAGCTGACCGCAGGGCTGATTTAGCCAGGCATCACGCCTGCTTACTTGAGCTTGGGTACAGGTCTAAAAGGCCAACACAGTTCACACAGTTTTAAAAATTTGGCTATTGAGGACATGAGCCAAACACGACTAAGGAAGTGAGAACAAGATCTGCCATGGAGACATACTGTAGAAAAAAAGGGTGAATTGGCACCATGAGCAATCTTAACTCACAGCATCAGGAACATGCTGTGAGTAGGAAAGAGTAAATCAGAAGACACAGTAGTTCTGTGAACATTATTATATTTTTTTTCTGTTAACTCTCAGGTATTATTTTCTTAATCTTGCCTGTCCATATCATATCATCAGTTAAATCTATGGTTGTGCTCTGCAGACACATCAGGACATACAATTTAACCATGTCACCAAAAGTGTGAAATATTTCTATTAAACAAGGTGTGCTTTGTATCTTACCATGAGGTATGCTGCTTTCAGTTAAGATGATAGTTCTGCATTCATCCTAGGGGCAACACTCAGATGTTCAACTGTTCTTATTTTAATTGATAATTCTCCAGCTTTCATTTCAAACAGTCTCGCTTAAGGAGCAAGAAGAATGATTGCTATGGATTGTGAAATATAGGAGTACTGGGAGGGAACTGAATGTGCCAGTTGGGAAAATACAAAGGAGGGAATGAGTCATGTAAGTTCCAGTCATTCAGAAAGGGGTCGTCCTGACTAGTAAGGGCTGCAATTATTGAAATTTATGTATCAAGAAATTATTCCTGGGTTGAATGAATAGATGATCTGCTAGCAGATCATAATGATCATAAATGATCTGCTAGCAATGCTGTGCTAAAGGTTCTGTCAGCAATTATATTATAGGGATTTATAACAGAGAACTAAAATAGTGCATCCTGGTCACTAAAATAACTCCAGAGTCAGACTTTGGATCAAGTTATCATAACGAAGCAGCTGACTAATGCCCACAAAAATATCTGTATGCATGGGAGTCATCTTTGTGCAAGCTGGTTGGGTATTTGCTTGTCTAGGGTTCTTCTTGCTTATAAAAACATCTCTCTAGAATGTATGGTACTTGGCTACGTGAACACGCATTTCTGTGCTCATGTGAACACATGAACATCAATGTGCAAGTTGTTTTAGGCCAAACCAAGCCATTAGATTGTGAAGAAGCATATATTCTTAAGGCTGAGTTAGAAGTTAATGTAGTACTCCACAGTAAATCCCGGTAACAGAAACGCTGACAGTACTTTAAACGTAACAGTGTTAAGAGACATCATTTACAGGACTTTCTCCTAGTCAGCTGCCTGTGTTTAAAAATGCGCTTTCACAACATTTCCCAAAAAGGAATATATTTTGCACTGTTTCAATTAAGTTGCTGGTTTCTTTAACCAGTTGATGGTTTCCCCAGTATTAATGTCCTGATATTTCAGATGCGAACTCCATGGATGACAGATGGAATCTCAGCTTTTATTCTTGATGTACCTCCATGAGTTCTGTCAACCCTTAAGGTGGCTTTGATGCATATAACTTGTTGTAAATTATGGAATCTCACAATATTAATTTGAAAATGAAAAGGAAAACCATGTTTGGTTAATGGTCTGCTAGTTGATGCAAATGTAGGGCAGGTAGGGTTACTCTGCAGGAATAGCAAACATTTTCAGTGTAAGTGCCTTTCTTTATGATCTGCCAGGGGTGAAAGAGCAATCCCAAACACATTCCAGTGCATCTTGTTACTCATCAAGGTAGAGCAATCCTCCTGGAGTTCCAAATGGTAATTGGATTTGTATGGAGCCTGCCAAATTAAAATTGCCTGCTTCAAAATATAAAACTTGAGCAAAAAAAAAAAAAAAAAAAGGACAGGAAATTCTGAGTTCCAGTTGAAAATATATTCTTATCATGCTACTACAAAGGGTCTGTGGTGTGTGACGTAAGAAATCACGCCCTTGATGCTGTAACTGTGCTATCACTAGACACAATCTGATATATTGATAGACACAGTTTGTGAATACATCAAAAATCTGTGTCTGCACACTAACATATAAAAGATCATGCAGACTATGTTGGCATTACTGGAATTAAGTCATAGTTGAATTTGATCCAAATACTGTTGTCATGTTTGACAATTGGATGGTAAGGGTTAACAAAAACAGTAACTAAAGCAAAAACCAATTTCAGTGGATGACAATTATTTAAAAATATAGCACTGAACCCCTGTCTGAAAGAGACTGGCTGGTTTTTATAAGATTTATAATGTTGAAACAATACTTTGCTCCTAAACTTGATCTTGATTTCAGTATTCTTTTGTCATGCGTATGTAAATAAACATTTGTGTGTGTTTATATATATAAAACCAACATCTGTGTTCATTACGTAACATGTATCTATTATAGTATTGTTTAAACAGCAAATAACAAATTAAACAATAAAGCATTTCTTTCAAACTTCAAATACCTCAAAACCAGGAGCAATGATTTTCAGAAACAGGAATCTAAACTAGGGGTCCCAGAACCTCTGAACCAATTCAGTTGGTCCTACAGGAGGCTCAACATTTTTGAAGAACACATTGGCTTTTTACTACCTAAAATTTGAAAGCACTTACCCTTATGTTTAAATCTAACACATTTGAATTTTCTCCTAAGAATGCTTTCCAGAACTGAGAGACTTAAAATCCTATCTAGAGATCTGACAATCTAATTTTAGGCACAAAGCTTGTATTTATGTATATATCTGCATACTTTATCATAATAGAAATGCTCTTGCTGAGCTGAGATTTTCAGCTTATTAAAATCAGTAGGACTGTTATCAGCCACTGATTGCTAATGATACTTATAACAGAGATTTCCACCTCCGCTTGGGTTTGGCATGACTGAAAACTCATATTGTAAATTCAGGCGCAAAACACAGGCCATTCTAAATCTGGGATTTCACCTCTGCTCCCTGGACCTCAAAGTTATTAAGTAATGGTAGACTCAAACTTATACACAGAAACCCCAATTTTTAGAGGTAACATTTTCTGATACCTAAACAAAACACCAGCCACTTTCTGTCTGACATTTGGAATTTCATTTTTTGGCACAGGAAACTCAGGTTTAGGTGCTGAGACCATCTTCCCCAGTTGCTTTTCTCTTCCCAGTTCATGATTTTTGGAGCTCTCATAACTGTTTTTCTGTCTGTATTTTCTCCACCTATTTTCTCCCACCTGGCTTAGCTCTGCTGAGGAAATATCTGAGGATGGAGTCAAAGGCAGCTGCTCTCTTATTTTGTAACACTTAAAACCATCTTGTCATCTATAGAGCTATCTTTAAATGTTATGTAGTATAGCTACAGATATAAGAAAAAAAAAAAAGGCAGAAAGAAGAGATTACAACACCTTTTTTCCAGCATTTTAGTATGAAGGTTGTGATAAAGTAACTTGAAATTGAAGAGATTAGGAATCTCCCTGCTACTTTACTTTCAAATGTGCGAACCTTATGGGGAAATGCCCCATCTAATCTGGCGAATCAACAAATGGTTACAGAACAGGTGCCACAGCCAGGGGTTTGGCTACTTAGCCCCTGGGACTCGCTTTGAGAAACCTGGTCTACTGGGTGCTGATGGGGTCCATCTGACAGAGAAAGAGAAGAGCAGCTTCGGTCATAGGCTTGCTGAGCTGGTGAAGAAGGCTTTAAACTAAAGTTGCCAGGAGAGGTGAATCTCAATCCACTCCACTCCTACCAGTTTGATACCAGTGCCAGCCATAGATGACCAAAGCCTGGAGAAGGATCACATATCAGCGGGAGAGCACCTGAGGAGCAGCACAGAGGAATTCCAGCCACTCCAGATAGGAAGTCAGCTTCATCGGTGGCCCAACTTAAATGCCTCTATGCAATTGCCGGTAGCATGGGGAATAAACAAGAAGAGTTAGAGACATGCATGTGCCTGCAGGGCTATGATCTTATTGGCATCGTGGAGATGTGGTGGGGTGGCTCCTATGACTGGAGCATTGGAATGGAAGGATGCAGGCTCTTTAGGAAAGACAGGCAGGGGAAATGAGGAGGGAGTGTCAACCTCTATGTCAGTGACCAGCTGGAGTGCTCCGGTGCATTAAGCATAGGGATGGATGAGGAGCTGACCAAGAGCTTATGGGTCAGAACTAAAGCCAGGGCAGGGACAGGTGACATTATAGTGGGGGTCTGCTATAGGCCACCCAACCAGAAAGACCAAGAGGATGAGGCCCTCTGTAGATAGATGAGAGCAGCCTCATATTCACAAGCCCTGGTCCTCATGGGGACTTTAACCACCCCTGTATCTATTGGAGGGACAACACAGCAAGGTATAAGCAATACAAGAGCTTCCTGGAATGTGTTGATGATAGCTTCCATCTCCAAGTGACAGAGGAGTCAACAGGGAGAGGTGCTATCCTGGACCTTGTTCTCACCAAGGAGGAGGGGCTGGTGGGGAATGTGAAGCTGTGTTGGTTTCAGGCAGAAAAGGGCTGCTTTCCTGCACAGTGCTGACAGCAGGCCCACGGTGGCTGAGGGAGTGTTTCATTCCATGGTAGTCAGGCTCAGTGCACGTGCACAGTGCTTCTTAGCTGGGCCGTTAGCTTCTTTGTTAGCTCTTGGTGCAGTTGTTAGCAGTGGGGCAGGTTCATTCTTAGTGGGTTGGGGGGTAGGCTGTTTTTTTTCCTGGTGGTGTTGTCACTCTCAGGCTCTGGCTCTGGGGCTCTCAGGCTCGGACTCTTAGTACTGGGCACCTGGCTGTGTGTCGCTCAGTAAGCAATTGTATCATATGTTCTATTTTCTATTATTTTTGTTACTAATTAGTAGAGTATTATTAATATTAGCAGTATCACTATAATCTTCATTTATATTCAATGATTAAATTGTTCTTATCTCAACTTTATGAGCTTCCTTGTCTTTTTCTCTGACTCTCCTCCTCCACTGGGGGAGGGGTGGAGGTGAACAAGTGGCTGAATGGTAAACCACAACAGAAGCTCAAGGGCAGCCTTACCTGCAGCAACCATGAAATGGTGGAGTTCAGGATCCTTAGGGAAGTGAGGACACACAAGCAGGGTCACCACCCTTGACTTCAAGAGAGCTGACTGTGGCCTCTTCAGGGATCTGCTTGGTAGGGTACCGTGGGATAAAGCCCTGGAGGGAAGAGGGGCTTAAGAGAGCTGGTTAATATTCAAGGATCACCTCTCCAATCTCAGGAGCGGTACATTCCAACAAAGAGGAAGTCAGGCAAAAACACAGGAGGGCTGCGTGGGTGAACAGGGAGCTACTGGACAAACTCACATAAAAAGGAAGCCTACAGTGGATGGAAGCAAGGACAGAGAGCCCAAGAGGAATACAAAGAGATTGTCCAAGCAGCCAGGAATAAGGTAAGGAAAACTCAAGCTATGATAGAATTAAATCTGGGCAGGGATGTCAAGGGCAACAAGAAAAGATTCTGTAGGTACATTGGTGATAAAAAAAAAAAAAAGTGTGCCCTCTCTAAAAGGAAACAGGACACCTGGTCACCCAGGATGGGCAGAAGGCAGAGGTACTCAATTACTTTTTAGCCAAATTTGCTAAGCCACTATCCATCATATCTGAGAAGTCGTGGCACTCCTGTGAAGTTCTAACTGACTGGAAAAGGGGAAACATAACCCCCATCTTTAAAAACGGAAAAAAGGAAAACCCAGGGAACTACAGGCCAGTCAGTCTCACCTTTGTGCCCAGCAAGACCATGGAGCATGGAAACAATGCTAAAGCACATGGAAACTAAGGCGGTGACTTGTGACAGTCAACATGGCTTCACTGAGGATAAATCATGCCAGACAAATTTGGTGGCCTTCTATGATGGGGTCACAGCTTTGGTGGATAAGGGAAGAGCAACTGACATAATCTACCTGGACTTCTTCAAAGCATTTGACACTGTCCCGCACAACATCCTTGTCTCTAAAAAGGAGACATGGATTTGATGGATGGACCACTCTGAAGATAAGGAATTGGCTGGATGGTCAAACTCTAAGAGTTGTGGTCAACGGCTTGATGTACAAGTGGAGACCAGTGACAAGTGGCGTTTATCAGGGGTTGGCATTGCGACCAGAGCTGTTTAATATCTTTGTCAGCGACATGGATGGTGGGATCACGTGCACCCTCAGCAAGTTTGCCAACAACACCAAGCGGTGTGGTGCGGTCCACATGCGGGAGGAAAGGGAGGCCATCCCTTGGGAACCTTGACAGGCTGGCGAATTGAGAGGGGCAAGCCTCATGAGGTTCAGCAAGGCTGAGTACGAGGTGCTGCACATGGGTCGGAGCATTCCCAAGCACAAGTATAGGCTGGGTGGAGAATGGATTGAGAGCAGCCCTGAGGAGGAGGACTTAGAAAGGTTGATGAGAAACTCCCATGAGCCAGCAATGTATGCTTGCAGTCCAGAAAGACAACCGTATCCTGGGATGCATCAAAAGAAGAGTGGCCAGCAGGTTGAGGGAGGTGATTCTACCCCTCTGCTCTCGTGGGACCCCACCTTCAGTTCTGCATCCAGCTTTGGGGCCCCCAGCATAAGAAAGACATGGATCTGTTGGAGCGAGTCCAGAGGAGGCCATGAAGATGCTCAGAGGGCTGGAGCACCTCTCCTGTGAAGAAAGGCTGAGAGAGTTGTGCTTGTTCAGCCTGGAGAAGGCTCTGCGGAGACCTTAAAGCAGCCTTCCAGTACCTGAAAGGGTCTACAAGAAAGCTGGAGGGGGACTTTTTACAAGGGCCTGTAGTGACAGGACAAGGTGTAAAGTTTCTAAGCTGAAAGAGGGTAGAAGAAATGTTTCACTATGACTGTGGTGAGGCACTGAAACAGATTGCCCAGAGAAGCTGTGGATGCCCCATCCCTGGAAGTGTTCAAGGCCAGGTTGGATGAGGCTTTGAGCAACCTGGTCCAGTGGAGGGTGTCCTTGCCCATGGCAGGGGGGTTTGAACTAGATGGTCTTTAAGGTCCCTTCCAACCCAAACCATTCTGTGTTTCTATGACATATAACTGAGTTCAGTTATGTTGGTGTTGAAAAGACCCTTTGCTGCTTTTTTTTACATAATAGGTGTCAGAGGTTCAGGTATCTGTGCTCCAATAGAGGCAGTAGTTTTAGTTGTGGCATCTTGCTCAAGATTTAAATACTTAAGAAATATTGACAGTGGGAAATGAAAATTAGACCATGGGCAGGAAAAACCTGTTACTGATGGACATAGAAGTATTGCCTTGATAAAAACATCCAAGACATCTGGCAGAAAAAGAGCTATACGAATATTATACTAGGGAACTCTTAGAAGTTTTAACAAAATCAAATATTTTGAAATTAATTTTCAAGATAATGTGAGCATGTTTTTAAAAACCTGTAATACTGAACTAACGTTCTGTATCTCTGCCCTTCAGCCCTTGAACTGTGGTCCCAGGATAAGAAGACACATAAAAGTATCTCAAAGGAATTATTTCTTAAAAAAATTTAAAAGACGGCAAGTGTGCAAAATCATGCTGTCACTGGAAAGCACCACTGATTTTAACTGTGCAGCAGCTCCCGTGCTGTATAATACAGTATCCACAGCAAACAAATAGTGGAAACATACCAGTGACAAGTCAAACCCGACTTTCAGGTACTGTAGCATTGCATAACATGATTTGTACTAGCATTATTCAAGGACATGCTGATGTTGAGTAATGCCCTTAGTTTACCTAGGAGTCAACCTAATCTTTAGTGAGCCTACAACTCAGGAAAAAATATGGTAAACGCTAGCACTGTGAATTTTATATTGAGAAAAGGAAGAAAAAAAAGTGAAACATGTAGGGTGCTACTGTCTACACAATTTCTTATGCTGATTGTTTTTCATATCTGAAGATTATCCCATGCAAAAATTCATGTGCTGCTTAGATGTTGAGCATAAAATAGAGGACAGAATCTTTACATGATTTTTCTCCTGTGGGCGTAAACAGATATTTTTAACTTCAGCTACCAAACAGAACTGACTGAGACAGAATTAGATTATACTTGCAACCAATACTTTTGTACCTTGCAAATACATAACAGCTGCGGTTCTCAAAGATTTAGAACTAAGTTTGTTAATATCAGTTGTTGCTAAGAGATGCATTGCCTTTAGCAGAAGAATGAATGTGCACCCACATACTAAGTGGATCGATGTAACTAAAAGTTAGAAACTCAATACAAAATAACTCCTTTATATTACAAAAGGGCCTGAAAATATTTTATTGTGGGAAAAAAACCCAGCATTATTGCACTTTGAATTCATCGTGAGTTCTGTTGACTTGCCTCCTCACAGAAGGTGTGTTCAGTGATGACATTTTTAAAAATGAAGAATGATTCAAAATCACATTGAAGACTATAACTCAATATAATTCTTGCAGGAGACTCAAGATATTAAACCATTAAACCACAAATTTTTAGTATCTAGTATTTTTTTAATGATACCACAGTCTAAAGAAGTTTGAGTCTCACTGACAAGAAGCTTACAATGGAAGATACCAGATGTTTTCATATAGTTCTAAGTATTGTAGTTACTCATAACTGTTTCATACAGCTGTGGGTACTGCATTGTTATTATCATCATTTTAACACCTGCCCTGTCATTACTGCTAGTTAATGTATTCTTCAGTTTCACGTACCTCTGCTCAGTACAGTACACTGAGTTTCCACACCCCTCTTTAGACTTCTTTTGTATTTCCTAACTTAGGTCCATAATTTATTTCTCATGTGAGATACAATTTTGTTGACAGATTTTTTCCATGTTTGTATTGCTCTCTAGAAAGATCTCATTTTAGCACATTGTGTTAAATTGCTAGACCATCTGTGTTAAGGGGGATACCTGAGTTGTAGAGGTGAATGACATAGATGGCAAGCTCTGAAAAGTCAACAGACTTCTGCCAGAAAAAAAGCACTACAAAAAATGGTTATCTATTTTCTGTGTCTTCTCCTTAATGACCTGCTGTCTGGTTTTGAGGAAAACAAACAAACAAACAACCCCACCAAAAAAAAAACCAACAAAAAAAAAACCCCCAACCCAAAAAATGCATTACAAAAGAAGAGTTTTAGACCATGTGAAAATGTTCCCTAAAAAAAGACCATCCTCACTAGGAGACAGAGTAGTTGCAGTAATGAGTACCCAGGGACTAAAGCACAACTGAGCATTAAAAATAAATGTTTTAATACTTGACAGTGCCAGAACAAAGTTTCCTGATATCAAATTAGCAAAAATTGCTTGTGATGATTATGTATAAGATATAGGTAGATAAACATTACTATATGGATGGAAAATTTGAGGAAAAAAATTAAGTAACTTGTGCAAATCCCCAATGATCAGCAGTGCTGACATTTTTAATAAAATTCAAGTAACTCTGAATTCCCAGTCTGTATTCTCTGCATGACTGTCCTGATGTTTGGGGTTGTTTTGTTTTGTTTGTTTGGGGTTTTTTTTTGTTTTTTGTTTTTGGTTTGGTTTGGTTTGGTTTGGTTTGGTTTTGCTGTCGTATGAATGAAACTGCTTTTTCTCCTTGGGGATAGTCATTATTTTGAAACAACCCTCCCTTTCCCTGCCACCTGTTAGTTATCTCTTGGGGAAAAAAGTGAAACTCCAGCTGTGGGAACACAGACAGGGCTCTGTCTTGTTCTAAGAAAATCGCTTCAGGAGAAAGATCGATGAATGGTTATGAAACTGCAGAGTGGATTCTGACCCACTGCAGAGTCACTCCGTGGCATGGCTCATAGCAGATAAGCTAAGGAAAGTAATAAAATATAGGTTCTTGTGCCCAAACAGCAGATGGTCCCAGATAACTCTCAACAGCAGATCCCGTAATGAACCACTGCTTCCTATATCAACACTGCTAACATTTTTCACTAAACATTTCCCCTCCGACTTGGCTAGTTCAAGGGCTCAAATACCTAAAGCCTGGATTTTGCTGCAGCTGTGTTGACCTTCTGGAAGTGGCCACTGTGCCAAAATACCACATGTTGAAGTACACACAACTTTGCATGTGGAAAAGACCATATTAAAATTCTGTCCAATTATGGGTTACAAACTGGATGTAATGAACATACCGAAAGACTCTGTGGGTAGAAACTTGAGGGTAGCTGCTCAAAGAGCTTTTGAAGTGTCAGAAATATGAGAGAATTCTTAGCTGAACCATACTGCAGTCACACTATTATCGTGCCTTCAGCTGAACTACTTCAAGCAGAAAACTGGAAGATCTTGTAAACTAAGCAAGGTTATCTTGAGTCAACCCCTGAATAGAAAATGTATGTGCTGTCACAGCTGGTGCCGGCAATTCATTAGATAGCTTCCCAGTGTGCCTGAAGGAAGCAGAACATAACTGGTTGTTAGACGACGCTTGATGCTGCAAATGCCTTCATTTGGGTAAGACTGGTAACAAAACAACTTTTTGTCCTTAAATATCATGCAATGCATCTCATGGATATAGCTTTTATACACAGTTGGAAGCAGAAAAGCAGGGTATCTCTCAGGGTGTCATGGGACAGCATTCCAGTTCAGGGAATTTTTCAGCACTTTTTGGAGCTCTTTGTTTTACATCCTACTTTTCCAGCCACTTAGATCCGCAGAGAAAAGGTGGCAGAAGAAAGCCTGAACTGATAATTTGTAGTAGCTCTCACTGTTAGCTCCCTGTGTGATACTCTTATTACACATTATGAGTGCCTGTAAATACAACTTCACTGCCTGAAAATATCGAGACTTGGATTGCTCCTACCAGATTTTAGGCATTTAGAATCATCAAGGGCAATGGAAACGGGCACCTCTAGTCTATCCAAAGCCCAAAATGCACTTTGAGACTACTGTACGATGAACTCAAGAGTTATAGAGGAAGACTACTATGGCCTTCCAAAGAAAGAATAAAGCCCTCTTTGTTTTCCCAGGACGAGTGGCTAAATATTAAGCTGACTGAATCTGGCCTCTGGATGTGTGATAAGAACATGAGAACTGAATGTGAAGGAGATCTTGTACTTGAAATTCAGGCCAGGTATTTTGTTCACGTGCCCATGTGAATTCCCTCTGCAAACAAGTGCTTTGCTATTACCTTGAGCTCCCTGCTTCTTATATTCATGTTTATTCTTGTATAAATTATAAGCATTTTGAGACAGGAATGATTATTTTTCATTAATATGGCCTCTGACGAGCCTTATCACCCCCAGTATCAGGCTGCTGGTAGCTAACAGCATTCCCAGCCTCAGCACTCCATGAACCACAAGGCTGCTGGCCCTGGTTCTCGGGCTGGCGGGGTTTCTTGACCTTTGCAGGCTCCTCGAGCACCGGCGCCTGCCCTCCTGCACCTGGTAGGGCGTTGCGAGCTCTGTGGAAGCCAGGCGCCTACAGCAGCACCCGTCCTTCGCGCAGGTGGGCTCAGTAGCCGTGACTCCTTCCGGAGGCCTCTTGAGGGAAGAGCTACACAAACGCGGGGAACGCGAGCGTGTGACCTCAAGTGCCTGATCTAGTCCAACGTGTGCTATGCAGTTCATTGAAATCCTGTGGGCTTTAGAGTTAATAATTCACCTTTCACTTTCCATTTTCAAACAAGGTCTTTATTTGCATGGAGCAGGGTGAATTAATCATAGAACTATAGAACGGTTTGGGTTGGAAGGGACCTTGAAGACCATCTAGTTCCAACCCCCTGCCATGGGCAGGGACACCCTCCACTAGACCAGGTTGCTCAAAGCCTCATCCAGCCTGGCCTTGAACACTGCCAGGGATGGGGCATCCACAGCTTCTCTGGGCAACCTGTGCCAGTGCCTCACCACCCTCTCCGGGAAGAGTTTAACCACATCATTTGCAACTGTTTTGACTACTGTCCCCTGGCCTGTGTGGCAGGTGAAACTGTGACCGTCGCACACGTTTCTTACGACAAGGGCAGAAGGCCCGCCAGCTCTCTCCCCTAACACCTTTATTTGTGCCTGGCGGTATCTATAAAACCAGAGTGAGCTTCGAGGCCGGGCAGGCGCTGAGTGGAGGGGTGCCATGACGGCGGCGGTCCCGGCACGTAAGGGGTTAACAGCACCGGCGCGCGGCAAGATGGCGCCGCACCGCCTTCGCCCCCGCCCCTCGCACCGGGCACTCGCGCGGCGCCGGGCAGCGCCGTTGTCGCGCGGTGATGAGTCACCGCCAGGGGCGCGGCGGCGCGGAGCGCGGCTCGGGGGCGGCGGCGGCGGGCGCGGGGCGGGCGGCGCTGCTGCTGGCGGCGAACATGGCCGGCGTTGCCGACGCCGCTGCCTCCGCCGCCGCGCCGGGCAGCGGCGGGGACGGGCGGCGCGGCGGAGCCCAGGAGCAACAGGACAGCGTTCGGGGGGAGCCGAAAACTCTCTGGGGGAGCAGCGAGCTGCGGCCGCCTGCCGCCGGCGGCCCGGGGCAGCCGTCGCCGCAGCAGCGAACGGAGACGCTGGGCTTCTACGAGAGCGACCGGGGCAGGAAGAAGAAGAGGAGCCTCTCGGGTGAGGGGCGGCGGTGGGGCGAGAGGCCTCCTTCCGCGGGCCGAGGCGGGCGGAGGGCAGCGAGGGCCGCCGGGATGGCTTGGTCCTCCCGGGAGACCGGGGTGGTGGTGTTCGGGGCGGGCGGCGCCTCCGGGGCGCGCCGCCAGCGCTGGCTCCTCACGGCCCGGCCCGGCCCGCCTGAGGGGCCGGTGCCTGAGGCGGGACAGAGGGCGCCGCGGCCGCCCGCTTGTGCAAACTTCGGCGAGCGACTTCAAAAAGTGCGCCGGGAGCTGGCAGGCCTGGGGAGCGGCGTCCCTCCAGCGCTCCGGGAGCGGGCGGGGAGGGTCCCCGCCGGCTGCGCTGCCCCTTCGCTCCCTGCCCCTCAGTTTAGTCAGCGAGCTCGGCCGTGTCGGCGGAGTAAAGCCCCTCGGCGTGAGGAGTTGTGTCCCGGCTTCCCACAGGAGTATGGCCAGGAAGGGGAGCGGGGGCGGTGACGTCCCTGAGCCCTGTCACGCAGCATGAACTGGGAGTCGGCAGGAGGTTTTTAAACGACACGGGCACCCTCCACGGAAGTGTTAGACGCTGAAGTCGAAACTAAGGTTGTTAGGCGAGATACCTGCCAAGGCGTGACGGCGGCCGGCGCCTCGCACAGCGGTTTCTGAAGGGGAGCAGGGCGGCTCGGGGCTGGCCCCGCTCTTTCCTGAGCCCCACGGGCCGGGGGGGCTCTGGGCTCGCCGGACTTAACTGCTCAAGTACGAGAGATGCTCCGTCGTCTCAAGGGGTCTTGTTACATACGCACAGCTATGAGTGCAATAGTCTTTGCCTCTGGTACTGAAAATAACGTCCTGTTAGAGCCTTCAAGTGGTATTCGGTTTGTTAGAAGTTTTTTAAATGTATTTTACTAACTGAGGATTTTGTAGGGAAAAATAAGGGAAAATGTCGCTGCCTTTGTGATCTAATCATAGAATGGTTTGGGTTGGAAGGGATCTTAAAGACCATCTAGTTCTAACGCCCCTGCCATGGGCAGGGACACCCTCCACTAGACCAGGTTTCTCAAAGCCCCATCCAGCCTGGCCTTGAAGACAGCCAGGGATGGGGCATCCACAGCTTCTCTGGGCAACCTGTGCCAGTGCCTCACCACCCTCTCTGTGAAGAATTTCTTCCTGATATCTAATCTAAATCTACCCGCCTTCAATTTAAACCCGTTACCCCTTGTCCTGTCACTACAGGCCCCTGTAAAAACTTGTGTCACCCCCAGCTTTCTTGTACAATCTGCAGCTATACTTACATCTACACTTTAACTGGTTATCAGCCACTGTAATTTTGAAAGTAGCCCTGCCTTTTTTGTAAAAGTTGTTGCTCAGTGTGACAAGGTTGATTTAGTGTTGGTACATTTATAAATAAGATTTTTAGTGCCATATTCTTAATGGAGTGGCATGCTGAAAATTGGAAAGTGCTCAAAGTGGTGTTGAAATGGCCAGGCTTTCTGCCTCAGTGTTGGCTTGAATGTGATACTGCAGGTCTTGTCAGTTACAAAAAAGAGGGGGGGAAAAAAAAAGGAGAAAAAATAGGACTTAGGTTTTAACTTTAACAATTTAATGCTTTCCTTCTAAGTTTGACAGGTGCTGTGTCAGTGTGTCTGACAGTTATGTCCTAGGACGTGCAGCATCATTGACTGCAGTTCTGTGGTGGTGATGAAACTGATGTAATTTCTGTAGTTGTAAGGAATTGGCTTGATTGTAGTATTCTAAATTGCTTTGCGGTGGAAAAAAAAGAATGGTCACAATAGCTGCTGATGTTCCTGAAAGACAGCTGAAAAAATAACTCTCTAAAACGTAAGGAAATTGTTACTTGGGTTTGTGTGAGGAATTCCTAACTGTGTTTCACTAATTGATTTTATATGTAAAAATAGTTAAAAGTCATTGATGCTTTGTGATTCTTCAGGCCAAGAAAACATTAGAATCTAAAGAACAGGCTTCTTGATAGAGCGACTAAAAATTCTAACTCATAGTAGCGATATATTATGTAGTAGACAAAAGTAAGGCTTTTTTCACAGTGGTAAAGCAGGACCAGTACTCTACAGAAAATTCGTTTAGAGGAGAAGGAAGTAATTTTTTCAAGTTTTTTAAATTATGGTGCTGTTTTCTCTTGATTGATTTGACTGCTTGTGGAAGAAGTGTATATATTTAGGATTCACATGAGTGAAGTGAGTGCCTGGAACCATTACATTTAGGATTAAAGTTATTACTGTATAACAACAGAAACTTCCTGAGGCACAGTGTAGTTCGCATTTGCACAATTTTTCCTCTCCATTTCTGGTTAATGGTTATCCTTTGTGTAGCTGTGCACTGAAATATAACTTAGGTAAATAATTATCTTTTTACCTTGAAGGAATTGGTGGCCTTTCATGTTTGGAAGTTGCTTGTGCTTTTTTGTCCAGAGGTGGAGAGAGAAATGAGAATACTTTAAGAGTATGCTATCTGAACAGTTTAAACTTAGGCCACAGTCTGAAACTTTGACTGCAAAGGAAGGAAATTTGAAGTAGGGAAGGAATTTGAAATAGGACTTAGAGTGTCTACTTATTTTTTAAAAGAAGCTTTGATAGCAGAATTAAGCTGGTTTTCAAATGGTTTAATACTCTGTCCTGCCTCGGTGTTTCATGCTGTGATTTTGCTTACTATGTTTTTCCTACGGGATCAGCCACTGATCTGTTTCACAGCTGGCACAGAGCTAGGGCTGATGCTGGGTGGCAGTAAGTGCTCGGAAAGGAGGTGACTGAGTGACTGTGCTTCAGTGCATCCCCCATCACTGGAGAGATTGCTTTGCAGTCACAGTCTAGAGCTTGTGCATTGATCATCCTCAGTCATGAGGAGTGATTATTTCTTAATATCTAGGGCATGAAAGTCTAGCCAGGTGGAGGAAACTTAAAATAACTTATTTTTCAACAATAGGCCTGTGTATCAGTTTGTGTGAGTAAGGAGGGGTGGGAACAAATAGCTAATTAGTTAGAATCTTAGAATATCTCAAGTTGGAAGGGACCCGTAAATTAATCTGTGGTGGTTGCCCATATGCATGTATTTACTTTGCTGGGAACTTCAGTTGTTGGAGGTGCATCATCTTTAAGTTAGAGGAGGTGGAAGAAAATACACCTGGGCAATTAACAGAATACTTAAATTTGTATTTATACCTAAGGTTATCTCTTTTTACTTTTTTTAAAAAAGAAAGAATTGGGAAAACCAAAAAAGGTACAAGTGATGGTGTTACAAAGGAAGAGTTCAGAATGCAAGAGATCTGAACAATGATGTAGTGGTATGAACTTCTGCCTTACTTCACTGGAATGAACTTTGATTGAAACTTTACATGTAAATATTAGTTTTTTACTACTCATTAAACTACATGTTGTTTTTGCTTGCTTTAAAATAAATACCTTTAAGGCTGGCTGTGGCTTTGGCTTACTTACTAGAAGTGGATCAGTAACATACAAATCATCAAAGTCACTATCCGTGCAAGCTCAATGTAGTGCACGTTATTTAAAGCAAATCATGATTTAAATGATTAATTAACTAGCGTTCAATGAATGATATAGCTGTGGTCAGTATCAGCAACATGATAAATCACAATAGTAGACATACACAGGCTGTTCATACACTGCCACAAACTTCAAAATGCCTGTTTGTAATCCCAAGTTCTAATGGCACTCAATACACATGCCCCCCATCCAAGGCAGTGTAGGTTATAAGCACACCCGGCCTCTTTGCTTCTTTTATGCTTCTGTTTGAGCTGATTCCTTCTACTCTTCCATCTAAGGGTCTTCACAATCTTCAGTGTAGTGAATATTGACAAGCCACTGTCTCAGACAGTTTTGGGTGAACTCTTCACACATAGCATCTATACCTGTATTCCTCTCTTAACAGTAATCCAGGTTGTTTTACTGAGGGTGTCTTATGCAGCTTCTTCCTCCCCCCAAAAATGTGAAGCATTGTACTATGCAAGGTCCACCCTCACCCCCCCATCCACCCTGGCCTCTGGCTAAAATCTGAATGTACTATTTATGAGTGTGTGCTTGTGGCATGATGGTGGCTCTCTAGCCTTTCACCTCTCTGTCTGGGTAAGTGATTTCCATCTTTTGGGTGTTGTGTGAACACTGAGAGTTTCTATTTTTAAATGCCAATAATAACTGGAAATGCTGAACTTTATTGTAGCGTTGTTCTGTCGTTTCTGAGGTGTTACCAGGAGGTGGTAATGTAAGACTTTATCAGAGAGTGTCAAAGCTTAAGCTCAACATACTTGTGCTGACAGCTTGAATGTTCATAATTATAATTTCATATTTTATTTTCTTTTGCAAGATTACTCTGCAAAAAGGCTTTTTCAAAAGCCATGTGAGTGGACTAAGCATAGTCAACCTTTGGTTTAGTTACCTACAGCCACTAAAATGCACAAGACCTGTGTGGGCTTCATGGCTTTTTGGTCTTGAAAGACTTTGGTCCCATCATCAACTGATCAGCGTTCTTGTACTGTTTGTGCACTGAATCACTTGGGATCATGTATCCATGAACATTTTGATCTTACAGAAAGTTGCTCTTTATGTTAAAGAACAAGTTGCTAGTGTTGCAGAGAGAGAAAATAGTTTTTAAAAAGTCTAAAATAGAGCTTAGTAAATTTAGGAGTGCCGTCAGTACATTAAGGATTAGATCCACTCAGTATATTGTGTTCAGTGTAGCTTTTTTGAGTAATGTTTTGGACAAGTGGGATGTCTGATGAAAATGATTGGCTGAGAGAAGTAGCCTGTTTTGTTTGTTGGGAAGTAACAGGGGAATGTGAGAGCATAGGACTTGCTTCTCTTATAGCTCCTTCCATAGCAAGTTATTTGACATTCTCATTATGACCAGCAGAAACCTTCTGGGTTAGATGTGATGTAAATTAAACACATAACAGGCAACAAAAGCATAGCAGTCTTCTCTTTCGAGGTTGTGCCTGAAGTGTCTTCTGCTTATGTGTGTTCCTGAATGTAGATCTTTCGTTGCTGAGATTCATCAGTGCTGAGCTAACAAGAGGTTACTTCCTTGAACACAATGAAGCAAAATACACAGAGCGGAGAGAGAGAGTATACACATGCATGCGGATACCAAAAGAACTGGAAAAGGTGAAGTATAGTTTTAAGATTTGTTTTCATTTAGAGGGGAAATCTGTTGCATTACATTATTTAAATATTTATTTTTCAACCACTTTTTCTACTAAGAAAGATTTAAACATCTATAGTGATTAATTTTCAGTGTTAATATCTTAAACATTTGTGGTTTGGGGTTTTTTTGCCTATGTTTGCTTGTTGTTGCTAGCAACTCACATTATTAGCAGAGACAGACAACTAATTTTCAAGCCCAGATGATGACAAATTAATTCAAATGTAAAGATGTCACGATACTTAAATAGTCAAGCAAAAGACAACTTTTTACAGCAAAATAATTTGACATTAAAAAAAAAAATGTTTTAAATATTCCAGTCCTTTAAGAATACGGTGTTGAATGTGTTTCTGTCTAAGGTTTTTTGACTTAATTTTCATAGTCTTCTAGTTTGCTTCTTGCCACTGTTGACCACATCCTCCCTCTCTGTCCCCGTACTATGGCCTTTCCTGAGGTGTTCCTGCCACCTCATTTATGTCAGCTTAGATATAATTCTGGCCTTGCAGTGAGCCAATTCCAGTGCTGTAATGTAGAAGAGAGTTGTATTGTGGCTTAATTTTGATTTGGGAGGCAGCAGGGATATGCTCAAGAACAATGAGTAAGGCAGCATTGGTAATAAAGTTTGGCTAGGCTGCAGTCTAACGGTAACATCAAAAGTAGTATTGCCAAAATTCTCAAAAACTCTAGGGATGAAGTTACATGCTAGGGCTAAATCTATGTAATTTTTATTGAAGGAAGAGTCTTGTTTCACTGTTCCCCTCCCACTTCAGTCTCCCACCTTATGCACGCTGCCTGTTTTGCAGGAGCTGTGGTGCTTGTTGAACCATTCTAAGAGTTAAATCAGCTCATAATTCGGCAGTGAATGCCTCACTTTTCTTGTTCTGTTTGTACTTTGCTAGGATAGGGCACTGAATTGCTCAGCCAGTATTCTTGATAATCTAGATCCTACACAAGGTCGGAAGGAGAGCTGTATAACTTGGGGTAGGGGTAGAAAGATGAAAGAGCAGTGGAGGGGGGAGGGGAAGTAGGAATGCCTTTGTCAGCAGCACGCAGATTCCCCCTTTTCAGTATCAATTAAATTTATCCTTGGACCATGATAAGGCCTGTGTTTACAAAACTGAATTCCCAGTCAGTTACTGCAGAAAGTCACAGAATGAATGCGTTTGGGATGGACTTCTAGAGATGACGTAGTCCAAGCCCTTGCTTAAAGCTGCGTGGCCTACAATAGGTTGCTCAGGACCAGATGCAGTTGTGTTTCGAACATCTCCAAGGATGGTGTCTTCACATTCTCCTGTTCATCCATTCCAGTTTACGGTAGAGTATTCCAGTTAAGGTAGAGTGTTGGTTGAACAATATAGCAGTTCTGTCATCTACGTTGTAGTTATGTAGACTATTATGTGCCGTCTCCAAGCCACAGAAATTATTCTGAAGGATTATCACCACAGATTTCCAATAAAACCTTCAGTGTGTAAGAACAAGTCCAGGCCAAAGTCTCTTATAAATAAGGTTGATGCTGGTTGTGGTGAAATCGATGTTTTTTGCATGATAGATCAAACTTCAGTCTGTACTTCGAATATGAAAGAATATGAAACTGAGTAATAAGCAAGTAGATTTAAAAAGTGATAGCTGTCTTTTTACAGAGACATTATGAAATAAATTTCTTGGTTCTTTGTGTGGGCTTAGTCCGGGTTAGGATACGTACTGGCTATGTCAAATCACATCATACTAGTTTAAAAAATTTGAAACAGTATGATGATGAGCACCTAGAAAGCAAACTAACTAGTGTACTGATCATCTATTTCAGGAATCGCTTGACTGCGATTCAAAAGTCTGCTTAAGTGAAATAAAGCATGTGAGACACTAGGAAAGAAGAGAAGAAGTTTTGTAATGGCTTGTATTGTGTACTACCTGATAGTATAATTACATACTAGGAATGAAAATCATAATGAAGTAGAGTGAGAATAAACTGGAGTAAATTTGTCAAAGCCTAATCTCAGGAGATTTTCTTTAACACGCACTTATTACATGTGCATGATTTTAGAGTGGGGGATGATGTTAAAAGGGTAGCAGTAGGGGTTTTTTTTGTTGTGGTTGTTCTGAATACTCCTTTTATATTTAGAGAAGCTGGAGAATTTGCAGTATAAACGCTACTTCCATTGGAGCTTTTTTGTGCAGTTTCAGTGGAAGCTCTTCATTGTAATAGGTTATTTATACTAAATGAAAAGGTGGTCCCTATTCCTGCTGTCTTAAGGGAGCACTTGTCGACTGATCTCAAAATTTAACTTTGCTCTTTTGCTAAAATATAGTTATAATGATGGAAAAGCTATGTAAGCTTTTCTCTTAACTCCTCAGTATCTGAAACCTAGCAGCAAAAATAATGTTTACCAAAATGAGCGGAAGGTTCAGTGCTGATTATATTTCAGTGGTGCATGTAAGTGTGCAAGAGGTGGTGAGTGGGAAGGCATATTGAAAGGGAGGTAGGCTGTGCACATGTACACACAGCTTTACATTTTTTTACTAAAGTTAAAAACATTAACTTCCGTAACCTTAGAAGAAAGTCATCACTGGAAAATGAGCTATAGTTATATCCCAGTGGAATTCATCTATTCAATAAAGTCTGTGTTCAGTGAGCCGTAAGAAGTCTGCAAAAGCCTTTGCTGCTCCGACCTTGTGGTGCAGAACTTTTGCTGAATAGTCTTCCAAGTGCATAGCACGTTATTTTTCTTGCAGTTCAGCTGATTGAACCAGTTGAGAGTATTGTGCTTATTTGATTAGTCTTATGTAAATGTATTTTTCATAAATAATACAGTTCTTTATAAACTTTTTGTAACTCTTTATAAACAACTAACACAATTCTGTTTTATTTTTGCAATTTAGTTGATGTTTTTTGGAATCTTTTTGTGCCTGGATGCTTTTCTCTATGTATTCACCCTGCTTCCTTTGAGAGTTTTTCTGGCAATGTTCCGGTTCATCACTTTGCCTTGCTATGGCTTACGGTAAGTTGATTCAAGAGAAAGGTGTTGATACCTTTAAATAATGTTTCTCTGTTTATCCATGTGCTTAATTTTATGGTACTTCAGTGCTGTTTGAACAACTAATGACTTCTTCCACTGTAAAATAGAAGTTTTGGTCTAAACTAGCCAAAGCAAAGGTGTGTGTGGGACCTTTAAACTTTGCTGCTAGTCACTAACTGTCATTGTTGTTGCCTTCAGACGCAACAGTTTGATAACAGCACCACTTAGGCATATTCAGGTTAGTAAAGGACAGAAATGTAACCTTACTCTGTAGATTTGTTCTTTTAACTAACATATATTTGAACAGTGTTTTAAGATTTCCTAGACTTGAGTTAATGACTTGGCTCTTGTCTTTTGATAGACTCTGATATTGAAACGAATGTTTGATTTTTATTTTTTTTTTTACAATAAAAATTTTCCTTATTTCCATGGTAAACTTGGCCCACAGGATCCCTATATAAAATGTTATTTTCTTTCAAAGAATCTTAGAGTAATTGGATGGGACTGACTAATCAGAATAATATTAAGAAATTTTAGATCTTAACCCCTTGCTTTTTTGTTCCGATTAATACTAAGGAGAAGTTGCTAATCCTTAGGATTTTTGGTTTGCCTTTCTGGCATAGGCATCAAAAACTTTATAGAATTAATTTCCTTCATAAAAGTAGCTACTTCATCGTAAAGCTGATTATGAAAGCCTTAAGTGTAACCTAAAAGAAAAGGAGTATTTGAATTGATGTTATAATTTTTCCATGAATAAATAAGGACTTCAAGTTTGGGGAAATCCAGAATGAAAGTTATAGAGTTGATCTATGGTAGCTGATTTTTTTTGGTTGTTTGCATTTGCATTATTAAGTCTCTTGTATGTGAAGTGCTTTTAGATGCGTAGTTTAGAATGTGTGTTCTAATCAGAGCAAATGCTACTCTAGTTGCAGAAGAAATACTTTAAAAGCATAGTCTTAAGTTGAAATGTCTGTACTTCAGTGATGTTTAATATAGGCACTAGGTGGCAGTCTCTAATATTTTATTGTGCTGTTAATTTTGAGCTGAATGTCAGACTTTCATTATGTTGAGTTTTCAAACCTGTGTAAAAAGTGACAGCTGTTTAGTTTTAGCTGGATGACAAGTCAAATTATGTGCCTATTTGTAATTATCTGTATGGATGCTATTGCTATAATAAAATTAATAGGTAATGCAGGTAAATGTAATGCATTTTAAGTTATCATTTCAATCTAACCTTTTTCTGTTTAAAAAGTATTCTTCTTTGTTTATAAACTCAGCTTTGCTTTTGACAAATAAGTTTTCTGCTCTTCTGAAATTACGATTAAAATATCTGAAAGACCGGTTGCTGAGTTTGGGTGTTGTTCAGTACCAAGAAAGCGAAACTGAAAGTACCATATACACTCACGCATACATGTGTATGTATACGTACATGCACCTGCAGCGTAAAAATTAAGTCTGTTTGCTTGACAGTGTTTTTACTGTGGGAGGCAGGATAGAATCCAGTTTCATATATTCAACTTGACTATGTTAACTGCAAAGTTTTATCAGGTAAGATGCAGTGAACTGAGATTATCTTGAGTGAAGAAGGCTTTGTTTTTGTAACAACGACGGAAGCAATTTCTTTTGTCACAGTTTCCTCTGATGTTTATGGAATTTATTTCCCTAGAATCTCCTAAATTGTTTACTACTTGAGGCTTTGTCTAATTCATTAATGTTTTAGGGTTGGTGGCTTTTAACTGGAGGGATCGCAATTCATGTTTATAGTATGTAATGGAACTTTTTCAGATGTCATGATTTTTATTTCCAAATATTCAGAGCCTGCACTTTGATTTTTGGGGGGTTTTATTATTATTCTAGTTATGTTGATTTGATTTGTTATGGGGGGAAAAAAAGGGGAGGTTTTCTTCTAGCTCAGGAAATATATCGTTATGTGATTGTTCCAAAATAGAGTTCAATAAGAAACACATCTGTAATTAAAAAAGGTACTTACAAAGCAGGTGGCTCTTTATCTTTTACCTCACTCTTCCTCACAAATGTCAAGTAAGTGTTGAGAGGCATGACTAGTTATGTGAACCTGCCACATCATATTCCATTCTGTGTAGTAAATAAAAGTGCTCCTCCCTTCATCTTGACTCTTTTCTCAACATCTCAGTGAAGTGATTGAGCAGTGAGTATCCAGTCTCCCTTCCAGTTTACCCTTAATTTAATTTATTTCCTTATAACTCTTTCTGCCCTTTTCAGTGTAGAAAAAGATTATATTACCCATTATTTCTTTAAAACACTAAACCCACATTCTACGTAAGGTGGGCTAATTCCTGTCTATGGTGTTGGGTGCAGTGCTTACATATAGGAGGAGTGCTTTATAGCCTCTTCCACATGTTCTAGTATTCTGTTCTAGAGAGCTCTGAAAGGGAACAGACTAATGTATCTTAAATTTGTTTCCTTTTTCTCCCTAAACAGTGTAACTGCTTCAGTTTGACTGCTAAGTCATCACTCCTTATCGCTTGATCTTTTCTTTCGAGTAAATTTCATTCTGTGTATTTGTCAGAGCTATATTGGTGTTAACATAGCTGTTCTAGAGAGAAACTTTAAAACTTAGAAAACTTCAGTCAGAAGAATCGTAGATTCTGTCATTAAGTAAGCTAAACTGCTGCTTAAATTGCTGCGGTCAAACTCCAGAGGCTGAGTCATCAGATTGGTGGTTTTGACAGGTGCAACTTCATTACTGCTATGCTCTGTGAATAGCAGGGTGCTCTTAAAAAATTAACAAACACTTCACAAAACTAAATTAAATCTTCTGAAATACAAAAAAAAAAAAAAAAAATCAGCTCTACTGTATTTTCTTCTAAGCCATGGAAAGAAATGTCCTAAATTGTTCTATTCAAATAATGCAAATGACTCTCATTTTATTAAAATCTTCTTTGACAACATAAAAACACAGACTTGGCTGTAAAAACAAATCTGAGGTAGAGAGAGAAGTAATCTGGTGGAGTTCTCTTCAGAATTGCAGTCCTTGATGCTACAGCATCCTGAAACTAACCCTGCCCATGGCCGAAAGGTTTGTTTTCCTTTTACAATTCATTCAGAGATTCTGGGCAGATTATTATCTGTGCTTGCTTTTGAAACACTTCTGTAGAGCTAACATTCTGTTTTTCTTGACAATATGTTGCACACCAATAAAAGCTCTTGCGGGAATGTGGAAAAGCTCTTCCGTATTATTTGAAAAACTCTGTGATATGGAAGCTGAAATTGTATGTTAGTGGAACTCTGATGGGACTGTGGATTTAATTGCACTTAAAGGCACTTGACATCTTGTCCATAAAGCAAGTAATGACTTGTTACAGAAAGTGAGACTTCTTTTTTCCCCCCTCCAAATTCTAGTTTTCTCAAGAAAATACAGAAGTCGATTATGACTTTTCTTGTATGTGAAGATTGGTTGACACAATCTTTACACTTCTTCCATGTGGAAATAGA
This sequence comes from Rhynochetos jubatus, assembly GCA_027574665.1. NCBI lineage: Eukaryota > Metazoa > Chordata > Aves > Eurypygiformes > Rhynochetidae > Rhynochetos > Rhynochetos jubatus. Next base: position 57,634,674 of record CM050651.1, on the reverse strand, counting down.
TAGAGATTATAAACGTGTTCTGGTTTTCTTTTACTCTGCTCTCTTTTCCCTGAAATAAATGAGCTTAGGTCCTGTCAGCAATGACATCATAACTTCAGTTGTATTAGATGTACTTCTTAAAATTCTCATTGCCCTCATGTGAAATCATAAATTTACACTTTTTAATAGGAAATAAATAGAACAGCATTACTTCAAGAAAGCAAGCCATCTCAGGAAAAAAACCAACCAAACAAAACCCCAAACCAAATAAATACACTGGCATTCTTACTATGGACATTATTTCTTTATTCATACTGTCAGGTTATTAAATACATTTCAACCTCTGTTGCACATCTATTCCCAAGTGTAATTTTTTTTTTCTGCTAAGAGCTGTAACTGTTAAATACATAAACTTCCTATTATCTGGTTAAGTTCACTGAGAAAGTAGCGCACCTGTCCACCAAAACGTGTGGCTTTCTAACAACCAGAAAAAGGCAGGTGCATTCAGTATTCTCTGCAGTGAACTCTCAGATCAAATACTCCTATCTCCTTTCCATAACAGTACATAGTGTAGCAACATTACAACCTTCTCTTTCTTTCTTTCTCGTAAATCAGACCGAAGGGAAGAGCACTTTCACTTCCTTTATAGGATGGAATGTGGTGTCACAGGGATTCCTCCTTGGTGAGTAAGTCCTGATTTTCTTTTTCCTTCTGTGCTGTCAGCCAAATTCACACATCTGCATGTGATCAGTAAAAAGGCTGATTACAAATGAATAGTACAGCTAAATTTACAAACACACTTCAAAGGATAAACCAACACTTAGTTTTAATAACCAACACATGACATTCAGTGCTGTTCATGGTAGGTATATTTTCATATGTAACTTCGCTGTGGAAGTAGGTTGTGTTCGTAACAGATTTAAATGATCTTTTACATACAATGCCTGTGGACCAGTTTGGCCCAGTTTAAAAAAGGGTATCTTGGGAAAAATTATAGCCCCTGCTGAACTTAGCTTATAGTGCCTTAAGCTTTTCTACGTTTATTCCAAGTAATGCTTTAGTCAGGTTCATAGTTATATTATTGTGTATTTCAAGCAGGTGTTTTTTGTGATGTTTAACATGAATTTTGGAGTTCTGAAAGTTCATTGCCAAGTATCCTAGTATTAGACTTGAAGCTGATTTTCTGTGTAATAAAATACAGCACTTTAGCATATGTTCATTTACTGACTTCACTTACAGTTGATTCTGTTATTAAAAAATAAAAGCTTGATGAAAGCTAATTGTAGTTGCCACTTAATTTGAAACCTCATTTTTTTTATTTATTTTGAGACAGCTCTCATCGAGGCCTAACAGCAAGGTTGGTTTTGTTTCATTCTTAGCATGGTCTCGTGCTGTGTTGTGTGCATGTAGAGCCTTTTTATTGTTTGAGAAACGAAGTGCCATCTAATCTTGGCAAACTCAGCTTTCCTAGAATTAATTTGGGACATATTTTTGTCAGCACTTAGTCTGTATATCTCGTAATTTCACAAAGTGAAGTCCTGTGTATTGTAAACTGTCTCTTTAAAAGAAGTCTCAAACTGGATATCAGATTTGATCAATAGCTTTTCTTCCTGAAGCCAAACTTAGTTCCAAATTTGAGCATAATTTATTGTTGTGGTTTAACTCTATCCCAGCCAAAACCAGCACATGTAGGAAAACATTTCCAATAGATCGCTTTGTGCATTTGGAAATTTCTTATTGTGTAGCTCTGTGGGCAGGTATGACCTTCAGACAAACTTGCTCGGGTTTTGTGTTCACCAGCATCTTTGCTTAGTACGTTAGCAGGAAAACATCCCTTTATGTGTTAATCTGATCATTCTTGATAACATTTCATATATGATTAGATATTTACAATACCACAGTTCATTAATGAAGGGTACATTGGAGTATTAAGACTTTGATCAAGACTAAATACCTACATGTAAAGCCAAGTCCCACAGTTCAGCTTCCATATAAGTATCTGTGCTGTAAAAATGAAGGAAGAGAAGATATCAAAACCAAACTTTAAATGGACCACTATTTCAATAATTATTAATACATTATTAATTAATGTAAACTTCCTAGGTTGTCTTACTATTTCAAAGTGTTAATATTGAATAAATAATTCAGTTAGGAAAGATTTTCTGTAAAATACTTGCTCAAACTTGTAACCTCAGTGCTAAAACATTTCCTCTGCATTGTACGCCAAACAATAAACCTATGAAAAGGTTTTTTAGTAGTATGAAGTACAATAACACTTGTAGAAATAATACTATCTTAAGAGTTCATAAATGTATATGTCTGCAGGTGCTTAATTTCATTGTTTTATTGAAATATCTGTCTAAAGCATTATTGCAGGGATACTGTAGTCATATTTTTAAATTACTCTGTGACATCAGTATTGGAAATTTTGTGTGTGCTAACTGAAGGAGTAATTGTTCAGTGTAATCTGAATTATTTGGATGAGACTGTACTAAAGTAACTAGTTAAAAATGTAGGTAACTGAAATTAAACAAGAAAATTGTGTTGAATTCTTTTTGCTTTAAAAAAAATCAAACCCCAAACAACTCTACAAGGTGACTGGAAAACCATATGTAATCAGGCTAGTGAAGAACTGACAAGCAGCGTAAAGTGTGAAAGACAACAGTAAAGAAGTCATATGATAGCATATGACAGTCTGTGCAGAGTTAAGTTTAAAATATTATGTGCAGGGTGCTTATGCATCAGATGCTAAAGCAATTAACTACTCAGACAAGTATACTTGTCTACAGATTACTTTGTATACAATATAGTGAAAACATTGTTCATTTGCAGCCACAGTTGCTGAAAAGCATACTGTAGATAATGTTAGTGCTTTTTTTACACACTGAGAACAAATTCTTCTTTGTGCTGGGGTGCATTTTACGTTCTAAATGGTTTAACCATTTTAAATTCAATAAGCAAGGCCTATTAAACCAATTAACACCCAATCTTTATTTTTTCAGAAGTCAGTTAAGCAAACTTGTGCGTTAACTACTTGTGGTTTCTAACATTTAAGCCAAATGTCAGTAAGCTGTGATTCATTTTTAATAAAGCTCTACTTAATGCTAAGTAACTTTAATTGTGCAGCTGCTGGAACAAAAGAGGGAATGGTGGGGTAGATGCCAATACACCGAAAGCTTTGGGCAGTTTTGCTCCTTTAATAACCAAAAGGAAAAACTCTGTGAAGTCTGACATGCTGTTCAGTTGAACCAGTCACAAACTGTACATATCGGCACTGGACATACGTATGGTCATAGCCCTCATGAATGATTGAACCGAGTGTTCCTCAGCCAGTACATGGAGCATGAACTCTGACTGCTATATGAGATGTGGATCGTGGCCTTTGGAGGGGAGGACATACACAGATCTGGTTGTTTTCTAAACAGAGGAAATACTCGGATTCATACTTTCTAAATGTGTTTCAAGGTGGACAAATCATAAGCTGGAAAGTTTGAAGGATGAGTATTAAGCCTTGAGCTTATGAATTGTGTTGAAATAAGTAACTTTTTTCTGTAACAGACCCATTTTCTGAATTCCTACTACTTGGTTGATGTCAGTTGGTGCACTGTATAATTTTTGCCTTAGTTTCACTTTCGACTGCCTCACACACTGCGTGATAAGCATTAAGCTTGGCATTCTTCTCCTTTCGTTAATTGACTGGTCTGAAACAGACACATGCTGTGGTAGAATAGTAGTAAGACTTGCGCACCGCTTTCTTAAATTAAAACGAATAATAAACTTGTATATCCCCTTAAGCATGCGTTTGTATAATTATATTATTTGGAGACACAAGGGTTTGTTTCAGTGGAGATTTGCTGTCAATTAGTAGATGTAATGGTAAATGTACCCAAAGGCTGAGGAGTTTGAACATCTTGTTAAGTACATGCTGTGGAATATTGAAGTCCCTGTATGTGGTTTTTCTATGTTGTCTTAATTTGCTAGTTCCTGTTACAGTGTGAGAGAGTTTGTAGAGAAATACTTGGATTTTCACTCTGAGTCCATGCAGATTGAAGGATCATCTCATGTTCAGTGTACTCAGCAGTAGTAATAGTAAAGCAATACAAGATTTTATGTAGCAGATAGTAGAAAGAATGGATGAGACTTACTCTTTGCTATTAAGGTACTTTGATGTTTGAAGAAATTAATTTAAAAATTTCATTCCTTAGTACTGTACGCTGTACAGGTAAACTTGGGAACTGGAGGATTAGCATAATGAAGCCACTTGTAAAATTCTGTAAAGTCCATCTTGTAGAGCATGATTTAGAGTAAAAAAGTTGGAAGTAATAATGGAATAAGGGCAGAAAATAATTAGGTGAAAAGACAGAAATCATGTGTCTTAATAAGGCACATTTGAAGGACAGTCCAAGTGCCCTGAATCCATGTATTTACTGATTTGAGATGTGAAAGTTGTAATTTAAATTCCATTCAGCTGTGTAAGCAGCCAAATTGTGAAACAATTCACATAACATTTTGTGGAATCCAGTAGGATATTAGAGGAACCACATCTTGCACAAAGGCTCACATGATACTGTCTTTTAAAAACAGAGTTCACTAAAGCCAGGAAAGTGTTAATATTTAATTCACTTCTGCAGCATCACTGTATGCCTGGGATAGCTTTGAAGGAAAAGACCAATTGATTTCTATAGGTAGATTCTTTTCCTTGCTATTTTGTAACCAGAATGATGAAATATAAAATAAGATAGTTGTACTCTTTATTGTTGTCATTTTCTCAACCATGAGAAAAAGCACCCATAACTAATTTTCATGTGAAATCTTTCCTTCTGTAGTCTCACAACTTTATGCACAACTGTAAACATACAAAGTATTTTGAAATGAACTAAGCTGTTTTAACTTCTCATATTTTTGGTCACTGATTTCCAGAGTTGTACAGTAGCTCAGAATTGTCTAGTTATTACCTCTTGGCTCCCTACTTTAAAATGAGATATTGAAAGTATGTGCTATGCTTTGTATTTCTTGTTTGTTTCTTGACCTTTGTACAGTTCTCATAGCTTGGCTGATACTGGCTTTCTTCTTCGTATTTTTGGGGGGGGGGAGGGTTTGAGACTGTAGTACTCATGGTGCAGATGAATAGAGCATTATGAATTTGTCTGTTATATTAATCACAGGGCCTGACTACTTAGTGCTCAAGATTGTTCTGAAAGTGCTTTCCAGTATTGGCACTCAGTAGTTACTGGAGACAATAAGTACAAACGTATATTGGGAAAAATGAATGCGGAAAATGTAATGTGTGTGATGGGTGGGCTAAGACTTTATGGCAGGCATAAAATCACATCAACCTGTGTGTGTTTATATGTATTAAACAGTTTAATGGGAAGGATAGGAATGACTTGTGACAAATACAGATTGTACCAGTGTCAGCCTGATCATAGAAAGAAATTGCAATGTTCAGTTTTCACTGAACACCGACTACGTAATTCCTAACTGCAGGCTTTGCAGTTAGTTCTGTGTATTTGCTAAAAGGTGACAAAGCATTAGTCTTAAATCAAGTAAATGGACTCCTAGTAGGTGTAGGAAATAATTATCCTTATCCCATATTATATTCAGAGCCACACCTCAAGAATACTTTTGTAAATATTAGTAGCCAGAGCAGAAGAGGATTCTGCAATAAAAGTGCTTCTGTGGATTTATGCTGTAATCATAGAATCTTTTAGGTTGGAAAAGACCTTTAAGATCATCAAGTCCAACCGTTAACCTAACACTTGGTCAACCTCTCTCAATCAGAAAAATGTTAGTTGCAGAACATAGATTACTTGCCCAGTCAATATGAAGGGATCTCTTCTTAGTGTATGATGAAAGAACACTGAAATATATTTTACATGCCAGGATCTTCTTATTCTTTTCACATTCTAGAAAGCAGATTTCTGTACTCAGCCTTTTCAATAATCCCTTGTACTGACTAGGAGTTAGAGATGCTGATGGTTCTGTCATCAAACTGAGTAAATTGAAACTGAGGATATTTTTGTGACTTCTTTTAAAGGTCTGCTTTGAAGAATTTGTCACCACATTACTGTTGGTTCTGCTTTTCATGTGGATGAAAAGAAGTTATTGCACAACTTGGAATAGAACAGTAATATTAGAGTGTATTTTTAGTTAAAATGTCAGAAAAAGAGTGCTTACTGCATTTTTTTCTAGGTATACAGACTACTAAATCCAAGTCACTTTGAGAGGTAGAATTCTCTAAAAGCATTATTATGCTTTTAGCATTCAAATTTAAGCTATTCCAGAAAAGCTTAATTCCTGTAAGGCACAGTAATCAAGTGTAGTTGATCTGACCCTTTTGGGCAGCCTTTGAATTGAATTGTAGTGATACTCAGTTTGTTCTGTAAACAGCACGTTATCAAAAAGTCTTCATCTTTCCCACATATATGTTGCTGTGTGCAAGTTTGGAAACACCTTCATATGGTATTATGCTCCTGAGTTAGTTTTTGGAGTTGAGACAGTCTTTAGAAGAGTGGTTGTGCTCTTGATTGTGTGTACTCTGTTCTTAGAGTTTGTATTACTCCATGATGCTATCTGCTTTCACATCAGCTTCTCCTGAATTGGTTTTCCTTAAATGAATCATACTGATGAAAACCAACACATGCAGAAGAGTGATAGGGTTAACAGTATAGAGTAACTTTGACTTGGGACTGTACTGGTGGTTAAGAATCTTTATTTGTAAGCCAGAAAATCTTTAATGTGATAATTTTCAGTCTGTATTGATTTGTGGACATCAAAGCATTTTCCTGTGAGAATCTTTCTAGACTGCTTCAGAAACTTCATGAACAGGTTCTGCTTACTAGTACATTTCAACACGAGACCATCCCATTGTAAAAATTGGTACCTTGCCAAGCTTAAAGTATAGGCTTTTCAAGTGGGGTGTCTCTTTTGCTAGTCAGGTTTTCTCTACCAGGTACTTACTACTTCTGTAATGATAAGGTCGGTATTGTCTGGAAGAATGAAGATACTCATTTTCTGAGTAACAAAGTCTGATTATCTTTTTCAAATGCTGGCACTACTGATATGGAGTAATAATACCTTTACCACTTTACTCCACAACATAGATTGGAATATGTGTGTTGGCTGTGGGACTCGTGCTGAAATGACTCAGAGTACACTTCAAAAATTGAAGTAGGTTAGAGAAAAAGGAACATGCTGTGTTACTCAGCCTATGAGTGGCAATCATAATCATTGTCTTGCTTAAATCCCATAAATGTTTCAATATATACTAATATATTTAGACAAGTGTAATCATTTAAGTCAGTTATAGTTAAATAGAGCAATAAACTTCTAAAATGGAATTTTGCAGGTTGGGGAGGGTGTGTATATTTTTTTTGTCATGCAGTGGCATAGTCATAGGTTCTTTAAGCAGCTGACAAATATTGGATGTGTGGGGAAAATGGACACTTTCATATTTTTTTATGTTTTTAAACTGGTGTTTACTGTTAAAACTCAGTTCGGGTGGGGGGGAAGGAAGAAAATTCAGTGAGGCTTTTGGTCAAAGGACTTAGTCTGAAATAAAATATGTTGTGGCTACTGTTACTGGATGACTTCTGACAGTAAGAAAATGTCTGTAAGGGTGAGAAAGCCACACTGAGTAGTTCTGGTGTGCTGGACCAGGCTGAATTCTGTTATTCAGAATTGATTTTAGTATAGATTATACAGTTAAGAGTGTGTAATAAAAGGAGCAGTTACTCTCTGTTCAAAGTGAATACTGTAAATCTGAGAGCTCTGGAAACTTTCTTGCTCATACTCCTAGAATGAGCATGATCTATTTGCCCATTGTAGGATGTCACTGTTCTGGGAGTGTTATGATGCGTGAATGCTGTCTTCAGGGCTTTTTTCTTTTGAATGGAAGATGACAAAGAAACCCAAAGTATAACTCTCTAGCTCTGATGTATTTAAATAGGATGAGTCAGGTAGCTGGAATTTTTGACTTATCTTCAGGGTTGTAGAATGTCTTGACTTCCAGTGGTCATAAGTAACTGTTAAGGTGTTTTTTTAAAAATAGCATGAATTTTGAGCAGCTTACTCTAACTTTTTTTCTAAATGTGCTATCAGCATTGTATAATCTCTGGGTAACCTAGTGATTTAAGAAAATGAATATTCATAACTTGCGTTCTGCTAATTTGTGCCAGCTTTTGTGAAACATTAGCTTCTGCAAAAGCCTTTCACTGTATTTTAAAAATAAATACTGATAGTAGAAATTATTTCTCTCTTTAGTATCTAATTTTCAAATAATACGTTGATTTAATTTGAAGGCTTTTTAAATGGTTTGCACCCTATTACTATTAAACTAAATAAATAGACAAGTAAATACTGCCTTGCAATTTCGTTATGCTTATGGCTGCTATTGTGGCTGTTCAGGTAAAGCTATTTTCTTCCTGTAGTTTTAGTTTATAGGATGAAATTGTGCAATGATTCATTTAGTTTTCTAGCTTACTTGTGGCACTATAGTCAGTCTGAACCAACTTCTGCATTGGTTCAAGGTCATCCTCAAGCTTTGATGTCAAATTGTTTGCATTTACTGCCGCAGAGATTAGAGCTAACAGACAGGGAATTGCATTTAAAACCTGTTCCTCAGCATCTGGTTCATTATACTGAAACTGAAGACAACTACTTTATTTCTTTTTCTTTTGGTTATAGCAAATACAATTTCTGTAACTGACAAAGTCAAAATGATAAACAGAATTGGCTGGAAGAGGGAAGGTGAATCAAAAAGCAAAGGCATGCAGAACGTTCTTAGCAAGTGGGAGCTCTTACCCAACAAATACTGTATTTTAACTAAATAGATGTTGCAGATAGGAGAATACAATCCTGTTTAGGAGTGTGATCTATAAATTTGCATCATGGTGTTCCTTATGTGTTGGAGAAAGGGGCAGTAATAAACTATATTAAAATATATCCTTGCTTAACAGCTTCTGTAAATTCCTGTTGACTTGATTACATTTGTATTTTGTGGGTATATGACATTTAATGTCATTTTTGATATTTAGACATTTTTGCCCTGTATTTCAGTGATAGACGTTTGCTACAACCTGCTCAGGTATGTGACATTCTCAAAGGAGTTATATTGGTCATCTGCTACTTCATGATGCACTATGTTGACTACTCTATGATGTATCATCTGATAAGGGGACAGTCTGTCATAAAGCTCTACATCATCTATAACATGCTTGAGGTAAGAATGCTGGCGTCAGAATAGGAAGCATGCTTTTTTCAGACTATTTCAACTACCGTTGTATTTGTACGTAGAATATGGCACATCTCATTCTCACAAATGGGCACATGCCCATGGTAATAAATGTCGAGGCAGTGAAACAGACAAGTTTGTGAAAAATAAGTTTTGTGGATACTGTTTCATATTGCCTAGTTCCTGGAGCTTAATCATCGATTTCGGTGGATAAAAATTGAGAACTGGAAATGGAGGAAGAAATGTCATAGGCTGAAATGTAGAAGTGGAATTAATGAGGTTTTGTACTCATTGAGAAAAGTAGAAACTATTGATTTGAAATAGTGATGAGAATTTGAGAGCACAGAGAAAGAAGATGGTAAGAGACATGGAATTTGGTTTTTAATACTTCCTCACGGTGTATAGCTTTCCGTGTATGCAAGGATACATGTTTTTGCTTAACCTGTCTCAGTCATGGCTAGTAGATAGAAGCCTGAGTACATGAACAATAATTTAATATAGTGAAACAGGTAAAGGAAATTCTCTTTTAGGAGAAAAGAGAAATTGGGGGGGGGGGAAGGGCAATTCTGTTATTAGTGTAGAGCATGAGATTTTTTTAATTGCATTTCTGTGATCAATGATTCACAAAGTAAAAAATGTTTTTAGAGCTACAGTCTTATCTCCATCCTGCAAATATAGGATGTATTAGGAATACCACCTCTTAAAAGGACTCAATCAGACCTTTGTACACAAGAGTTACTGTACTAGGTTTCTGGGATCTCTGAATAATATTAATCCTTGTTTGATCATATGTTGTAGTTTTGTTTGAAGACTGCTAAAATGGGCTACACATTAGACAAAATACTCGGATTTTGCACAAACACATTCGTTTTTTCCTCATAAAATACTAAAATATTGCGTGAGGAACACATTTCTTCATTATCCTAAGTGAAATAAATACCATACAAGCCACCTCAGTTGTTTCTTTATAGGGTTTTGTTTCCTTTGATTTTAAATTTGCTGAAAAACATGTACAAATATTAAATTGGCACTGGGTTGCTGCATGGATTTCAGTTGTACTGGGAAATATTCATCCATTTATAGTTCCATAATCTGTGAGAGAATATCACTTAATAAATCCATGTGTTCAAAACAGTAATTTCTCTTTATTTCAAGACTACTTCATCAATTCTCTTAAAGCTAAGAAAGTACAGCACTGTGTGCTTAGCATGTAATTTGAAGAGAGACTCCAGTGTTTGCTGTGAATTGGAAGTCACATGCAATTCCATTTCGAATGAAGAGTTGAGTTTCTTTGCTGTGTCTGTCAGAACCAAAAGTGTGTGTCTCAGATAAGAAGTGCTGCCTGAGGTGGTTTTTTTTGGGGGGGAGTGGGGAAAGGAGGAAGTTTGTTACCACTCACAGTTATTAGAAAAATTACATTAGACTTTGAAGTTGGAAACAATGTTTAATTTCCATGGTGTCTCATGAAACCCAACATGCCAAGCAGAGGGTATATTTTTTTAAGGATCCCACTGAAAGTCTTGGTTGATAGTCAGCTTTCAGCAGTTTGAATATTGGCTTGCTCAGGCTACTTCGGTGAATTTTGTTGTAAGTCTTCAGTGCTAATGCAAGCAGTGCTTTTTAAGGAGCTGTTAAATACAGATTTTCTTGTTTAAAGTAATAAACTATACATTTTCATAAGTTTTCAAAATAGGAAGATCTTTTTAGTTTAGCTAAATAACTGAGCAGCAGAGATGTTTACAATGTCCTAATGTTTTCGGCTGTTGACAAGTCTAGGGAATATTATCCTGGACAGATACAAGGAATGCAAAATCTTCAAATTATGTGCTGAATGCTCCAGATAGACAGCCCAAGGGGAGCATTCAGCACATTTGGCTTAAATGACACTTCTCTTTTTTTAGATTCAGACCCACCGGCTCCTGCTCCTTGTGAAGCCCCAGTGTGCGTTAGGCTGGTGACAGCACTCACCATGGAATTCTGCTGGAGCCTGGAGCCGGCATGTAGGGTTTAGGTAAGTCATATTTGGAAAAGCAAGCAACAATATTGTGTGGTGGGTTTTAATATTTTCTATCCTGTCAGCTAAGAAACAGGAACTGCTTAAATAAAAAGGAAAATAAAGCCACCATATTATCTATTAAAACCCTCACAATATTGTGAACAACAACTTACCAAACTCTGAGCGTTCTGTACTTGGTGTTACTACACCAGATGTAATTACTCAATGGGTCATCACAACGAGCAGGAACCAGATAAGGCAGACCAACTTAATTTACGAAATATCAGAGCCGAAAACAATACCACTGTAAATATCTCTCAAACTGTTGGTTTTCTGAACTTCATATTTATGATATTTCATCAGCTCATGGTTTTGTTCATTTCATAGGTGATGCTGAAAGAGTAGCATATAGTACAGTTTGAGACATCCAGTGAAAATCTGTTTTAATTCAGCCTTCATATCTTATGAAACTTAACTTATTCAAGCCAACACTTACTAAAAAGTATGACTTCTCTCCCTTCAGTATCTTTACCTTTAGAACGCTTAATTAACACAGTCAGCAAATGATCTCAAATGTAGGTTTACTTACGTTGTCTCAAGAACTTATTGTCTAGTGAACAGGTGTAGTTCAACATTTGTAGGTACATTGTGCACCTAGTTCTATATTGCTACACCTTGTTTTAACACGTCCAAAATTTTGTCTTACAAAAAGACAGTATGAGGAAACATCAGTTGTCTTTATTAAGTAGAGATAATAAGGTTTTTATATTTAACCATTTCTGTTTTGGTTGAGTTAGTAAGTAATGAAAGATACCTTTCTTTTTTAGCCAGACATGTGCCCTGTGATACCACATTTAATTTTTGAAGTGCTATTTTTGTTGTCCTGTGCAGCTTAGTTTGAAAATTGCTACAGTGTATTGGTAGAAAGTCTTTCCTAGTAATAATCTTCACTTTTACATGCCTGCTGCTGATGTGTGGAGAACTGGTGGAACGCCACCTTGCTGTGGTATTGAATTACAAGCTCAGAATTACTGCTAGGTTTTTTTTCCTACTTTTGTATATATTCTTTGGGTTACCCTTCAGATTTTTGTAGTTTTTTCAAACAAATTTTGGCAGGATTTTAGTCCCTCTTGATCAGTTGCTTTTGTGTTAATTTTAATTTTGAATTCTGCTCTATGCAGAGACTGTATTGAGTATATACTTTATTCCAAGGTGTAAGGAAACTACAGCAAAATCTTCAGCCCTTTTTGTAGCTGCAGGCTGGTGTTGTTCCCTATCACCATCAGAATTGGAGTTTTCATTATTTTTTTCCTCCTGTTAAACCCAGAGGGATGAGAAAAACATTTAGGGTAATTTGACACAACATGCCGTCTGCTTTATCAAATGCTGAAGCTGGAACTGTTCTTGGATGTCTTCCAAGGAAGCATCTGAGATGCTACATGGTTGTATATTGTAAATACTGTTGAAAAGGGGGCAGTAAATTTGAGAGGGAAAGTAAGCTGCTGAGTATACAAAAAGAACAATATCACTATGAAATCCAGAGTGGAAATGGAATGAACAAGAGATGGAAAGTGACAAATATGTGAAACTTTTTGTAGGTTGAGCTGTACTTACAGTGGCATGTTCAGGTGTTGGAGAGAAAAATAATTGCTTTAAGGCGGTAAAAAGTTGTTCTTGTTTAGGTGGCTGACCGTCTGTTCTCTTCATTTGGACAAGATATTTTGGATGCTCTTTATTGGACAGCTACAGAACCTAAGGAAAGAAAAAGAGCTCACATAGGTGTGATTCCTCACTTCTTCATGGCGGTGCTGTATGTCTGTATCCTTTTTCCTCAATAAATTGCAAATCTTTTAAAATTAAATTACACAGTAATTGCTCTGCATTACTTTGTTTCAGTATGTTTGAAAAATTGATAGTATCCCTAAATCAGTCTTCCTTTACTTTCTAAGTAAGATTGCCAGTACTATGGGATTTTTAAATGAATGAAAAAAACCTTTACAAATACCCTTCATAATCGTATATCACTGCAGTAGCAGACAGCTATTTTAATACCTAATGTGTAGTAAAAGGAAAACCAGTAATTGGATAGTTTATGGAAACTTTGATTTCTGATTTGTATTTGAGTGTTTTGGGTCATAGGATCTTGAAGACAGTGGGGTTTTGTTGTTTAGTGGAATGTTACAAACTCCTAGCTCGAAAACATTTTCTTGAAAAGAAGGAATAATCTCATGCATATTCAGGATGCAAATGAGTTAGTTGATGAAAATTATCTGTAAGGAGATAGATAGTCAAGTGAATGTGGTGATGAACTTAGAATTCTTGTACTTTGCTGTTTTCTCTAAAATGTTTAGGCTAATTCTGAATCGTCTCTCACTTTTTTTTTCCTTGGGGTTGTATTGCTCTTTCTCCTGACTAATGTCATTGGAGTCTTTCAGAACAAGAAAAAGGAACCTAATTATTACATGCTACACAGCACTGTGGGTATATTACGTAGGTTTAAGTACTGTCTTGCTGTAAACCTAGTTGACAGGTAGATAGAAACTATTTTGTTAGACTTTGGAAATGGCATAGGATATTTGATTTTTGCTGCTCTACTGTTCTGCTGTGCAGAAAATCTATTTCCAAATAAGCTTCCTTAACCCTGCTATCTAGTCCTGCATGCTATTCTTATAATGGTTCAAGCAACAACCCTTAATGTGGCCTTCAACTCCCACAACAAATCACTGCTTACCATCATGATGTCCAATAATGTAAGTATGTAGCTTTATTATATAACTACCCTCATTTTTTTTTCAGCATCTTCCATCTTTGTGTGTCTTGTCTATTTGCATATTGGAGTGTCTGATTTTTTTAATATTAGTTTTTTATCAATAACAACTAACTGACTGTTTTTAAAATTGCAGTTTGTTGAAATAAAAGGAAGTGTGTTCAAGAAGTTTGAGAAGAACAATCTTTTTCAAATGTCAAACAGCGGTACGTACAGCTTTGCTAATCAGGAGGAAATGTGAAGTGAGCGGCTGATGCTTTAAAATCTATTTGTTTATATAATATTATTGTTACAACTGCTTTCCTTGATGTATTTGAGTGTTCTGACTTGAATTCCTTATCTCCCCGACTACTGTTTGGCTCACTGGGACAAAACTGGGGTGCCATTTCCAGGAAACTGTGTTTCCTTCAGTGGCTAGTTTTCATTTGGAATGCTAAAACAACCTGTGTGCTGAAGTTGTTATTAAATACCAATTTCAGATTTGTTATGGTATTCAAACTATCCATGATTTGAAGTGTCTGAAGTAGTCTTGTCTTCAGAAATTTGGCTTTGGAGTGCGCTGTGTTGACACTGATCTTGGAATGTGTGTTGTTTGGCAGTTGTGAGAATGGATCTTGAAATACTTCCCCCCACCCCAAAATAATGTAATGATGAAGTACCTGGCTTATGAAGGAAATACCAGAGGTGACTAAATTTTGACAATATCTAGATAATCACAGAGAGTGCATAGGAAACGTTACGGATCTGGCACTTCTTAACTGTGTTAAGAACTTCTTGGCATGAAATTGGGGAATTCTTACTCAGTGTCTGGTCTGGAGGGGCAGCTGTAACAGGTATCCTTTGATGGAGGTTCTTTCTAACACTGATGCCAGCCATCTAAAAGACTTGTATTCTTGGTTTCAAAACTAATATGAGAGGTTGCATTGTAAGATTGTGCTAGAACCTTTTCACCTGTAGTATTTTCTGATCTTTGGACGTTTGTTGTATTGTGCCTTTGACTTTTTTTAGTCAAAGCTATTTAAACAAATAAGCAAGTAAAATAGAATATATTTTCATTCCAACTCCTAGGGTTTTTTTTTAATCAGAGAACTAAAATTTTCAATAGGTTTGAAAAAAGCAGCTGCTTATGTAAAAACAGACAAAAATCACATCAATAGCCAGAATTCAAAACCTGAAGCAAGTCTGCTGAAAGTCTAACTCAGAATAAAAAGCCCAAATCATCTAAGTCCTCTGCAAACTGCAATGATATTACATGCAGATGTTAAATGGCAATTTTTTGTGATGCTTTGGATGAAAGCCAGTTTAGGTAAAAACTTACATATGTCACGTAACAGAAAAAATAGCGCTAAATTTTGATCCACTTGATAGAAGTTCTTAAAAAAACCTCCAAAAATAATATCCTCAGCCAGGTTGATAAGATGTTTATTCTCTGATTATAGTATGTATTTTTGGTTCCATACTTACTTTCGGTTACATATTTATATTTTTAAAATTAAATGTATTTAACTTTACAGTGAAAACATCTGTAAGTGCTGTCTTCTAAGATATTGACAGAAAACATAGATGAGTTTTCTTAATTTTTCTCTCACTAATCACAATAGTTGCCAAAACCAGTGGCTTGGAAGCACCTAGCTCTCCTACTGAAAGGCAAGGCCTCTTTTTGATTTAGATGTTGAAATAAATGAGGGGCTGCTGTTAGAAATGGCTAGTCATTTCCTCCATAAAAAACACCTGCAGTAGTAAGCTAGAATAAATGTATATCAGTATTTTATCGTTAGATATTCTTATTGAAAGCCCGTAATAGCAATATCTGGTCTCCTCCCTTTATCACTTGGTGGAAAAAGTGATGCCATTCATTATACCATATGGGGATGGAAGCAGGTGAATACATACATAAGAAAAGTGCACAAAACGAGCTAATTTATTCCCTTCAAACAGATAACTTTCCCTGGAACACTTCTTGGTATGGTTATAAATAGCAGTGTTTTTCTTGTCACAGATAAATAATGTAGACAGGTTTTAGAGAGATTTTCGCCTCTTTTGAACTTGAGCGGATTTACTGCATCACAGCTGCAGGAAGGATGGATCAGTATTCCTTCAGTTCATGTATTCTGATAACTTTGTTATACTTTGAATGTTTTATTTCCTGCAGCTGAAATATTAGTGCATCTTTCATTGGCATGCTGTGCCAATGCTATGTCCTGCCCCTGGAACTGAGGCTAGTCTGGTCCTGTGAACTGAGCTTCCAGTCAGCCTTTGGAATGCCTTGTATGTCCTAGAACACAATAGGCTCAAACTGCATGCCCAGATTGAACCAAACTGCTAAAATAAAGCACTAAATATAGGTTCCACCATGTATTTCTCATATCTCTGTTTCTTCCAGCTCTTTCCTAAAGTCTGCAGTCTCTGCTGTAGGGCAACAATGGCAACAGTTGCTGACTAAGCTTAGACAGAGTGACTGAGTGGCCCCTTGCCCCACCTTTTCTGGGGCTTTGCTCAAAATATTACTGTTGTCACAAAACAAGTGGTTTAAATTCAGTGAAAAGGTACTGATTAATACAGAGAAGCTAAATATACTAACACTTGGGGGGGAAAAAATAAGGTCAGTCTCATAAAGAAACTTGTCATGAATAGGTGAAACTCCCTTTGTATTTAACATGTTAATCAAAAGGCAAATATGAACTGGCAGAAATATAAGGTATGGCTGACCCCAGAAGTACACATTGTGATCAAGAGACATTGCTACAAATAGAATTCAAAAGCAAGTAATCTTGTGAATAGAAGCATAAAATTAACTGTTTCAGTTGTACTTTGAGACATGTCCTTGAAACGTGCACTGAAATACCTTGCAGGGCTCTGTGTGGTACTGAAGCGCTGTGTAGTAAGACATTGGGATATGAAGTGCCACCGAGTTCAGATCTGGAAATCGTGAAATCATTTTCACTTGATAGCAAGGTGGTATGTGGCTGTACTATTTTTCCCAGTATTGCCAGTTCTGGGCTTAGTGTCAGTGCAGTCAGTGATGCTTCTCACCCTTGTACGGCCAGTTAAAATTCTATTGTAACAGCTAATTCATTAAAACTTCAGGCCTAAAAGAATTGTGAATCGTCTCCGTGAAAACTAATTGAACAGACCACGAGATATACATTGGTTACGCAGTTACCTAATAAAACCAAACCTGTTATCTTTCAGATGCAGGAGGTCAAC
The DNA here is from genome assembly GCA_027574665.1 of Rhynochetos jubatus. Lineage (NCBI taxonomy): Eukaryota > Metazoa > Chordata > Aves > Eurypygiformes > Rhynochetidae > Rhynochetos > Rhynochetos jubatus. The sequence continues at coordinate 57,617,493 of CM050651.1, read as the reverse complement.
AAATATCTTGGGGTTTGTATAGCTGCTTGAGACTGCAGCTGCAGAGTCTGTGATTTCCACCCTATTGGCTCCTGCAGCTTTGATTTGTCAGTGGCAGAACTATTTTTGCATTGTCACCCTGACTTGTACTAGGAAGTTTATGTACACCCAGACAATCTACACACTATGGACATTGGAAAAGACTTACAGAAGACATAAAACCTTAACATTTGTTGCAGCAGGAAAAAAATATTTCCCTATGTTTAAATAGTATATTCTCATTTTGAAATAGATATCTGTAAGATAATTTTGTAGTGTTCAGGATTGGTGAATGAGGAGACCAAAATGATGAAGAGAAGCTCTTTCATCATTGTTGAGAGCACAGCAGGCTGCCTTACTTTTATGCTTTTAAATGTCTTATTTTAATTGCAAGCTGTGCTCTAAACTAAATTTTTCACAAAACACAATTGTACCTCATATGAAGTAGTACATTAGGTGTAGTGCATTGTTACTTGCTTCAGTTGGCTATTTGGCCAGGTTATTCCTTGTTTCTTAAATCTAGTCTTAAAAAATTTAACATATTTATTCTGAAACTTTAGGAACTTCATGGTTTTTTTCTTTATAATTTCTCAATCTATTTCTTTTTCTTAGTTCTGTTCTTTCTGCTTTGTCCCTGATTTATCAGTCTCTCTGGCTTTGGTCAAAATATTGGACAGTCTTTAGTTTTACCTTTGGTCTCTGGAATTCAAACTGCTTTCTTACATGAATTTAGGCTTAATACCGTTATTCTAATCCACTTGTTCATTTTAAAGGATGGCGGATCTGGGGACAGGAGTACATTTAAGGTAGATTGGTTCCTCCTTGATGATTTCTTGTTCAGTCTTTGATCCTTTCTTGTGCTTTGGTCACGTGTTAAGAGGTAGCTGTCACTAGAGCTACTTGGTATTTGTTTCGATGTAAATCAAAAGGTTGTGCTTCACTTCTTCCTCACTATGATTTATAAATACCCTTTGATCTAAACATATAAACAGTGGGATTAACGTGATCGAAATTATTTTTTCCTTCCTGATTAGGGATTCCCACATGATGTCAGGGAATCTGGAAGGAAATAACTCTGTTCTAAAGTCTGTTTTTTACCCTGCTGAGTAAAAAAGCCACTCTTGAATCTCTGTTCCTGGGATCTCACCGCCCTTCTTGTTAGTTACTACTGCGAAGTGCCTAAATTCTTCAGAGTTCAGGTCCTTCCTGTAATCAGTGGTTTGGGATGTTGGCTAATTACAGTGTTCCATACTAGATGCATTGTTGTCCTAGGAACATCCTTTATTTCCAGTCATGTCCATTTCTGTTGTCTTTCACATGTCTTTTAGAAGTGGTGATACCCTCTGACGCATTGGCAGTTGAACTTCATGTCTTTGTTGCGAACTGAATGTCTTCATTTTCCAGAAGGGTTTATAGAAAGGCAGAATGATTTCTTAATACAGGCATAGAATTACATTCCAATTGGAATGGCAGGGTTGATGTAAGTGGGGTAAAAGTGTTTTAAAATCGGATTTGGTTAAGTACAATCCTTTTTGGGGCTTTACTTCACCGAACCAATTGGAAAAAAAAGTAAATTTTGGTTTCTTACCTATTGCATTAATGGCAGTGTGCACAGTACTGGTGTTGAAATAAGTGTGTACCACCTCTATTCTTATGACAACTGTAATGGGCACACATGACTCACCTCTGTGGAAGAAGGTATACTGTGGCTAGATTTTGACACGACCACTAAATTCTAAAGTCTTGGAACATCTGATTCTTGCTCTTCCTCTTCAGTGTACTGAAATCCATAACTGAACTGAAAAGATGTAATCATATGTAGTCATTTGCCCCACCAGTGGGTGGATGGAAGCACAAGGCAATTCAGTGTCATCTTTCAGAGTATTCAAAAGAGTGTGTATAGGGGCGTATATAGTATGATGTGTGGCCCCGCTTCAGGGCCAGCCCTACTGAGAGTAAAGTTTAAAGCACGGTATTAGTATGCAGTCTATGCACGGCATGTGCTGACAAAAGACACGTCAGGGGAATAAGTGTATGTGGTTTAGTTAGTGGTAGATGTCTGTCCTTCAACGCTTAGGAGCATAAACTGTGAGCCCGTTGTCTTGGCTGTGATTTAACCCTGTGTTATAATGGATAGGGTTGTCAAAGCTATACCATGTACTAACTGAAAAAGTTTGTGGTGTCCCACCAACACTTCGTGGGACATGTTTGAAACTGAGTTGAAATGGCTTATATCAATGTTATTAAGGATTGTCATGATGGAGAATGAAGAACAGAGATCCCTTTTTCTTCCCACTTTACTCTCTCTTCATTATGCTAAAGCAGAATAGAGGTATTTCCTTTTGCCAGTACCTGTGCTCTTTCTAACTGAACACTGACACTGCTGGCTTGTCACTCTTTCCCCAGGTTCACAAACACAGCAGTTGGCTTTCCCTTTGTTGTTGAAGTGCATGGTGTCCACAAGTGTGAATCTAGGGATGTAACCTCACTTGTGCTTTGGTTCACCACATCATCTAAGCAATAGCAATACATGCTACAGGAAATCCCCCTCACCTGTTTAAAAAAATTACATGCACGTATACATCATCAAATTAAGTTCATAATAAATGATGAAGCATTATTAGTGCATATTTTGTATGCTGAAATTTTAATTGGTGTTTAGGACTGATTACTATTGGTTGTTTTGGATGTCCTGAAGCCTTTTTTTCCTCTTTGTTCATGAGGCTGAGAAATGAAAAGGATTTCTGAATCATTTGGATTTACTGTTGAAGCTGCTGTAAAATCCCCTTTCTCCCTTGCTTGCATCTCTGACAATCGGTTGATGAGAGGGATGAGGATGTAGAGCAGGCACACTCATTCCTCTCACTCTGAGCAGCCTTGAACAGCTGTGGCAGCAGAGATAACAGATTAAAAGGAGGCCAGTGAAAACAGGAAAAAGAAGCAGAGGGGAGAAATAGGTGTCAGCCTGTCATCCAGTCTCAGAAATTAGTGGGGGAAAAATGTTTATTATTACAGCATAAGAGAGAATTTAAGGCCATCTATGTCTCTCTCAACAGGTGAGCTAACATATACTGTGCAGGCAGTAAATGACTGAAGGATTGGTTTGAGACATACTTTAATGTTTGGGCCTGAATTCAGGTCCTTACTTCCCACTTGAGAATTTCTGTTCAGGCTTTCCTGAGATCTGAAGGACTGAAGATGGGATCTGTGTGTTGTCTTAAGCAGTGACATGCATGACAACGATGTGTCATGGCAGTGTGGAAATAAGCAACGTGGGAAGGAAAAGATGAAACCTTTTCGAGTATTTTTTGTTTGTTTGTTTTTTCTGGCGAAGCTCTGAAAACTCAGTGGTTACTTTCAAGTTACTAATGGGTGTGATAGAAAATACGGGTCAAGGAGTTCTAGACTGTATTAATCCATTGGTGACAGTGCCAAGTGGTACTTCATAACTGGATTTATCAGAACATACTGTGTGAATTCAGAAGCATAGAACGTACTTGACTTGTTGGAGTGTTATCAGCTGGAAACCAAGAAATTAGGGTTAGGGCTTCACCTGTGTCCTTGTTTTCCTTGGTATTTAAATTTATTTTACTGGAGGATTTCCTTGTTTCTTCCTCTGTATATATGCTGCTTGTTCTGTTTGGAAAACTTGTGTTTACTCTGCCCCGTCCCCAGCCCATACTGAAATGAGTTTATGTACCTTTTTACGTTGTGCATGTGTTTTCTTCTTGAATTCTTAATCCTTTTTGTTCCCCTCTCCTGGAGGAGGAGTTCTTTTCTGTTTGCTCCCTTCCTTCAGACTTGCCAGTATTCTAAAACTTCTTTTTTTAAAATGAGGGATATTAATATAGTAGAATATAGTAACTGCAGCCATGAAGGTTGCTGTTGGTCTGCAGTCAGTTAGATGGTGGAAGCTGCTGACACAAAGTCGAAGTTAAATATGGTTTTGGCCAGCTCAATCCTTGTGTGTTCTTCTGAACATTTCTGTTTCTTGTGTCTATTTTCTTTCAATTTTGAGTAACATCAGTAGGTAGAACCCCATGGAATATTCAAGGTGCTCAAGGTAATGAACCCTTTGGAGATGACTTGCCCACAGAGAAATTACTGTCATGGTTATTAACAGGTGTAACAAGCGATAACAATACCTTCACAGATTTTCATAACAGTTTTGTCTTCTAAAAAAACTTCTTCAGACTTGCTAATTTGTGGTGACATTATGTTCTAGCTTGTACCTCATTTTTCAATAATAAAATTTCAGAGAGGTTTTTTTCATATGTGGAAAAATGTGATGTTTCCTGAGGCAAGTTGTCGGAGTTGTTTTTTGGAGATAGGGTACCACAGCAGAAAATAAGGCCCTGCCTAGTCTTTGGGGGTAAGTCATAGGACTCCAACTCAAGTCGGACTGGTTCTGTGTTATAGTTGTTAGTGTTTTGATAGCTACCTGATGTATCCTGCTGTTGCCTTTTACAGTGGAAAAACTAGTAGGAACTTTCTAAATAAGATGTCATAGTTCTCTTGAAACACTTCCCCTCACTACCCTCTACCCCAGTATATAGCAATTTGGATATCCATGATTTGTAGAAAGTTAAGTTGCCTTGCTAATAACTTGAAATGACAGATAGGTGCATTGTTTCCATTCGTACACCAGGAGGTGCTGGTTCTCTTCGAATCCCACAAGAAATGCACAAACTTTGTCAGGAAAGATGACTCTTTTATTAGCGCCTTAAGTTGTGATTTGCTGTCACCTTTTCTAAGTCCCTTCTGATGCTGGGAACCCTAAGCATGGACCTTCCCAGTCAGGCCACAGCATACTGCAGAGAACCTGCCTGTGGTGAGGTTCCCAGCATCCCCTCCCCTTAAATCCAGTCAAATAAGTTGTGGAAAAGGCTGTCTAATCCAAGAATGTGTAGCTGTCTATGTGTGCAAATAAATGTTTCTTCAAAGTTAATAGCTCATGTTTCTTTAACTAGATATAAAGGAGAGGTTCACCAATTATGTGCTGCTGCTAATTGTGTGTCTAAGAAATATGGAACAGTTCTCATGGAATCCAGGTGAGTAAACTAGTAGAAAAATGAAAATTGACGAATTCCTGTACTGTAAACAACTGTATCTCTTGCTTCTTTCCTCAGTCTGAAAGGTGAGGGTAACCGGGACATTTAATGGAGGAATCTTAATTTGTCAAATACCTTAAATTTTCATTGTTCTATTTCTGGATCTCTTATAAGAGTGACTCTATCCTTTCCACTAGAAGCGTATGCTGTTATGTTACAAATGTGCGTAGTTATGTTTCAAGTAGGGTATTGAATTATTTCTTCCCAGCCCTTCCCTTTCCTTGGAGTACATTGATGAGGGAAGATCCCCTAGATGAATTTTATTCCATGAGGCTGGTGAGATTGAAATTTGATTGAAGGTTATGTAAAAATTTCCATTCATAATTTAATAGTGAACATTTTAATACCATATTGAGTAAAACTTGGATTTTATTTTATTAAAACTGAATAATTTTGAGCCCTGAACTGTGTGACGTATTTTGCTGGAATGTTACCAGTCCACCAGAACTTTACCTTAAGCATCTAAAACTGCGGGTGCTCTGTCTATTCCTCATACATACTGAACATCTCTCTAGTATGTGCAAAAGTTGTCTTCCTAGGAGATAGAAAGCTTTATGAAGGCTTTAGAACCTGATCCTGCCTGTGGTGTGATTATATAGTACTGAAAAGTTTCTAGAAGAGCAGCAGAATAAGCAAGTATTTGCACGCTCCATGCTGAGTGGTGATGTTACAGACTCTTCAGGCTCTTGAGGATTTTTCACTGTTGAGCAAGTGTTACAATGTTTGTTTTCTATAGTGGCATCAAATTAAATGGCCTAACTTGTTTCTTCCCAACCTTCAGATCATCTTTGGGTGTTATTCCCAGATGTTTGCATGGTGGTCGCTTCAGAAATTGCGGTGGATATTGTGAAACATGCCTTTATAACAAAATTCAATGACATCACAGCAGATGTAGGTATCCTGTTTGGAATCCTGAGTGCTATTTTAAGTTGTAGTTTATTTTGTTCACACTTCTTAAAATATTAAAATTGACTCCAGTGCAGAAAATGTTAAAAATGTTGCTATTTTTTTATATATAGGATATAATTTGGGAGAGCTTGGCAATTTCCTGTTACAATATACGTCTGAGGATCTTTATAATGTGGAACAAACACCTCTGCTTTTAAATTAGTAGTTCCAGATCCATAAATTATTGAAAGTGTTGTATAACAGTTCGCATAACAACCACAGTTTACGTAACTGGCAGATCATTTTGTGAAGTGATCACTAGTTAAATTTTGATAGAAGGTTACTTGTTCTGCAGTCTAGATAGGCAGAGCTTATACCTTTTCCTAACAGAAAGAATTGTAGGTTAAAAGTCAGGCTTTAGGAATAACAGCTATTTGTGAGGCTGCTGAATCTCTGTTCTTGCATGTGTGTTAAAGGCGGAATCTGAAATCAGAGACATGTTTTTTCCGCTGTCCCTGGAGCACTAATATGAAGTAGGCTATGTTAGTTTCCCTGGAATTTATTAGTCCATATGTGTTATGTAGTCCTTTTAAAGTAGTAGATGAGGTTACTTTTTGTGTGGTGTGGCATGAGTCATTGGCCATTTGTCTTGCACGTTGTGTGAATTCAAATGCACTTGGTAAATTTGTGAAGAGATGAGTTAGCATTTTTCCACTACTAAAACCACTTTTCAGGAAATGAGATCATAACTTGGAAGTGCTATCTTTCTCCACCACACAATGTAGTTACTTTAGAGATACTGAAAAACGAGTTTATTAGATGCACTTAATAAGCTCCCTCATGCCAGAGGCTGTTATGCATGCCCTACTTTCATATAGAGAGTGTGGAAAAGAGCAATAATGAAGTCATGATAGCCAAAATGTAACATGCTTGAGTGTTCTGAAACAACTGGAGGATGGGGGTAGGGAATGGCAAGTTTGCAAGGTTTGTTTAACAGACTTTGTATTTTTTGTATGACGTTCTGAAAATGTACAGTTGCTAGGTCAGACTTTCAGAAGTTTTGAACGCCTGCAGTGCAAGTTGCCCTGCCACTTATTCTTAAAACAGATGCTTTTCTGTCTTAACATGTAGGACTGTTTTAAAGAGAAAGAAAAGATTAATTTATCTTCTGATATGATTTGTATTTTCATGGCATCACTCGCTTAGTGTAAGTTCTCTCATTTGTTTAATTTGATCCCAGTGTTACCTTGCATGTAGCTTAAAACAAATTATGAGCTGTAGGACAAGAAGTAAACGTTTTCTCTTACTTTGTGTTTCTGATGATCCTCAAATTCAGTAAATGCTCATTCAGTTCCTGAAACAACGCATAGTGTTGTTTGTTGTATATATACACAAGTTACTTTATTGCAGAAATACAGGCTCATCTGTTGAAGGGTGCAAGTAAACCTCAGAAAATGGGCTCTGACTCCTTCAGCTTGTGCATAAGTGTTTACAATCATTTTGCAGAAATATTTTATTAATATCTCTGTCGCTTCTATAAAGTGCGGTAACACATTAATCACACGTCTGATGTGCTGGATTTTTTCCAGGTCTACAGTGAATACAGAGCCAGTCTTGCATTTGACCTTGTTAGCAGTCGACAGAAAAATGTAAGCCTGAAAATAAAGGCATCTTCTTGCATTAACTAACATAATTGTTATGGGGGGGGGGGGGATATTGGAACAAATGCTTTAAGAAATACAAACAGAGCTGCTACATTCCTACAGCGCTGAGATTCTACTCTGCCTTTTTAAATAAGAGATAACAGGAATATTTCCTCGTGATTTATATTCTTACTTTTATCCAGTTGTTCAGGTCAGTTCAGGCTTTATTTAATATGTTGTTGAGAAGTTTCCAAGTACAGTCATAGCCAGGGGATGGTTGTAACAACTTTGACATTTTGGGGATATATGGGAAGTAAGTGAGCTTAACAAGATGTTCTAGAGGTAATTTTAAATTGCTGTTCTTTTCACTTTAACTTTGTTGGAGCAAAATACAGTATTTATTATGAGTTTATAATATTTCTTCACAGACAGCGTGCACAGATCTATTAAGGAGGCTTGTACAAAGCATGTGACTGTAGTGACATTTGCAGAACACGCAGAGTGCTTGTGTTTTCAATTAGTACTGTTATTTGGAAGACTGTTCACAGCATACCCTTCCTGGAGGAGTCTTAACTGTTAGTGCTCTGGATGAGTGCTCTAACTATGAAACGAACTTTACTATAATCATTTATGTAGGTTTCTTGGGGATGTTTAGTACCTGTTGCTAGGAATGCAGTAGTTATACCTCATAGTGGAGTTAGACACCTTCTGTAACAAACAATTATTAATAACTTTAATTTGAAAAAAATGTTGATTAGTTCTGAAAACTTGATTACTTTTCCTAAGGATCCTCCGTGGAAAATGAGTGCCTGTGTGATGCTACCTAACTTTGGAATGCTGTCCAATACTGCATGAAAGCTGTCATGCAAAGTAGCTGTTTTGAGGGTTCAAATGGAAACATACTTTCAGGACGATTTCAACATAATTATCCTGAGCGTAATTATAGATGTTTGTAGAATAATTTAAAATTGGTAGTGTGATGGATAATTGTTCTTTATCCCTGTTACATTTTTTTTCTGTACAGTAATGGAGAATCAAAGCCAAATTAATACAGAAAGGTCTCTAAGCTAGTAATAATGTACAGATGAAATATCATAGTGCATTTGGATTCAGTGTCCTAATTGCTCTCGATTTAGAGATTTGCTATTATTCTCCAGTTGCTCTTGATTTAAAGCACTGAAGCTAATCTTACTGGTCATGGTAGTATTACATTTTTGTCTGAGAGTACAGTTATCTGCATTTGAATTTCAGGATGTGAATAGGTACACTTTATACCAGTATAGTGTGTGTTAGCTGAGATTGATTCTTATCTAGATGGTGTGCCAAGCTAAAATAAGCTCATTACTTTGTATAAATAGTTCATTATTCTTCCTCTTTTTTTTCCTAGGCATATACAGATTATAGTGATTCAGTTTCCAGAAGAATGGGTTTCATTCCTCTTCCACTGGCTGTTTTAGTAAGTTGTGTCTTTCCTATTAGTTTTCTGTCAATAAGATCTCACTTTGAGAAAATAAGCCTGTGAGATAGCTAGCTCATTTTGGTGTTTTGAGGATGAAATGATCACCTTAAGTAACTCAAATGGTGCTGCAAGGTTGAGTTAGCATTCAGTATAACCTGTATCACATACTAGCTATGACTTCACAAATGTGTTACTGTTTATCAGCCTTTCATAGAAAATGGAATATATATTAATTTTATAGAATTTATAAGCCCTTGAATTGTAGCAGTGGAACTTAACTACATCTGTGCTTATTAAACATTTATTCCTTTTGGCAATTATCCTGTTCATTCATTCGGAATAGTCAAAGCAGCTGGTTGCCAGAAGGTTAGCAGTAGTGTGTTGTGTTGGTTTTTTTTTTTTTTTTAGATTTTTCATAGGAGTCCTTGTGGTTGTCCCTGTAATGGTATACTTAATGACTAAGGTTTCTTTTTATATGGGGCACTGAGCTTCTAAGTGGTGTAGAATACATGATTCTGAAATAGTTGACCCTGTTACATGGACATGGTGCAATGAAATGAATCACTTCCTTACTGGAATGGTATCTACGTGCTTTCTGTTCTTAATTAACTGTTGCAGAATGTTTTCTGTAAATATCTGCTCTGATTTTCCCCACGTGTAGACAAGCAGTAGTTATCATAATACTCGAAATGTGTTCTTGCTTTGCCAGCAAAGATGCAAATTCATCATTTTCCTGGAAGAATATCAGTATGAGTTAACTCTTAAATGTAATGTTCTCCCATACAGATGGGGAAAAATACTGTTGACAGGCTTTGCCTGGTTTTTATCCAGGATTTAAACAAATAAACAGAAAACCCTAGAACCAAAACAGCTATGATCATAATCATGATTTATTTTATAACTAAGTAATGTACATCCAGTTGAAGTGCTTTTTTCAAGTTAGTTGTGTTCTGACGTGATATCCTGGATACCAGTAGGTTTAAAACAAACCAGAGTGCTTTGCTAACTTGGAACCCTAATTTTGAAATAGTGATGCAAAACTGAGATTTCAGGATCACTTGTTACTGGAGCTTGGGATTCATATGCCTAGTCCACAAAGCACTTTTGTATTCAAAATGATAGCATGGTGTGAAACACTGATTCTCTTTTACTGCATCAGCATCTCTTGACAATGTCCTCAGAAATCGTTAATTTAGCTTCCAGCCCTTGACTTCTGAGGAGGCTTTTTTGGCTTTTTATTTTACTCAGAAGTCAGTGGTGAAGGAAACATTATCAGACTGTTGTTTTGTGAAAGTTGCAACTAGGTGCTAATATAATATTTATTCTAACCAAAATCTTGGAATACTTATTGCTACCAAGGGGAATGTTAGAATGCTATTAATGTAAATGTTTCTACTGTTGTCTTGAATTTACCAAATGAGAAATGTCTGCTAAAATATTTTTTTAATAATTGTGTGCTACATGTTTTAACTGTTTAACTTTTATCCTTAAAACAGCTCATCAGAGTCGTAACAAGCTCAATAAAAGTACAAGGAGTCTTAGCTTATGTTTGTGTTGTGCTGTTCTACTGTGGGTAAGTAAGTCCATACAATTGACAAGCATTTGCCATTATTTTTTATCAGATGTGTGGGGAAAAAAAAAAAAGTTTCTGTAAATACTTCTAGGTATAAGTGTGAACACAGTTTATGTTCGGTGGAACATCAATGTAAAATACCTATGTTCATAAATGAAAGCCAGGGTGCAGATTGGTCCCAAGTACTCTGACTGCACTGGGGTATTAGCCCTCAATAAGTAACTTCAGTAATTAGAACACACTGCTGGCAGGAGCTGTGACCTGTTGGAGAGAGGAGCCCAGGCTGGAGCAGGTTTGCTGGTAGGACTTGTGACCCTGGGCGGACCCAAGCTGGAGCAGGCTGCTCCTGAAGAACTGCAGCCTGTGGGAAGGACTCAAATTGGAGAAGTTCATGGAGGACTGTCTCCCGTGGGAGGGACCCTGCACTGGAGCAGGGGAGGAGTCTACCCCTGAGGAGGAAGGAGCGGTAGAGACAACTGACCATAACTCCTGTTCCCCCTCCCCATGCACCACTCTGGGGGAGGAGGTAGAGAAGTTGGGACTGAAGCTGGGCCCAGGAAGAAGGGAGGGGCAGGGGGAAGGTGTTTTAAGATTTGGGTTTAGTGCTTTTTTACTCTGGTTTGAATGGTGATAAGTTATTTTTTTCCCAAGTTAGTCTTTTGCCATGACAGTAACTTGTGAGTGATCTCTCCTGTCCCTATCTTGACCTGGGAGCTTTTCATTATATTTTCTTTCCCCTGCCCAGCTGACGAGGGGAGTGATGAGTGGTTTTGGTGGGCACCTGGCCTCCAGCCATGGCCAACCCACCACAGAGAGAAGCACCATACCTCTACCTATAAGGGGAAATCAAATTCTAAGGAGTGAAACTTTCTGTGAAAAGAACTAAAGATTCAGTGTGCTAATCAAAATAAAAAGTTTAAGTGCTCTAAGTAGATCATAAATTCTTCTCTCTGGTAGTTCAATGCGAGGTTTCTTCATGTTAGGAAACTGCTATATGAAAAAAAAAACCAAAACCAGTAAATGCAAGGCTCACCTTTCTGGTGAAGCTGGGAAGACACAGCCACGACAGCTGACCCAAACTGACCAAAGGGATGTTTCATGCCATAAAGCATCATGCTCAGAGGTGTAAGCTGAGGGTAGTTGGACAGGAAGGCAGCATTGTCTGGGCATCAGCACATGGTGAGCAGTTGTATCTTTTTTTGTTGTTTTCCTTCTTGTTATATATTATTATTTTCGATTATTAAACTGTACTTATCTCAACCCACAAATTTTCTTTTCCTCCAGCTCTCTCCCCCTTCTCACTAGGGGAGGAGAGAGGTGAGTGACCGGCTGTGGGGTGCTTAGCTGCTGACTGGGGTTAAACCACGACAATGGGGATGGCCAGTTTCTAGGAAAGGTGCATACTGAACTGTGTTGGTGTTTGTTGTCTCTTGGTACTGATTGATACTGGAGTCTTCCTAAATAAAACTGATCATAAAGACTTGAGTGATTCAGATTGCTGCAGTACAGAGAAACCTGCCCATAGTATTGTGGGAATCTTTCAGTGCCCTACCAAGCTGTGTTTGTAACTGAAGGTTGCAAGACCTGGTAAGTACAACTTCTAGGTCTGGGGCAGTGGTTCAGCAGGTACCCTGGAAGAGAGAGGAGGCTGCTGGTTTACAATACCTTATGAAGAAAATGGGATTACTACACCTTTTTTTGGGAATAGGTAGGCACCTATCTCTAATCTGACCTTGATCTGCAGAAAAAGTAGAACTTGGTCTGATGTGTCTGGTCTGCATCCGTGTAGGCACACGTGTCTTTAGCATGAGATAACTAGGACTTTGAGATATTGCATCTAGGGCAAATGTTAAAATATTAGCCATATTCCTCTGCACCATACTTGGATTTCTTCCCCAGCGTACCACATGCTGGGCCCAGCTTTTCCCTAGAGCCAGTTCTGAAAGCACTAGCCCCTGATCTTCACATGCAAGCTGTGTTATGTCTAGCTCAGCACCTTCATTTTGCTCAGTAGTTTTTCATTTTTCCCAATATATGTAATATTTCCCTACATCTGCCATTCCAGTGCTGCAGCCCAGTCCTGGATTTTTCTGTCTCTGTGTCTCGGAGGATGGAGGGCAGGAAGAAGTAATGTGATTAACATGGAGGATTAAATGAGGCTCTTCGAAGGCATAGGCCACAAGAGTAAATACATTTTGATTTATTTTGTCCTTATTTAAAAGCGAGAACAAATTTTTACTTCTGCCCTGATCTCTCCTTTGGAGCTAACTCCTTTTGTGTCTTTCAAGTAATTTGTGTTCTGAACATAAATTTCAGCTTTTCCTCAGATTATTATAGTGTAGATCTATGAGCAACAATGTGATTAAAACTGAAACAGTTAACTGGGCAGAGAATTGAGACTGTAATGTGGGGGACATTGTTTTGTATTGATACTGAACAACTGTAATACTGTAGGTTGTACTATCAAAGAGTCTTGCCCAGCATATGAAACTTGAGATTTCTTCTAGGATTTTGAATTAACTGCAGGTTTACATTGATGTTAGAAATTTGAGACTGGAGTAGATTGGCAGAAAAGAATAAAGGAGAATGCTTAAAAATGCATAATTTTCCATGAGAAGCTGGAACTGATACAATAAAGTGTCGATTTATGGCCTTTTCAACTTCTGATCTCTTTAAATTGGACTCAAATCATGTTGTAAACACCTACTTACAACAAAAGCATGTTATGTAAGAAGGGGGGGGGGGGGGGGGCGGAATCTAGAATTTATTTAAAATGGAGGAGACCTTCTCAACTCTCAGAAACAAAATCTGTCCTGATAACCTAATAAAACTGTAGAAATCATGGCTTTCAACTTTACAGTAAAGTGGGATCTTCTTTGGTTGCTTGGATACTAAAACATCAGTTTCTTCTGAGTACTGAAAGTGGTCTGCTTTGCTCGTTCTTCCATTTCTGTAGATTTCTTCTACAAGTAATTGTATTGCATAAAATTCCCTTAAAAGTGCAGTGTACTTTGTTTTTCTGTTTGACAAGTTCTGATTATATTAATGCAGTGAGAGATGGTGAAACTGCTGCTGAATTGTGCTTGGGTCACTTTACAATTAAGCAGTTAGACCCACTCCGTGGATTTTAATCTGTGAATGTTTGAGTCTTTAGTCTGTTAGTAATAACACAAACAGATTTTCAGAAAGTGGAGAATATGAATTTAGAGTCTGCATTTGCGTGGGAACTATTTATATTCATCCTACAGAGAATAGATCACTATTTCCTTGTTTTTCTGCTGAGCCTTCACCTGCTTCACCTCAGTTTTCACCTCTGGAATGGACTTTGGTTGTGTAATACTAGTAATGGAACTTAAATTTTACCAAGCTCATTTGAGTTGTAAATCTAAAAGCACTTGGTGGTAGAGGAGACCGTCCTGTTCTTCAAATGAGAAGATGAGTATAAAATGGACTTCAGTGATTTGCTGAAGTCTGTGATGCAAATTATTGATAATATAAAAGGAATTTGACATCAACTGGACTATGCTATGTTGGTAGTGAAATGCTCCCTCTTTGGATTTATCAGATGTTATGGACTTTAGTGGTGTAAAAAAGGGCATTTTATGATTAGCCTGTAATTTGTGAAAGCTAGAAATTTGCTTTCTTGTGGTTCAGAGCCCACTTGGCTGGGTACACTTAAGACTACAGTTTTAACAGTAGTGCATTTAATTTGGACCTGCACTGTTGAGGGTCCTTTTTAGTTCTTTGTTTAAATACTTGATGTATTAAATGGCTGCTTAACTATAATCCTTATAGTCCTTTTGTTAAACTATGATAAAACTTGATGTTTTTCTCTACATGCCATCTGGAAAAAAAAAATTAAATATGAAATCTGAAACAAATTGTTAGGAAAAGGAAATTACCTTTTGATCTTGCTATTGAAGGGATTTAATTTGATAGCTAATCCTTCAAAGACAGCAGTAACCATATGCAATTATTTAAATATGAATAGTTGCAGTAGGAATGATATGCCACTATTTTAATATGTTAATGCAAATATGTAAACAAATCCTCTTATTTTTTCAGGTTAATATCTCTGAAAGTCCTTAACAGTATTGTATTGCTGGGGAAATCATGTCAATATGTAAAGGAGGCAAAAATGGAGGAGAAATTATTCAATCCTGTCATGACTGCCACCCCAGGGAAGCCAGCTGGCAAACAGCAAAGCATGTTTAAATCTACCCAAGGTAAGGCTAACGGCCTCGTTTTGGTTTTAGCTCTAATGAAAATTGCTTTCGGACTAAATTTATTATTGACCCAGATGTGAGGCTTTGATGTGCAGTAACCCTGTTGTTGGACCTTAACTGTACCCTATCACAGCTGTGAACACAAGTCTGTAAATGTAATAGAATTTATTGTTTCAGTTATGCATCTTCTTTTGGTTATAAATGCTGATCTCTGATAAGATCCCACCCTGATGTGTGCAGGTGATAGAAACGTCAGAACAGTAGCACATTTCTGTTTGGAAATCGTGACCATGGAATGGTTATGGTTGGAAGGGACCTTTAAAGATCATCTGGTCCAACTCCCCTGCCATGCCATTACACAAATAAGTAAATATTTGCACATCATCTCTGTCAATGCAGAAGTTTAATTTCCCTAAGAAATGCATAGATTGCTTCCTTATTAATGTAAAATGTGGCACATAACTACAAGTAATTATACCTACTGTCATGAATGCATTAATAAAAAGCTTTATGAAATCCAAATAGGAATTTCAGCTGGTCTCACTTAATTTCAAGTCTGTGCAGTATGGTTTTCTCCTGTAGGTCCTCAGCATTAGCTGTTAATATACAATCGGAGTGGGGCATGATTACGTTCCTGTGACATGTTACAGAAGGAAACAGAAACCTTCATTGTTCCAGTCAACTGAGTCGGATTGTGCATCTTCCTCTGCAAAGAGCTCAACGAGAGCCCTAGAGAATCTGAGGCTTTTATTGTGTTTGCTCTATTGCTTGCCAAAGACTTGAAGAGCTTGACATTTTAGGTGCTTATTAGTTGTCATAGTGTCTCGCCAGCAATAGTAGAGTTAAGAATCTGTCGGTGTTTGTCATAAATCTCTGTATCTCACCTGTGTCAAATCACATCAGGCAGAAACTTGCTGCAGACATTTATTTTTAAATTGCTTAAATTCACAGGGTTGCTTTAGTTTCATTATGAAAGAATGTAATATGAGTTGGTCTGAATGTCCTTTGAATTTCATGAGATGACTATCCTAATGATACTGGTTTAATTAAAACATTCTAGTACTATACTTGGATATGAGACTTAATAAGTCATACTTAGATTGATCCTTATAGTAAATAAATCCTGAGGACTATTTTTAGCTGAAGCAGCAGAAATTGTACCAGGTCAGTCAGCAGGGATGCTTATTTCCTCAAACTGAAAGATTTTGATTGAAGAGTAGCTATTATAAAGCTTTTGCTGATTTCATTTAGAATATTCTTTGCTTTCATGGGTGACGAAAAAGCTCAGTTTTCAATAGTGTTTCAGGGGTTTTTATACATTTTAACAGCGCTTTATTTACTAGAAACCTCAATTCTGTGAAAAAAAAATTATTTTACTTTCCCCAGCTTCTGTGTGTCTGCATTATTACCACTGGGCTCTGCAATATTGGTTAATCCTGGTGCCCCACTTATCAGGTGTTTTTCAATACAGTCTCTCAACCCATCTCTTACTAGAATGAGGGTGAAGGAATTAATCTGGTCTACTGTCTGTCAGTTTATAATGCAATTCAGTTTATTTTCCTAAGAGTTTCCACCTTGTCCAGAAACAGTGTAAAAATTTATCCTTCAAAATTTTAAATACTTGCTCTTGAAGGATGGATGTTGTAATTACTGGTGGTTGTTTATAGGCTGACCAGCTTTCTCTGGAAGCTGCTGGGTTATAGAAAATACTTATTGCTTAGTAATAACAACTTGTTTTCTTGTCAATTGTGCACTTTAATCCTTCAGATGTTTTTACAGTATGTGGAAACAATACATGGATATTACTTAAGTGTCTTAGGTTAATGGAGCCAGTGTTCAATTCCACTGAAGTAAGAGGCAGGAATAAAAATAGACATCTTTAATAGAGCTGCTCTAGGAGCAGTGCATGAGTCATTTATTAGCTACCCCTAGAGAAGCCAGGTTTATTGTACGTATGTAGAGGATTAGGCACATCTAGTTCCCACTGCAGAGATGCCTTTTCTTTTTCAGCAGAAAGTATTTGTTTCACACAATGAATGCCAAAAATCTTATTGCCTAAGCCAACAAAAATGAGTATGTAAACCAGAAGAATGCAGTGTATGTCCTAACATCCACTGCTTATGCTCCTTATCTGAACTTCAGTAGAATTTGTTTTCTATACTTCTACCAAATTAGAAAAGAAAATCTCTTATGGTAAAACTTAAGAAGAGGTAGTGGCTTCCACAATGCATTCTTCTGTTGATTCTGCTGATTTGATGCAGCACAATTTCAGGACCGGTTTGGATGAATCTGGATGTTCTATATGCCTCCGCATGTCTGTGTTAAATTCATTATTATATTTGTAATTGTCTTCTGTTCCAACAGGAATTTCCACAGATGAAAATGGATCTGCATCAGTTACCAATCAACCTCTGCATCCGAAGGAGAATACACCGTCTTTACTTGTAACAAGCAATTCTGATCAATTTCTGACAACTCCCGATGGAGAGGAAAAAGATATAAGCCAAGACAGTTCAGAATTAAAACACAGGTCTTCAAAGAAAGACTTGCTGGAGATAGACAGGTTTACTATTTGTGGAAACAGAATTGACTAAGATGGGTTTTTTAAGCAGTGTGCTAAGGATACTGAGCTGTTGGGACAGCAGATGCTACCAGAATGGACAGTTGCCGAAAAAGGCACATAAATATTTATTTAAAAACTTAAATTATTAATGGCAGAAAATATTAATTTCTTTCTACAAGTAACTTGGCTTGGTATCTGGTCAGGTCAAGAAAGTGATCTTTAACTTGCCACTTGAAAAATGTGCTGGATCGTGAGTCTCTAGCCTGGTGCAGAGCTGCAGTATCACTTGTCTGGAAAATAGACTGGAAAAAAAAAAAAAGCAGAGTCCTGTTCTGCGTTATGAAACCATGCTTCCAGAACATACTACTACTTGTGAAGGTTCCTCCAGTGTAAGGATATTCCTGGAAATGTATGACAGCTTGACCGGAAGCTTGCCTTTCCAGTTACCTTGTTTTGTTAAACATCTGCAAGCAGAATTCAAAACGTGCTTATATCAACAAACGCATAAAGCATTGGTACATAAGACAGTAAGTCGAGGTAGTTATTCTTGTCACAAAAATCTTTTCAAGATGTTTCTTGAAAATCTTGTAATCAGAATAAAATTTTGCCTTTAAATGGAAGACTGCATACCATTTTATCGAAATACTAAATGCCAAGGAAAGATCACAGTAATGAAGGTTCTGCTTAACTGGCCAAATATGAAGCATAATTATTTCTTGTGTTGTGTGTCCTGCAAGACAAAATTATTTATAAAATTTTTTTTAAAAGCTGAGGATTTTTTGTTGCCATAGGAAAAAAGTAATAAAGGAGCACTTCCGTACATTGAGGAAAGGCAGCATTAATTGCAGCAAGCAACTGTTGTGTTGGAGCTGTACGTGTGGCATTAACGCAGCAGAAAAGAGTATTACACTGCATTTGGGGCTTAACTCTGGTAAGAATGACATCTGTGACTTGCCTGAGAACATGCCTGTAAAAGCTCATACTGGCAGTCAAATCAGAATTATCCATTTTAATTGGTTGGGTTTAGCCAAGTTTATGTAGATGGACTGGATCTATAAAGAACATTTAAGCATTACAATGCCTCTTAATTTCTGATGTGGGAAGCAGTTGTGGCAGAATTGATGAAAGATGGTTTGGGACCTCAGACCAAGAATGGAATAAATTGGAGCTGAAAACTTAGGCTGGAGACTTGTATCAGAAGAGACCTTTTAGTTAACAATGAATTCTTCGTATATTGTTAGAAAACAGCATTAACTTCAAATGCCTTTCAGATATTTAAATAAGCACCAGTTTTGCTTTCCAGGGGAAGATACCACAAAAGTACTTCAGAGCTGAACAAATGAAGGCAAAACCTGCTCTCCTAATTTCATAATTTGTCAGAGTGGGAAAGCCAAAGTTTATTTAGTTCATGAACGTGTGAAAGTTTAATGTATATGCTGGTCCCTGAAAGTTGCAGGACTACAGTAACATAGCAGATGGAGACAGTTGGGCAGTTATCACGTGCCTGAGCCGACCTGGTAATGAGAGAGCTTTGCCATACAGGCTGGCGTGGTCTGCTGTGGTGAGAACTTCCTGGTGCAGTCTTTTAGCCTTTCCTCTCCCATCAAGAGTAGCTGGAGTAAGGGCCAAAACCTGTGGTTACAGTTCAGGGATGAGACTAAAAAGAGGAGGACTTGTGCTGGGGGAAAATAGGAAATTCTTTAATTTTTGATGTATTTTGTACTAATTGGAAATGTTCACACATTGAAATTCAGATTATCTGTCAGTTTGCTGTATTTTATTTTTGAATTATTTAGCACTTGCTAAAGGAAGCTTGGAATTGCTTTCATTTTTTTTCCGTTGAATGACATTCTGTATCAATTTTATAAGTGCATCTTGTGTGAAACTCAATAAAATTCAATTTTGTAATATTTGTTTAAAAAAGGAAAAGTATGGTGTCAACGTTTCTTTCTTAGTATTTGGAGCTGGTGAAGTTGTAATGTGTTTACTGTATTAAATTCTGATTTCCGTAAAGTGAGATTCTTGCAAACGTGGGACAGGAATATGCGTAAGAACTGGGTTATCAGTGGCTTTGCTTTGATTTATTTCTGTAGCACTTGGTTGTTGCCACTTGTAGGAAGAAGGTATTGATGCTGACCAACTATTAATTTGGTTTTTAAAGGCAAAACCATGTAAATGAAAAAATATTACGTCTTAAGGGAGTTGTAATTTATGTAGTCAGTTACTACGGTTGGACTAGTTGCACCTACACAGCAAAGCCAAACGTAACTGCAGTATAAGCTGAGGCAAATCCTTTCCTGCACACGTGATGGTAACGGTGAAAGGGTAAAGGCTAACTGCTTGTGAGTCCAAGTCCTGGCCCAGGTCCTCGTCTTGAGCCTGGGAGCCTTTGTCCCTTCGTTGTAACGCTGCAGTTGTGATAACTAGGTCTAAAGCAGTATAGCTGGGCTTTGGGCTGTGGCTGTTACATCTCCCCGTGTTGTGTAGGCATAACTTAGGGATCAGAGTAATTCAGAGGTATACGGAGGCATTGCAAGTGCAACACTTCCCGTTAAACACTCTGAAAGTCTGGTAGAACCCCAACTGGGCATGAAATTTCATTGTCTTCTGTTGCTCCAACCTCTCTAATTGTTCTCCGGTTCTTCTTCCTGATTAGTAGGGAATCCTTGTATGTCTAGCAGTGGATCTTTAAAAAAGGTCATGGCTTCATCTCTGACCCTGGGTGGTCATCTCAGAACTCTAGAGGTGCCTGGGTTTGGGGGGAGGGATGTGTGTGGAGCAAACCCCAAAACAAAAAGACCCAGCAAGACCAAATTTGTTGTCTGTAAATGCAGTTCTTTTTTTCTGTAGGTTTCCTTGAAAAGCTGATGTCTTAACGGTGAAATAAGAACATTAGGCGTTAAGCAGTGAATAAATAGAGTTCTTCAGTTAATAAATCCCTCCAAAACCAAAATCTAGATGGTTCTGATGCAAGCAGTGATAGGCCAGCTAAAGTCACAGGTGCCAAATTAATTCCAAAAGCACACACTGAGTACAGTGTATGTTCATAATTAGTATTATTTATTAAGGAAGAACCATAGGATTATTTCATTAATCTTTTGAAGCTTTTCAGTGTTCATCAGCTGAGCAGAATTTCCCTTCAAGCAAAGTCACTTTACCATCACAAGTACACAGTTAATTTACTTGCCTCTTTCTAGAGTGAGTTTGTTGAAACTTTTAATTTTTTTCTTATTTGGGTTTTATACTACCAAATTTTCTACTTTCTAAATGCTCATTTAGAAGTCAGTTTTTGTGAGTGAGCACAGTTGTTAAGGTCACTTGCTGAAGCCAGTATTTGCCCAGTTGTGGCTGCTACGCCAGTTACGATTTGGTATTTATTTGGTGGTGGTAAGCAAGGAGAAATGCAACTTAATTATAACACAGATGTGATCAAACTGTGCAGCTCCTGCAAGATTGCAACATGATGTCTTACAAAGTGGGCTCCTCCACTGTGAGTAAACTGGGAGTTGTCCCAGCTACATCAGCCTTGGGTAGTCACTGCTCCAGAAATGCTCTTTGCAATTGCTAAACTAAGTTTGCTCTTAGTGCTTCTTCAGAATAGTTGCTCTTTCTTAGAAGTTTGGACTCTGTTACTTTTGCTGACTCCCATGAAATAAATAGTTTTGTGTAAGTACTAAGGAACTAGCAAAGGGGGCTGCAACAAACACTTGGAAGCCATGCAATGGGACCGTCTTCATCTCCAGGAAGTTTTTCTTTGTATAATGGCATGAGATGCTTAGACTATGAAGGCTGTCAAAACACCTAACGTATCATTTCTGCATGTCTTCTTTTTTTTCTCTAGGATAACAGTATCTTTCATCGGCTGTGGCAGCTAAGCCGAGCCTCGTGAGACATTTTTTAGGATTTCAGTATGTTATTCTCTGATTTCAGCAGAGTTGAAAGAGGGATCGTGAATACATGACTCCAGAGAACAACCAATAGTAAGCTCGCAGTTCTAATAACAGAAAAATCCAAAATGGTAATAGCTTTTCAAAATAATTCTCAGTTTTGACCAAAACACTATTATCATATCTGCAATGAACTAAACTCAGATTTTAAAATGTGCCCTTACTGTAAATACTCTGCCCACCTGTAACTCACAGCTGCTGTTTCAGCCTGTGTAGACTGTAATTCCTTCCATTCTGTACTACTTTGTAGGAGAGTAATGCTGTCAACAGAGCCAATTTGCTAAATAAATCCAGTATTGATTAGGCAAAGAGATCGCATGTATTGGACATTACTACTTCTGCATTTTGATGTCAGAAATTACTTATTAATCATAGATTTGGGGGTATGAGAGTGATGTTGCAAGGTAAGTATAATCTTAATAGACCAATTTCTGGTGTTCGAGGGAGGTTCAGGTTGTACGTTGGCATTGCTTCTTCCCATCCATACTCAGTTTGTTGGATGAAAGGAGTAATAAGCTTCTATGTTTGTTGATTACTTTGAATATCAGGAGTATGTTCCTGTGATGCCTGGTCCTGACATGCTTATATCCTCGGTACCTGTTAAAAACTAAGTATTAAGGTAGCCCAGGAATCGCTTGATGCTGATAGTTTAAAACATCTAATTCAGAGAACTGGAATTGTGGATTCATGGGAAGTGATGCCTCTAAATTACTGGCAAGTGTGGCAGTGAAACTTAAAATCCAGCACTGGACAGCACATTGTTAGGCTCGGTGCAGTAAAGGAAAATGGGAAGGTATTTGTGTTGATGCCAGGAGGTACAATCCTGGTGACAGGACTGACTGTCAGTCCAAAATGTTCCTGCTGATTTGATTTGAAGTTGACATTCTTGTTAAAGACAGCAGTATAGCCATCAGCCAGCGCCTTTCTGTAGCCAAGGCAGCAGGAGCCGTGCTGAACTACTCTGTTCTGGAATGGTTCTTGAAGTACCAGGTGCTCATGTATCTAACCTTGAAGCTACAGAACCTTATTTTTGGGTCAGTTAACACTTGTGCCCTTCGGAGTCCTGCAAGGCATAGCTGTAATGAAAATAAATCTTGCACTGAGCTTGAACTAGCTACTGGTTTGAGACAATGTCCTTGATATGGTAGCAGAGAACCAGCCTATTAGGGTGATCTGAAAATTTGAGTTGTCTTCAAAGCGACTGCGGCATCAGAGAGGGAGAACAAATTCTGCTCCATCTGAGGTCATGGTTTATGGTGCTTATTCTGCTGCTTTGTGACCATGTGCTGTTTTGCCTCCGTGCAGGCAGGAGTAAATTGTCTAGCTAGTCTTCGAGCTAGACCCGCATTCCTTGAAAGTAGGGACTGAAGCTCCCATGTCAATTTAATGAGCGATTCTTTACAGTAGGTATTCTGCTAAGGGCACTGGAGCAATTTTGTGGTACTAATTTACCTGCTTTGTACATCTTATGTTCAAAATGGTGAATTGTGTGACGTAAGTTTGACCTTTTGATTGTTTTGACGACTATAGTTTCTAAAGCATTAAAATTCAAGTAGTCCAATTTTCAGTAATGTGGATTTTTGTCCCAGGGGGCCTGAGGGCAGTAAGTGTGCTGAGCCCTTGGTATTCTAACTAGACTACAAACCCTAAAAAAAAAAAAAAATTTACAAGCCCCATAGTTTCACATAATCACTGTAGGGAGCAAGATAATCTCTGGTTTGTGTCTGGGGTGAGCAGTCTGTGAGAGCAGGAAGAGCACTGTGAGTAAGAGACAATGCGCAGTGTACTCGTTTTGCAGGTTTTACAGATTACCTGTGAATTCTCCTTACAGTTTAAACATCCAGGAAATGAGCTAGGTCTTAGTGCTGTTCTCCTACCTGTCATTTTGGATGTATCAAATCCCCGTTGGTTATTCTGGTGTTCAGGCCATAATCTGCAGTTTATCTTTTTTAAGACAAAAGACTGAATAAATGTTGTCTGTAGAAGAAAATATTCTCACTGGAATTTAACTCGAGAAGGGAAGGAAGGGCTCTTGGACTATTAAAATGTTGGTTGTCTTACTGTTACAGTAATTACTTTTTCTTCCTCTAAAGACAATTGCTGGCTTTGGGTTTGCCATGATATTCCAAGTAGCTGTCGGCAGCCTGTTGCGAATAGTGAGTAGGTATCAAATCATCAGTGTTACGTTTTCACTGGTGGATAAAACGAGTACAAGGACACCTGGTAACCTTCAAATGCAATCCTGCAAGGGCTATAAACCAGAGCTCCCTAATTAATGAGAAGCTGTGGCCTAAAAGCCACATGAAACCTGTTAATTCTCTTCAGCATATTGCAGAGCACTTGAAAGTCTTTCTTAATTTCTTGAAGAGAAATTGTTCAGGATAATTTTTTCACAGAAAAAATAATCAGTGATTTTTCTTCTGCCTACTGTGTTGTAATGCTCAGCAGACTGGGGCTTGGAAAGCCTGTGTCATTTATATGATTGCTAGTGATCTACAAAGAATTTATATATGATTTTATTTATATTAAATAAAAAGAAAGGTGGGGAGGGAGCTGATTAACTTTGGTTGAATTAAAATGGTGTTTGAACACAGCCTCTGCAAATGCAGAACTTGATACACGAAGTAGAAGAGTAGGGATGATGTGCATTTGATTGCACGTCTCCAGAGATGCGTTTGTGTATGTCCACGGGGTAGGGACAAAGCATAGGGTGAAGTCGTCTTTCATTGTCATTCCACGCTCCTAAGCCGTGCCATTTTGTCATGTTGGCTTTCAGCCTAGCCCCTTCCAATCAACCAAACGGTCCCTGAATGAAATTCGTCTACAACGCTCGTCACTGGGAGCTTTTGTTCCCCTGGCTGGACACCGCGTCTTCAAAGCGGGTAGCCGTCTCCACAAAGGTGCATGCTTGGGACTTGGGGGATGTCTCCCTTTGAACAGCATTTTCTGAGGTGCCGGGTGAGGAGCCCTCATAGAGCAAGATCTGAGTACGTAGATGTGAACAAACCCCCTTGTTCATGGATCGGTGTAATCCTTGACTCAGAGCTTGACGGGGTGGGGGGGTATGGGGCATCCCCCCAGCAGGCATCATCTTCCTCAATCTTAAGTGACAGAGATTCCACAACCTTTTTGAACAGTAAATAGATACGCTGCAAATGCTATTATTACCTGTAGAAAGCTTCCTACTTTTTAAAGTCTTCCTTACTCATATTTAACCCCCCTTTTTATTCATTCTGAGCACGGAGAATAAATTTCACGTCTTCCTCTGTCTTTTTCTCTTAGAACCTCGGCAGCTGAGACTGCTTCCCTTTGGGCTCCTTTGCTAAACCACCCCAATGAGTTTAGCTTCTCTTTGTTCAGACAGCTCATCCCATGCTCGTCCTGGGCACAGAACTCCAGCTGATGCCTTCCTACCCGGCGGCGCTGAGCCCGAGTATTGCATCAGCCAGCTTTCAGTTGTCATATCCTGGTATGGGATTTACCTCTTTGTAAGAGGATGCCACTTTGTGACTCGGGAGGGTTCGAATGCACTGCGAGGTCTGTGTACTTTCTATGCAATTGCCTAATTGTTCCCAAGCCTGCACTTACGCTGTAATGTAGTGCTGCCCAAATGTAAAATCCTGTATTACAGCAGCTTCAGTTTAATTTTTTTACCATCTGTTCATGTGGTTAGTCAAGTTTGTTTTGAACTCCAGTTGTGCAGTGTACTCACAGCCCTTCCTTTACCTTCCTCTGGCACCAGCACAATACTGCTGATTAAAACCACTGAGTGGCTATGGAGCGTGAAGAAACCTCTGCAGAATCTTACTGCTGTGGGATGATGAACTGGTGATAAATACTCCCTAAGAAAGAATTCCCAACAAGCTTTGTCAACTGCTCCAAGCAATTTCAATCTGTACTACTTTTCTTTACTTTGAGAATATCATGTGAGGGAGTATCGAAAGCCTCATGGAAATCAGCATATGTGGTATCTGCTGCTTCTCACCTTATGGTGTATTATGCTGTCAAAGAGAAATGCACTGGTTTGAAATGATCTGACAAATTTATGCTGGCTTTCATTCACCATCATGCTACTCTTCAAGCACTAAATAGAACAAAACCCAAATCCGATTATTTGCCCAGAAAAATTCTGGAAGGCTGCAGTTGGTTTGATCTATCGTTTCCTTTTCCTGTGTTCTAAGGATGGCTCTTTTCTGTTAACAACTCTGTTAATCACTTTTTAGAGGTTTTTGTTTTGGTGCCCAGGGTAAGGCCTAAGCTGAGTGAAAAATCTCACGTACCTCAGTACTGGTGGGCAGGGACCCCGTAAGTCCCCGTGAAACTGCCAGTGGGGAGAATGGCAGGTTTGTACTGCTGTGTTTTGTCTTTGTGTTGTGTTCCCACAAAGGTGGTCGATAACACGACCTTCTCTCGTAACACGTTGTGCAAAGCCTTACTAATGTGCCTTCAAGTACCCACCTAGACAGATGGAGGAAAGTGCTAACCCATCACCAGAACTGATGTTTATCAAAGGACCTTAAGGAGGAATAGGGAAGAAATGAGAGAAACCTCTGAAGTGTCTGTGATGTCTGGTGGTGAGAAACCAGAAAGCAAAGTCAAAAGTCGGCCAGGCAAGGCAGCGTCCCACCGTGACCCTCGAACACAGGGTGAGGGCTGCAACTCTGCATCCTTCCCTGTCCTTTGCTGGCTTGGGGAGAGGGAGCAGCGTGCAGCTCAGGCAGTAGTCAGGCATCTGAAACATTCAGTGGAGGGATTCCCTCATTCCTGACCTTCCCTTGGGTTTACAGTAATGACCTGATTTGTTGTGGTCCTTAGACATTAGTCCAAATTGAGCTGTTTCTACCAACAGGCTCCATTTACTCTTTTCCTCCCAAGTCTTGCTTAAAGCCTCCCCATCCTGGAAAGCTGGCAGGTGAAGAGGCTTTCCTCATCAAGAGGATTCCCATCTTCCTCAGCATCTCACACAACATCACCCTGCGGCTGAGGGTGACAGAGCCACCCTGAAAACACCATCTGTCTGCTCATCTCCAGGAAGCATTATTTGGCTCCACCTGATCCTTGAGCAGAAGGATTAGGATTCACAAGTCTGGAGTAACATCACTGCCACTTTCTCTCCTGGAGAAGCCTTTCTTGAAAGTGTCTTTGTTGAGCAGCCAGGGTCACATGGCGCATGACTCTTGGCTGTCTCTGTGCCTCTGCAGTGCCTTTGAGGCTTGGGTGCCAACAGAGATCCCATCTCCTGGGCAGGCGCCCCCCTGTCATGCCCAGCTGAAAGTCCACCAGTCCCTGCTGCTTTTTTCTTGCAGTGAAGACTCTGAAATGGTTTTTCAGCGAGGCATTTGTTATTTTCTATAACAAGGTGCAGATCTTTACTTGCTGGCGGGATATTGGAGCAGCAATTTAAATCATCTTTAATCCAGTGTCTACCTGTTAGGAGTGGAAGCAGAGGAAGCCAGCGGTATGTTCATTTCCTTTCTCCTTGCCCTAGCAGACAGAGCGAGCAATGAATCACTTTCTTCATAACAATAGTTTTAGTGGAAGATTGTTACCATACCTCTTCTTGGTCATCTTTTTTCCTAGACTAAAATAGCTTAATATTCTTTCCTCTAGACTCTCCATAATTTTTCTGCATCTTTGAAGTGTCGTCCCCAGGAGTGGAAGCTCTCGAGGCTTCACTGGGAACAAAACCAACAGAAAAACTATCTCCTTTCCAAGTTATGCTCCTATTAATGTATCTTATAGTTGATAAAGCAAATCTTTAAGTTGTCTGTCAGCACAATCTTTGGACGTTTCCCATGTAGCAGCACAGCCAACTGCACCGTGCCTGGGCTGGACCTTAAAAGGATGTAGATGCTAATGAATTTTATTTAGGCGCCTGATTACTTTTAGAAAACTGATCTCTTGCATATTCTGTTGAGACTGCCACATCTCTCTGTTAAAGCGCAATAACCCTAAATATGGATTAATGGGTTTGCTTTGGAACCCCTATGCCTTGATTTCAGGTAATCAAAAGTCACTTTTTTCATGG
Source organism: Rhynochetos jubatus (assembly GCA_027574665.1). Taxonomy (NCBI): domain Eukaryota; kingdom Metazoa; phylum Chordata; class Aves; order Eurypygiformes; family Rhynochetidae; genus Rhynochetos; species Rhynochetos jubatus. The sequence goes on along the minus strand of CM050651.1, from coordinate 57,590,037 downwards.
CCTGAGGCAGGCGATTAAGTGGAGTTGATATTGCGTCTTACGTCGTCACTATCTTGACGTGAAATCCTAGGTGTAGCACTGTGAAGAAGAGATGAAAGGGGTAAGTTTTTCTTATTTCCTTTGCACTTCAATAATCTTTACATTTACACTTCCAGTGAGGTGTCAAAGATTTGGGTGTTATATTTTTGGATGAGAATTGAAATAAAATACTTCAGGCAAGAAGTTAAGTCTCTGAGCCTGTACTCTCAGTGGAATACCAGCAGACCACAAAGAATCAGAGACATGCTTTACCCTGACAGGTTTCCTGTGTGATGATTGTGTTTTATACAGTCCTAATTTAGTGCAAAGACCCACTCTTGTCTCTAACATCTACAAAAAGAACCCTAAAGTCAAACACTAGTTTAAAAAACAAACCCACACCACACTGTCTTTTTAAAGCAAATCACAGCCATTTCCAGGGCATTGCAATTTACAAAAAAATCTTCAAAACAATGTGGAGCAGCTCCTCAGTTCTAACTGATTTTTCCTAATTAAAACAAATTCAATTAGTAATTCCTAGGTTATAAGTTGAAAGTACCAACATAGCTTGCCCTTCAGTGCAGTAGCATGTAAAGATACCTTTAATCTGAAGTAATTAATTAGGAAATATACTATAGTTCCCCCTAGGCAACTCCCCTAGCAAACAACTGGCACTACTTAAAAGCTTGTGTCTGCTTGAAAGTGATATATGTATTAAAACCTATACCCCACATTCTATAAAACTATCACTTAAGCCACAATCCTTTCTGGTTTTTGAAATGTGCAATAAAATCCCTGTGCAAATATAATACCGTGCTTTCACATTTCAGTCAATGAGCTCAAAACCAATAAATCTCAATTAAACTTCACAGCAGCACTCGCTGCCACAGTGGGACATAAAAGACTATTTCCGCTTCAGAAATTCATGAAACAAAGTACAAGGAATCTAGCTCGCTGACCCAAAATCTGTCTCGCAGTAAGGAACAAGGCCAGAAGGACTTACAGCACTGGTCCATCCTGCAGCACTTCCCTGAAGCAAAGGTAACTATTTCTTTTACTGTCATTGTGTTGGATTTGATTGAGGGAAAGTACAAAGGCATTTCAAGCCTAGTCTTCAGGAGTATCCATACTCCATGGATAAAATTCTGAGCAGGTTCACTGCGTCTCTGAAGCACCATGAGTGATACACACTGTGAGATTTAAAAACCAAAAAGGTTTGGACACCACTTTCTTTTCTTGGACCTCCAGGACATCTTTTTTATTATTATTATTTTTTGAAGCTTTTTTTTTTCTCTAACAACCTAGGAGCTGGAGGCTTTTTCTCTATAATAAATACATAAGTTTCAGATTGTCGTACAATCAGAAGACCCCAGGAGTTCCAGCCTCAGGAAATACAGCCAGTGTGAGTACTGCGAGACTGGCAGGACCGCCGTGCAAAAACCAGGCTTGCCACCTTAGCTAAACGTTTTATCCCAGGGTGAAATACTCCTCTGTTGCAGGGAACCCGCAGAATAAGTTTCGCATTGTATTACCATATAATTATATGGGCTTATTAAGAGCAATCATTGCAAGAACCTAACAAGTAATTCCCATCTCTGTCATGAGCACACTAGTGAGTGTTGCCTCGGCTGCGTGTGCAGCTTCATTTCAAGGCAGCAATTAGAACAGACCCTTTTATGAGCAGGAGAAGCTGATATTTGGCTTGCAGAACAACTTACTTTGACCGAAAAGCTGTCATAAGTTGTTGTGTTTGCAGTCACATACGGCTCTCTAGGACTAATAATAATCTGGTAATGCAGTGAACACTTTTTCCTTCTTTGTATATCTGAGAATTCTTAGATCTAAGTATTTTTCACTGAAGAATACATCTTCCTCTTTCCTGACCTCATGATTTCTCAGCATCCTTAAATGGTACAATTAGAGATGAAAAGGCAGGTCTGCTCCAGATCTGATGTACCATTGGACCAGATTTAGTATGGCAGTCTGAAAATGACTGTACCGCTTCAATGAGGTAGAGTATACGTTAACCATATCTACCAGTTAGGTTCTGATTGTGGCAGCAGTACCTCACGGGCTCCTCAGTTCATGTGGCAGACTGTAGCAGAAAGCCAACAGTAGAATTCAGGTTGGGTTAGTACTGAAAAAGCACCTCTTCTCTATTTTCATTCCATTCGAGCAACATCCTCCAGAACACATCGATCTCTCTCTCTGCTGCCCAGTCCTGGCCTAGAAATTGTTCTTAAAATTGTAATGAAATTCAGCATCAGTCACGTGTGTGGAGGATGTGCTCCGAATGCGTTTCCCTCACCCGCAGGAGTATTTGTTATTTGATAACTGTAACTCTACAGAGTCAATGCCAACCATTGTGCTACAGCTGGGGTCACTTTGTGGTAGGGGAGCTATAAACGTGTGTTGGGAATGACCATCATGGTATAGACAGTTGTGGATAGTAACTGATGACCTGGAAAGTTGGCTTGAGTGAGTACCATTTGCTTCTAGCAGTATTCACCTGCAGAGGTCGAATGGGAGCGTGAAAATGCTCACAGCACAGCAATGTCTTGTGCTAAACCAGGCAGTTGTCATCTGTTCATTATTCTATTGCAAAATAAGTTGAAGCTACCTAACAGCTTTAGGCTGGAGATTTGATAGGCCAATTATCTTCAACAAACTCTTTGAGTAAGTTGTAGTTCAGATTTTGTTTTGTTTTCAAGAAAAAAACCAAAATGTAAATCAAATACTTGTGATTCAAAATCCAAATATAATGTGCCTATATGGTTCTAGCACATAGAACTGATCAAAGATTTGGTAACACTGTTTAAAATGCTGTTTCTCAGATATCCCTCAATGCAAACACACTAACCGTTCCAGTATTTTCGGAGGGCTTTATTAGGAGACTTTCTTAAAGGAGAGTGGAAGCAGAGTGATGCTCATTTTCATCACCTTGTTCATGATAATGCAGTGACAAGCCCTAGAGCAGCAAAGGTCATTGTGCAAATTTCATATGGGAATTGCCTAACATCTTCACAGGTTTCCCTCTGGATTGATGCACAGCTGAACCAGGACAGTGAAAGATGGGAAAGGTCTTTCGAACTGTTTTAACTGCAGGAGGAAGCTGAGCGTGGATGCAGCTTTCATGCGATGCTGCTTGTTGCAAAGACTCTGGCATTGTTTAGCGGAGCCTGAGGAAGATCAAACAGGGCAGTGTTTCCTTTCTAACATCTCCTCAGCCTTACAGCCAGCACCCTGGCCCAGAGCCCTGTCTTCACAGACATTCTGACAGGGTCCTGCTACGTGTGCTTTTGCAGCTGTAGCCATGGCCGTCCCTACTGGCTTCCTCAGAGCTCGTTTTCCTTCTCTTGTGCTCATACCTATACCCACCTAAGCAAAACCCAAGTGACCTTTGTGGCTTACCCTTAATTAGATTCACAGAGGGTTTGATACCACTTCCGAAAACACATCCGCTTTCCTATAGCAGTTCTCTTCCCTTGTTGCATATGGTTTGAATGAGGTAAATCCTGGTAACTGGTGGAAAGAAATGAGTGTGAATTAGACTGACAAGGCTGCTGTGGGGCTTCACACACCGTCTCTCAGCACACAGTTTCCTTCCTAAACCATGACCCTCAACTTTTAACATCCAGCCCCTCATCTCAGTATGTTTGTTTCCTGTTACAAGGCCTTTTAACACCTGAATAATCTCATTTATCCTAATGGTGTCTTAGTTAACCCAGTGATTCCCACTGTGGGCTTACAGGAGAACCAACTATGGCAGAGCACAATGATCATTAGAGAAAAGGATAGTGCCTGAGCTGTACCAAACAGCAGCCACCTTTCCAAAGATGACCCTGTTTCACTGGCAGTAGCGAGAAGACGGAGATAAACGCAACTGGGAATTAGTGCACAAACAGGGTTGTCCAGAATTTCTCATTTCCAGTCACTTAGGACCACTTTTTCCATAACATCTGCTGTTGATACTAATAATCTCTCCTTCTTTGATCTTCCCATTTTTTTTCACTGCCTATTTCACAATTAGTGCAAGTTGTTTGTGCCCTGTTACGGCCACCATATGTTGGAAACCTGAACTCTGCAGGGAGATTCAGTCAGTGCTACTCAAGCTGTTGCAGTGTTTGAACGGAGCTGCTGGAGTTCTGCCAAAGGACATTGCTTTGGACCTATCCTGCTGGATTTGTCTCTGTTTCCCAGACCCTGTAATATTCCTGATGGCTCTAATGATCAGGGAAAACACTTGCACACACATGCAAGCAAGAGATAGTTCATCTAATCCCTACACATTTTTAACAATTGAGAGACTGAGCTGGAAACTGGTATCTGTGAAGGACTCTAGGGAGAAATTTTCCACATTTATGTGCTGCCCTGTCCAGTTGTTGTTTGATGTCCAACTCAGAAATATAAAACACTATTGTCACCAGAAATTCTTTTGATGAATATCTGAGTTATTTCTACCAGGATCGCTATTTCCTCTGAGGTTTCTATTTAAAAAAATAAAAAGGTAAGTTATTCAGAAAACAAGCATGTTGTTTGGACGAGCCCATTCAATTCCCAATGGTTTTGTACATATTTTATCCTGAAAAATTCAGGCTCTTTGCATCTGGGATGTATAATTTTCTGCCAGGTAACTTCTCTGCTTTCAAGCTACTGTGCCCCACAGGTGATTGTGGTGAAACGCTGCACAGCCACTGTTGTCTGAATGGCTCTTGGATTCCTTCGAGTGAAAGGGCCTGTAGCCGGGATCTGCCAAAGGCTGCACAAGCCCTGGCTGTCCCTTAGGTGCCTGACAAGGTAAGGACAGAGCACTGGGCTGACAATTTTTGGATGTCAGACAGCCCTTCATGAGGATCTTCTTTGCGACAAGTGCTGGTGAACACAGGGTGGCCCAGTGTGGCATTCCCACAGCGCTGCTGACACTGCTCCATCAAGTGGTCTTTGCTTAGAGGTGTCCTTGCTTTTGCTCTGGCTGTTTGCATGGGTAGGCTTGAAGGGTCTCGTCCTATTGTATGAAACAAATGTTGCGTAGAACACAATTGTGTAAAAAGAGAGGGTGCTCTTGATTTTGAGAGCATGGAGGAGCTGTCCCTGGCCACTGAATGCCACAAGGCAGGCAATATTCACCCTTTACAAGTAATAGAGGAATGGTGAGTGATGAGGCCACAGTATGATACGGACCAACACATTGAGTGGGAGAAGCAATAGAGTGCAAATAAAACTCAGATTTTTCTAGTCAAACAAATTGCAGATAGAGGAAAGAAAAAAACATAGACGATGAGATGTCAAATAGTTCAAATCTCTATTTTTTTTTCATGGCATAGTATAACTACGTGCACCCAGAAAACACTGAGAGAATGATCCAAATTGAACAAAAATATCTCTGCAAATGCCAGTGCAACTAGGAATTAAAAGAACCTTTGGGGTGCATGTTGCTCCAAACCAGAGGATGGAGGATGTCATCTTTCCCCTTTAAGCTGGCTACAGGCTGGACTGTGATCACTGGGAACACTGAAAACAAGACTCTTGCAGCATGATCCAGCTGCCAGCTTGTGTCTGGACATTTTCATTTTTTCATGTTCTTCCAAACAGGTAATAGGAGAGGATTCAGCATTTGTCATTTCCTTGGAAAAAATAAATTCTTCCTACTCGGAAAGAACTCTTGGGGAATTGCATGAGTGACACTTATTCTTCCCCCTTCCTCCCCCCCTTTAAACATATTTCTGTGCCTTTAAGCAGCTTTGCACCGTGAATCACATCTATTTCGAAACCTAGAGACCAAGTTTTGTATGAATACCGGTTATGGAACCTGAATCCTTCTCAGCAAGACTCAAATCCCATTAGTATTACATTTCGCATAAAATATTCAAAATTAATGAGATATATTTGTAGGGCAAAGGAGGAGTAAATTTGTAAATAGAAAAGAAAGAAGAATTTTACGTGGGAAAGCATGGCCTGAAGCCTTGGGAAGTAACGCATAATGAATAGGCAAGCGTGCTGTAGAATTTGGGTATTTTCTGTAGGTGGATGATGGAAATGCACAGAACTGATGTGTAAATAATGCACACACACTTAGTAACTCTGACCCGTTGCTTCTGAAACAGAGGAGAACGTACCAGGAAGAGCCTGACAATAATGCTCCGACACGATCCTCCACTCCGGAGCCCTTCACCTCGGTGGCTTTGTTGAAAATGGTGAGTCCACGGGGTTTAAACTGCCACCTTCACTCCTGTCCCCACTCGCGCTGAGGCAGAGCTGCCACTTCTCAGCAGCTCACCCTTCCCAGTCTGGGGTGGAGGGGCTGGGACTCCCTCTCCCTCTCTCTGCCCTGTGCTTTTGGATGCTTGTTCCTTGGCGGATACAAGTACATACCCGGTCTGATTTGTTTATAAAACCTCAGAGATGGACATGTGCTGTAGATGAATCTACAAGAGCAGCTGGCTCAGGTTAGATGCTGTGGATTGGAAATACTAATTAATGTTTTTCTAAAGGCTGTATGTCATACTGCAATTCACCCCAGGACTAGGGGAGAAAAAAGATATTCACAGCAAGAGCCCAAGCACTGCAAGTATTTGGATGCTACTGGAATCGTAACTCAGAAGCAGCACAAATTTACCCTGGGGTCTTCCTCTGCTTCCACAGATCCCAGGCCGTATTTGTGGCAAAACAATAGTAAATATAGAAGGCAATAGGCAACTAGTTTTTCTATATGCTGCTATCTAATCTACTGCCTTTGTGCTCTGGTCATTGCAGTGGTCTTGGCAGTGGAGGGAGCCCCAGGTAACACTGCCCGGCAGGAGCCCGAGCTGTCCCTTCTCAAGTCAGGGCCACACTCTGCGGAGTCTTTCTTCAGTCTTCCCTTAATGTCTTGGTAAGTAAAAGTAACCAACTCACGTGAAATCCGGAGACAGTAACTCCTCTGCATATTTTTGCAATTACAGAGGACAAGAAAAACCCATTCGCCTTGTCTTTGATCTCCACACATTAACTGGGGGCACTTAGTTGAAGGCCTGAATCTTCCTCCAGCTGACAGCAGTGTTCTGGTCTTCATTTCAGCCTCCAGCCTCCGAGGCACCAGCACTCCTGCCGTCTTGGCAAACCTCTCCCAGATAAAATAACACTGTGGCTTTGGTAGCCTCCCGTTAGGGTTTTTATTGCCTCGCTGGCAGAGTGTCCCTTCCTTGCTGTTTGTTGAGAGAGCTTCAAAAGCCTTTCCCCTACTGTGCATTAGGAAGACCGATGGAAGATCTTACCGCAGTACAGAATCCCAAGCTCTGTCCCTCTCTGAAATGCTAACAGAATTGATAAAGGAATTAAATCGCCCAGCAAGCGTCGCAGATAGATGCGATATTCATGTTTGGGGATGATGTACGTTCTGCTCTGGATATGGAAACCCAGCTGCCGTCCAGTGCATTCAGAATGGATAAACAAGTTGTCATGCATAACTTCAATGGTGAAGATAACTTTGAGTGGGTGACAGAATGAGGATAAATGCATTCAATATGAAATCTGGTTATATATATGGATGCATATATATATGTACTTCTCATACATGATAGCATAATTTCTAAAGCATTTTTAAGGTTTTTATAGCTCTAGTTCCGCTCAAAAGAGAATTCACCAGACCGTGTGGAAACTCTCCCCCTCCTTAAAGTGGCTTAATACATGGGCAAAACAGGCAGTTACTGAAGACAGAAGCCTGACAGGGACAGCAAAACCCCTACAACAGGCAACCACTGCCTCTTTTGCCTACAAGAAGGGGAATTGCTGCGGTTGGTGAAGGTTTTGACTGTGTGGGGCAGGGGCTGCTTCGGTGCTGGGGCAGAGGCAACTCCGCCCCCATTCTGCAGTGGAAGCTGTATCAGGGAGATGTTCGTAGCTAAGAAACAGAAGTTCAGCCTCATCTACCCCCTTAAGACGATTGCATTGGCCTTGTCCCATCCTGACCGATGTGAAGTTCAACCTCTGGGAAGGATGTGAGCCCTGTGTTTGTAACCACAACACTCAGCTGAGCTCCTCTGGTGTTGCAGGGGAAGCAAATAAAATCATGAACTTGTGGCTAATACATATTTGGAGTCTTCTGCCCTGATGTCAATGGCCACGATAGCTGCACGGTGTCACACTGAAGGCAGGTTTTCTCCCAGCCAAAAGGGGACGAAAGGAAAAAGCTCTCAGTGATGCCGATGCTGTAATTTCATTTCTAATGGGTATTCTACTATCTGAAACAAAAGCTCCACACTGCCAGAGGGCTCTTGCATGGTTATGACTAATGTAAACAAGTATTCAAAAGCGACTCTTCCTTTGCAAGCTGATCCCATGGTGTGTTTACCTCAGCCATTCTCTTCCCGGGGTGCTTGGTGACACACTTCAGTGTAAGAATCACTAAACTAGATTTAGTCATGCATACTTTAGTCACAGTCTGGTGTTACTTAATTTAGTACAGGCCATTAAATATTTTTACCTCTGTATTAGGGTCAGGACAGGAGAACTAATCAAGTGAGATTCAGTGAGGCTTTATATGTCACCTAAAGTACTCAAGTTAATCTTCCACGCTCAGCCCTACTCCCCACCACATGTGACTGAGACAGAACTACACGGGGTTCACATATTTCATGTATATACACGTATGTTTGCTTGTGAGTTTGGTGAGACTAGTGTGCATGTGTGCAAGGGCAACATGAAACTTTAAAACCATCTTCACACAAAAGCAAAGCCTTTCAAGGTGAGGATAAAGATGATCAAGGTGACAGCCAGAGCAGAGGTGCAGAATCCTCAGCCCGATCTGACCTGGAGATGTTTTGTTGGTAACGATACACGGTGGATATGTTGCAGTGGCACATCAGGGCAGCCTCCTTGGTTCAGGATATGTTCGCTGGGGTTTCAAAGTAAAAGATTTGTTAATATATCAAGAGACAGTTACATGGGTGGAAACATCCTTGCTACACAGAGGCCTGAAGTAAAAAGACACACGTGACACAATCATTTCAGAAATCTTCATCTATTTAGCCTCTTTAGTATTCATGTTAAACATGTACAGCACTAAATAAATTGGTGCTACTTAAATATTTATCAGATGTCTCCCTGCATGTTTAAATAGCAAGCAGGCAGCCAGTCAAAAACATCAACACTGTTTTTTTACAATCCCTCCAGGATCATCCTACATTTCTTCTTTCCTCCTCGAAGGCTCAGCATCACGGTCACCCTAGTGCCACCAAGCAGGCAGAATCCGGGCAGGGTCCAGCAGGCCATGTGGGAGCTATCTGTGAGGCTGGGACGGAGCCTGGCACCCTCTTTGGGGCCGAAATGCATTTCCCTGGCACAGCAGCACATCCCCTTTCCCAGGCTGTGGGGTCGGCCCCAGGCTTGGCTGCCTCAGTCGGTTACCCGGTGCTATTCACGGCACTGAGCAGGCATTTCGGCACATTTTTATTTGAACAAGTTTTGTTTACCTCTGCAATTCCAAATCTCACTGTGGCTTCATGCTGTTGTATTATTATAACCTTTTGCTGCAAATAATCTTTAAAACAAATGGTTTGCATCACTGCCAGGAAGCTTAAAAGCAGAAAGGAAGGAAGTCAGCTATTTCAATATGTGCATTACAAACCCATAGTAACAGCCATTAACACAGACTTATCCCGCGCCCCATTTTCACTGGTGACTACAGTACGTTTTGACGGTGCAGAAGTTTGTGCCGGGTGCACACAGAGAATTGTAATCGGAATTTGTTTCCAGCCACGTTTCACACAGTGCTGGTGCCAGCCAAGCACAAACACGCGTCCTGCTGCCTAATGCTGGCAGAGGAAATCGAAGCCAAGGGACCTGACGAGATGACAGCACGGTATGGCCCTGGGTTCTGATACCCAGAGTGTAAGTCCTACAGACTGACTGGGCTCAGCAATGTTGGTTTCAGCTAGAATGAGTGGTGACAGGGCGAGACACACAATCTTTTGTATTCTGCACTTCCCTCCCAGGAGCCGTGCACTTCACAAACATCTTTTGTCTCCCTTTTACAGACAAGGAAATCCATGAAAAGAGAGGTTATGATAACTTTCTACCACCACACGTATTCCAAGTTGGGTACAAAATGAACAAAAAGATACCAAAACTCTGACCCCTAGTTTTCTGCTATTACCACAAAACCATGCTTAACCTGCTCTGCGTGTGACAGAGAAAACATGTCAACCAGTCCATCGGGCGTGTCAATCTTTTCATTGTACGCAACAGGGCTCTTAGATATCAATAGCTCAGTGACAGCCTCTGAAGGCATTTCAAAAGGGGTCTTCTGGGACCCAGTTCTGTGCTTTCCAATACTTTCCTCAATGATACAGATAAGGGAGTGTAGGGTGTCCGTATAAAATATACAACTGATACCGATTTGAGAGACACAGCAAGCATTTTGGAGACAGGATTAATCAAAATAATCTTTATAAACTGGGAAAGTCCTAAATCAAATATATGAAATTAAAGAAAGCCATGTGAAAAGGAGGAGAAAAAACCAAACTCATGAAAAACCCATGGAATATTTGGTTCATAAGAGATTCTGGATATTGCAAGGACCCCCACACACTGAGTGTGCACCAAGGATGGGGTGCTCTTACCAAGAAGGCAGATTCAGCAGTGCATGAAGAGAATGATATGTATGGTACGGGATGTCATTAGATTGCTTTCCTCAGGAAGGGAACCCTCAGCTGGAGTCGCATGTTTACACAGGGGAACTCTGTGTTTTAAAGGACATACGCAAATCAGAGAGAGGTCACAAGACAAAAATTAAAACATGACTCTTGGGATAGCTGTGAAGGAATTGAGCTTTGATCCAGAAAACAGAAGACCAGGGGAAGGACATGGTAACATGTTCCAGTGCATGTTCCAGTATTTCAAACAACGCTATAAAAACAATGACAGTCCATGTCTACTGAGGTTAGGATCAACAGAGATGAACCTAATTTGCAGCAAAGAATATTTGGGTTAGATATTAGGATAACTTTCTTATTATGAGCATAATTAAGCGTTGGATCAGACACCCTGAGGGACATAGTGAATCTTCCTTCTCAGGAGGTGCTGGAGTGCAGGCTGGGCAAGTGTCTCAGGATGCTCTGGGCAGACTTTGCAACTGGGAGAGGGAACTGGGGACCCTTCCTTCTCTCTTTCTATGCCTGTGTGGTATTTCTGAAGTTCTGAGGTCCAGTGCCCAAATGAAATGTAATATTCCTGACACAACTATCTGTCTGGCATTCATCTGGTCTTCATAGGAGCTTCTGAAGCAAAGGACAGAAGTTAAAAGTTTGCTCCAACTGGTTAAGAAACTCAATTGATAAGACTGAATGAAAGTGCTCCAGAGACATTTTTTTGGCCACAAATAAGTTCAAAATGACTTCATACTACCATCAAAGCACTGCTAAATCTGTGCTAAACCTCTTCCTGCCCACTGAGAAGAACTGACATTCTGCAGATTTGAAATACAGCAACTGAGGCAGCCTGGATACAAAGGTTAACCTAGACAGATTAATATGAGCTCGTATAAAGCTCTTAATGCTATTCCGAATGCTAATAGTGACTGACATTATAGGGTTTCCTGGAACTGATTTAGAAAGACGAGAACTGTTGGTAATAAAAAGCCTGTTTATCTAATAAGAAGAGCAAAAATTCCTTAATTACCCAGCAATTTAACCAATTATGGTCTCATTTAACAGACAAATCATTTCTAAACTTGGCATACATCTGTCTGATTTCCCAAGACACTGTACTGTACCGTACAGTGCTCTTCAAACAGGGCTCCGGAGGCACTTCTGAAATTTATCCTGACAGAAACCTGTGAAAAAGGCAAGTTTTATTACAACCATTTTGCCACCCCGTAAAGTGAATTGCAGCAAGCACAATGTTTTTCTCAAGGTGAGAGAGAGGGGGACAGGTGGATTAACAGAGAGGTTTTAGCTTCACAATGTCCGTCCCCTAGCCTTTTGTTCCAAGCCTTGGGATACACGGCTCCTGATGAAGCAGTAAATGATCCTCTACGCTCTTCACCACACAGACAGTCTACAGAGATGCTTTTGAAGCTTTTCAGCCACTCACATGCTTTACCTTTTTATTTCAGCCATGCAAATGTCTTTACTTTTTTTTTTTTTTCTTTTTAGTGAAATAACAAATGTGAGACTATTGTGAGTCTGGCAAAGGCATAACTGGAATTTTGAGAACCTCAGGGAGCTGAGCCATTTCACTGAGAGTAATCTTAGCTCACAAATAGAACAGCAGTCCCTGGTAGCATTGCAAATCCTGCTTCAGCAGCAAAAACATCTTAGAAGATCCACCCACCCCCCCCACCCCCCCCCCCCAAATCAGTGAGAAAACGTACACTTAAAATCTTTAAGCATCCAATTATAAAAATACTATCCTCCTTCTCCGTGGCAGAACTTCAATATTAAAAAATAAATTGGGCTTCTCAGTCAAAATCAAAAGACAAGATATTTAATTTACTGTCTTTCAGATATTGTGAAGTGGCTGCAGGAAATAAAGATCAGAATGGTTGTAACATACACAAACTTAGCCTGGAAATTGAACTGGACAGGGATTTTTCGAGTGTGTGTGGTATGCTGTGCCACTCAGTACAAGGTAATTGCATTTGCTGTATACACACATATATATCTCCTCTTGTTGGTTTCAGTGTAAACTGTATTCCCATCCCAGGGCAGACTTTGTTTCCTAGTCTGTCTGGGAATTTTCACAGCTTTCCCATAGGCAGGAAATATTTTTCATGTGCCCTCTCTGCTCTTGCTTTGGCAACTCTTGGGCAGAATGACTTTGCACACTTCCTTACAATGTTTTGCTGGGTTTTGCTCTGTGCATTGAGATATTCGGCAAGCTACTGAAAAACACTGCAATGTGTATGTTTGGTAATATGAAACAGCTGCTAAAGAAAGATTAAAATACATCTAATGTGCAATTTTTAGTTGCATGCCTGTACTGTACCAACTCTCAATTAGCTCTTATAGGATACATAAACTAGTATGTTTTGCTGCAGTGGAGTGTGGATTACTTTTTATACCATGATTGCTTCTACAACTGAAGCATGATTTGGGAGTTTATTTCTTTTCCTTACTATGAAGAGCAGAGGGTAAATACTTCCAATCTGCGAAAGCAAATATTTAAGCCTCTACAGAGGCAAAAGCGTGGATAAGCAAGGTGCAACAGAAACCAAGATCTGGTAGCACGGAGAAAGCTTGACCAAAATATGGTGAAAATGACTGTCATTTGGACTCGTAAAGTTAAATAAAACAAACCAACACAAAGTCCCGGAGTTTGTGGCAATAATCTGCCTGGCAGGGAGCTGCCCTTGATTGTCCTGTGAGGTCTTTTGATGACTGCCTCTTCAGATAGGCAGGATGAAATGCAGAGGAGTTAAATGAAGTGTCCATTTAGCAAAAGGAGCGGGAACAGGAGTTTTCAGTCTAAGCTCAGTCTATTAGACCTCCAGCTCTTTAGACGTTTATAATTCAATGATGTTCAAGGAATTAAAGAGCAGAAAGACTACCACAATGTAAGTTAGGTTCAGATTTATAGATAAAGCATTAGAGTAACAAACAATGGCTTCCAGATTTGTCAGAAGGCCTTTTCTACCTTAGCAGCTCCGTAGGATTTGCAGGTTATATATGGTGAAGAGAATACTGCTGCTTTCTAGTTGGAATTGGCATCAAAATCCCAATCTTTTATCTGTCATGTCCACTTTGGACCACTGCCTCTTCCAAGCACAGACCCTTCTTTTCCACACTGTATAGCTTGTACTGTACTTGGTGGCAGGGAAACCCAATAACACTCAATCGCAGACACTATTATAATCAAGTGTCCAGGCAACAGCAGTGCTGGTGAGCGTTAAAGCACATTCTTTAACATGCTTCTCTCTATTATTTACTTCAGAAAAAGGAGAGAAAACCATAGAAGTTATACTTAGCAAGATTCTCGTTAAGAACGGTGCTACACTATCATAACAGCTTCAGTTTGTGGCACCAGAGCTGGACTAAGATGTGAAGACTAGTATCACCACAGAGTGGTACCACACCAAATTCGTTGGTATTGCTTGGTGCTGTGGAGCTGCTACATTGTTCATCGCTATTATGAGGCTGTTCAGAAGAGTAGAAAATGAAGTGGAAGCTAAAACTAAACAATTCAGATGAAGGCTAAAATTTTAATTGTTAATAATGATGGAAGATGGCCATTCAGAGAGTTCACAATCCAACAAGGATCTACTCTCACGTGAAACCTAGGTAACCCTCTCCAGAAGTCTGCTGTACCTGATGAGCTTGATGTCGAAACTAGTATGCGATCCTTCATGGCTTCATGTGTGTTGTTCGTATGAATCACATGCAAAGTGATCAAAACTGTCCTCTCTGACTTAAGAAAACTCCAGCCTGTGAATCAAGGACCTTATGACACAACACCTGATCATTCATTTCTTCCCTGGCTTCACTACCCTTTGAACTGTGCCAGTCTGGAGACGACACATGGACTAATATGCAGCCAGAGACTGGAAACCTGAGCAAAGAGCAGACCAGCATGACAACGTGGATGCACCCCTGATGTACTCATCAGCACGACTGTGAACTCACGCACAGAGGGATGGAAGCTGTAGCCTGCAGCAGGGCAGAACCAAGAGGCACACTGCAGCTCTTGGACCACAAGGCTGATTCTTGCCTGCACAAATACAGCCACCTCTTGCTCAGGCTAGATTTTAAGATTAGGGTTTAACTTTAAAACAATAAACCTCAGATGTCCTCTGACAGTATAAATGTTTCCTTGTTCTCAAAAGCTTAGTGTTGTCATGAAATACTTGTAATACAGAAAATCATTTGACATTCTGACATGCAAAAAGGCAAAGGAGCAGAGTTAAAGGTCAGCTTCTCTTTTTTATGTCTTTCATGCTTCAACAGCAGAAGTACTTTTCCCTTTCTTTGTCTCTCATACTTTAATCAGCAGAGAGTAAAATACAGGAAATAATAAATTACAAGAACATTAGGGGGAAAAAAGCTAATCTCCTCCATAAAATTCTGAAAACACCTTCCTTGGTCGAAGAGAAACAACACACTATTATACTGCAAAGGTAAAAATGGCATTTTGCTTGGAGCATGTTATCATCAGGGCTGCGGTCTTTTGCTCAGCTGTAACGAACACTTGGGTGCCAAACCTGAGGAGACCAAGCTGGAACCCTGAGGTGGCAAAGGGGGGAAGCTGCACTCCTGTTTTGTGTGATAACAGCTCATGGACCGTAGGCTGCCATCCCAACCATTCAGTGGGAAGTGGGGGCTTGGGATGGGGAGAGTCAGAAATGGTATTTTTTTTAAGCATGTAGTTTAACATGAAGAGAGGAAGGGAAAGGTTCACCACCTGAACCAGAAGCCTGGACAAGGTGACAATAAAAATTGTTTTCTACTCACTCTACAAGAAACTTAGGGACCAGATACTCAGCACATCTCTGTGAAGGGTGTATAAAACCCAGGCCTCTTACTATCCTGCTAATAAATTTTCAGCTGAGGTACAGTCTGTGTAAGATAAATCATTACATAGTTCATTTGAGGAGACTTGCACTAGGTGTAAAGTTAATAATAGAAACTAGAGCGAAGAGGGCCTGTCAGGTTAATCCTGCAATGTATGTTGTTTATGCTCTTCCTGCAAGATGTTGTAGGTGGTGTTGTCATTCTCCCTGAAAACATAATGAACGGATGCCTTCCTTTCTTGTCTTTTGTTGTGCTACAAATTATTTTATACTGATATTAAAAATAACCTTTGTCCAATCTTCTTTACTCACGTCAGACAGAATTTACTCAAGAGCAAGAAGACAAAAGAAGGTCATTGCAGCAGCTAAGCTCCTAAGGTAGGATTACATTTTGAGGGAAGCATGGGAGAATTACCCTGCACTGAGGGGACTTCTGCTTATCATAGGGTCACAAACAGAGATGAAAACTGATCTTTATTTTTTTCCTGACAACTGACTACTAAGATCAATGACTTGGCTTCTGTGCTGGCTTTCATGGGCATACTTGGTTTGGCTGACTAATTATTTCTGTAGTGTTTTGTTCCCACTGACACAGAGAATCTCTTATTGGATGAATAGCTTGGTTAAACCATGTATTATAGCCTCTCCTGCCTCTTGGGCTGCTCAGGTCCTAGCTCTCAGAAAAGGTGAAGAAATGCATGGATTTAAACCAAAATCAAATCAAATAAGCCATACGAGAGAACGAGGAATCTATCAGTCCTAATCTCTAGGTGTCCATGCCTGTAGCCCGAGGTGAGGCAGCAGGCTGGGTGCTGTACCACGCACCGCTGCTGGCCACTGCATCGTGCATACAGGGGGCTTGATTAGCCAGGACTCAGCTATGCGACCGTGCCTCTGGGACCCAGCCTGGATGAAACCCCTACGTGCCTCCACTAGATACCCCTGTACCACAAGAAACAGCCATAGTGGTACACAGCAATTAACTGGTCACAAGCAAGCAATTACCAGTAGCTGGGAACAGATGTGCCCCACGGCCGTAGCCTCGTTTCTGAGGGGAAAGGCACCAAACTCTGTGCAGGTTTGGTAAACAGGAGCATCCTTACCTAAAGTCTTTTTTTCTGTAAGGTGAAATTACACCTGTGCAGGAGATTTTCAGGACTTCATCTGAAAGCATTTATTTAAGGCCATAAGTTGTTTTCTAACAAACTGAAAAGCCCTTGCTGACTTGGCCACGTCCTCTATCAGATGGCTCATACAGTTCCCACAGAGTGAGAACCTGGGAGCTGCGGTCCAGGCCCTTTATGTCACCAGAAAAGCGTAAGATGCTGGAACTAGAACCAAAATCTGGGGTGGTAGCTGACCACTACCCAGTCTGGTATCAAACGGCTTCAGAACCAGGTCATGATCCTTTTGTTCCAGTGTCACAAAGAGAGGTGCCTTTCCCATTGTAATTTCAAGCATTCCTGACATGGTAATTTATCAGGATGTCAAGCGTCAAAGCTTGTGAGCAGAAATAAAACACAGAGATGATGGAAGAACAGGGTGGGGGGAGCTCATAAAAGAAGCTACAAGCACATGCATCTTGTAATCCCTGTCATTTTGTATCTTTGTTTAGCTGTGAAATCTGTTATAGTAACTACTAGTGGTTTCCTCAGATGAAAAGAGATGAATATAATTTTTAAGTTCTTTGATGAGTTGTCATGCAGACCTATCACAGTT
The DNA here is from genome assembly GCA_027574665.1 of Rhynochetos jubatus. Classification (NCBI taxonomy): domain Eukaryota; kingdom Metazoa; phylum Chordata; class Aves; order Eurypygiformes; family Rhynochetidae; genus Rhynochetos; species Rhynochetos jubatus. The sequence goes on along the minus strand of CM050651.1, from coordinate 57,572,819 downwards.
GCGAAAAGGGGGCACAGCAGAGTGTAATGGCAAGACATGTGTAGCTGACAAAACATCAAGTCTCTGGAGGCATCCTAAAGTGATATACAGCAGGATAAATCTTCTGTTCAAATGAAGGCAATCCTCGCTGAAATCATATCCTAAACTGGCATGAATCAAAGGTCTACAATGAAATGTCATGTTGTTTTCTAAGTTTGAGAATCTATGTGAGTAAGATTGTCCATTTCCTTTTTTTATTTTCCCTCAGGAGTAAGAAATTAAGCAAGTATATGGCAGGCTATAGCACACAGCAATTGTGCTGTTTCCCACCATTTTTATGGATCCTAATCATTCTTTCAAATGCTAGGTGTTTTGTGTCCAATACAGCAACACGTTCCTCCTGCCTGCTATAACCCCAGTTCCCTACTCTCCCAGAGCCTGCAGAGCCTGGGCTAGCCAGGTTCCAGCCTGGAAGAGTTCACAGCCTGAATTCTGAGCTGTGAACTCATACAGCCTTTAATCCCTTAAACCTGGCATCCCACAGGAGAATTAAGGATGAGGAGGGATGCAGCTGTGGATGTGAGAGAGGGGAGAAACAGTGCTGACAGGGAGCTAAGCAGAAGGAGGGCATGGGGTATGCAGGTAGCTGGCGGGTGCTGCTGGGCAGCATTAGCTGACTGGGAGGGCTGGTGGAATCCAAAGGGCTAAGCCAGACCCGAAGGGAAGACTGGCATCGGGCAGCAGGAGGGAGGGCAGCGCTAGGCACAGTGCGTGGTGGTGGAGGGCGGGGAAGGACTGGGAGGTTATAACTGGGAGGTTAAAGCTGGGCAAAGTGGGTGGACATCAGGCTAAAGGGTAGAGCTGACAAGAGGGATAAGTAGGCTGGTTGGATTTTGGGGTGTTGACATAATTCATTCTTAGGGATGGTCTTGGCAAAGGGTGTAAATTACTTTTCTCCTGGTGCAGGGAAAGCAGGCTGCTCCTCTCCCCCACTCCCATGCACCCTTCTCTCTCTGAATACATACTCAGGGAACAGCCGAGGAAGACTAAATGCAATATAAGAGGTTTTCTGCGTTGACCTTTTTCTTTTTGAGAGGTGGAAAGGTTGGAGCTATGATTTTAGATTTCTTCAGGCAATGCTATGCCTAGCTTAACTCCAACTAATGAAAAAGGCTATTTATCTAATAGACCTTTAATCATGAGCTCTACTTAAAAATCAATTACATGATACAACCATTGTAGTTAAGCTCTAAATCTCATGTATCTTCCTGTTATCTGAGGATTTTCCTCTGAGATAACAGAGATGATTGATACGCAGCCAGAGTTTCAAATGCTCGCTACAGAGTACTGGCCAGGTTCTTTCACCCAGCTGTTCCTGGTTTGGATGCTTACAAAGTAGGTTTTCAAAGACCTTAGCACCTACTGCGCTGTGAAAGACCACTTCCTCATTTGTGTGAGCAATTAGGGGTTTAGCTGTCTTGGGAACCTGACCGCAGCTTTGAGTGCTGAGATCATTTAAAAGTTGTGGCTACAAAGAATAAAGCTAGAAGGCATCTTGATTAATTTTAGCTCAATCGCCCTAGAGGCACAAAGGACCACAGATAAAAGATGGTGCAGTCCCTGGAGGGCAAGTTTTCTTGATGCTCTCTCAGCCTACTAAGGCTCCACACTGTTTATACACGTTCTGTTTCTCTGCTAGGACTGCGTTGCACTGTGCATGCAAACCGCACACCAGCATTCGTTCGCAGTGCCCAGAGCCGAACGTCAAGCAGGTAAGCGTGCAGCTAAGCCAGCCCGGACACGGCCCTGATTTGGATGGCAGGGAGACAGGGAGCGAAGGAAAGGGCTGCAAACTGGAGCGGTATTTCCTACGTTGCCGTTGTCCGCCTCTACCTGACATGCAGTTAGTAGCTAGGAAAGGTCAGCAGCTGCTCAAAGCGCTTTCAGGTCAGGCATATACTTGGGGTTGCCAGCAACGTAATGGGAGGCAGCTGAAGAGGTCATGCTTCTACTTACCATCTCACAGTGACAAGCTCTGACATTTTAACTAGGTGCTACTCAGAGGACACATTTTCAGCACCTAATACGATATAAATTATCTTAACTCAGTCACCTTAGGCAAACTCCTTGTATCAGGCTACACACCCATAGTACAAAGAAACTCAGATGTGACTGCAGAGCTTTCTTATATAGATGGCATCATCCATGAAAAAGCAGGAAAGCTGTTACACAGGGATAATACTAATAAAAAAATAGGTGTTGTCATAGTTTACTGAAGAAATGTCTCCATTAACAGGGTTGTAGTTTCAATTCTTCCCTGAAAGCTAATGTCTTTTTTTCTGTAACTCTAGTTGTCTGTCCTTGTTTACGCAAACTACAGGCATTTCTCACCTAGAAGTCCTGTGGTAGCCTACCACAAACGGTAGTAAAGCTGTAACGTGTGTAAGTCAGTAATCTGAACAGAAATCATAGTGCCTTTGGCTCCAGCAAGGCAAGATTTCCTGATACTTCATTCCATGCTGTTCTTTTCCACAGTGCCACGTTATCTTCCAGTCCCTACAGACTATTCCGCCCTTGTGGTTATTTCTCACTGTAGCCATATGCCTTCACTCCGCAGTTTGAAATCAGTCGATGAGGCCAGTGAGATCTGGCCTTTCTATTTTCACCCTCCATGGAAGCAAGGGAATCAAGCCCACCAGATCATTTCATTAATAGCGTTGGGCACGCACAGCCCATTATTTGGATGGAATATTCTCTTGTATTTAGAACAATTTTCATCCGAAGCTTAAGACAGGAGCTGTACTTCTGGATTTGAGGACGGAGTAATTTAACACACTGTCCTTTTGTCAAGATGTTCTGTGTTTTCCCCAAGACTGCAGTGTTGCCCCTCTTTGACACATGGCTTAGGGCACATACCAGAACTATCACAAGAACTAGGTCAAGTGCCTTTCTTTGAGCTCTGTGCCGCTCCATTTTGGGTTGTACCACTACGTATCCTCCTGCTGAACACGTCCAGGATTAGCTGCGGTCAGAATAACTGTTCTTTCCACGTGCAGCCAACGTGGCAACTTATTCTTTGATGTGTGTTGCTGGCAACTGCCCTGAGCTGGAATACAGGTAGAGTTCAGCAACCCAAAATACCGTTTGAGCGAAAACGGTTCGATGTGTGGCCAAACTTGCATTAGCAATGCAGGCTGCTGCCTTAGCCGTAGCCTTGATTTCTTTCTGCCTGCCAAAAGGGAGACTAACCACCTTCTCCATCAGTGTTTTAAGGACTTCCAAGGAACCAGCAGAACCTTGGATCTCCAGTGCAAATCCTTGCTTTGCCTTTATCTGTGACGCTGAATAACAGAGGAAAGCGCAGGAGTCTTTGGAAGTGTATGTCACTGCATTGCATCCTGTAGGAAAAGTGCTTCTCATTTTACCAATAAATCACCGGCCCTCGCAAACAAAAACCGCTTAGGAACGTGGATACCAGCCCTAAAATAAATGTCCCATCAGGAAATAAGGACACCCCTCGGGAAGAGTAAACCAGGACGTTTTTCCAGAACCTGATGGGGTAAGTCACCTCGATGGGAAGCGCACACCCGGCTGAACTCACACCAGGTCCAAGGAGCGGTGGCACGGCCGCCCTTGGGGGAAGGAGGCCGGCCGCTGGTCCCCGCGTTCCGGGCCACCTTCCCGGCCGGGACGAGGGGGGGCGCCGGGTCTCGGCCCGGGGAGCAACAGGTGGCCGACGGCTGCGAGGTCCCGCCCGCACGGGCGCGGGTTCAGCCCGACCCCCTCAGCCATCACTAACCAGCCGCAGCTGGGCTTCACCCCCCTCCGGGTCCCTCCGGGGTTAAACCTCTCACGCTCCTCCTCTTCCTCCCCCTTCCAGTCGCAGCCCACCGGGGTGGTCCCGCTGCCCCGGCCCGGGGTAGAGCCCACCCTCCGTGAGCCACGCGTGGGCGGCACCCCGGCCCCCACCGCGGCGCTCGGAGGCGGAGCGGGCCGTGCCGCGCCTCTTTCCCCGCTTGGCCGGTGAGTACGTGAGGAGGGGTCCCGGGGCAGCGCCTCCCCCGCCGCCGCGTCTTTCGCCGGCTGCTCCCGCTGCGGGCGGCGCGAGGTCCGGGCCGGGAGAGTGCGGCCGCGCGGGGCGGAGGGTCCCTTCCCCCGCGGGAGGAGAGGTGCCGGCGGGCGGGGGAAGCGGGAGGTGCCCGAGGGAGCGGGGCTGCCCGCGGGGAGGAGGGTCCCGGGGGGGGCTTAGCTGCAGCGAGGAGATCCGCGGGAGCGGCGGGAAGGAGGTACGGGTGGGGGGGAGGCGCAGTGCCGGCCCTGGGAGCGCGGGGTGAGGCGGAGAGGGCGGCCGGCGGGCAGGTCTGTGCCGAGGGGGGACCCGGGGAAGCTGGCTCACGGGCAAGCGGCAAGGGATGGGTTTGACCGGGGGAAGGGGCTGCGGGGCGACGTGTGCTGGTCCGCGGGGAGCGAGGACGGAGCCGCCCGCGGAGGGGAGCGGGGCGGCGGGCGCGGCCGCTGCGGGTGGAGCGGTTTCTCTGCCCGGAGGGCCGAGTGTTGGTACCGCGCTGGCCTCGGAATCGGCTCGGTAGGGAAGCACCACCCTGCCTGGGCTCCGCGGTGAGACCCTGCGTGTGCGCGGGGAGAGGGCACCCCGCTCCCGCCGGGGGTGCGGGCTCGGTACGGCAGGCGCGCTGCGGCCAGCACCGCCTCGGAGGAGTTAACGGAGGCGGCGGCTCGGCGCGCACCTGGGCGGACCGCGGCGGCCCAGCCCGGGCGGTCGAGCCGTTTGCTCGGCAGGGGGGAGCTCTGCCGGGAGCTGGGGACCTCACCCGGGAGCCGGGGGTGGGGGGGCGGCTGTGGCTAACGCTGTGCCCCCTCCTCTGCTCGCACATGCCGGGGAGCGAGGGAAGGAGCTAGCGAATCGGTGGGTATTCCAGAGCTGCGGCACCACCCGTGCTGCTCCGCCGGTTGCAGAGCAGGGACCGGGGGAAGAGGTCTCTGCAGTTCTGGTAGCTGGGAAGAAGACGAAGGAAGGACTTGGTGGTAGTACGTGGGGTCTGTTGTCGCTGTACCTCGGTATTAGGACACGTACTCAGCCTTCTTCAGTGCACGTTTGCCAAAAACCTGCCTGAGTACGGGCTGGCTTTCCTGTGGTTTAAAATTTTCTTTGGGATGCTGAAAAGCGCTCTCACGAGGAATGCTCTGTGAGTACTAGGGTAAACGCATCACTTAAAATCAAGCTGTAATTTGTCGGTTTGCTCAGTTAGTGAAAACATACTTCAAGTATTCAGTCAGTCCGCTGAAGATCAGACCTGCTGGTGTTCTGGGGAAGATATCTCACTTGGAATTTTTACAGCTCTGTTTCTGTTGTTTGCAAGTGGCTGTGACTTGTATTTTTCCTTATTATTTATTTAAAAATTACATAGCTGCTCAAAGCAAATTGGGTTCTGAATGTACAGTTTTTCCCAACTCGAGCACTTATGCTTGTGACATGCTCAGAATGAGTGTCAGAGGCGTACTTGAGGCTACCTTGTGTGGAAGGTTCTATTTGTTTGGGTTTTGTCAGTGCTGCCAGACTCTATTCTGCAGTCCCTAGTGCTTACCGGCTTCCTACTCCTCCTATGGCAACAGGTTGTAAGTGTTGGTAGGCTGAGGGCAGGTTTTGTAACAGAAAACTGTACCCTTTTAACTGGCCAGCATCTAACTTGGCTTGCTGTGTCATGTTTCTTGAATGGAAAGCTGGGGGTGTGGGTTTTTTTTTTAATGCATACCTAGGAGTTTTAGTCTACCTGTAGTTATCTGTTTTGTGACTGGCTTAATTAATTTCCTTCTTCTGGTGGTTGTTCTCACTAGGGCAACCTCACTCAAGAGGATTATGGACTTGAACTTTCAAATGACTGATTAAAAATGGGGCAAAACATAGCCAGATCATTTGTGTAGGCTTCCTGTGGACAACTGCATCTTCCACCATCCCATCTCGTCGTGGTTCACTGCCAGCAGGCTCCCACATTGAGCTTTAGCTGTCTAGCCTCTGGTTGACTGAGTTTCGATTCACAGGGTTAATCATCGTTGCATCACTGCACTGCAGCGTTGTATTTGCATGGATTGCAGTGTTCAACAGAAGGAGGCCAGTCCTGTTGAAACAAAGAGCTGGACATCATGCTGTTTCTCTGAGCTCTGCTGTTTACAGTTGATGTGTCATGGAAGCAGTTGCTAAACTTGTGTGTCTCTCACTCTGTCTCCTGTCCTCCTCTTAAACTTACAGTGGAGTTGCTGAAGCGTTATTGGTTTTGAAAAATAATCCAATATTATTATTAATAAGTAAGATAGATCAGAGATATGATAATACTGCAGCATACTTGGTAAAAGGGTCACGGTGTTCTCCACAGATAGTGGTTAAAACCTCATCAGTTATGTTTAGTGACTAGTATATGTAGAATATGAGTAACAACTGCAGAATAAAAAGCAAAAGCTCTGGTCTTTTTAAACATGAACACCTGCAAACTGCACAGAATAAATAAATTGCTTTCATTGTTGTATATCTTAAGTACTTAACAAGGTTTGTGGTTTGTTTCTTTTTAATCAAAACATAGTAATAAAATGGAGATCTTATTTGATAATTAATGTAAGCACTTCAAAGGTTCACACAGCTCCTTTTCATTGACTGTTTACTTGAACTTGAGGAGAGTTGTACTGGCAGTTACTGTAGCTCCCTGACTGCAGTGATGCCACGCTGTTTCTGAGGAAATGAGATGGCCACATGCTGCAATGAGGAGTACCAGAAACTGCTGTGTAATTCTCTTTATATGTGTCACTCCTGTGCATGTCTTTCTTGCAGTTATCACAATGACAGATTTCATGGATGGATTTTTTTCTTTTTAATGCTGCTTGTTGAGCGTATTTAACTACTAATATGCTCCCAGCTAAGTTTCTTTTAGGTATTAAGATAAGGATAACTGCTGAGTTGTTTACACCTTCAGTTATTTTTAGGTAGGTTGAATACACACTGAATGCTCAGAGGTATCCTGAGTTATAGGTTTAATAGTGGTTCTGCAAGTTCCTGATCATTACTAATGTAACTTTAAAAATGTTTTATATAGTATAGAGAAGATACGATGTCAGCCTGGAGGAATTACTCAGTAAGATGATAAAAATATACCATGTTTGTGATGTATTTGCCAACAAAAGGAGAGGAAGAGAGTATAGTCAGAATTCTACAGATACTTTGATATGCAAGAAACCCACCAGCTTTGCTGAAAAACTCTGAGCTTTATAAAAGCTTAACTGAAAATGATGTAGTGTTGGAGACCTCACTAGTGTCTCTGGGCTTGAAAGCTGGTTATGTGTCTCCACTTAGCAAGATACTGTTTGTACCTGTAGTACAGGTAGTGTCCTTGCAATTTCAATAATGGCCTTGTCTTAAAACTGCCAACTTCCTGTCTTGGTTAATACATGACTTTGCATTTCTAGCAGGCATAGTGATTATTTTCCTATATTGGGAGGATGTTTCGGTACTGCTTTTTTTGCCTACTTGTACAATTAGATACACTTTCAATTGTCCTTAACCTGACCAAAAAAAGTTGTATGTGCTGCCGTCTTCTGCCCTCTCTGGTGTAAGAGAATGCACTACGGGGAACATGCCCTGTCTTCTAGCTTTGCCTGAAGACACCAGTTAGGGAGGCCTTCTTCCTCTCAGTTTCATCTTTCACAAACACACCTACTGTTTCTTTGTATGGTATGCTTTTGTATCTGTTTCCTTAACTCTTGGAATCAAGGCTCCATCACCAGGTGTGAGCTTTTCCTCCAGACTCATGGAAGTGTTGCAGCTGTACCTGAGATCTCCAGAACACTAAATTTGACTTCAAGTGTTCAAGCTTTTTTTTTAAAAGAAAACCAAGTTGCACTCTGCTGTATCAAGCTTGCACAGTCTGCACTGTTCTACCATTAACGTAAACTAATAATTTTTTTCCACTTAGTTCTGGCCTTGTGGTGTTCTGTCCCAGAGAGTTTCTGTAGATTTGATAATAAGCTGCAGTCTAAGCAATTTTTAGTTTCCATTTCTACATTCAGCCCTAGGCTAATGAGTGCATAAAAGAAAATTCCACTGAAAAATATCTTTTAGGCTGAAGAAAACTCATGTCAAGAAAAAGTTGAAGTAGGAATAATAGTATTTTGGAACTAGACTTTTTTTATTCTTTGATTATTGTTTAACAAAACATCCTTTTCCAGGTAGGAAAATACTGTTTGATGTGTTCTAAGTTCTTAGATTCCTGTGTTGAGCATCGTATTTCGGAGTGGTTGCTAACGTTGTCATCTTGGATAATTCTGCTATTCATACCATTATTACTGTTCATTCTTCTTGGTTTTCAATAGCCATGAAGGGGAGAGGGCGCTTGGAGTTTTTCTTCTTAACTAGATTGGAAAGAAAACTCTATTCCTTTGATCTATTTCTTTGTATTCCTTTGTTCCCTACGTTTCTTGATCTTGACCTCCGCTTTGAATGCAGCGCAGAGTACTAAACAACCCTGCAACGTGGTTTCTTGCAAGTCAGTGCTGGTTTTCAGGACGTGGACTGTTTTAGCAGAGACTGTAAAGCATGGGAGATACTTAAGTCTCACATTACTACCGATTTCTAAGTCTTTCGTCATCAGAAGCTCTTTGACCTGGAAGCACCTTGGAAGTCAAGGTGTTGGTGTAGGATTGTGCCGACTGAGACCATGAGGTGTTTGTTATTTTGCTCTTTCTTGCAAGTGAATGGTCTGAACACCAAGGTGGAGGTTAAAACCAGTTGTGTCAGGTGGCCTTGCTAAAAAAGGCAACCGAGGCACAGCGTTGCTAAGCAAAGACAGTTTGTGGTGGGTGCTCCCCAGCTTGAAGTGGGCGGCTTGTCACGGGCAGTGTGTTCCCAGGTGTCCCTGCCAGCGGCACTCTGGTAGGTCACCAGGGACGTTCAAAGATAAGGCAGTCTGATAGATGGGAAAGTCAGCGCAGTGATCGCTGGCACGCTCACCAAGTACACACAACTTCCAGAGTCGGAAAGGGAGGCAAGTTTTTCTCTTGCATTTGGTTTGGGTTTTGTTGGTTTCTTTTTGTCTGCTTCCTTGGAGGCCACTGTGGTCCACGCTGAAGTGGAGGAGTCTGACCTAGACCCAAGTAGGTGAAGATGTGGTCAGTTGTTTGGTTGGAAACCGGAGGGGGTTTCTGTTTACATTTCCTGAGTGGTGGTTGATTACACTGATGTGATTTTGTATATTCAGGATGTTCTGAAACAGGTGTAAACATTCAAAATCATATTAATGCTGCTCAGCTTTGGCAAGCTATGAATAAAAATTGTCGAGTTGACTTCTCCAGTTCCTAAGGAGACCCTTGAGATAGTTTGAGGTAATGGAAAGTGATTACTGACACCCATTGTCACCTGTCAGGAGGGTGAAGTTTTGCTGGGGTTTTTTGTTAACTTTTCAGTGGTGAATAATTTCCTTCCTCAGTCCTGGAGGACAGTTAGAAGTGGCTGGCATCTTAAATTCTTCCTTGAGGTGGGAACTGAGGCCTTAGTGGTGAAACAGGTGTCAGAAGGGTGCCATCTGCTAGATCATGCACAGGGAAGGAAAGCTGAGTCCTATAAACTGGAAGGTTATAGATTACAGCTGCAAGGTTTTACTGAAAGGTAGAGATTAAAGAAGGATATGACTTGTAATAGTTGCCATCAACTGCGGTAACATCAGGTGGCCGATTAAATGCATTGTGTAACTGTTGTGACATGACATATTGTACTTGGTCAGGAGTGCAATTGGTACATTATTCCTTTAGTTTTGTTTCCCTTGGAGCTGTCCCAATGCTCTGCTTTTGTTTGTTTTTGAAAACTCACTGACCTGGAACTATGCGTAGTTGTTTTCCCCCTCTCTTTCAAGTACAGTGTATGCAGATGACTATTATTCATGGTTTTCCATCTTTTTTTTTTTTTCTTTCCTAGTTAGCTTGCTTTTACAGCTATTGATAGATTCAATTTCCACAGAAGATTGCAGGTTATCTTACTCTTTCGTATTTGCTTGCACACACCTTAACGAGCTCTTTCTTCTTTTTACCAGAGATGGTGCGCTGAGTCGTTTCCACAAGAGGCTTCTGTACTGCTCCGAAGCAAGAATACATGAAAGAATAAAAGCTGTGAGAGTGCACCAGGGCTGACCTGGCTAGAAAGCTAACGCCCAGGTGAATGTGTTGAAGATTTCTAGACTTGGTGGGACAAACATCTCTACCTCCAATTTTATGAATACTACTAGCAATGGCTGTGGAACTCTGTTTGCTGCTGCTGCTGTTTTGTGGAAGTACTATTTCAGAGGTACAGCCTATATACAAATCGCCTCCTGGGACTTTGGACTTTGGATTTGTGCCAGCCAAGACGTATGATACAGGTGCATACCATGAACCTGGGCCAATAGGAATTTTGTTTAAAATAGTACATGCATTCCTGTACTTAGTGCAGCCAAATTCTTTTCCTCAAGGTAAGTAGATAAACATATTTTCTTTTATTAAAAATTTGTTAGTGATGCATTCATCCTCTTGTAGATCCCAAGGCCATCGTTTGGAACTTACTGATACCAAGGTCTTTGTTAGTAGCATGTGTTGTGGCCTGGAAATGTGTACATTTTCATATAAACTAACATTTTTCTGCTGCGGATAGTGTGTGTGTGTGGGGGCTTGATAATAAAAATGAAAAGTTGAGGAAATTTCACAGAACTTTGCTTACATCTCTTGAAGCTGTTACTGATGCATGAGGCTTTTTTCTTAACTGAAGCTTTTTGTAGGTATGCTCAGAACCATGGGATAAAGCATAAACTGGTTTGTATCTCTTATTAAATCCCTAAGAGACAGCCCTGAGACTTGCATGTTACAATAAACAGCTGGTTAGAATATTATGAGATTTAGCCTAGGAACTGGAAACTTAGCAACTTGAAATAAATTCTATTTGTTTCCGTATCTGCAGTCGAGATTTATGGAAGGGCAGTTCCGCTACACAGCCACATGTAACTTCTTGTTCCTATGTGAGCTGAAGTTAAGACCTGAAACTGCGTTTGTTAGTATTGAGGTTTTTTCCTCCATTCCTTTCCTACTAGGTTGCCTCTTCTAAAGGAAAACTTAAGATATCAGAGAAGTGTGCACTTATTGAGGTTGCATTGATTAAAAGGTGCCTTTGGGAATTCTGTGTGTTTGTGGATGTGGTAGTTGTATCGGTTTAGCTTTCCAACATGCTTTTTGTTTCACTTAACTCGTAAAACACTAATGTGTTGGAATAGTATTGGCATTTAAAATTATATTGAGGTGAAGTTTATTAAAACATAAGAATGGGTTTGGTTTGTTATTGCTTCTCTTTGGTGGTTTAGCTGTAAATATGTATAAAAGATGTTTCTATTATTTTGTGGTGCATCTTTCAGTGTATATATGAAAATAATAAATTCTTTGGTCATGTATCTGGGTGGTACCCGTGAACTATTAATTGCTAGTGCTTTTGATATGATGTATCTTCAGTAGTGTAGGAGAATGAGCTCAAATGAACTTGAATGAACGAATTTTATTTAGACAAGTGCCTGGAGCCCGGGTGTTAACCTGGAGAGCAAACACCCGACCTGTTCCCCGCAGGATCTGTCCTCTGAGCAGGTCTTACACAAGGTCTCACGAAGGCAATTGCATGAAGCTGACAGTAATGTCACCTTTTGGAGGAACTGTTTCCAGACACCTCTGCTTTTGTGGCCTCTTTCCTTTCATGAATTATGCAGATGAACTATTTGCCTCTGTGAGACCTGATACTTGGGATGGTCATCTGCATTCAACTCTTAGAAACAGGCCTTGGTTCTGCCTAAAGCCCTGCTCAAATATTTTATTCTCTTACGATTGTGGAAACTTGACTTCAGTGAGATGTTTCCTGTGTCTTTGTATTAACAGGAATTTGGTCTGTAATGTATATCAAATTTAATGTGTGTCCTAAGCACGTAAATGATCATTGAGTATGGAATTTATTTTCAGGCCTATTATAGACCCATGGGACTGTTTGTAGTAAGTTCTGCATCAAGTTAGTGTTGTGTAATCCAGTGTTAAAGGAGATGTGCAGAAGTAAATCACTTATTTGTAGCTTGTAGGCTTTGGACACCTCGTACCTTTCCTTTCTGCCTCACAGATACCTTTTGCCATATCAGTTATTTTTGGAAGTTTGGCTTTGTGTTTGCAGTAGGTGAAGTCCTTTTCCCATGCTCCCGCATACTTCACCGCAAACTACAGATTCAAGGGATCATGTTGGTTTGAGTCATACCATTTAATTGGTTAATCCCCATAATCTCTTTTGCCATATGCTGTTCTATTTTCACATTCAGTGTGTTACTGGTGTAGTTACATATTTGAAATGCGCTTTTTCTTTAAACTGCCAGCTGAAACAGAGTTAATTCTTACTCGGAGATGAAAATAACCATACTCACAAATGGGCATGGAAAGCAAGCCTTTTGATGTTTCTAACTCAAAACTTCATCATTCTGATTGGGCTGGTGCTTCAGAAGAGTTAGCTCCAGGTTGATGCCCCAGTGTATTGCATATAACTATAGAGAAGTGATTCCTGTGCAGGACTTGGCATCAATCACTTAAACCTTTGATCTTAGTAGTCTTTTTTTTTTCCCTTACTACTTGGAAGTACTTGATGTTTTTTTCCCAGTCTACTGTTAAGTACTCTTAGCTGTGAGGAAGAAACAAAGTGACAGGATTGTCTAACTCCATGTAGATATTCCTGCCTTTGCAAGTCGTTTTTGTGCTTGCAGTAGTGATCTGATGGACCTGAATAAGTAACAGTATTGTAACATTCATACTCCTTCTGTCCCAAGTATGCCTTTTAGGAAGAAAGCTATTATGATACAGCAAAGTAGGCAGCACATTAGAGTCACTTGATGATACTGTTTTTAAGACTTCACAGCATGCAAATACTGTAACATTTATTTAAGCATTCTTATATGTTACTTAAGTTGAAAGATCGCTTCATTTAAAGAAAAAAATTCAAGAAATATTTAGTAGGTGTTAGTGGAGTTTTTTAAGTTAAATTTAGAAGTAAGTAAATTACTTTTGTTCATGCCATCTGATTTGTGGACATACAACTTAATCTAAGTTTAGATTTAATAGTTATTAGTGGGATTAAATATAGTGCTTGCATAAAGCACAGTTACAGAACCAGGGTAAGGAACTGTAACTCCTGAGGTTCTTTTTTTAAATTGCTGAGCATTTTGCTCTTTGCATACAGCAAGAAAAAAATTTAACTAGTTTAAAGATGATCTCTAAAGGCCCCTTCCAACCCCTAACACTCTGTGAAAGAAGTGAACCAGGATATCTGATTGCAATGCTTCAGTGAGTGTAATTAATTCTGCTTTCAACTCCACCAGCCAAATACTTTTCTCCTTACTACATTGTATACTGGTGTAAATGGGAGTGAATTTGCTCCTAAGCATAAAGTGTTATGCCTGGAAGCAGCCTCCACTTTGAGTTAATGATACACTGGAGTGGAAAAGCCTGTGTTTGGCCACTGGTTTGCTACCTGAGACTCAGTAGGTCACTTCAGTCTTGCTATGCCTTGGTTTCTCCATTTGTAAAATGGAGGTGACAGTGCTACTACTCCTTTTCTTGAGGACTGTGTAGGATAGAACATCATTATATATTTCTTGTAAGCAATGCTATTAACAGGAAAGGATAATAGGAAAATTACAAGTTGCCTCTATCACTCAGCTAAGAGGACATCTAACAAAACAAGTTGTTAGTTTTCCTCTTACTTAGAATTTATCCTAAGCTGAAGCAATAATTCATCAATAAAGTTGTCAGTTCATGGTGTGACACAGTGCATGTCACCTGTTGTGCTGGAAACCTTCAGATGTGACTTGGTGTGGACAGGGTATGGTCAGTATGATCCTCGGGCTGCTCTGAGTGTCTTACCACGGCTTTGTCTTTGTTCCCATGGAAACCAGTAGTTAGTTGCAGTAAGATGATGTTAATCTGAGATTTCTCTTGCCAGCAGGATGTGCACAACAAATCTTTGGCTTCACAGCTTGTGTCTGGTAACAAAAATGTGAAGAACTCACAAAGGAAACAAGCTGGGAATAAAGCTTCTGCTCCTATTTTTAGCTGAAGCAAGATAAAAACTTACAGGCTTGTTTACCTTACTCTACTCTAGCTGAACTTACTGCAGGACAACTGTGCCACTTAAGTTACAACTGCTTCGTTCTGGCTTCTGCTTTTTATTCTGGATCACTCTTTCTGCTGAAGCAGGAATAAGACTTTAACATCACAATCAGCTGTTGAATGCAGGTACTTCCTGGGCAAAACCTAGTGTAAAGAGTTAAATGTACTATTTGCCTGTGGAGAACAAGAACAAACTGGTTTTTAGACATGGACTACAGCTCTCAATTCCTTCTGTTTGTGGAGTCTTGCTTGTTGAGTTGCAGCATAAGACTGAGGATCAGAACTTGACTGCTCTGATGCAAAGTCCTGTCTCTGACCCCTTTTGGTCTTCTTTCTCCTCACCTGATCAGCCTTTAAAGCAGCTGCAAATTGTGAACTTCAGCAAGTTAGTCATGTTCTCTCTCTCTCAGTATCTCCCATGAGTGTATTCAGCAATTAAAACACTTTAACACAAAATAATAATTGTGTAACTTGATGTGAAAATAAACAGTGTATCTCTAGCTGGTATATCCCTTATAGAAAACGCATATGCAAAACCTGTGGTTGGTAGGGGTAAGCTCCTAGGATATTGATTTTTTTAAAAAATATATTAGCTGTGTTGGATGTAAGGTTGTAAAGCAAACAAAACACTTTAGCACCCCCTCAGCTAAGAACTCAGTAAGTCAGAATTTTATTTTTTTATGTGTAAAACCTCTTTCCCTTTTCAAACTGTTTAGTTCTTGGTTGTCCATTTTTACTTCAGTTTTGCTTCCTGCTAGTATTAAGTCTTCCACAGCTCCCCTACAAAAAAAAAGCATGTGTCTGGATGTTGCAGCACTGGAGCTAAACTCAGCTGTGCATAGCTCGTAATGCCCTTTCGTTTTTAAACTAGAGGCTTTCTCTGGAACGTTGGGCCTGTCTGTTCCAGGACTGCACTCTGGGTCTGAATTACGTGCAGATGCTGTGGTTCAGCAACGTAAGATACTGCTCAGGTACCCAACCCAAAACTTAATTGCAATATTCTTTTTCCAGTTGTGTGAAGTCTCAGTTGTAGCTTGAGTGTGAAACTGCACTCGTGATAAACTGCTTGTTTGACCTAGTGTCTGACAGCTGTCCCCCTGTGCATGTGGGTTGGTTTTCTTAAAGCTTATGTCCCGGAGCTGGGTTGGGAGCACAGATGCAATTGCTTGGTGCAGGAACTGAGAAGAAGGAAGAGCAAGACCTGCCCTTTAGTAAGTTAGCTGTTAGATTGGCTAAGCTGCGTGGTGAAATGACCATTGCAGTAAGCTGTAAAGCCAGTGCCTTCACATCCCTGTAACTGTTGGGGGTTTTTCTAGCACTGTGGTTGGATCTGTAATGTGAATTTAGAGTAGCAGCTGAAGTGTGTATATCAAAAATGCAGGTTTCAGTGACAGAGGTTATATGTAGCTAATAGTGGTGGTGTCATTTGGGTAGAACTGGGAGAAGAAGGGGGACTTAGTGCTTCTTTATTTGGTAGATGGTGTATAAAATGGAAGACGTGTCTAATGTTGGAAATATTAGGAAAGATGAAGCAGCAGGAAGATAGAAGATAATTTAGCCTCTTCTCTGCCCACTCATATGCATTTAAGGGAATAGTGTTTAAAAATCATTGCTAGTTTCATGCTGGGAAATTGAGATGCTCCATTTGATCACATACCCATGTAAACAAGGAATACTGAGAACATTTCTGAAGCGGATTTAAGACCTGCTTTTTTTGTTTTCTTAGGAGTCAGAAGAGTAATTCCTTTTTCCTTGAACTGTTCCAAACTGCAGGCTATCTAGCAGATTGCTTGTTGAAAGGATTTTTTTGTGGACGGGGAGGAGACAGATGTTTTAGGGAGGGGAGGTTTATACAGATTATCTACTAGAGGCTACCGCAGAAAACTACAGTTGCAGACATAAACACTGCTGATGTCTTCCTGCCCACTTCTTTTGGATTATATACCTATCTGCAAGAGAGATTCCTTGTTTATTATGTGGAAAATATGCAAGTCATCTTTTAATCAGTGGAGCATAGCTGATCATGTGAAAATCCTGCACTATACACACATCTGGAATCCTTTCTCTACAGTATCCTGAATGCTTGCCCTGATCTGGTTTAATACTACCTGCCAGCTGTGCCTGGGAGAAAAAACATGCCTTGACAGCAGTCAGAAAATGACAGTACAGCTTCACAATTTCAATACTATTACGACAAAAGGGAGGAACTAATGAAAATGAACCTCAAGCAGAGTTTGAGGGAGTTGGGTTACTTCCAATGAGGAGGGTGTTCAGAAGTGGCATTACCACAGGCTGCTGTGGTAACAGCACCTCAACCTCTTGGAGGCTATATTATAATAATAAATAAAATGGGCCTACAGTTGTGTGGTGTTGAGACTCGGCTCTTATTTCCTAAACCACCTTCCACCCCTTCCAGATTAGACAGCTATGTCCTTTCTGTCTGATGGGAATGTTTCCTGGCAAGTGGATTGGTCATTTTCTGGATGCGGTACTGAGTTGGCTCAGGAAGCCTGCTAATAGTTATGGCATGGGCAGTGCCAGGCCAGTGCTTGAAATGTCCCTGTGCTGTGGACATTAATTGGAGATGCAAAGTATAATCAAAGAGCTGATCAGCAGCGTTCCCTGCCTCAGTGCAAAGAGGCTGAGTTCTGGGTGCAGCTAAATCCAGGGGTGCTGCCTACAAGGAAGGGGGAAAGGTGGGAGGTACAGGATGGTATTGTGGCAGAAGGTGGCCTTGTTTATCATTCTAGGTAAAGAACTTTCATTGATAGGGTTTGTATATTTTTAAAGGAAAAAGCAAAGGTACCATGTCCTAAAAATGCATGTATCTAAGTAATTAATACTGCTGTGTGGTGTGTGTATCAGCGGTGGGGGTGGTAGCATTAGGTGTATTGAATGTAGCGTGGTGCCTGCGAACTAGCAATTGCAGTAAAACACTGAACGTGTGCATTCACTTTTCCTAACTTCTCTAAAAGACTGCCCATCCCACTTAGTACCCCATAGTAAGGAGAGGAGCAACTTGGCAATCATCTTAGTGAAAGACTAAGTTTTGCCTTTCAGGTGCCAGTGCACAGTCACAGTCCAGTTGGAGAACACCATGTGGAGAAGGCAGTTCTCCGTGTCCTCAGTTAACAGGAAATCTAACCCACTCAAAGCATGAAAGCTTATTTGAGACTTCCAGAGCATACCTGCAGTGTCTCGTATGGTGAGAAGTGGACTTTGGGTCAGCCACATTCTCTGGTAATGTGTATCATGCATGAACCTCTGAAAGTTACCTGGGACTGCGCACACCTTAAGGGTTTCCGTGCCACTCTGCTGAGGCTCCATGATTTTCCTAGCTTAACAATGACAACTACTCTTTGTCCAGCCTCCTTCTCCATTTAATTCCTAGAAGCTTCCCTATCCATGTAGTGTTGAACTTCGTTCTCTTTTCTAGCTTTTAGTTCATGGAACTGTCAGGGAGAGAGAGGGGGGATGTCACTGGGCTTACTGGAGTAGTGTTTTCACAAGCCTCTAAGGGACCTCTCAAGTCCTTCATCATCTGGGCTGTTATGAAGCATTCTGAGTTAATCATGTGAGATAGTGTACAGATACTGCCTGCTATTGGAAAAGCAGTCATTTGACTTTCTCTTTTCTGTGTTATAGACCATCATAATTAGGTAATGTTAGCCTAGCCCTCTCATTTGTTGTCTGACAACTTGCTTAGGTGGTTGTTCACAGAGCAACAAGCTCCTAGGTCTTGTTCAGTGATGGCTTCTTTCTTCAATGATGTCAGCCCAAGGGATAAGGATTTGGTAGATCTCTGCAACATACCTTGTTTCCACAGTATTCATACTCAATGTTTAATTACATTGAAAATTACGAGAATTAGAATTTTATCCTCTCCCTTTTTCTCACTCACTCTGCTTCTCAAGATGCTTTGTGTAACTTTCAGATCTTAGAAAAATGCATGACTTGTTAAGAGAATATACACTATACAAAAGTTGCTAGAGAAAAATAAATGAAGTATTAATTTCAGTGGGTTTTGTCACCCTTTTAACAGTATTAAATCTTTCCATACTTGTATTAAAGCTTTTGACTATACTTCTTCCTTTTCCACAAGCGAGTTATCTTGTTAGAAGGAAACGAGCTGCTGCGAATGTCAGCTATTGTAGTTTAAGCTGACTAATCTGTCAGCATATACATCTTAGTGTAAGCCTACTAGTTACAGAAAAACCCCACAAATGTGCTTTGCACTTTTTTGCAATATGCAGATACGTTTCTTCTCATCTAAACCCAGTTCTGATTAATCATAGAATGGTTTGGGTTGGAAGGGCCCTTAAAGACCATCTAGTTCCAAGCCCCTGCCATGGGCAGGGACACCCTCCACTAGACCAGGTTGCTCAAAGCCTCATCCAGCCTGGCCTTGAACACTTCCAGGGATGGGGCATCCACAGCTTCTCTGGGCAACCTGTTCCAGTGCCTCACCACCCTCTCTGTGAAGAATTTCTTCCTTATATCTCATCTGAATCCTGCCACTTTCAATTTAAACCTCTTACCCCTTGTCCTATCACTACAAGCCCTTGTAAAAAGGCACCCACCCCCCTCTCCAAAATAAAATTATGACCTGTATTGAACCGTAATACTGTCAAGATCTTTCTTTTCTCTGAAAATATACCAGATTATTTTTCTGAACTTTAAACAGTGATTACAATTGTGAATGTGAATATTCTTACTACTATGAAGTATTGTCTTGGCTACTTAACTCAGCTGAAAGGTGCTTGTGTGTACCTGTACAGAACACATACAAACTTGAGGCCCAATTAACTTTATTTCGCTCAAAAATCAAAGCAAATGTAAAAGTTGCTACTCTAATGATCTCTGTAGTACTTTGAAAAAATATGTGTGCCACAGTTATTGAACACACAGAAAATTGCGGCCCTTGCAGAAATGGGAAAACAGAGGGAATTCTGAGGAGTCTCAGTGAAGCTGCCACACCACCAGTCACTGAGGTAATTAGAAGCTGGTATCAGCAGGGCTCCAGCGTGTTGTTCCCAATTATCTGTGTTCATATTTCCATTAAATCAGGTTACGTGATATAAGAGATGATTTTCTTTTCCTCAGTTTACAGCAACTAGTGAGGAAAGTAGTAGAAAAATGCTGTTGTTCATACAGTCTAAATATTTACTACTTTGATCAGTTACAAGTCCAGTGTGTCTACACAGCCCACATCAAGATGTTGCTCAGTCTGCAGTGTGCAGACAAGCATATACTGTGCTCCAAGTTAAATATTTGCCCATAATCTGTTGTAAATCCTTACCAGATGGTGGCCTAGAGAGAACTTTAGGTAGCTACTGCAAACAAAGTAAGTAGCAAAAAATAGCTGCTGGGGCACAATCAATGTGCTACAGAAGTGGTGTTGCCTTCAGAAAATGAGGGGGTGCAGTTTCTGTGTGGAATACTTCTTCAAAGCTTTCTACTTGACTTTGCATGATATATGCAAATTTATTGCAGCCTCCTAAGCAAAGATTTTTCTAAAGGCTTCTCTCTTTTTGTTCTTTTTCTAAAGCTTCACCAAGAACAGAACTTTCTTTGTAGCAAAGAACAACTAGAAAGTCCCTGCAAAGGTTATTTTCAAAGGAGAAATCTTTCATTCTAGGTGTCCTGTAACAGTCAGTATTGTGGCAATTTCTTCTTTTTATTTAAACCTTTTCCTGACCAGGCTCTCTAACGCTGTCTGTCCACGTTAATGGAAAGCAGAATGCGCCTAAACGGAAAACATTACAGCACTAAAGGAATAAACTCAAGTTTAGGGCAGCTGTAAGGTGTGAGGATTTTCTGTGGAAGACTTAAATTACCTGTTTAGTCTTCCTGACTAATAACAACCTTGAGGAAGCTTAATTTATGAAACTTCCATTGTTTCATCCACATTTATGAGAAATTAGGGAACTTTTTTGTGTGCATGTATGAAATTAATTGACTGCTGCTATTATCTGATCCACTGCTGCATCATTTCTTCAGTGGATCAATGGTATTTTCTGTCAGGAAGGGTGCAAAGGGTGTCTCCTTAATATCACATCCTGGTTCTTTCAGCAGCTCTTGCTGCCCTGTGATTCCTCATGTTCAGCAGCTGCACCGTGTTTAGTTCTACTTGTGTTCTGGTTAAAGCTTACCCTGTTTAGACCACTCCTAGTTCCAATCCTGCTCATAGCTGTTCGTGTCTTCGCTACCTACTTCATATTGCAGCTCTACCCCTCTCACGTTGCCCCTCACTGCATCCAGTGTAAGCTAAGACTCATTCCTAGGTGGTCTGGTAGCTTGTCCTTTCAACTATGAATAAAGTCATAGGTGCTTCACCGATTTGCTGAGACCTTAGTAATGTATTTATTACATTTTTGCTGGTGTCATTGGGTGTTGCTGGATTTTGAGACCAAGCTGGAGTACCGTGAGATAAGCGTATTTGTCTTGCTTTTGACCAACGTAATTAAAGAGTGGCAAGTCAGAAAACGGGAATGGATGACAGTCGTGTTGGTGAGAGGGTTAAAAGGTACATTGCCATAGCAGATGAGAAGCTAAAATACTTGAGCAATTTAGTATGCATTTGTCGTTTTGTACCTCCATTCAAACAAGTTCTTCCAGCCATTGTGGAATAACAGGTTCTGGGGCTGCGTTTTGCATGTCAGTGGTGAGGTACAGCTGCAAGGTTCATTCTGACTTGCCTTTTTTCTTGTCCAGAGGCATGGCTGACGGTTTAAGGTTATGAGTTTTGCACGCTATTTCTTTAATGCAGGTGACAGGTGATGGAACAGAGACTTTTCTTTCACTGTCTCTGTAGTGTAAGCTGATGGTCTTGTGTGTGAACTTCAGAAGTGAGGGAAGGTAGGTGTTCCTCAGGAGTTGTGCTCCAAGGCCAGAATGGCTTCTTGCGAGGAGCAGGAGGGTGGAAGCCCAACCGGCCTGATGAGCCTAACTGAAGGCAAAAACCCTGGGAATTGTGGAGAGAGATAGCTTGCCTAAAAGTTGTGGGGAGAATTTATCTGAGAAGGCTGGGTTTTTTTCTTGGGCCCAAGTTATGGCCCAAGTCTGAAGAGCGAAGGGATTGAAGTTTCTGAATGTGGACTTGGAAAGAAACAGTTTAGACTGAGTGAATGTATGGATTGGAATCCTCATCTGTGAACTGAAATGGTCTCTTATTGTGTGGGAAGGGGGAAGATCTTGGTTCTGAGAAAGAGCGAGTTTTCATCTTGCTCTACGGAAAGAGGATGGACTGCACGGGGTGAGCAGCGTGGCAGGACGCTCTCTGCAGTCTCTGCACCACTGGGCACAGTGGATCCACTGACGTTGCTGAGCTCCTACCTCACTCTGCAGTCGAACCAGGGCTGAGAGATCGCAGTGCGATCGGGGCAGCAGAAGCGAGCGGAGCTGTTGGGCAGCTCTGTGGCATGAAAGGGGAGGAGGACCCTGGGTTACCTGCTGAAGGACACCTCTTCAGTGGGAGCTAAATCTGACTGTAGCAAAGGCTAATGGCTGGAGGCTTTCTAGCTTCGGGGAAGCAACCAAAGCCTTGCTGCAGTCCAGGCAAGTGTTTTAAAAGGACAGTAAAGTCAACTTGCAGTAACACTTGCTCTAAGAGACCTGAAAAGTTTTTCTCTGATAAGTCTGAAAGACTAATATAGCTTTCCTGATTTTCTTGGACTTGCAAGAATTACAAAAAGCTTGAAGATATTTTAATTCATTAATTTCAGACTAATCATTGATACTTATTTATGACACTATATGTGGTCAAAGTCCTATTCAGAGAGATGCTGAACTGTTCAGTGCGTGTGTAGTCCATTGAGTCTACTATAGGTGAAGGGGAATGGGATGAAATACTATGATAAGCATTAGAATGAGATGGCATTAAAACAGTTACTAATTTATCGTGTATATTATCTATGTAATTCTCCCTTGTTGTTCTGAAAAATCTCCATTCAGTGCGACATGAATGCTTCAGTCATGGTTCTTACTGGTTTGCTTGAAGTCCTTTTCAGCAGAGAAGCCTAATGTTATATTATGCATAAAAAGATAAATTAATTTCTGGCATAATTTGATTAATGCTGGGGTGGCACTATGACTGAATGAGCTCAATGGAATGGTTTGAGTGAGGATGAAGCATAGTGTTCCCAAAGGTTTTACTCCGACTGTTTTCCTGTCACCTAGATCTTAAAAGCTTTCTTGGCAGAAGAATTTGTAACTACTTTATGTTGGTACTTAATAGCCAGACAGCTTATTTTTGAATCTCCTATTATTTTTGCTATCCCTTTCTGTAGGGCAGTTCTAAGAAGCAAGCCTAGTGCTAACCTCATTTTCTTGTCTGGGTAATGAGATATTGAGTGTATGTACACAACATGCCTGCGATGCAGGAGTTGGTGATTGTTTTCTTAACCAGGGCTTCTCAGATGTGCTTAATATTTCATCACAAATTGTGCTGGTAAATTAACAGTCTATGTGGCTAGTTAGATTTACTAGGGCAGATGGCATTTTGTGTGTGTGATGAGAACAGGAAGGAGACAGAGCAAAGCAGTAATGTAATTAGTGGTGTAAATGAGCCTCACAAGGTAAATCTCTTTAACCCCAGTGATAAAATGTGTTCTGTGCTAAAGCCTTGGATTACTGGTCCTGTGAAACAATGTGTGCAGCTGGTCAAGATGAGATTTCAGAAGTAATCCCATTAATTTGAAAATAGAGGACACTGCTTTTTATCACACCTTCCTAGCACTTTTCTGTTTGAAACAAATCGGTGTCAAGGTGGTAATCTACCAGTAATTGGGAAGAGAGTTGCATGGCTTTACCTTAGTTCAGTTTTAAATAAATCTTATTTGAATGCTAGAGATGAGATGTTCTAGCTAGGGAGGAAAGGTGCTTCAGAAAAGCAAACCAAAATTTACAGACTGAATTAAATGCGAGCTGAGGTGTCTCTTCACTGTGCTACAGCAAGCAGTGTAGCTGCTCATCATGCTTGTATTTACACAGTACCTGGCACAGGACTTTCACCTGCTTAACCCTTAAGCACTGCAGTAGTAACGGTGATTACCATCAGTGCATGTATAAACCTAATAGGGAGATTCTTGATTCTGCAAACCACTAAGGCAAGCTTGTCCTTACAGATGTGTGGGTGAGTTAAGTGCGGGTAATCTCACATTTGGTTATAGCTAAATTTTTTGGGTTTTGGTAACGGAAACATACATGACTTTTGCATTTCATTTGAAATGAATTAACTGAGAATGTCTTATCCAGCTGATACTGAAGGCTATTGAAATAGTAAATTTGTGGCAGAATTGACTGGTCAATCACTGTGTGTTGCCTGGTGAGAAAAAAAACACCCTGAAGCTTCACATTACTTCTAAAAAATCATTACAAAGTAATATAAGTAGTAAATCTTTATTTAGCAGGGAAATCTCACATCCTGGAAAATTAGGAGGGTGGAAAAATGGACTGTGCAATTACTGGTTGTTGTCCTATGTATGAAACCTGTATTCTTGCTATTTATTCGATCCATGTGGGAAATTTCTGTTCCTGTTTTCAGGCTTCCTTGTGTATTATAAACCTAAAGGTGTGTTTTGTTTCTGATGAACAGGCTCTAGAGCCTCTAAATTTCAAAACCACATTGCAAGTGCTGCTTTCTGCATCAGTTTGTCATAGTGTATTCAGGTTGATTTGTCTTTTTTTTTTTTGACTGGCAGGCTATAAATTATGGAAACAGTATAAATAAAAACTGTGACTCAGGAACATTCTGAGCAAGTAATCGGAGCAGTTTTGGAGTTTTTGTTTTGTTGTGGGTTTTTTTAAGTGTTGGATGTTCTCCTTGGAGATACGCAAAACCTGAGTGGACGTGGCCCTGAGTACCTGGGTGACTGCACTGAGCTGGGGAGGTTGAACTGGATGATCTCAGGGGATCCCTCTGAGCTTCAATTGTCCTCTGTTTCTGTTGAGTAGTTTTACACATACAGATGTGCGTAAGTATGTATGTGTGTATAGATGTATCTGAAACAGTGGAAAATATGGGGGTTTTTTTGTTTAATTTTAATTTGTGACGGGGGCAGACACTCAGCTAGAATAATGGGCAAAAACTTTCAACTTCTATTTAACAGGGAAGGCTAATGATATTAAAATTTTGTCTTGTACTGATTTCTGACAGCAGGAAATACATCAAAGGAAGCTTTTGTCAATAATAAAATTTAGCTTTCTTACATGCTTCCTGCCAGTGCTTTCACTCCTTCATTAAATAATTCATTATAAAAGTCAACATGATTGTGAGATAACTTTGGAATAATTTAGATGTGAAGGGACCCCCAGAGGTCATTGAGTCCAACTCTTTTCCGAAGCAAGATGAACCTCCGAGTTAGGAGCAGTCTGGAAGTGAGGGTGGGTTGCTGAGGGCTGTCCTGCTTGGCATTGGAGTAGCAGCAAGGAGGGTGATGCCACAGGGTCCTGGGCAGTCGGCGCCGGTGTTTGGCTGCCTTCACGCAGATGGTCTGTACCGCTTCATGCTGCTGAGGGTCACAGAAGCTATTACTTTTTCATCCTTCCTATTACATTCTGATTAACATTGGTAGAAATTTTTCTTTAGTGGCTGTCTGAGCTATGTTGTCACACAATGCTGAATGGTTGAATAAATATGTAAATGAGAGTTATTTTAGTCCTTTTCTTCTCCTGCTTGCTAAAAGGCATCCAGCTGTAGAGAGGATTAATTACATTGTTGTGCAGGGTTCAGTCAGGAAAGAGTTAACTCTTTACCGTGCCTGCTAGGGAGCTGTGTTCTGGATGCTGAGAGAAGTACTGATAAGGTCTTAGCTGGTACTGGGGAGTGCCTGCACTGAATTCAAGGTCTTTCTCTGCTTCTGATACTGCAGCTGCATTCCCAGCTCTCACTGCCTTGCTACAGGCAGTGTAGAGGACACACAGTTCAGACAGCTGACCCCAACTGACCAAGGAAGTATTTCATTCCATAGTATGTCATGCTCAGGGTTTAAGTGAGAAGAGGGTTCAGGAGCCATTACTCTTGTTTACTCTCTTGCTCGTTTACTCCTGGGCACTTGCTCACACTCCCCCGACTCCTGCGTTAGCTGCTTTGCAAACTCCTGTGCTGGCTCGTTCGTGAGGGAGTTGGTAGGTTTGTTTAGTGTTCCTGGTTGTGCTATCGCCGATAGGGTTCGTTCGGAATTGGCAGTGATGGCTCTCACTACTCAGCACCTGGTTGTGCATTTGTCAGTGGGTGGTGAGAAATTGTATCATATGTTTTATTTTCTATTAATTAATTATTAGTAGTATTTGTATATGTTAATTTAGATTTAATTAGTAAATAGTTCTTATCTCAATTTTATGAGCTTCCTTATTTCTTTTTCTTCCATTTCTTCCCCTCCACTGGAGGAGGGGAGGGGGATTTGTGGGAGCGGCTTTGTGGCATTTTGCTAGCTGGAGTTCAACCATGACAATTGTGTATTTTATGCACCAATGCTTCTTAAATTTATTTGGTAGGTTTATAGATATAAACAAGAAGAAAGGAATATTGCCTCTGAAGTGTCTAACAGCAAAGTGTGAATTACACTTTTGAGCTTTGTGCAGTTCTGCCTTACTTGGGCTGTCACCCCTTTGCTGCTGAAACTCTGAGAAACATGGATGCTGCCTGGGGACGGGCTCGAAATAGGAAGGACTCTGCTGGTCCCAGTGTGCAAGATGTCTCGGAGCTGCAGCACTGGATCAGTTGTGTGTTTCCCATGCGGTGGTGTGTGCCCTTCAGTGGTCTCCTGGCTCTCAAGGTGCAGAGCTTGAAAGGATTTGCAAGAATCATACCTCTTTTGTACTTCCTGGGTGCTTATTTTACGCATGTTCTGAGTTTACTGCTGTTAGTATGGGATTCAGCCTTACCTTCTAGCATATATATATGGTCTTTCCAAAACGAGGCTGCCTCACTGAGTCCTTGATTGTCTACTGCCAGCATGCCTTCTGCATTTTAGAATATACTGTGGGTGACTTGCAGCTTGACACTCCTGTGATATGTTAACATGCATTTTTATTTATTTTTTAATCGGCAGTCTTTCTGGCTGCAGCTTCCCCTTGCAGTGAGTACCTTCCTTGAAACAGCACTTGTTGCATTGTGGTTGTGTGTTAACCCTCCACGGGCAGTTTTCTGCGAGGAACTCTCCAGGATCTCTTCTGCTTGCACATCAGTCGAGTCCATGCTCTATCTGCAGCGTGTTGGAGAGGGAGGACTATGGGTGCTGCTAGCTTAGGAGTTTGTTTTTCACAGCCACATGCAGGATTAAAGAGGAATGAGATCACAGCCCCTGTGAACTCACTGAACATATCTCACAATTTATTGTAGCACTTGTGAAGGGGCCTGAATTTTTAGGGAGGTGAGCAGTTTTGGACCTGTGGGTCTTTCATTGATTGACAGGATAGTTACTGAGGTTTTTCTCAGGTGCGTTCAGTTGCATGTGGATGTGTCAGTAGTGCCATTCAGCTCTGTATGAACATGTGGGGCAGTGTGCTCCTTCTTATTGTGTTTCCCACACGTTAGGGTGTCCCTCTTCAAGTGCTGGATGTCACAGAAGTGGCCAGGAGCCACGGTTCCCAGCATCATTTCCATGGTGTTGGCAAAACCCTGATAAGGGTAGGCTGGTCATGTCCCCAAAGGGGGATCCATTCATTGCATCTGCTGGTGTTTACTGAAAGAAACTGGTGTGGTGAAATGATGTTTATAATGTTAAGTGGCACCATTTGTGTTAAATTCTTACTTTATTTTGATTGTTCCTGGTTTTGTCTATATTGTGAATAAGTTAAATGAGTCTGTTAGGTGGAGCTGCATGCACAGTAAGTTGGCACGTGTTAGGCTTCCTGATTCTTTTTTTTTGGGGGGGTGTTGCAAAATCTGTTGGTCAAAAAAAAAAAAACTGGGGTGGAGGGGGAGATCGGGATAATGTTGGCAAGAAGGTGGCATTCTTCCTTGTACAATTCAGTCAAGAAGTAATCATTGATATGCTTGTTTTGCACATTAACTAATACCATATATATGTACCTGTATATATGTGCATGCATGTGTGTACTTGTCGTAAACATGAAGCAAAGCTGATACCTGAACTCTGTCCAAGTAATTGATAAGTTTGGAGTTCACTTTCAATAATGATGGCACGGTATGGAGGATGACTTGGGAAAAACCTTCACTGTATTTCAGCAGGAATTGCTCAATTGATAGGTAACCTGGGTATCTTCCTGTGAGCTCAAAATACACGGTTAAAAATGTTGTTACT
This sequence comes from Rhynochetos jubatus, assembly GCA_027574665.1. Taxonomy (NCBI): domain Eukaryota; kingdom Metazoa; phylum Chordata; class Aves; order Eurypygiformes; family Rhynochetidae; genus Rhynochetos; species Rhynochetos jubatus. The sequence continues at coordinate 57,545,373 of CM050651.1, read as the reverse complement.
AGACAGGTTAATAAACACACTGATGTGCCTGCCTATCCTGTTGATGTTTGTTCTTAATTTCATCTTGCCTACCTAACAGAATTCATACAATCCTCTTCCCCCTGTTTTTATTATGTTGTTTAAAACTCTGCAATATTCTTGCTTATTTTCAGATCTCATCAGAAAAGTAGCACAGCAGAAGTTTGGAAATACACAGGGCGATTATCAAAAGGTAAATTGTCTATGTGTATTTACATAAAATAATAAAAACAATGACTTTTGAATTCAGGAAACAGTATTTTAAAGCTATAACAACAGGATGCAAGAATGAAATTTTTGAATGATGTGTATCATGGTTTCATACAAAATTTGGTACCAAAACCTTTCAAAAAATATTACAAAGTAAATTTCATAAGCCACTGTAAAGAGGCTATGCATAGTTAAGGCTCACTTATAAAATCCAGGTGTAATGTGATTGTGATATCTGTTGCACAAAGATTGAAGGCTCTATGTATTGAATAATACTGCTCTTATTTAAAAATGCGTAGAGAGAACCATTACTGCTCAGCTCTCATGTTAGCTTCAGCTGTTATTCTCAAAGAAAATGAATTTATGTGCTGGTTCTGGTGCCTGTGTAAAATGAAATTTCCATAGCTGACTTACTGCACAAAGTAAAATATACTTTGTTTGCTAATCACATGAAGATTATTTTCCATTCTCTCTAGATTTGTGATTATCCTGTAGCAGTTGAAATTCGTAGGGTACTTGGTAGCAAAAGAAGATAGAACATAGCATGGATCTGATTTTAGGCTGTTCTCAAGGTCAGTAGCACCCCATCTTTGAAGCAATGTCACAGGTTGAGTGCCTGCAATAAGTAGGACCTCAACCAGGCCCACATGCTGGACATGTTACTCTGCGAGCTGCTTGCCTGTAGTCCCTGCCGTGGGGCGTACCTGCTAGGAAAACGAGTACGGAACTTGGCATACCGGCACTGAGCTGTTGCCTTGAATCAGGATGACCTGAATGATCTTGGGAATTGAAGGGGGGAAAGCCTTGTGCTTCCATGTCTTCCTGACTATGAACCTATTGCTCCAGCTGATAACCTCTGCATGACATCCGAGTGTGTGGGTGTTGCCGTTACGCTGTGTCAAATGACTCTTGCCAATCCTGTATGCTCTTCTGGTGGGGCTCTGGGAGTGGTGCATCACAAGTTCTGCCTGCACACCCAGGGAGGAGTGTAGGGTGGATTTAGTGGGCAGAATCTTTGGACAAAACCATTAGACCATAGGTGGTATACATGAGTGTGAGTATGCTATTTAGTAACTGCTAGGTAAGTAGTGAGAAATTTTAGTAAGTAGTTAGAAATGGTGGTTGTGGTTTTGCTCACTCAAATTTAGTGAGCGGGAACTCTGAGTAGGATGAGTTCAGAAAATGTATATTAGGGTGATCTGGGAAACATGCAGGTCTTCAGAGGAGACTGGAAGAGTTCGCTTAGCTTAGCAAAATAATTGGTAAGGGGAGTGATTACTCCTTATAAATATATATATGGGGAGGAAACACCAGGAACAAAAAAAAAAAATGCTATTTGGGCAAAAGATGGTGCTATCACAGAAGCAAAGGGGCAGAAATGGGCCATGTGTACATCCGTGTAAGAAGACTTGCTAGTTCACCAAGAGTTGGAAACAGCTCTTCAGCAGCAAGAACAGGAAATCTGGTTCTGATATTTAGCCTGTTAAATTTTTACTGTTGTTCTTCTGTATCTTTTTTTTTAACCTATTTATACAATGTGTTAGTTACCCAGGAGGCCCTTCCCACTTCTGTGCTGAATGTCCCTGTGTTCCCAGTTGGGCTCTTACCATCCATGTCTCCCCGTCCCCTGTCAGGGACGGCAATCTGCCAGGACTGCTCAGCGCAGCTGCCCTGCCTGCGCAGGGGGGAGCCCACTCGCTGCTGCTGCCACTGCTCTACTTCTGCTGGGACACATGCTTGCTTAAAATGTTGGAAATCATACTTGGTGCCAGATGTTTAAGGGAGGGTATTTGTTTTCTTCCCATTGAAAGTATAGTTCCAAATATGATTTTGAACATTTTAAGCATATTGTACAGTAGAAGTTTCATAAATGCGTGTGATGCTGAAAAAATTTCCTAAACCTTGTGAGCATTTTTCTCCAACATCAGACTTTGGGTTGAGTGGTCTTGCTGTCTTCAGTTTGTCTCATTCCCTTTTCTGCTTATGAGAAAGGGGAAAGTATTAACAGCTGTGAACTTGTCATACAGAGGTGTAACAGAAAAAGAGAAGAAAATCTATTTCTTTTGTGGAAACAAAGGGGAAATAGGATTCTTCTGAAATTCCTGTAATTTAATATTTAGTTTTCAGTGCTTTTCTGAAATTACAGGTAAGAAATCAGTGAAGAACCTGATAGACTTCTTCAGTACTTCTTGAATGCCTTTTCTTTTTTACTTGTGAATAATTTAAAATAAACCTCTGAGTAATTAGTTAAAAAGGAGTGTGAATTTTGTGTGTAATGTGCTAATGTCCAAAAACTGTTAGTAAAACTGCTGCTTTTATGCCAAAATAAAATAAGTGTTGAAAAGAAAGTCAGGAATGTCATAGCTCAGTTATGACAGGTAGAAATTGTGAAGAAATAGCTAAACCACAAAGTTGTGCCATCTCTGGCCTTCTATTCTGTGAGATGTGTTGGGAATTATATGAAACAGATGCTCAGGTGGAAGTAGCTGATCTGTTGAAAGTTGGAAATATTTGTTGGACAAATCGTAGATTACTTTCTCTTACGAAGGAAACCAGAAAGTGTGTGCTATGTATTTTGTTGTAAATTTCCCCTAATTATTTAATGGTGCTTCTATGAATTATTTTACTTTAGAGGCTTTTGATTATTGTTTCTGTGTTGGTTTTTGGTCATGGTTAATTATTCATTTTTCACGTGATTTGTTTTTGTGCATGCTGCCTGTGTATTACACACATTCTCCATTTGTTTTGACTTCCACAGCCAGAAAATGTTGTCCTGACTCTTCAGGTAATGTCTTTTGGTAGATATACAGCTTTGAAAACAAACTAACCATGTCTGTATGCACTACCTCTATTAAGACATCCATAACTATTCTTAGTGTTACTTAAAATGTGTATTTCTATCTAACCTATTTTAAAATACATGTTATCAAATAATTTCTGAAGTGTCCTGCTAACTAGAAAACGGTAATTCTTTTACAAAATCTAGCCAAGTTCTTCTTCCATACATCTAGTTTGTATTCTTCTGAAGGGATAACAGCTTTTAACCAGCAGTTAACAATTTAAAAAAAAAAATAGGTTTCATCCTAGAATTGGTAATTAGGTCAGAAATTTGCAACTCTGCTAATGGTGATGGTTGCTGCATTTGGATTAGTTGGTAATTAGGGATTGTGAGGAAGGGCATCAGCAAAGCTGGAACTGGAGCATGATTGATAGCTTGTGGGAAATTGTAACTTATTTTGCAGGACAATACACAGCCTCAATTTCCTCCTTTTACTGGCAAGTTGCCCTTGTGCTGGCGGATTAGTAAAACAGAAGAGGACTCAAAGTACAAGTGTGAGAATTAGTTCTCTGGAAATTGGAAAAGGAAAGGAGAAGAGTGGCATCTCAGGGAAGAAAGACCACTGGCGCACGCCCACGCTGTGCTGGCTACCTTTGTGTGCAGACACCTGCCCCATCATTCTGCATGTGGTGGCTTGTGTTTGCAACAGAGGGAAGCAGCACGGCCAGCTCACGGCTTGTCCCCTGGAAGCCACGTCGCCTTGCGTGGGGCTGTGCCAGTGCTGCATAGCCCAGCTTCTCGGTCCTGAGGCGCTGCCACTGCTTCCAGCATAAAAGCTAGTTTAGGGTATTGCATTGCATTGTTCCCTTTTACTCCTTCCAGCTTTTGAAAGTGTCCTTTCAGTTGCTGCTGCTTTGCTGTTTGGCAGCAGAATAAATGTCTTTACCTGCGAGAGCTTAAAATCCACTGTTTTCCAGTCCCTAAGCAGTTTTTACTTCAGCGGTTTGGCGATACCTCTGCCACTGCCATCTGTCATCCAGTGAAGGGCTTCCCTTTGCGATCATACAAGTCTTAACGTTCATAACTGATTAAAAAGGAGAACAAGCTAAACCCCCCGCCCAGATGAAGCGTTGGTCTGGTCAGCCCTGCTGACACTCTTGGAGCCTTTTTTGAAACAGATGTGAGAAACAGTAGATTTGTGGTCCAGGAAATCAAATGTGTTCATTTTTAACCTATTTCAGTTGTGTCTATTCACATTTGTTTCTTGTGGGCATATTTTTCTCTTAGCACTCAGTCCTGTAGTTTACCTAGCTAATATCCTAGCTAAATAATTATTAGCTATCAGTATCTTCAATGTTGTGTATCTTTCTGTTAGAAAAACTGTCAGTTAATGACAAAACACACCACACCACGTCCATAACCTCGGTAACTCAGTAGATGGTTTAGTCTGTAGTTTGATTTTTAATTATTTGCTCTATATTGATTGCAGTTACTATGTGATATCTGCTATTACCACTATTTTTGTCTGAATTTACAGGCCATCTACTATGAAATCGGTTTTATAGTCTCCGCAGCGTTGGGATTGCTATTTATTTTGTTACTGCCTCTTGTGGGACTTTGCTTCTGTATGTGTCGTTGCTGTGACAACTGTGGTGGGGAAATGCATCAAAGACAGAAGAAAAATGCTGACTGTCAGAGGAGCTGTTTTGCAACATTTCTTTTTGTTGCTTCTTTAATAATAAGGCAAGTGTAATACAGAGAACAATATGAAGCTTGGTATAGCACTAATTTTGTAGTGTCATATGACAATGTTACTGTATTAGCCTACAGGTGCAGAAATGGTTTGATTGGATTAAGTTATATTACTGCTTTTTCAAGAAAATGTGACTGCATTATAAATATGCTGCTACCTTTGCTGTCCACAGGTCATTTTACACGCGCTTGAGAGGAATGTAGGTGTGAAACAAAAAAAACTAAGCTTGAATTTTGCAGACCAAGTTTTTGCCTGTCTCAAAATGGCAATTGCCGAATGTTACATTAAATGCACGAGCATAAGATATGGTGTCCTATGTTCAGTTTTCCTCCCATGGGGAACATGAGGCGCAACATAGCGCTGCGTTCTTGATAACGTAGTAGTGGTGAGAAAAGCAATTGTGTGACCTCCTTCAGTATTTGCTCTTCTCCAGATTTTCTTATTAGCTGAAAATAATGGGTTTTCTCTGGGGCTCTGAGTTGTTTAAACCGTGCATGCACTCACTGTAAAACCCTGGAGTTTGGAGATAGTTTTTTGCCCTTACTGTTAGGAGCACACTCCTCTTCTGTGCTGGGTGTGTAATGGGCGATGATGAACTATAATCCAGACTTTTCCCCATAGATGCTTTCAAAATACATTTTTTGATTTCAGGCTTTTTTTTTTCTTCAGCTTCTTCATATTCTCTCCTGCCTACTACTTATTTTGTGATTCTGTTTATTAAAAAAAAAAAATCAAGGCTTTTGATCTACTCTGACTGTTCAGTCAGGTGGGACTGATTGTAGGTTACAGTGAGGTGACAGTTTTTTTACTACTGTTTGTCGTGACTAATTTGAGACTCTGCCTGTGTTCAGAAGTAGATCCTGCTGATATCAGGTATGGGAACATGCTCTTTTTTTCCCAGGCATCACTAACAAACATGAGTTATGTGTTCTGAAGACCAGAAAGCTGGATGGTATTGTAGGTGATAGGTGCACCCCTGTCATGATGACAGGACAGAAGTTGTTCGCAGTACAATGGTGCCTCAAAGAAAGTAAGTTATTAAATTACCTCTCAGCATGCTGAAACTGAAGGTAGTCACAGAGCCTGCCAGCTATCTTTACACCATGTTGCAGGATGCTGTGTTGCTGGACACTGTGTTTCAGTTATAATGGCTGAGACATGTTACCCGTCAGCAGAGAAATTAAGGGATTGTCCCTTTTGTTGGTCTCTAACTTGCACACTTGCCAGCTATTCTTGTGGTGTTAAGTACACCCAGCACTGGCAAATGCTTCTTCCCAGGTCATGACTGGGAGATCAGTGATCCCTAGTAACATGCTTTCCAGGGCTAGGGAAACTGTTGCTTTAACTTATCCCTTTTAATTTTTTTCCTCTTTTGTAAAAAAACATGAGGAGTATCAGATGCTTCCCCTGAGAGAGGGGTTGGCCTGAGCTCTGTCAGCAGGTTTCCACAGATGGAGATAATCTCCTATGGCTCTCTGGCTAAATCTCTAATGCTGTGAGTGCTGTGCAAGGCAAGATGGGACTTGACAGGGCTAATATTACTGACCCCTGCCTGCCTGAATGCTCAGGTCTCCAATATGCCTGTGTACAAAGCAGGATTCTGCTGCCCTTCCTGGATCGTCTTTCACAAGGGAAGGCCGTGCCTGGATCTATTTAAACCCATGTCAGTGTGCTTACTGCTGTGCTGAAACACAAAAGGACAGTCTTCTGGTAGCCATTGCCCCAACAAATGATGAAAGCCTGAGATGTATTTACAACTCTTTCTCTATTTTATACTCAGCCAAAGTCTCCTTGTGGATTTATACTCTACTTTTCTCCCAAATTACCGTGCAATTTCAGTTTAGGTGGCAGAACAACCTGTAGTTCCTCCCAAACCCACGCATCTCAAGGTCTGTGCCACAATTGCATGCATAAGCTGTGACACTAATCGAAAGAGTTTAGTCCTGTGCAAGAAAAATGATTATGGCTACTTGCACACAAAGCCAAAAGAACAAAAACTTGATTGATCTGCTAATACGGGGTTACACCAAGATGTGCCCTGAAATCTCTAAGGTGTTCCTCTCACTGTTCAGGTATAAAGTGCCTGCAGCACTGGGGCCTCCTTTGGGAGTACATCTCCCAAATCCCTGCCAGGTGACTGGAACCCCAAGTGCTGTGCCGCTTCAAAAGAGGCATTTAGCAAGGCACGCTTCCACCAGAGTACCCTGAACCCCCATCTCTGCCAGTGGAGCTTTGCTTTAAAGGCCATCCGGAGGAATGTGTGTGTGGACAGATGCTGGAGGGAGTGGGAGGGATTTCTAGGGAATGGACTTCTTCAGGATATACCATCTAGGTGTATGTTCTGCATCTTCTCTCCATCTGTCTTACAGTGCCAGTTGTTCTGGAATTCTGTCACTGGGTCAGAACTTTGAAGAGCAGGAAACCTGAGCTGTTTCTTTTACATCTTCATTATTTATTTATTCAGTCAGTCCTTGGTATGGAAAGATAGGTTCAAGCTATCTTTCCTTGGCTGAGAAAGACAGGTGAATTGCATGGTAGAGAGCATTAGCAGGGGAAAGATGTCAAATATGGAGCTTGCAGTAGATTGTTTGTATATAAGCAACAGCACTTGAAAACTCTAGTGACATGGCGAATGGCTTTTCTGTGTGTCAGCATGCAGGTTCACACTAGCATATAAATGCTGGTAATCTAGATTTTAGAAGGTTTCAGCTAGTAATTTTACTCATGAGAAACACTATTTCTTCTCATTTTTTCTCCTGATAATTATGATGAGGTTTTCATACTGAGTTTACTGGAATAATATGAAAGGAAACACAAAGATGATGGGTTTTTTAGTTAAAAAGAGTTCTAGCTAGATGTGCTCTCTGAAGGTGAGGTGTACATGGGAAGTATGCTTTCCTCAAGGAGGGTAGTAAGAAGCAAGTCAGAAATCTTGTGATTATGTACACAGTTGTCTTAAAATGAATAGGCCTTCAAGTGTGATTTCCAGTAGGTGCATTTAGTGTTGATACATTTCTTTTGGTAGTTTGAGTCAGAAATACATGTAGTGGTTTTGGTAATTCACAGGTTTTTAAGACAAGAATGTTGTCATGCAAGGTAGGGTTCTATTGCTGAAGAGCACTGTATGTAGAAATAATCTCCTAAATAGGTAGCTGAGTAGGTTTGATGTTCCTAGTTTATCATTAAAACAACTATGTCCTTTTTGTTTAAAGGTTAACTGAGTTTAGGGACAGAGAACTGCAATTTCCTTTTATTTCCTAGTCATCTGCAAGCTTAGGCAAACACATATTTTTCTCTGGGAAACAAATGTAATTTTATTAGTTCCTCTACATGTCAGGACAAGGAAGGTACATTTGATTTTGAAGAAAGTATACATTGCAGTACTAAATGTAATGCTGGTGATAGTGTCCTGGGTATTGGACAGAAAAAATACATAGTTTTCTGTTCTTCCAAGAGAGCTTGTGTTATCCACAACTTCAAGAAAAAACTTGTGTTATTGTGTATGAAACTAGGGAAAGCCAAGGCTGAAGGAAGGGAATGATACCCGGTATCTTGGCAAGTATCTCATGCAGGCATCGTAGAAAGGGCCTCTTGCCATTGCAAGCTTGATAGTGCATGTTGTTCAGAGCCTGGGAATCATCTGAAAGAATTGGTGAAAAGTTGGTACAGAAATCTCCATCCTATTGTTTTCTTAAATTCATTAGCTAGTAGTGAGGAAGGTGGCATTTCCCAAGTATGTAAATCTGTTCTGGGGTTCTATTCTGTGAATGGAATTATTTTGCAAGCACAGCTGAAGGAAAAACTTGGCCTCCCCCCTGCAACATGATTAATAACACTTATGTGGACCTGTGAAGCCTGACAAGAAATTGAGTGTGGAATGTTAGACTCCTGAAGAGACAGTTTACACAGTTCTCTAATCTGTTACAGAAAAGGCTTGTCCTTTTTATTCCTGCTTTATGCCTCTCTCCTTGTAGCTGCTTATTGAAAGTTGACTCAAGGCTCAGTTATATAACTAATAGGGGTTTTTTTTTTTTTCCCCTCTTGTGTATTTGTTTAGTTATATTCAGAATGTAGTTGCAATTGTTCCAAGTGCCTTATCTGCTTAAAGCATCTCCACTATCTTGTTTCCTCCTACTCCTTCCATTTAGGAAACTAAAGAGAAAAATGATCGTGCTCAAGTCTTACAAAGTAGTGTTTTGTTAGCTTCCAATTGACCTTTCTGCTCTGTGAGCATGACTTTGAGGGGACATAAAAATGCTGGATGTCCAAAGAACAAGGATGATGTTAAAAACTCTGAATCTGAGTGATACACAAATGTTGACTTTTGCTGATAGCTTGAGATAGTTTGTCTTTTCATTTAAAAAAAAAAAAAAAGACGAAAAAAGTTATAAAAGAAACCTGCCATCACTGTGGAGTGAAAAGAAATAGTGACTCATTTGTCCAAAATGAAACTGCTTGCTTCTGCTTATGTTGACGAGTTAGTGAGTTTGTTGGCATTTTCTGCATTCTGAGTTCTCATCCCATGGGTGGTAGCTGATGGTAGTGGCTGCTCCAAGCGTTGGTCGTAGTGAAAATAAAACTATGGCATTTGCTGTTAGTTTAATAAGATAAATGTTGGTGTCCCTTTATTCATTAGTGACTTCTGGGAATGTAGTTAATAGTCAGTTTTGAAGACACTGCTGTGAAATTTTGGGTAGAGAAGCAACCTCTCTATGTCAAACTGTCATCCTATTCTGATTTTTTGGGGATATTGAGAAAAATGTTAGTGAAGCACTCCTAACAGACTAGCACCTGTGGTGTATAGTCTTGCCATCTCTCCTTGTATCATGCTCTGAAATCAGAATTTTCGCTCAGAGTACTTGTCAGAGCAGCAAAAATTCTTATACTTGAAAATGCGTACACTTGAGACCAGTTTTACTGGGAGAACAAGCCTTCACGTTGTTTGGGAAAGCTAAAAATAGGAAAAGCAATGAAGTTTTGGTTTTGGGACGCTGATCAGAGGAGATGAGCATCATCATCAGGGCGTTGCTTCTGTTATCAAATCATGTTATCCTAGGTATGCATTTGCTCTCCACCATCTCTGTTGTCATCTGTGTGGCTGTACTAGGGTATCCTTTGAACATACATTCTTTGGAGTAAGAATTACACTTACTATGTGTATTTTGCCCACTAGGGAGCCTGGTAGGGGTTTTCTCTTAAGCCTTACTTAAAAATATTAGTATTTAGTTCTTCTTGACACCCCAACTTAGGAAGTCTGACAGTCTGGGAGGCGTACAGAATCATTTGTGTTAGTGACTCCCTTTCCTGTCCTTTGGATGTCTGTGATGGCCTTTCAAGGTGCTGCTTCTCTAATACAGAGCTGTTGTACTACCATGCAAATTAAGAGACTGAACAAATGTGCCATCCAGGAGTTCCCTGTCATGCACCTGAGCCCAGCCTCTGGGCAGTGTTTCCTTGTGGAGGATGTGTCACTCCTGTGTTGAGTGGATCTGTGCTGTCTACCAGCTAAATCTGTGGAAAGTTAGTGCTTAACCCATCAAGTGGGTTTGCAGTCAGCCTGCCTTTGAGGCTATTACCACTCCAGTGGTTACTCTTGATTTTTTTGGAGCTTGTCTGAAAGGTTAGCTGCTGTGAATGTGAGATGTTCAAAAAAACCATCCTTCTGTTTAAGTCTGTTTTACACATAAACTAACCAAAAAAACCTAAGGATCATGAGAGAGCTTTTGAAACCTGTCACAGGACTTCTAATTGCCTTTTTACTTACTGTTTGTGCAGGTCTGCCATTCTGTAACTAGAATTTTACAGTGGGGAATGATCAAATAGAAAATAATCAGCAGCAGTGCTGATTGAAAGTCTAGCTTGCTTTCCACCTTTTGTTTTACTATCAGGAAATGTTTATATATTATTTTAGCATTAATAGGGACTATTCTTATGCTTTTAAAAGGTCTGTGCAATTATGTAGATCAGTTGGGCCATTGTGAGTAAATGTTGCTGTTGTGAGTAAAAGTTTTCAAATGTAGAATATTTAGTTTTGTTTTATGAGTATTTGCTTGCAGCAGTGTCAAGGGTAATTATACTTGTAAAGGAGCCTAAGGTTTCTAAGTCTCATACATATTTTCTGTTAGCATTAGTGTTAATGGACAGGTACCTGTACGTTAATAACTTCAGAAGACTTTGGGTTATCATTGCTTTTTCCCCTCTTTTGAATTAGAGGTACAATATCAGCCCTTAAAGCCAATTCCTCTACTCTGCCTCGTGGTGCATGTGAGAACTTGTAGGGGAAAAAACCCCAAGTGTGTAAATTTATGGAGACTTTTATTTTGATAATGTTAAGTTGTTTTGCTGTAATTTTTGGGTTCTGCTTTGTCAGAATGGGCACTTAAAGTAATCAATAAATATCTATTCTCTGTCTTTTTTGTAGTGTTGGTGTGCTCTGTGCATATGCTGCCAACCAGCATTTAACTAACCAAGTCCGAGGAGCAAAGAAGCTGGTTAACAGTAATTTTAAAGATCTGAAAATTTTCCTTAACGACACTCCAGCGGTAAAGAATATTTTGTTTATGGGGGGATGTGGGTGGGAGGGAAGAGGTGTAAGTAAGAAATATTGCAGAAAATGATTGTTTCTTTCTATTTGATTAAAAATCACACCTCGTTTATTCTTTGTGTGTTGGTCTCACAAAGTAGAATAAATGATGCAAGGGAAGACATTTTCACATAGCAGTAGATGTTTGGGAGTTATCCTGATGGATCAGCATTCCTTGAGAAACTTTGGAGCTACACCTTGGAGTATGCTGCAATGATGCTTGTAGGCCCTCTTCCTCCTACTGAACTAGTGTAGATCACTAGCAGAAGGTGAATCATTTGGAAAAAATATGCTGTTAAATGTAATACATATAAAAGATGTTACTGGAAAACTTGGATTCTTTGTTGCTTTTCCCCATTTTCTTGTATTTTGAACTTACTCACATGTGCTCTGGGAGTGAGCTGCAATCACTTTTTGTCCAAAAGTGGTTTTGACTGCTTTTTCTTTAAGATAGTGTCATACAGTGCCATACGGGACAGGAAGGATTCTCTCCTTTCTACTTCCAAACTTTCCTCAAAGTCCCAAAGGCAGTCCTCTGCATATTTTTTTGCATTGAAAGAAAGTAATGCTAATGAGGAAGAATTGTATACTTTCCCATGTACAAATTACAATTCTTTATGGATTAGAAGGAAAAAAGTCCAACAGTCCTACTATCTTTTCTCTCATTACTTATAATTAATCTAATTAATCAGTTTTATTTGCATATGGCTGATACATTAGAAATAGGTGGAATTCACACAATTATGTGGGATCCACCAGTGTGGGTGCATCCCAGTCTCAGTAACTCTGGGCTCCCATACCCTAAGAGCTGTTTTTCTGCTGACAGGACCGTATGAGACATCTAGGGGATGCCATTAAATGTTTGCATATCTGGAGTTGTTCCCTCTACAGTTACTCATTTGTGTGCAGTGGTGTGACAGGTGATGGAGGTATATGGTAGGAAGTGGCTGACAATCTCTCTTTAGAGTGCCCTTTGTCAGTCTGGAGCTGACTCAGAGCACAGAAAGATGTGATCCAGTTGCATCAGAAACCATTAGACTCCCCTTCACGGCACGCTGAGTGCCCACAGTGGGAAACATTGGAAGTAGAAAATCTGTTACGTAGAAGTAACTATCTCAATAGAGGAAAATATAGACGGTACCTAAAAAGTTAATAAAAACACCTGAATTACTGAATTTAAAAGTGTCAGGACTTGAATGTTTGTGCCAGGGATTCCTCAAAATCTCTTAGGTAGTAGTTTTTCAGTTTCTGGGCAGGATTATTAATTTTTCTTTTTCAGACTTGATGTTGCTGTTGTCAGATATAACTTCTAAGTCATTTTGACAGACAAGGTACATGGGTGTCATGAATACACACAGACCTGTAAGAATTTCTCAAGGACAGGAGAAGGACATCAGCTTCTTGAAAAAGTTGTAGAATCTAACTAATTGGCTATAAACCCCTGAGCTCCTAACTGGTGCCCTTGACTCATCAGTATGAGGTGCACAGTGTGTAAGAGGATTTGTCAAAAGAAGTCACGTTAAGAGTTCATGTCGTAGGAGATTTGCAGACTAGGAGTACTGAGCGATAACGCTCTTAGTTATACAGAATCGCCTTTTGTCTGTGACATTGCTGGAGACAGTGCAAAATTTTAGTCCTCTGATTAGCCTGGGAAAGCAAACCAAACAAAAATATGCCTACAGCTTTAATAAGAAACGCAGGGTTTCTTTCTCCTTTTTTAGGAAAAAGGTCAATCTCGTGCTTTGTCATTAATTACATCCAATGCTGTATGATCTATAGGTTGTTTTGAGGGTGCTTTTTTGACTGTTACTTGTCTTTTCTTTACTCCGTGGGAAGTTTGAAGCTGCAAGCCAGATCCATGACTTAAATATCTACTAAAGTGTTTGTCAAGTGTGCTAACCTTTACATGAACTCAGTAGCAGTAGGATTTTTTTTAAACACGTAGAAATTGATAAAGGTGATTTAACATCTTTTCAAAATCAATGTAGCAAGATTTCCGCTTGGGGTGGTTCTTTTGATAGCGTTTTGTCCAACCCCAGGATCTGGTGATAACTAAGTTGCTGTTCACTATAGTTACGGTGTCTTGGTAGAGCCCAAGTTGTGGCTGGGCCAAATGCACCCCGGGGGTAAGGACTGCCACTTGTATTAAGGTGGAGCAGCCAGCTCCTTTCTGCAAGAGAAGCTCTGAGAGGCTGCCCAGTCTGGTTGGTGAATTACTTGAAAATTGCCACCCCATCAACTTGCCACATGTCTTTCTGTGAAGGAGTAACTAAGACCACTAGAAAATCAAATAATGAAGAGTACATGTAAAACCTTATTGGCTTGCCTGACTCCAAACCTCCATAAGGCTGCTACTTAGCACTTTTAAGCCAAATCATTTACCCCAGAGATGTTCCATTTAAGTAGATATCCCAATTAAACACATTTTACTATATGCAGTTCACCCAAGCAAGGTTTTAAAATACTTAGTTAACTGAAAACAGTAGAGAGCCGTGTTTCTAGGAGTTTGCTCAAATATTTAGATTGTTACAAAGTGGCAGTTTGACTCATTATTTAAAAGCATTACTCTTTTTCAATTATTTTAATGATTTTTTTTTTTTACCATCTTCTTTTCAGCAAATCGACTACTTGGTGAGCCAGTACAACACAACTAAGGATAAAGCACTCTCTGACCTAAATAGTAAGTACTTTGATTTAAAGGGGGTTAGTGATGTGTATTTAAAGACTTCAGTAAGATGATGTAAACAGCTCATAGTGCAAAGTGAAGTTTTATTTATGAGAATATGGTTTTCAAGCAAAAGTGCTGTTCTCAATGGTAAACAAGACTAAACCCTAAAATTCTTTTCACATAAAATGTCTTGGAGCTGGTGTAATGCATATTATTTTTCTGAAATAAAGGTATTTTATTAAATTGCTTATACATTAAGTCAGACTAATATTTTCCTTTTTATAGTACAGTAACTACTAATAATGCTTTTAAAGAATATTATTCCTCTTTTTTTAACTGTGGAGCCAAATGTCAAGAAACAGAGCTACTAGCTGTTTTGATGGTTCCAGTGAGTGAGAGATCTCTGTATTTGTTTATTTTTGTTGTTATACCTTTGTCCTCTGCTTAGCTACAAGCTGAGGTATAAGCTTATCTTCTTCCTAAAGCTGCTTAATGTATTTGCCATTTCAGAATGAGCACTTGAAAAGCAGTAAATAAAACTTAAAACACAACAGCAGCACTTTCCCTTCAGCATGATTGCAATATGAGGCTTTATGTTTTAATGCTCTAAGTAAACACAAACAACCAAACTACTGATTTTTTAAAGAGTTTAAGCATTGCTTTCCAAAACTCATAGTAGAAAGAGCTGCCCATATTCAGTGCGGATAAGAATTCAAGATGCAATATTAGCGGGTGTTAATAAATGCAGGTCTGCATTTCAGACTGAAGTGAAATACAGAAATACCAAACCCGATTTTAAACAGGGTTGTTGCTGGGATCCAACTGTGCAACTGTGGCAGCATCCCACTTAGCATCAATTGACTCATCATGCCCAGAATCTGCGATTCTGTCTAGGTTTAAAATGTATTTTAAAGGTAGTTTTCAATGCAGCCAGCTCAGCACACCCAGAGGTCAATGTGTCTTGTCTGTGTGAGACTACTAAAGCACATTGAATCTGGTTGTGAAAGTCATGGTTGTAGTCTTCCTGTTTAATTCTAGGCAGGAACACTCTGGTCTAAAAAAAGTGTCATCTTTAAGTCAATAGTAGTGGTAGTAATACTAAATTGACATCTGCATTTCAAGTACTAGCTTGTAGCTTCCCAGGCACTCCAAACAAAATTTCAAGTTAAATATTTATTTGTTCTCAATGCCACTTTAATATGCTAGTTAACAGGAACCTCGCTGGATCTGTGATGAGAGTGCTCATCAATAAATAAAGTTAGCTATTTTACGTTCTTAAATACCATAGTTAAGTGTGTGACACTTGGGAACAAAAGGATTTCATTCTGAGGGAATCAACAATAGCATAAACCTTGAGAGAAATGTAGCTGAGTTTAGTTTGCCAACCCTAAGGAAATGCCGAACATTTTCTGCTGGATAAAAATTCTCATCCCCAGCCAGACATGACAGTGCTGACAGTAATGGATGCTTCCATCCCATGCGATATTCCCATGTCATCACGAGCAAAACAATCCGAAAAGGTGTTTGCCGTAATTTGAAAATGGAGGGGATCCAGCAACTACCTAAAGGATATTTTACACTGAGGTGTATCACCAAACTCTGCTTGGCACTTGTCTGGCTTTTTTTGCGGGACTAAACTTTGTTCCTGTTTGTGGGCAGCGAGACAGGAGTTTGGAGGTGGGATAGCCGTAGGGAAGCATGAAGCCAGCGCTGTGAGCATCAGTGCAGAACGCTGTGCGTGAGGGGGCAGGGACTGGTGGGACACACTTAAGGGATTTCATCGGAGATGTCTGGCAGGTCTGTGTAGTGAGTGACCTTGGAATTGCTGGATACATGGAAAGGAAAAGAATTCATTTTCTTGTTTGTCTTGCAGTACAAAACCAGGGTATAGTGAAAAGGTTTGCCACAGAATTCCTGTAATGGAATTTCTGTAAGATAGATTGTGGGGAAAAAAAGGACTGTTTCCAAGAAAAGTAGTAAGTGCAATGAAATAGATATGTTGGAGTTTGAAATGTTATGTGTCTTTATTTATGTAGTCAAGTGCTAGTGAATAGTCTGCCATATTTGATTCACTGTTGTGATTTATAGGCCTATAGCTAGCTAAAGGAGAACTGTGTTCCTGCATTGGTGACAGATCTTCTGTCACAAAGATCTGACTGTCAGGCCTCAGAGAAATGTTAATAATATATGCGCACTTTGTTAAGTAAGAGTCTGACAGCACCTGTGCTCAGAGGTAGTTTACACTGAACTAGTGTGTAATGCTTGCGTTTTTTTACTCTGTCCGTACTACAGATGTTGGACCTTTGCTTGGGTTTAGAGTTCAAGAACAGCTGGGAAAAGAAGTGCGTCCCGCACTTGATGCGGCCCTGACAATGGCAGGAGGTAAGGATGAACATATTGTATTAATGTTCTGCTGCTGTAGTAAGGTAGGCATCATCTTTCTAGTGCACAGCATGGGATGGCTTTATGCAGTACCATGATTAAACTTATTTTCCTATGTGCCTTAATGTTTCTTTTAAACTGAGGATTTCAGATATCTTAAGTTGTATAAATATATCTAAAAACTACATAAAGGTTTATGTGCCATTGTTGATGACTGCTGAAACTAGGTATTGAAGAGAGGTGCAATATGAATTCCTTGCTCCGGGTGGTTGTCCCTTTCCATTGAACGTAAGTGAGACGGGGAAAATGTGCTTTAAGAGCTGTCCATAGGTCTTTGCAGATTATTCAGTAGGTCAGGGAATGAACATGCAACAGCCCTGTCCTATACACTGCCAAGCTTATTAGGAGCGTGCTAACAATCGCTTCTTCATTTTAGCTTTGAGTTTAGCATTGCTCACGCTTTGTTCTGTCTCCCTTTACAAAGGAAATTTTCTTTTATTATTTTTTCCATATAAGGGCTTTTTTTTTCAGGATTCAGATATGGCTTATAGAGCAAAGGGAAAGGCATCTGTGAACTTGAGTCATTTTGGTTTTGTTACCCATTATTTCTTTCTCATTCACTAGTCATCATTTTCCTTTTTTTGCTTTATTTCTTTTATTTGTCTTGAAGTCAAAGTGGAAAGGGCTATCAAAGGTAAAAAAATACAATAAAACCTTGTGTTGTGTGAAGTGCAATTCATTTTTGTAACTGTTGTATTTGTAGTTGTATCTGTGTGGTGTTTTTGTCTACTCAACATCTGTTCCGTGGTTGGTTTTTTTGGTTTGGTGTGACTGGGAGGAAATCTCAAGTCAGACAGTGTTGGACACTCATTAATGCTTGCTGGTGAAACGTGATCTCTTTCCCTTTCATCTTGCAGCTAAATTTGGGTTGGATTATAACCAAAATACTGGAAATACCATTTTGTGTATATGTGTTTTAATTTCAAAAGACTGAGTGTTTTATGCTCTTTACTGAGACCACTGGGTAAGGAGAGGTAGGAAAGGGTAGAAAAACAATCTGGGAAGTGGATAACATCTCAATAAATGTAGCTTGAGCGCATTCATTTGCTTGTAGGATAACATAAGTGATATATTTTTATGTGCAATAAATATATATTCTGTGCTGGAGGGTTTTTCTGAGTGGGGGAGCATGGTTATGTAAATCAGTGTTGTTAAGAATATCATAGCATTTACGCATGTGCACTTTGTCTTCGTATCTGTATCTACAGACTGGTTTCTAACTAAAGCTTTTAAAAAATCTTTACGTCCTTGTAGCCATCAGAGAAACAAAGGAAGCGCTGGAAAACGTGAGTGTCTCTGTAGAGGTTTTGCAGGAGGGAACGGAGCGGCTTCATGCAAACTTGACAGACGTTAAAATGCATCTAAACAATACCCTCAATGATTCTGCATGCTCTGCAGCTCAGGCTGCCTCAACTTGCAATATCATCAGGAACTCATTAAATCAACTGAATATCAATGCCAATTTTAGTGGGGTAAGAGAATATTTTTTTTCCAGACTTGTACATTGTGATTGCCTTGAATAAGCCCCGTACTATCCCTGCAACTTAATGGCTCAGTGTGTGCTGTCGCTTGCAAGGCAAGTGACTTTCCCTTAGTCTGTGTTTCTGGGTAATTCCTTTTTATCTTCTGCGTAGAAGAGGATAACACGTGTGTTTCAAAGAGCTACATTAAAGTGCTGCTCTGGCCAGTGAAATAATCTGCCCTCCCAAAAATACTGAGGTTAAGCTTTACTTATTGTACAGCAATAAGTTTCAGGAGTGTGCTAGAAATATCTTACTACAAACGGTCTTTCTAGGTTCTTTACCCTGTTTCCTGTATTCTAAATATTTAGTAAATTAGCAAGACCGACTGCTTTGATGTGACTCAAGAATGCCTTTTGCTTCCTAGTTGCCAGGAGTGAGCTCACAGCTTGCCAAGGTCAACGATGTCCTTAAAATAGACCTTTCTAGTCTGGTTCAAAAGGTATGTTTCTTGACAGGCTTGTAAACTGTTAAACAGGGATGCTTACGTATCGCTTGTTTTCCCTTGGCCTTCTCAAGCAGAATTCTCTTGTTCCTGTCTCATGGTGGATCTCTCTCTTATTCCGAGATTTAATATTTGAAATTATGAATGTGGTGCTTTATATCCCCAAGACACTACAGATCAAAAATGTATTTCTAGTTGTCTGCTCAAAAGAACAATCCTTAACGAAGGCAGAAACATGGATCAACTAGCATGTTCTGTGGGGTTTTTTGGTTCAAACAAATAAAAAGTTCCATGCTCTCCTAATTAGTTGTGTTGTATTCTAGCTATTTCAAGATGTCTTCCAAATTTTTTATGTGCGTATTTGATACTAAATCTGGTGCAATGGACCTAATGTAATTACTGACTATTTTTGCAAGACTGTCCACACAACACCATGATTTCCACCTGGACAAGATGGCTTAGTTTGAGCACTTAAAAAACCTAGCAGTCTGAAAGCATTTGATAGGAACAGAAGGCATTTTCTGAAACCAAAGGCTGTGCGTGGGGGGGCTCAGACCCCTGCCTGCTGCTGAAGTGATCAGGCCTGCAGGAAGCAGGACTTCAAGCATCTGCTTCAGTGGCTTCTCCTTTCTGTCCAGCTACTGAGCTTGGTCTCCACGGTTCAGATTATTTCTTTCCTCTTCTCACTAAAGAAAGCATTGCAGTGTCTTTAGAGGCAGTCGGAGTCACTGTTTATAACGTGCTTCGCGGTCAGAAGGCGCAGAAGTGCGCAGAGGAGGCGCTTGGCTGGTGCGCATTAACTCCTTCCACTTAGTGAGCCTTCATTTGTGTGTTCTCAGTTCTGCGTGAGAGATCTGGCAGGCATCAGTAGGATAAAGTTTGAGGTGATTGTGACTGATGCGTGTGTATTTAAATGTAGATTGCTTTTTTTATCAAGGAATAACCTGGAGAGCAAACTGAATCTGAAATACACCTGAGTTCCTATTTTGCTTTGACCTTTTCTAATGTGCAGTGATGAAAATGTATATTTCATAGTATTACCATGTACATTTTAGCCTCTCTTTATTTTTACTCTTTGTATAAAAGGAAAAAATATTGAAGTAATTTGGCAATGAGAAACTTACCATAATTTTTCCAACTTTTCTTCTTAGGGTTATGCAGCATTTAATGATACTCCAGACTTAGTGGTGAATCAAACCAGGAACATATTATCAGGTGAGGACAAACAATCCTCAGTTTGATTAATGCTGATAATTTTACATCACTTATTGATGTTTCAGTTTTCTTTTATTGATAACATGTTTTCTGGGCTAAAGATCATTAAAAACAGAAATGCAGAACTTAGCATGTTTTAATGTTTTAAAATATATATATTTGGTAGCACAAAAAGACCCCTGGAAAGAAACTGTGTTTAAATGAAGATCCAAAATTAAATGTAAAAATAGACTGTATGGTATTTTATGGAGGAGTTTTATTTGTTAGGCTCTTTACTGCTCAGGTAGTAAGAAATCTTGGGATCCTACCTGCATGCTGATGCTTACTTGCTTGAAAAGCTAATTTTCATTGACCGACATGTCTGTGACTTTGGAGTGTGATGTTAAAAAAACCAACCCTGAATCTGCCTTCTGCTATATTAAAACAGTGAATGGAGAAGGGGAGGTTAAAATATGCCTTAAGGATAATTTAAATGTCTATCTTAGCTGTTTTGTTACTTGGACTTTAAACTGTTACTCTTTGACAGTACCCGGACGCTTGACATTTGAGTAATATGTAGTAGTATAGTGAATGAATACTAATCTGTTTTAATTTTTGTTCTTGCGTTGTGGACCTGTTCTGCATATATAAACAGCTGTTCCTTGTAAGTTTTTCTTTTCTTTTTTCTCCTAGGCAAAATGAAACACAGTATGTATACAATCCTAGTATACTGTGTGAACTTGCCTAAAATGAGCCAGTTTTCTAAAACTGAGGTTGTGCTTTTCATTAGGAAACCTGGTGCAGATTTACCGATTTTTGGTAAATGATGTGCATAAACACAGACAGGCCATCTTAATTTATCATAAATTGTTGTGGGTTTTTTTATAAAAACTGAGTTTGAGTTACAAATCAAAAATATGTGTAAGTGAATTAATCTTGTCCTTGTGTATCCAAACTGTAAGTATAAGGTAGCATGCTCATAAATTTGAGGGAAAAACATAGCTTAATTGATCATTATCTCAAGAGTGTTGCTAACTAATTGGAATTAATTTATTTAAGTAGTCTTTATTAATAAAGGTTGAAAATAACTAGTATAGATTCTCAATACAGGCAGCCTAATTTCTTTCGCAGTGTTGTATTCTCAAGGGATGGAGTTTAAATAGGTTTTGATCTTTTCCTTCGTAAACTTAGTGACTAATTGTCTTGCTCAGTGTAACCATTTGCAATATTGCATGAAGAGCAAGGTTTAAGCTGGCGAGATAAAGTGACATGTTCATTATAACAAAAGGAAAGAGAACTCTGGCTCGACATCTACATCTTTCATCATTAAATTGAATGCTAAAAATAAAATGTGTGTTTTAAAGTGCCATTGTGTTACTTTGAAATTCAGTATTTTTGTTGCCTGCTTGTCTCTTCCTCACGCTTGTCTTCATGGCTTGCTTGCTACATGTGCAAATGGCTTAATAGCATTTCTAATGCATACGTGCAATGTAAATTTCTTCTATGAATCTGTAACAGCGCAATATGTTTATTCTTTTAGACATCAAAAACGTGCTGGAATCCATTGGTTCAAATATCACGAACTTCACCAAAACACTCCCTGTTCAGAAAATTTTAGCTGATTTGACAGTATATCTTACACAGAGTGAAGCCTATGTTCAAGATTATTTTCCAGTAGTAGAGCAGTACGATTTCTACAGGTATGTACGGGAAATAGGGCAGGATTGAAGTGCTACCTGTCGTTAATACTTTATAGTATTTTAATATTCTCTAAAGGCGATTGTCGTGCTTTAACCTTGGCTAGCAATTAAGTACCACACAGCTGCTTGCTCACCTCTCCCCCTCCTCCAGTGGGGAAGGAGAATTGGAAGAAAAGGCAAGGAAGCTTATGGGCTAAGAACAATTTAATAACTGCATATAAATTAATAAAATGTTGATACTAACAATGCTATATAATGAAAACAATGGAAAATAAAATATATGGTACAGTTGCTCACCACCTGCCCACTGATACACAGCTGGGAGAGTCAGCGCCTGAGAGCAGAACCCCAGAGTGATCCCAGCAGAGTCCAAGCAAACCTGAGAAAGAGATTGCACCATAGTCTGAGAGCAACCGACACAGCCAACTGACCCACTAATTAAAGCACAATGAACTGTGCCCCCCTGGCTTACATACTGAGCATGACATGCTGTGGAATGAAATACCCCTTTGGTCAGTTTGGGTCAGCTGTCTGAACTGTGTCCTGCCCCGGACAGCTTGTAGCAGGAAGTTGGGAACATGGGCACAGTATCAGAAGCTGAAAAAATCCTTGAATGTGTACAAACCTTCCTTAGCACCAACTAAACCCACCAGTGTTACCAGTACTCTTCTTAGGCCTCATACCAGCTACTGTGAAGAAAATTAACTCTGTCTTGGCTAAAACCAGTACACAGGTGAATTATCTGTAGTTCTTAAAAAGTATTATTTTATGATGTTCCTGTTGGCATTAATGTTTTTACTGGCTGTGCATATTCATTATGATATTCCTTTCTCTGATTTTTCTCGTTCCTGCTCTCTCTTCACAAAGTTACAAAGAGGAGAGGAGGGAACTTAAGCAATACAATCCAGGATAAGTGACAACAAAAGGGAAGAGGAAGAGCAGAGGGAATTAGCAGGGGGTGAACGGCTAGAAAGAGATATAAAATGTGTGAATAAACAGATGTGCTCCAAATATGTGTACAGATAAAACTGCTATGGAACTTAAAAAAAATGACATTTCAGTTCCTATCCAAGATCTCTCTCCTCATCAAGTTCCATAACTGCTCCATACATGGAAAGCATTCCAGCACAGACACACAAAACCTAGTTTTTAATAGCCTTAAATACAGTTATTTACAATTAGAAGCCTAACATGCGGTGCAAAAAAGTAGTAAGCCTTACAGTAAGAGAAAATGTGTACTTCATGACCAATGGCCAGTCCACACTGATAAGTTTCTCTGTTGCTTGAATAAATTACTGTTTGAGCATCTGCCTCCTCCAAGTCATTGTTTGCTTCACTTGGAGCACTTTGATGCTTCAGTACAGTCCACCTGCGGTGACTGGAGTTAGCAACACCTTGTTCCTGTGATGTTTGTTCCCCAACCCTTCAGTAGCAGCTGTCTGTAACCCAACAATGGTTATGTACTGGCCCGAAATATATGCTCCTGTAGGGAAAGCATTTCTTGTTCAAACTCAGGAGTGGGCCAGCTGGAAATATTGTATTGCCTGATGAATTCTGCAGGTCTCCAGTGTGTTCTTTGCATGCTAATAACCGAGTACTTTGGCTTTTATTCCTTAGGTGGCTGGGCTGTCTCATTCTGTGCTGCATGGTTGTCCTGATTCTGGTCTTTTATTACCTTGGACTACTATGTGGCACCTGTGGTTATGATAAACATGCTTCTCCAACGACCAGAGGCTGCATTTCCAACACTGGAGGAAACTTTCTTATGGCGTAAGTGTCATTGGTGAAAAATAAAGGTGTCTGTAGAAGGATGTCTTTATTGATTTTGAAGGACATGTATAAGAATTTGCTTTGTTAATGATGTATATGTGCTGAAAAAAATGGAGCAAAAATAAATACTAATCTCACTTACTTTCAGTGAAGGATTTGGGGATTTTGAGTTGCTCTTTCCATGAGGATCATACCTGAAGGGTAAAACCCCTGAACCTGCTGTAGCTAATGCATTTCTACATAAGCCTGTTGGGAAACTGCAGAAACTGGGAACAAATAACTGCAAATATAAAGGGAATTTGTAAGACACTTGCCCCCTTGCTCAAAAGGAAAAAAGCCACGTGAGGAGACAAACACTTGACTTTCTCAGAGCCCTTCAGGAGGTTTGGAGTTGCTCTTGGAAGTTCCCAGTAGCTGTTTAATGTCATTTCTGTTGGGTGCAAGAGAATATTGTACCCGAAATCTGTCTTAAAACTCTTTGTACAGCACAAGGCTAGAGAGTGGAATTTAAAAAGAAAATTACATGCTTTTTTGTCTCTCAAACTTAACTCTCAAACTGTAAGAGTTTGCGTGTCCAATGCAAACGTGACCATTTTAGCTGAAGACTTTACAGGGCTGAAATGTGTAAGATGTTTCAGAGGGCAAGTAGATATTTGGAACACAGAAGTATTTCAACCACCTACCAGTTTTTATATCTGTTATAACTGCTAACTGTTGGCTTTACTGTTGCCCACAGTATATATACTTTGTTCTTAAGTCAGGTAAATTTTTGCTTTTTATTTCTTTTTCAGTGGTGTTGGATTCAGTTTTCTTTTCTCCTGGGTGCTGATGATTGTAGTGGTGCTCACTTTTGTCACAGGTGGAAATGTAGAAAAACTGGTCTGTGAGCCCTTTGAAGATAAAACTTTATTCAAGGTGAAGTTATTCAAGTTATTAAACAATGAACAGAATCCCCCTGAGTCTCCATGCTCTTGTCAGTTATGTATGGCATATTTTTATGGGACACTTCAAGTGAGTTTGGATCTGGTTATACTTTCCCCTTACACACTGGGTAGAGACATTAATTCTTTCTTGGTTTGACTTGCTTTGCAGT
Organism: Rhynochetos jubatus; assembly: GCA_027574665.1. Lineage (NCBI taxonomy): Eukaryota > Metazoa > Chordata > Aves > Eurypygiformes > Rhynochetidae > Rhynochetos > Rhynochetos jubatus. The sequence continues at coordinate 57,521,198 of CM050651.1, read as the reverse complement.
GTAAATACTGCTTGTCAGTCTTGCTTTGGAGATAAATTTTTCCGTGATGCAGCATGTCTTGGTGATGTGAAGCTTTAATATTCATTTTATGCATCAGAGAGGTTGAATGTGCAGTTTTGCTTGTATTTCCATTAGTGGGTGATAAGCTTAAATGTGTGTATGTGACTAAATTCACGAATTGAAAACTTGAAATTACAGTAACATTACTGACTTTTGTCTTCTAGGTTTTGGATACTCCCTACTTATTAAATCAGCACTGGAAAAACTATCTTTCTGGCGTCCTGTTTAAAAATCCAGATATTAACTTGACTTTTGAAAAAGTGTACAGGTATTATGCTCAAGATTTAATTCAATTTATACATACTGCTTTGTAGTATCTTTCATGCTTCATATTTCAAGCACGTGCAGTAATCACGTGTTCTATAACACGTTCTGATTTTCTAGTGGGTTGCTAGAAAAAATTCTCCTATGTATGAGTTATTAAAGGTAGTCTCAGAGTAATATTGTATAACAATTTTTTTCTTTGAAAAATGTATTTTCCAGCTTTCAGACCAGCAGAAATTGTGACTGGCTTTCTTTCTTATAGACTCAGGTTCAAAAACATAGCCAGAACCTGAGTCTATAAGAAAGAAAGTCAGACTTTCAGAATATAGCTCTTCTTAAAGAGCTGATTTTCTTAGAATACGACAGTGTTGTTAATCGTTCTCTTAACGCTTGGTCCTCAAGGTGGTTTTTAGGCTGATGTATGTGTTCTTATTTTTATAGTGATTGCAAGGAAAACAAAGGAATTTATACTTCCCTTCACCTAGAACACCTGTTCAATATCGATGAATTTCTAAATATTAGCATGGTAAGTAAGGAAAGTATGAGTGAGTTCATGGCTATTTTTGAAGACTGGAGAGGTGTTTGCTCTACAACACAGTATAGCATGTCTGGGGTTTATGGGATTTTGGTTTTCATGTACAATACACCCTGCAAGGAGGCAAGAAGTGTCCAAGCTAATTTGAAAGAAAGAAATCTATTTCCAAATAGGATGTTCTTTACCACTCTTGGTGGGCCATGGAAGGTTTTCTGTTGTGGTTCTGTTATGGGGGAATTTTGAAATTTGCTTAGAAGGTCCAAGTCCTAGTCTAGTTTCAAAGACGGTTTACCGTGTTTAATGAGTGTCTTGCTCTTCATAAAATGCCTGAATGCCTGCCTTTTGTGTTCTTTCCTGATTCCAGTCAGATTTACATTGACCCACAATATGACATGCTGTGCTACTAAGAATGGTCCTCATTTCTATTGGGAAGGGATTGGGATAAACCAAAATATTTTCAGTTAAGCTGTAATAATACATGGCTGCACTGTCATTAGATGACTGTACTAACTTTAGGGTTGCCTGTTAATACTGATCTTCATTACAGCAACCCTTAGGAGACTTGTGTTCTGTTCTGCCAGGTGCTGTACCTACACTTCACAGTCCCTGCCCCAAAAAATACACAAAATGAACAGGGAAGTTTCACTAAGAGGGGAAAATGACTTTTTTTTTTCCACAACAGACTAGTGGTGGAGGCTGGGAAGGAAGTGAGGGTTGCAGATTCCTGATCTATTATTGCTTGATGGCCTGTGCAGGACAGGTAACATTTTAGATTTAGGTGCAGTGCAGAAAGACTTCAGGTAACAGTAAGCCAGTCATCTTGAGTCACCACTAAGCATATTTTTAAGGCGTCTCATCTAGTGCTGTGGCCAGTACAGCAGTGTCTGTTGGTCACAGCTGAGATACTGAATTCTCTAGGATCACAGAATCACTAAGGTTGGAAAAGACCTATCAGATCATCTAGTCCAACCATCAACCCAACACTACCATACCCACTAGACCATGTCTTTAGGTTTTCTTGATTAAGGCCAGGGGTAGAACTTAAAAGTTTTAAGGATAATATTTCCTGGAGAGGGAAGAGAATTCTGTTTTATCTCCATCTCCTCTTAGGAGGGACTAATATCTGTTCAGAGAAGCCTGCTTAAAACATAATGGAAGGCAATTAATTTGCATGAAAGATGCATAGGTGGGTTTGAACATGGCGTGGCTGGACTGTGTGGATACTGCAGGGAAGGGAAGAACATCACCTGGTGGGTTCTATCAAAGTTAATTGAATTAAGCTGACACAAACAAAAATCAATGTGTGTTTCTTCATTGAAGTGATGAGTCAGCTTTTGAGGGGGGCCTGTGGAGGAATATGCACTGGGTGCAAACTACTTTTGTGCTTCATTTTGTTTTCATCTCAGTATACAGAAGACGTAGCACTTAAAATTGAACATATTCAGATAAACCTCAGCAAAATCATTCTGCTGGATGAAATTGGGAAGGAGAATCTTCTGAATTTCAGCTCTTCAGGAATAGAAGGAATAAACTTTGCAGCATATTTGACGGAGGTGAGACTATAATAAACTAGAGGCAAGACTGGGACATAGCATAAAATGAAAAAATCTGCTTTTATGTGAAATTGCATATTTTGAAGAAGCACAAAACTTGGAGCAAAAGCCCTTCAGAAGTTAAGGTCAATAAGTATTTAAATAAATAAAGGGCAGACAGGGTAAGTGGTATGGTGAAGTGCAAACAGTCTGTGTATGCAATAACATACTCTTTTCCTCTCCCTACTGTTCACATCTTGTTTCAGATCAACAAGAGTGTTACCAAGGTTGATCTTCTGTCATTTGCTAATGACTTAGAAGCAAGAGCAGACCAGCTGGTAAGATTTAATTTGTTAACACATAAAAGGTATTGTTTATATACAAGTCTAAATAGATAGCCGAGTATTTAGACTTCCTATGGGAGAATTCTTGTACTTCAGACACCTACATACATGATGCATTGTAAGGCAGGGAAAAAGTTTCAAGAACACTGTTGCATATGAGCTGTATTTTAAATATTGCTAATTATTGATTTTTGTGTGCTGACTGTGATACAAGTTCTGCTTTGGAAGTGTACTCGGAGTATTCCCTGTGATGCTGTCTACATTTTAAGCTCCCAGTTGGAGGAAAAATTGTTTGGATCATGATGGAAAAGATGATTTGAATTAATTTTTCTTCGATCAGTGAGCAGATTTTGCACTTGGCAATAAAAGTTAATGCTGTGGTAGCTCACAAGGGCTTTAATGAGAACTGGGGCTCCATTGTGGAGGGAGAATGCACGAAAGAGATACTGTCTGCCCTGAAAGGCCTTTTTGAATGCAGACACATGGACAGTGGTCAGAGGGTATAGCTACAACATTGCCCACAGTTCAATCAGCGGAGTGACATAGCTGTGTTAACATACAGTGAATATTCAGTTCATATGTTTGTATGCATGTCAAGGTCGCTTTATTTTTCAAAATGAGAGTCATAATCTGGACACTGGATGGGACACTGCCCCAAGACAGATTCCCGCATTGCGATGTGGGAGAACGTTATATTGCACATGTACTACAATCGCTTTGATCACTAAGGAACACAGGCAGCAGAGTGAGACCCTGCTGTTTGGAATTTATCAGATGTCTGTCACTCCTACAGAGAGGGGAGGGCACCAGTAGAGGCTCCTGGCGTGTTTACTCCAGCTTTTTGCCTCATTTGATCACAACTGTTGCATTATCTTTTCTGCCACAGTGCACTCATGTCAAGGTTAGGCTGCTCATGGGGTTTTTGTATTGTAGTCAGCATCCTCTCCAGGCACCGTGAGTGAGCCACACGTTGCCTGTTTACGTGTGGGTTGTCTGCTGACTTAGGTACCAGTGGCTTTGGCCACGCTTCACTTCCATTTTCAATTTTTGTTGTGCCATTTTAAAGGTTAGATAGGTGGGGAGTTTTTGCTGTTGTTTTGGGGCTATTTTTGAAGTGAAAGTTGAGGTTTTTCAAACATGTTGTATCTTACATAGAATTGTCTCTGAGATGTCTCTTTGAAGATATATTCTACGTAGCTCCATGAAGGAAATAGATGTGCTGGTAGATTTTTCTCATTATGTTTTGTAATAGAATCTTGAGGTAGTATTAGAATGAAGAATATATCAGGCAGATTAATTTCTTCATATAAAAGACAAATACAATGTTAAATATGTTCACTGTCACAGCATACATTTTTATTTCTTCCCAAACAAACAAAAAAACCAAAAACCCACAATAATATGACATATTACAAAAGTTAGATTGTTTCAAGAGTGATACTGGTTTTCAAGGATACTTTGTAATCCCATTTTGTTATTAATGATATCTTTTAAAGTTTCCAAGAACAATCAATTAAAAAAATTAATTCCAACAGTTTTTAACTTATTAACTTTGGGTGTGTAGTTTACATTTTCTGGCACCTTACACAAAACTGAACGTATGTTTTTACACTGGAAGGAACAAATGGAATAAAATTTGCATCAAAGCAGGGGGTCAGGGTGTGGAGAGGGAGTAATACTACTCAACAGGTGTTATTAGGTGAGTGGATTCAGCTTCTCAGTACAGCAGAGGAAGTGTCCTGAAGCTGCTCAGTGACCACAGCTGGCCACTTTGATGAGCACTTCACAGGAAGCAAAGGCATCTCCAAGCACTGAGGTCTGCCATTATTACACTTACAGAATGGAGTTAGCAGTGTGTATTCAGTGTGTAGGCAGGGCGTTGAGTGATTTTGCCACCAAAAGAAATGTATTTCTGAGAGTGAAGTCAAAATTTACAGTATTTTGCAACAAGTGTAAGCTCCAGGCAGGCTTTCGGACTTGAAGAAACTCCAAGGGTGCAAACTCATGTCTTCTGACTGAAAGCAGGAGCAGCAAAAATGAAAATCACCCTTCACAGTTGCCTTTCCAAGTTACTGGCTGGACATATTTCAACTTCTGTATCCCTCAGAAGGCAGAGTGTGCCTTGGGGTGACATCCACAGTGCCCAAATCAAAAGCAGGTACCCGTGACTGGGAAACACTCATCCCACTCAGCATGCTGTGCCGCAGGGTTCTTGCGACAAGTCGAGGGGTATGTGCTCACTACGCTGTACTATGTGAAAATTCTCTTCAGTTAAATCTGTGCTGATAGTGTTGTAGCTAGAAAAGCAGAATAATACTTCTCTTTTGGTTGCCGAGGTTTGAATTATTAATGCGGTGATTTTTCTCCCCTCCTGGTGCTGAGGAATTCAGTTTGCCATATCTTATTGTTATCATCAGCTGTTCTGCAGTGAATGAGTACAGTGTGCAACTTTCATCGGTTTTTGCTTTGTTGGGAAGCTTTGAGACTACTGAATAATACTGCATAATTGCATTTTTTGCAGCCAAAAGGAGCGCTGGAAAATGCCTTAAAAGGACACGCAAACAACATTCGAATGATTCATAATCAGCAAGTGGTTCCACTAGAGCAAGCTATGGTAAAATATTAAGCAGTATTAAAACATATTTTCTACAAATATGAATCTAAATATTTAAAATACAGTTTTAAAAGCTGGAATTCTGCGATTATGTAAGCATGAGTTGCATTTGATTGTCACTAAAGAGTAATCTGGTTAAAGTATGTGTCTAATAAATAGTTTTCCTGCTTACAGTACTCCTACTTTATAATACTGTCTACAATCGTGACCTTTTTCTTCCCAATCTCTTTTCTGTATGTTTGTGATGATAGATGAATAGAAGAGGAAGCAGGGGAGAACTTTACAAAATTCTAACCCTAAATCACTCACTTGTTTTTTTTTTTTTTGCTTACCATTTGTCTTCTGAAGTAAAACCAGTTATCACTTTCACACTTTTCTTTCTTGGAGTTTGCAATCACCTAACAGTATTGGAACTGGAAGCTTCTGATGGTAGTTTTACAGCCAAAGAAAAATCTTTTTATTGATGCTACAAAAGACGTGAAAGGGCTTCTGCTGATTTTGCCAGGCACTGATTTGTATAGTGTCAAGCTGTCAATCTCGTACGTGCTAGGTGTTGCTTTTTATTACGTTGCATACATAACATAAAGATGTTTAGTTTATCTTAGAATCTGATACAGTATTTATGCCCCTGTCAAAGCCCTTTTGTAGAAAAGCATTAGATCTTCTGTTCCACTCTGATTCTGTGCTATTCTTTCCTAATTAACTCCTAATTATTTTCATCTCTTTTCCTTTTACAAAACTGACTGTCAAGAAATATGTTAAAGCTAGGGTAAGTGCTTTTTTCCTTCTGACACTGCACAGTGTAGGATTTTCTGAACACTCGGTTCCAATTTTAACTGATCTTTCCTCCAAATAAGTCTTAGTCAGTTTATTGCTGCTAACTTCAGTTAAATTTGAAGTCTTCCAGTACATAATCCATAACTATTTAGTGCTGTTGGTGAAACACTGATTTAACTATTAAAAACACAATATGTTAGTTATTGTTACTGTATATAATGTGATATGTTGTATTAGGAACAAAATAATCTGTAGAAGATCAAAGCATGCATATAATGTTAGAACAGGTGGGCTCTTACCTGTAGTAATGACCTCATTTTTTTTTTTTCTCCCCCCACCCCCTTTCTAATAGAGCACTTTAAATCAGAGCATTAGGTTACTGAAGAGGACATCATCTGAACTTATGGTAAGCTTTTCTTTCTGGCAACAGGAACATTTTTATGTGCATTAAATCCATTCACCAAATATGCAGGGCATATATTTTCAGGACAGCTTTTTCTATTTCTAGCTGTTCTGTTATTGGAAGAGATTGTAACACATTGAGGTAGTAATAGGGATTTAGATATCTCTTCTGCACAGCTTTTTCTACCCTGGCTTTCCCTTCCTCATATGGGAGGGAAAAAAAATGTTTGGGATATTTTTTGGAAGTATGGATTGTAAACCTGATCCTCATGTGATAAAACAGACTTCAGTAAAGTTCCATATATAGTGTCCTTCATGTTCCTAAAAATGTAGCTGTGTTTTCTAGAAGCCTTGAATGCAAAACTTGGGTGGAAACTAAGAAAACAGAGAAATAGAACTGAGGAGATCTTTGTGATTCACATTCTTAACCACCTCTTGTCCAGTGTCCAGCTCCCACTGGGACCTGTTTCTTTAGCATTGCACTCAATACCTTCCTGTTTCTGCAGCATCAGTCCCACAGATGGGAACCTGGATCTGTACAGCAGCTTCCCTAGGGCAGCCTACATTTTCCCTCTAAGTAGCAGCTAGTGCCTGCTCCCTATCCAGCTCTCTTCACACTCCACCAGACTCAGGACAGTAAACAGGATGGTCACGTTTTTGGCAGCAAAGGTTTCTGTTGCCACCTGGCCTGCCTTGGCTCTGGTAGCAAGAATCCAGACACACTAGCTAGCACTTAAGGGTCATAGTCACAACAGCTTGATGGGCCATATGTACCTCCGTTATTTCTGTTGAGGTTTTCACCCATCCATAGGAGCAGACCAGCTAGATGTCTTTTAGAATCTGTGATTTGAACCTGTATGGACAGGTAAGAAGCCGTGAAATAAGGTGTTAATAAGAAAAGAATTGTTTGACCCTTAGTATATTAAGAAACATCTCTACAGTTTCAGGATGTACGTACGTTTTCCTTTGTGTGTGTTCTTTGAGACTTCCCGGGGTTGTACATACATTGAAGTGTCTCAGTCCTTTTGGATGTTGATTAGCAGCATATTCTAGATGTATAGAATCATACTGTAGTAGGCAAGAGTTACGATAGTTATATCGGCCACTCTCTTCTTCCTGCGCACTGTGTGTTTGTAGTGTATATGCATACACTGGTGAAACTATTTCTTCACTTAAGGAAAGAGAATGGAAGAGAAAGCTGATTGGGTATATAACTTAGTTGTGTAGATTTCAGGAAAGAGATACTTTTCATAGCTACCTTTTTCAGTAAAGTAAAAAAAATTGTCTGGAATTGCATGTTTTTTTCAGGTTTTGACTGGACAGCGATGCTGGTTTATCAAGAGAATAGGTTGCTGGCAATAGCTGCAGAGCTGTTATAACAGCCTGAAAGGGATTTATGTATATTAAACACCATCTCTTCCTCTCCAGGTTAAGGTGAAAAATGTCATTAGCGCTGTTAATGCTGCCCAGCTTCTCATAAATAACAACGCTTCCCTGGTTATTGTCCAGGTAAGCTTTATTTGATGGTTGTACATTAATTTATGTTGTCATGAAGATGCAGGTTCACTTACCTCTTTTCACTTATTTTTGTCTGTTTCTAGGAGACAAAAAAGTACATGGATACCATAGTTGGCTACTTTGAGCAGTACATTGAGTGGGTCAAGGAGTCGGTAAGGTGCACTTACTTCATTGAGAGAAACTCTGTTTAAAAAAAAAAAAAAAAATTTGAAAAAGCTAAGTAATAATAAGAAAAGTGTTTCTTTGGTAGTTTCCATTTGTAAGATACTGCAATGTATTAGGAAGGGGAAAGCTTGTCTTCTATAAATAGTTTTGGGTTTGAAGTAGAATAGAAGTTGTGCTGACAGGAATAAAATGCAAATTTAACGTAGTATTGTTTATCCAGGGCTACCCTGAAATGTGCCATTTGTTCTAATATTGCACTGAGCCTGTCCCTGTTTAGTTCAAATTGATGCCATTAGTATCTTGATTTATTTTTTCTTGAGCTGCAGCCTTTGAGAAAATAAGCTGATGTTGTAAAGATGTGTATGTTCAGTTGATAGCATATCCCACTGGAATTTATATTCAATGTACAGGACCAGGCGATCAGGCCCAGTCAGCAAGGGTTTATAAAAGGCAGGTCCTGCTTGACTGACCTGATCTTCTTTGACAAGGTGACCCACTTAGTGGATAAGAGAGAGAGGCTGTGGATGTTGTCTACCAAGACTTTAGTTAAGCCTTTGACACCATTTCCCACAGCATTCTCCTGGAGAAACTGGCTGCTTATGGCTTGGACAGGTGCACTTCTTTGTTAAGTAAAAAAAAATGGCTGGAATGTTGGGTCCAAGGAGTGGTGGTGGATGGAATTAAATCCAGTGGCTGGTCACAAGTGGTGTTTCCTGGGGCTCAGTACTGGGCCCAGTTCTGTTCAATATCCTTATCAGTGACCTGGATGAGGGTATGGGGCGCACCCTTGGTGTCGGCAGAGGACACCAAGCTGGGAGAGTGTTGAACTTGTTGAACTGCGTGCAGGTAGAATGGTTGTGAGAGAGGGATCTGGACAGACTGGATCGATGGGCTGAGGCCAACTGTATGAGCTTCAACAAGGCCAAGTGCCAGGTCCTGCACTTGGGTCACAACAACCCCCTGCAATGCTATGGGCTTGGGGCAGAGTGGTTGGAAAGCTGCCGGGTAGAAAGGGACCTGGGGTGTTGGTTGACAGGGGCTGAAGATGAGCCAGCAGCGTGCCCAGGTGGCCAAGAAGGCCAATGACATCCTGGCCTGTGTCAGGAACAATGTGGCCAGCAGGAGTAGGGCAGGGATTGTGCCCCTGTACTGGGCACTGGTGAGGCTGCACCTTTAATCCTGTGTCCATGTTTGGGCCCCTCACTGCAAGAAAGACACTGAGAGATGCTGGAGCGTGTCCAGAGAAGGACAATGGAGTTGGGGAAGGCTCTGGAGCACAAGTCCTGTGAGGAGCGGCTGAGGGAGCTGGAGGTGTTCAGCCTGGAGAAGAGGAGGCTCAGGGGAGACCTTATTCCTCTTCACAGCTACTTGAAAGGAGGTTGTAGAAAGGTTGAGTGTTGGTTTCTTCTCCCAATTAACAAGCGAGAGGACAAGAGGAAATGTCCTCAAGTTGTACCAGGGGAGGTTTAGGTTGGATATTAGGAAAAATTTCTTCACAGAAAGGGTTGTCAGGCACTGGAACAGGCTGCCCAGGGAAGTGATGGAGTCACCATCCCTGGAGGTATTTAAGAGATGAGTTGATGTAGTGCCTAGGGACAAGGTTTAGTGGTGGGTTTGGCAGTGCTAGGTTAAGGGTTGGACTGGATGATAGTAAAGGGCTTTTCCAACCTAAACAATTCTATGAATTTGGATAGGGTGAGAGACAACAATTTAGTAAACAGTATCTGTAATTGTAAGCAAGTTTTGAGGTTCTTATTTTATTCCTTTAGATACTTCAAACTGTATTTTTCTTTAATCTGTCTTTCAGATTGCCATGGAGGTAGCAGCATGCAAGCCTGTTGCCAATGTGATAGATACAGCAGTAGATATTTTTTTATGCAGCTATATAACTGATTCTGTGGTAAGAGATATTTTCTGTTACTGAAAATTGGGACATCAAGTGAGAAATTCTTTGAACATAAATCTGCATTTAATTATTCTGGCTAGACTGTACTGAAGCATGATAATAAAGTACCACATCCAAAGTTATGCAAGGAAAAAAACGTTCTGATCTGGATCAAGTTCAAATCTCAACCAGAGCTGGACTTGTTTTAGGTTCCCATTAAACTTAAGCTTCTATTAGCAAGAATTCTGTAAAAATTAACTGTTATTCCTAAGTTTCTTTCAGCTTGAATTGCAAAGTAAACACAGTACTACTGGTGTGGAATAAAAATTCTGGCAAGGGTGGGTTTCAGTTTGGTTCTAAACCACCTCAAAATGGAAAAGCATAAATGTCTGAAGTTTCATCTGTAACCATTTCTGACTTAAGGAGCTGGGGCAGGACTTGAGTGAGAAATAACAAGGAAAAACATTCTCAAGTATATTTCCTGGAATCTAGAAAACTTGAATGAGGTTTTATCACTTGACTTGTAGCAGGTAGATCTTGATTCATTCTTGTGTACAGTGGAGACTTTGAGCATGACTGGTAGCACTATATAAGGGTGATACTGGCTTTTTCATCTTGCCAGAAGAGCTGGGAAAGAGGACAGCATGTATTAAAAATAGAAGAAGAAACCACCTAAAATGTCTCCTAGCTATTATTTAGCTTTATGGCACTTCAGCCACGTCCTAACCGTGCCAACAGTAAATGCGTGTAATCAGTCGAAGCCAAAGCATTCTAACCTTGCTAATGCTTAACCATGAAACCCTCCTAACCTGCTAGAATCTTGTTGTACTCATTGACTCTCTCGTATGTTACAGAGCTGCTGCTCTCCTTTGTGTAGCCACTAACCATCTGGTGGGAGATGGACCATGATTTTCCTGATGATAGAACTTAGCTGAGTCACTTAAGTCAAAATGCCTCTAGCCAATACAAATCAGACTTGAAAAATCATCATTTTAACATCTGGTGATAACTCAGTTCAACTCTGTGGTAATGGAATTAGTCACGCAAACAGGCTGCAGTTAGCAAGTTAAAAAGTACCTTGAGAACATGCTGGAAACTCAGATTTTGACAAGAACCTCAAGAAAGACAACTACTTAAAAACATGAAAAAAGAAATAATGTGGCTGGTAAATTAATGCTGAGACACACAATTACTTTCTAGCCCAAGGCTGACTGTGTTGAAATAACTTCTTAGGGCGTTAGGGATATGTAGCTTGGAGCAACTTTGGACGCATTCCTGTTTGTTTACATTTGTATGACGGTGGTGTTCTCATTTTAGTTCACATTAACAGTGGAGAGTGCTTAATGTGCCCTGTTCCACACTCCTAGAAGCAGCCTCAGATAGTCCACAAGACCAGTGCCACTAATGTCTATGGTGTACTAGTAACAATTATTAGAATATCAAGCAAGGATTCAGTTCTTTTCTGATAAATTGTCTCTGTGATCTTTTTTCCTGGATTTTGCTTTCTTTCAGAATACCTTCTGGTTTGGTTTGGGAGGCTCTTCAATATTTTTAATTCCTGCCATAATTTTTGCTGTAAAGCTCTCCAAATACTATCGTAGAATGGATACAGAGGATGTATATGACGAGTAAGTACATACTCCTAAGTAAGCTAAATGACAGATGGACTGAAATGTTTTTTCTAGTGTCTCACATCAAGGCACTATGACCCTTCAACCTTGTGTGCAGTCAGATTAGAACTGCGTGTTCTTGTGAAATACTGCCGGTTTGGGTTGGTGCCTGCAAGTGCTTCATGCAGGTGGGCTTTGGTTGCCTTGACTTGCCATCATTCCGTGCAGATACGGCCACCTCTGACTTTAAGAAACTTATTTCAGAATGAGGTCTTCAGAGCTGTGGGTGCAGCGTTTATATAAATATCTCCCACATGTGCAAGCAATTAGCTTTGCCTAAGTAACCTGTTCAGGTGGTTTATGTCTGCTTTGTAATCTCCTTGAATTAATTATTGGCTTTCTTACTGTCTTAGTTATTCCTAACTGGTCTTTCCTTTTTCAATTGCAGTTCCTCTGTCTCAGGGACTTGGCATTTTACTTTATGATAACTGTTCTTACATATTTTCCCATCAGTTTTGTTTTTACTGTTTTCTTCTCTACTCTTTGTTTTGCTCATTGTTCAGTTAGCCTGTGCCCTGCATTTCTCCAATTTCACACTGGTCCTTTTTCATTACACATTCACAAGTCAGGAGAGCAGAAACAGGCACGTACAGCTAAAATTACTCACTTATTAGTGTCTGGTTCATTTACTCCTGTTTTTCTGTGTTTTTTAGTGTCGAAACTATACCCATGAAAATGTAAGACATTTTTGCTGGTATTTGTTAAAATTATTTTATTCGGGTGGGAGGGTTTATATTTTTAATGTAACTTGTTACTTCAAAAGAGGTAACATGTTCTGTTTCACCAGACTTCAAAGTTTATATTAGAGTATCCTACTCAAGAATAGCAAAATAATTAATTTTTGGAGCATATAAAAATATTAAAAATATAAAATTATAATTATACCATAACTCCTGAATGTTACAAAGGAAAAGTTATCTTCTATTGTACAGACACAGTTTATTTTTGCTTATAATACCATCATCCATGTACATGTCTTAGAAGCCATACTGTACATAGTCCATCTTATATTTAACATGGTCTTTCTTGGTGTATTTATTTTATTACAGTACAGAAAATGGTAATAATGGTTATCATAAAGAGCATTTATATGGTATACACAATCCTGTTTTTACAAGGTAAACCAAGTCTGAAACTGCATGCCTTCATGTCCTTACTTAATCTATTAATCACCTATCCAATCTACTGCACGTTTTAAAGTGAATCCCTTAATTCTCTGTTTATATTTTTGCATGATTACTCACTGTAGCAAATGCTATGCGATTTATATTTCTGAAACCTTCTGTATGTATCAGCAGATATTATAGTGATTTCCAGCAGGTTAACAAAGCAATTGCCTAAATCTGATTTTAAAATCCAGGCAATTAGGTATTTAGCACAGTGAGTGCTCCTAAATTGATAAGCATAATAAAATACTCTGTTAACAGTTGAAAGTGATAGAATGGGATGCATCCTGTGTTGTTTTATTTTTTAGATAGTAAGGAGAAGAGTGATTCCTGTGCAAAAGGCAGGTGATCCAGGGTATGCAGAAAGCATGAGCAGAGCAAATGAGTGTTTCTGCATGGTAGAACTAGTGTAATGTCACAAAAGAAATTTGAGTTAACAAGGAGCAGATTTGGGTTCTTTTCTTTTTTACATGCGACTTTTGTGCTATAAAACCTTAGGTAGTTGTGAGACTTACAGTTTCTGTAGGGGTCATAGGGTGTCCCACAACTTCAGTATTTGGGTTTCCAAAATACCCAAGTTGTTTAAGGAAGGATCTAATTTATGTGTTTGAAATATGTAGCCCATTGTGCCTTAACTTGCAACTTTGTGACCTAAAGTATAGGTTGAGTATTGGCAGAGATGTAAGAACCCCTTTCTTTCTGTAATAGGTAAATACCAAGAGAACTCAAAGTTTGGAAGTCTTGCCAGATTTTATGGCTGTATCTGTTGTGTATTATTAATTAGAACTGTATTTTACAATAATTATTTATTGATCAAATCACATTTCTTTCTGAAGGAAAGTATTTGTATATAATGATGGGTTTAGTGATATTTCTGATCACGATTGTCATAGTCTATACTGCAACTTGAGGGAACTCCCTAAATTAACCTACTAGGTGTTTAATTCAAATGTACTCTCCACTGGTGTATCGAAGGACTCTGTTTTAAGGATTTTCAGTATTTTACATAAGAGAAAACTAATAGTTGCTCAGGCCTTAGAAGTCCCTTTCCGATCTTTGAATCTTTAATGCGAATGTTAATGCTGTTGAGGTTTATAGCATGTTTTCTGTGATGTTTCAGTGACTGATGAATTGTTCAATACCGTGTTCCCGGATAAGCTAAAAATTACTAACAGAGATCCACTAGTTCAGTCCCGACTTCTTTTCTTAAAATTTAAGTTACTCAAAATGGGCTTCCATAATAAAATGTAAGGATTCAGTTTGGAGCAGTGCTGTCTTCTGATGTGCTGAGATAATTTGAAAAAACTGCTAATTATGTGAGTTAAAGCTTTGAATGTCTCAGTCTGGGATTCCCATAGCAATAGTGTCTTGTTTTTCTTTTTCACTTCAACCTCTTTAGCTTTTATGCTATCCTTGCATTTTCTCACTTCCTACAAATTGTTTTGGGAGATACTTTGAGAGAGAGCGCTTTGAATACATCTCTCTATACCTGTGCTCTTGCAGGTGTAAAGAATCCAATAGAAGTTTTTTGTCTGTTGAAGTCAGCTGGATTATTTTGCTGGAAAGAGGTGCAGATATCATTATAAATATAAGATACGTGAATACAAGTAGGAGATCCATATGAGCTATATTTGTATAGGTATCTCACACAGGTGTTATATGCATGACAAAGATAATAACCTCAAATGGAGCCACCTTTTTTGTGAGAGCAAAACTGGAGGCTGGATTAAGTTCTCAAAGGAGTGATGTTGGATAGGTAATCCAAGCATTTCTTTCTATCATGAAACAAAGATAACCAGAAAGGTTGGTGAAGAAAACCATGCATCTGTTTCTTCTTGTTTGAAAAATTCTTGATTGAATGGGTAAAAGCTTGAGAGCAGTTTGTGTCAGCTGAGCTTGTCTCACCTTAGTTAGACACGGTGTTTCTGCTCCATTGGTGGTCGAATTAAAATGATGGTTTTGATTTGTGTGTTTTCCTGTATAGCTCTGTGGAACAGTGGTAATGCATACTGGACACTTTAAGGGGTAAGTAATAAACTTTTAAATTCAATTCCACGTGTGTTACTGCTTTACGATTTTTAAGAAGGCTGCTCTGCTTTCTGTAACAGTGCTGTAAAGTTTAAAAATAAAATTATTCAGCCGTAATGATGCTCATATGAAAATCTATGCCTTTATTCTGATTAAATTTACATTATAATTCTGACTTCATCACATTTTCCTGCATTGTTTTTGTGATTATTTTCAGGCAATATGAATGAGGCTCAAGATTCTTCTACAGGAATATATCCTTATTCTTCCAAGTGTATTGGCATTTGCATTCATCTCCCAAATCCTGAGCCACTTGTTTTGTCACCTGTACTGTAAATCCCAACTGTACTATTAAATGTTATGCCATATACTACTGTACAGAATATTTTGCAATCAGGGTACTGCCTCTTAAATACCACTGTTCAAGGCTTGAATTCAAATGTGTTTTGTTTTTTACTTTTTTTACACTGGGCTTTCTACCTTACATCACAGTATGTAAATTAATTAGATTGACAGCCTTTGCCTAGCAATTCTCTGACAATTGGTCAAGTTCTTATCTTAAATTGTTGATTTGTGTTAAATACAGTACATAAACGTTTACATAAAAATACATTTTGTATACAGAGACTTTTGTATATACATTTTTCTTAAAACTTAAGTGTTTAGTTAAGATTTTATTACTGTATAATGCTATTCACAAATGAATTTACCAGCATGATCAGTGTTGCTATTTGGTGCTCTTGAATGACCACTTGGGACTAAATTTGAAGTGTAATACGGGATCCACAGTGTCTCCTTGTGTCTCTGAGAAGTTCAGTTGCAGTTATGTTTTCTCCCTGTTTAATTATTTAATATTTAGTGATTTTTGCAACATAGACCTAAAAGGAACTTTTTTGGAGAAGTTTGTTTTGAAACTCTTTGGGTGGGAGGGTTGGGAGTGTATGTGATTGTGTAATATAGCAGAAAAGCTAAGCTTTCTAGAGTTCAGTAGTACTTAAAAAGAGCATGAGCGATGTAATATGTTGGTGATTTTAGAATGCTTTACATTCTCTGTCTCCCTTTTCCTCATTCACACGCACTTCTGTAACATCCTTGATAGTATCACTGTTAAGCTGTGGCTCTTTCAGGGGGCAGTGATACTGTTTTTTCTAAATAATTTCAAATTACAACTTCCAATACTGGAATTAAAATGTGTTCAGCAATTGAAGTTGACGTTTGTACTATTAGTTATTGCCATGAATTTAGGCATACAGGTGCATTGCTGAATTAGTGAACAGCAGAATTCATCAACAAGCCCTAAAGTATCTATGATACTGGTCTAGAACAGTTTGGTGAGAGAAGTAACTGGGTATATTAATCTAAAATAGTGTCTCTTCATATGTCAGTGTTGTTAACTTTGTTTCCAACAAGGTTTATTGGCTTGAAGTAGGGATAATCCTGTAAATCATTCATATAATTTTAAAGTAATGCTGAAAAGCAATACCAGTCTTTTAATCTGGAATAACTTTAAATTTTTCATTTTTAGGTCACAAATGGAAACATTCCTAATTGACAGTATGTAGCATATGTGTATATGTAATGTTCAGAACTACAGATTTTTAAAAGTTTCTATTTTTAATTTGAGAAAATATTCCCACTTCATTTAAATAAAAAAGAACTTGCTTAACTATCTGATGTTTGATTCTCAGTGGTTCTGTTGCGTAGACCTGTCTCAGAAGAGTCGCACTAAGTTAAAAATCTTAACGAAAATTATTCTTGTTACCCTGATTAAAAATTCCTGCTATATTTGACTTTTATTGGTGACTTTAGCTTAGGCAAGGTAAGAGACCAAGAATTGGAACAGAAAGGACTGGAAGAACATTGACTCTGGGTGCCAGAGCTTCTGACTTGCACAAAGGATGTGGTTTATGTAAAGATGGTAGGATTCCAGCTGATGGGTTGTGGAGGAGGATATCCACATACCCTGCAGGTGCTCCAGGTGTTACTGCTTGCCCCCGTTGTTGTTTCTGTAGTACTGACAGCAGAATTAAACATTTGCCAGTTGTTCAGCTCCCATATTTCACTGCTGGCATCCTGGCTTAACTTCATGGAATGGTTTGAGTTAGGGAGGGACCTTAAAGACCATCTAGTTCCAATGCCTCTGCTGTGGGCAGGGGCACCCTCCACTAGACCAGGTTGCTCAAAGCCTCATCCAGTCTGGCCTTGAACAATTCCAGGGATGGGGCATCCACAGCTTCTCTGGGCAACCTGTCCCAGTGCCTCACCACCCTCTCCGGGAAGAATTTCTTCCTGATATCCATTCTAAATCTTCCTACTTTCAATTTAAACCCATTACCCCTTGTCCTGTCACTAAAGGCCCTTGTAAAAAGTCCCCCCCAGCTTCCTTGTAGGCCCCCTTCAGGTACTGGAAGGCTGCAATAAGGTCTCCCCGGAGCCTTCCCTTCTCCAGGCTGAACAAGCCCAACTCTCTCAGCCTGGCCCCATAGCAGAGGTGCTCCAGCCCTCTGAGCATCTTCATGGCTTGCTTTGGACTTGCTCCAACAGGTGCATGTTGTTCTTATGTTGGGGGCCCCAGAGCTGGATGCAGTACTCAGGTAGAGTCTCAGCAGAATAGAGGGGGAGAATCACCTCCCTTGACCTGCTGGCCATGCTCAGGATACAGTTGGCTTCTTGGGCTACAATCACACATTGCTGGCTCATGTTGAGCTTCTCATCAACCAACACCCGCAAGTCCTTCTCAGGGCTGCTCTCAATCCATTTTCCACCCAGCCTATATTTGTGCTTATGATTGCCCTTTTCCAGTCAGTGAGACCTTCATCAGACGGGCACAACTTCTTAAATATGATGTATAGTGACTTAGCAACTTGGATGCATCTCATCAGGTCCTGTGGGCTTGTGCACCTTCAGGTTCCTTAGATACTCTTGATTGTGATCTTCTACAGTGGGTCATTCTTCATTCTGCCAGTCCCTGCCTTTGCCTTCTGCAGCTTGGGTTTTGTGACTTGAGCACTTACCAGTGAAGACTGAGGCAAAAGAATTGTTGAATAACTCAGCCTTCTCCATATCTCAGGTAACTAGGTCTCCTCTTTCTTTCCGGAATGGTTCACTTTTCCTCTAGACTTCCTTTCATCACCAAAGTACTTATAGAAGCCCTTCTTGTTGCCCTTGACGTCCCTGGTCAGATTTAGTTCTATCAGGGCTTTAGCTTGCCTAACCTGACCCCCCAGCTCAGGCAGTTTCTCTGTATTCCTCCCGGGCTCCCTGTCCTTGCTTCCACCCACTGTAGGCTTCCTTTTTATGCCTCAGTTTGTCCAGGAGCTCCCTGTTCACCTATGCAGGCCTCCTGTGTTTTTGCCTGGCTTCTTTTTTGAGACGCATCACTCCTGAGCTTGGAGGATGTGATCCTTTAATATTAACCAACTTTTTGGGCCCCTCTTTCCTCCAGGGCTTTATCCCATGTTACCCTACGAAGCAGATCCCTAAAGAAGCCACAGTTGTGGTGAGCTTGCAGTGTGCCCTCCTTACTACCCTGAGGATCTTGAACTCCACCATTTCATGGTTGTTGCAGGTAAGGCTCCCCTTGAGCTTCTTGTTCCCCACCAGCCCCTCCTTGCGGTGAGAACAAGGTCCAGCATGGCACCCCGCCTCGGCTCCTCTGTCACTTGGAGAAGGAAGATAACTATTCCAGGAGCCTCCTGGATTGCTTATGCCCTGCTGTGTTGTCCCTCCAACAGATATCAGGGCGGTTGGAGTCCCCCATGGGGACCAGGGCTTGTGAACATGAAGCTGCTCCTATGTGTCTAAAGAGGGCCTCATCTGTTTGGTCTTTCTGGTCGTGTGGTCTGGAGCAGACCCCTGCTATAATGTCACCTGTCCCTGCCCTCCCTTTAATCCTTACCCATAAGCTCTCCATTGGCTCCATGCACTCCAGCTGGTCATTGACATAGAGGGTGACACCCTCTCCTTGTCTCCTAAGCCTGTTGCTCCTCAAGAGCCCATATCTTTCCATTCCAGTGCTCCAGTCATAGGAGCCACCCCACCACATCTCCACGATGCCCATAAGACCATAGCCCTGCAGTCATGCACATCTCTAACTCCTCTTGTTTATTCCCTGTGCTACCTGCGTTGGCATAGAGGCCCCCAGTGAAGCCGCCTCACGGGCTGGAGTGGCTGCCCTTGTGAGAGGACAGTTGTGTCCCACTGACGTAACAGACCATGAGCTGTTTCATCTGAAGCACAGGCACACAGAGGGGACAAATGTCAGATGGGAGTGAGATGAACACTTGGCAGTAACGTATTAATTGTAATACATAAATATACCAGTGCTTTTGAGTCCAAGCCTCGGTATTTATCCTTACCCTTTTGGAGTATGACTTGTTTTCATGATTACAATTACTAGAAAAAGAGAAATTAATGCCTTTAATTTCTAATCTAGGAACTTCTAGTGCTGTTGTGCAAAACCAAGTGTAAATATTACATTTGTCAAATATTAGGAGGTCTTTGAGTGCTTACTGTAGGGATTTAAAATCCTTGAAATGAAGTGTGAGGTGGGCAACATGATTCTTCTGTCTGGCTGGATGATGGGCGTAAACAGTCCCCAGAAAACAACAGAAATGTGAATTGTAAATCTTAAGTAGGCTTGTACCATTGCTGTTTCACCTAAGACTTGACTGGAGAGCCACACCACTGTGCTTTGAAAGCGACAAATGGCAAGAAGCTAGAAATGAGACCTCCGCTAAGTGTTATTAAATAGCCTTAGAGATGGGATGAAAAGAAAACAATGTCGTTCTCTAAATACCATTTGATGAACATCGAGTCATGGCGAACTTCATGACAAGTTCACTGAAAGAACAAGGTTCAGGTTACCCAGAATGGCTGTTCCAGCTGGCTCTGCTGTCAAGCAGGCAGCTCTCAGTCTGGCTGGGGTGCCACAGCATCTAGGGACTCTATTGTCTGTGAGTATTAGAGAAGCATTTTTTGTAATTTTATTTTTTTGTTGTGCTTCACTGTTAAATTAATGGTTTTGCCTTGGTATTTTTTTATTGATAACTACTGATATGCAAAATTATCCTCTGTTCCATTATGTATGGCTGTTCTTAAACCCAGGGTTTCTAGCCATCCTAGTTGTTCAAGCATACCTAAATAATATGATACGCCTTCTAGCAGCTGTTTGGGTCAGGCTGGGTGTAGCATACGTCTGTGAAAGAAGTGCCTAGTGGGGTCGTCTTAGCCAGAAAAGTGCTGTGGTTTGCAGCAGCATGGGAGGGATTTTTCGTCATGACCTCCTGAATGCCAAGGGAGTTACCATGATTTTCTTAGCTCTGCTATTACTTACTGCAGCAGAACCTGCTACTGCAGGTTTCTCCACTAAAACATTTCTATTCTCTTTGTTTTGTGGCATTTTTGCAGCTCATTTATTGTGAACAGAAAAATGTCTGTTAAAAAAACAAAGTGAAAAATGATAAAGTACAAAGTCAAACAGACCCAAGAGCATGTAAGACATATTTGTATTTTACTGCTGAGGCCCGTGATAAACTAGTTCTGTCATCTTGCTCTGTTGACTGACAATAACTCGTGATGTGACAATGATGATAAAACTTCCAAATGTTTGGCTTATGTTTAGGCCTGTAATACTTTATTTTGCTAAAGATTTATTCCTTATCTTGCTTGTTTGCAAGTCTAAAAATCTTTCATGGCTCAAAGAATGTGCAGTTGATTCTTCCATGTGTACCTGCTGCATATCATGTCTGACAAAATGAAGTACTAAAGTTGTGTCTTCACTGTGCAAATCCACAGAAAACTCGTTCCACATATCAGCTTTTATTAGTAGGACACATTTATAATCATCCAGATGTAGCTGTGTAGATTGCTTTGGCACTTTCATCTTTTTTTTTACTTCAATATGATCTTACAGGCTCTGGCATGAAGATCGCTGTAAAGCAGCTGGAGAATGGAAAATATCTGTTAAAAATCAAATGTGACATGTTCATCCTGGATAGGAATGTGCTGCTGGGTTATACAACTATCGTTCTGTATTTAACTGCATTTACAAGATTTGTCTTGTTGCCTTCTTGGGAGTTCACAGGTTATTCGACGCTCCCTAGGGCTATAAATTATGGGCACATGCCTACTGAAGTGTGATTTATTATTTTTATTTAAAAAAAAAGCCCTTACATCCCACATTTCTCTGGAAAGAGGCTTCTTTGTGCACCAAGCCTTTAAATTGTGAGCAGCCACTTACTGCTTTCACTTTTTCGGATCCTGTTGCTCAAGGATCTCAGTCAACTCCTCTCACCATGAAGAGTTTTGCTTTCCTTTTCCTAGTAGTGATCTGTGGCATGGGAGGATTGGGACAGAAGTTGAAGCC
Organism: Rhynochetos jubatus; assembly: GCA_027574665.1. Classification (NCBI taxonomy): domain Eukaryota; kingdom Metazoa; phylum Chordata; class Aves; order Eurypygiformes; family Rhynochetidae; genus Rhynochetos; species Rhynochetos jubatus. The sequence goes on along the minus strand of CM050651.1, from coordinate 57,499,871 downwards.
AAAGAAAAGAAGCAATGGCGAAGAAATCAATTTTCGGACTAAATCCAAAGACGTTTGCACAATGAGCGTGAGTGGGGACGAGGAGGTGAAACTTAAAATTGAATGCAAAAGCCAAGGCCTGTCCTACTGGTGTGAATTCACTGGCAAGCCATCAGTCTGTCGTGCTTTCAGAAACAATCCAAAGATTTACTGGAATCAGATCGCTGCGGAACTTAGAAAGCTCCCGCATGCTTGCGAATCCACGCAAGTGTTGAAGACCACCATGTGCCAAAAGGCTCCCACAGAGGCTCTCATGAAGCAAATAGCTGCTGGTATGGAGCCAGAAGATCTAGCAAACCAGGACAAACCAGTCCAGAAAACTTCCACTTCTATGAGGGGAGCAGGAAAAAGCTCTGTTAAGAAAATAGGGAAACCTCCAATACTACCTCTTATAAAACCAACCCAACATGGTCAAGGGTCTGAAAATGAAACGGAAGCAATGAAACTGGCACGGGAACACTGCTGGGAATCCCTGCAGGGGTTCTGCTCCTACATTATTGGCATCTTTACTGGTTAAAGAGGATTTGCTTCAGGTAAAACTCCCATCTTGACGCACAGCAGAATATACCTTCTGTGGTTTTGTTTTATCTTGGGAGGGTCTCTCAGGGGTGTGGAGAGGGATGTTCTAGGCTTGCTCGTTAAAATCTAACGTGGCAAAGCCTGTACTGTGGCTTCTGAGGGGCTGAGCAGCTTAAACTCCCAGTGATGCTATTAGTTCAGGACTCCCTGACAGCCTCCTGTGAGGTCTTTAGTAGGTAATGAGGTATTCGTACTTTCTGTTATTAATCCTATGGTATTTCAGTTCAAACTGTTTGAATTGGGCTTGTTTTCTGCCTTCTGTCATTCCTTCCCTCTTGTGCTAACTTTTGGATTTTAGCCCGTGAAGTAAGGTCAGTAATGAATGCATCAGCGAGAACAATTTAAAACTGCATTTAGAAATTGTGAGGATAAAACTTGATCATCAAAACTGCTAGTTAATAATTGACCATTTTAATTTTAAAAATTAGTTCATAAGGAACTTGCAGAAATGAGTGAAACCAAACGGACTCTCTCAGTTCGCAGGTCTGTTTCTGTAGAGGCAATAGGGGATCACATTTGGGTGCTTATCTGCTAAATCTCAGGTTTTCAGCCAGGATTTGAAAAGGCAAAGCCCTCACAGAAGTGCTTGGTTTATACCCACTTCCACTGAGGCTCAGGGGGAAAGCCAGGAGCTGCTGACTAAACCTGGCAAAATTCTGAGAGAAATGGGAATGTATGCAGCGTTTGTGCTGCTAATGGTCTGACTTGTGCTCAGTACAGCAAAGTGACTAATTTTTTTCTTTTTTGTTTTTCAGAGCAAAATTTTTACAGCAGAAGAAGGGTCCTGGTTGTAGTTTAATAATTTAGACATAAGAATCTTGGTTTAAAAATGAGGCATCTCTGTAAATCTTGTAGCTGTTGGTTCTTTGCACCCCTAAAAAGAAACTTTTTAACAGTCCTGAAAAACGCATGAAACTGGAGTGACTGTACTTAAAAGTGTTAGGCTGAAGTAACTGTCCCGAAGTCTGTTACACCAAGGTGTGCTGCACGTATGTACCCAAGGTTCCACTTTCAGGGTGCTGACCTTGAATCGGTTTTTGTGTGCGCTGATTCGCTTCCATTTGTTAAGAGATGAAAGCTGTAAATGATGCTGCCGTTAGTGCAAACAATAAAAATAAGATTTTTGAAAACATAGTGTGCTTTCTTAAAATTTTAAATGGAGCTACTTGTATAAAGCCGTAGTATTTGATACTTGTTTCTTAAGAGGCTGTTGGTAGAATGTGTAAGAGACGTTACAGGTCTGAGTTATTGCTTTCCTGCTGTGAACATGTTTTCATTAATATGAATGTTTTCAATGTTAGTATGTTTATATTACAATAAGTTTCAGCCAGCGAGGAAAGAAAGATTGGAGAAATAAGAATAATGTAAGAACACGTTTCTAAAACACAGCAGATTAGAAGTGTTCATCTGTGATGCATCTGCAGAGTTCAGTGTTAATAATACTAATGTTTGGGGTCAGTAAATATTCTGAAAGGTTGTGCACTTGGGCACTTGCACACATCAAAGCACAAAGTGAGACCTATTAGCCTGTTGTCAGAGATTACAGCACATTGATATTCAGATCATTTTTTCACAATGATCCCTTTTGTTCCCCAGTGAGCTTCACAGCAGGGATATAACTGGAAAAACTTTGTACCACAGAAATAAGTAGTGCTCTGTATTTGCTATTAAACAGTTTCTGCAAAGCCTTGTTACACTGAAGTACTTCTCCAGCTTTACTCACAGAATTGTAATTTTCACTTCATAATTCTGGATTGTGACTGCCCAATCACTAAACTTTGTGCTTGTACCAAAAAACTTGAAATAATTTTCTGTCCCCAAACCTCTTGAAATACATGGAGAGAACAGCAAGTAATGAACATGGGATCAGGGCAGAAGGTTGGTTCTATGTAGAAGGCAGGAATACAGCTTGAATGCTGATAAAGTGCAAGCTCAAGCAAGTCGGTGTTTTTGTCAGCTGTAAATCTAATGTGGTTAATCTTCGTTTGTAACGTCACTTACCCTTGCCAGGCTCTTGTGCTGAGAATCAAAGGTAAGTGAATAGATGTATTTGTAGTATATTTGTCATAGAAATTAATATAATTTTTTGATTTGCAAACCTGTAGAGTGTATCAAGATGGTATTTGGGAACTCTTTGGAAATGTTGAGAAGAGGTTGAGGGCTTTCTTCAGGAATGTATTTTTTTAAAATGCAAAATCTACACTGCCGAGTGAATATTTTGCAGCAGTGTCCACTACAACAGTAATGACCTCAAAAATGAGACAATGCCTTAACACTGAGAGGAGCCTGGGAGAGCCAGTCACCCACCATACTGATAGCAAGAGAAAAGAGGAGGAGGTTTCATCAGTTCACCAAAAGAAAATTTTCCCCTTTATGCCCTCTCCAGTGTATATGCACTGAGCACAGAAGGCAGCAAGGCTGTCTGCAAGTTTGTAGAGCTCTTGATGATACATCTAAAATATGGGTCCATTGTTGATTCTGCTTAGTAGAGGACAAACATCACATGTGCGCTGTTTCCTTGGGAACTTGTATCTCGTTGCAGCAGAGCAGAGTTCAGCTGTGCAGGGCTCAGTCCTTGGTGCTGTGTGGTCAGCAATGACTGAAACTTCCTTGTTGGAATGGACACTAGAAATCAAATAGTCTTGCTCCAAAGGATCCTCTTTCATTAAATGCTTTTTGTAAAACATCCAGGATCCAGAATACATAGTTAAGCACTAAATTTTACAAAAAGGTAAAGATTTTGGTGATGCATGGCTTGAGTTGCATTTCATTAGGCAAAACTAACCCGCAGCAAGTCAGTTATCTATAATGATCTTGCTTTCAAAATGTTTAGAAATTCAATGTTAACTGAAATACCCCACCTCAGTGTAACAGCGCCGTGATTATATTGCTACATTACCATTTAGTTGTGTTCAGCACTAGAAACGTGCAGTCAGTTGCCTGCTTGGTATGAAAGTGCTATTCATTAATGAAAGGATGAATTGAGAAGTGTTTGTGGTGAGTTTAAAGCAATCTTCAAGCAGCTCGTGAATGAATGAAACCTGCTGTTTCATTCATTTTAGGTTGACCTGTTAGTCCCCACCTATGTGAGTACCTCAGGAAATCCATTCAAGTGGAGATGGAATTTGTCTTTTATTTTCTAGACAGAGGAACAGCAGGCAAAAATGTTCTTGGATTCCTGCAGCCAGGGAAATCCTGATATCCAGGCCCGCTGCTGCTTCTGCTAATTCATTGAGGTAGTACGCCTGCCTCAAGATCCTCACGTTTAGGTTCCCACAGAAGCACTGTAAGTATTGGCTACTTTGACAAGGTAAGTCTCCAAGAGAAGCAGAACGCTGCGTTTGGAGAACCTGTGTATAACCGGGTGTGTATTAAACACACACAGTTAAGATCTAAGAAAGGCAGCGAGTCTAAACGGAGAGCGTCCGAGATGGTCGGGACTGGAGCATACTTCTGTGAGGAAAGACCAAGGGAATGGATCTTCTTCAGCCTGGAAAAGGCTTTAGGGGCCACCTAATAGCTGCCCCTCAATACATAGGAGGAGGCTATAGAGAACACAGAGCTAGGCTCTTCACTCCCTGGTGTGAAAGAAGAAAAAGAGATCATGGTCACGAATTGATACAGGTGACGTTCTGACTTGATGTATGGGAAAACATTCACTGTAAGGAGGGTGAACACAGGAGCAGGTTCTTCAGAGCACCTCTGGAATCTCCATTTGTGCTTTTGACCAACTGGACGATATTTAAGCAGTGTTGTCTGAATTCACAGAGACTGTACTTTGAGCAGGAGGTTGGACTGTGAACCTCCCCAAGTGCCTTCTGGCCTAAATGATTTCGTGATTTACAATGGAAACATGAAAGAAGGCTTAAAAGTTCTTGTTATTTAATAATGATCTCCTTTGCTAGCATCCATGTCTCCTTAAAGTGCAAGAAAATGCTCTTGGATCAGCCATTCTAACTATATCAAATCAAATGAGAGGCGATTTTCTTAAGTATGTTCTGATGGCAGATCCCATCATTAAGTTAAATGCATCGTCTTGGATAACTTCAGTGCTTTTGTCTCTTGGTACATATTTTTATTTAACCTGGTTCTGACAGCAGAGAAAATCAACATGAAATTCAGGTGTTAAGGAATGCTGAACATCAGGTCTGTCTGCCTTAAAATCGAGTATCCAAAACTAAGGAAATCACCATTCACAGTGTGTAGGTTATCTGTGTTAAAGTAGACCAAATCCATACCTCAGTAATAATAATGATGCTTAGCCTGCCTGTAAATCATCTCAACTATGCAGGAGTGCACTCTGGTGTTTTCTGAGGGAATTGTTTAGGTAAGTTTGGTGGTTCTTGCACGGTTTGCAGTCTTATATTTTGTATTCTTGACTTTTCAGTGGGTGTCGTACTTGATATGGCATGGATTTTAGGGGCAGGTATCTTCCACAAAAATAAGAAGACAAAGGAAAAACCTAAAATTTCCCAAAGTAGTGTGTTGCCATTCCTGTTTCTTCAGGAGCTTTACTGTTTTCATTTTTTCTGTTTCTCTTGTTGTTACTTTTCCCAACCTCTGCTTTCTGTTTTGAAGAGGAGTGGATGCAGCACAAGAAATTTCTTACGGCTCTCTGCTTTTCCCCTTACAAACAAGAGAAATGCCCTCATCAGACTTCACAGATAATTTTACAGTGACAAAAAGTATGTGATACATATACAAAAACAGGAATAAGAAAGTGGAAGAGATGCAGTCAGTATGATAGGACATTGGTGTTATTTCAAGGACTGGTCATATTAGATGTACAGAGAATCTATTTCACTTCCACACCTTGTATACAAAATTAACTGCATAAACATTAAGCTGGAGGCCAGGTGTTGAATTTCCAAGGTAGCTATATTACGGTATGTACAGAGCAAGAAAAAAATGAAGCTGCTGTCTGATTTGGAGCGGAAGCCCATGTTCCCCTCTGCACCTCCCTCTCCTTAGCAGGTTATAAAACTGTGTAACCAGCTGCTTGCTGTAGGCATCCAACCCGTGGCTGCTCCCACTGCCTCCGGGCTTACAATGATTGTAGTCAGGAGGGGAAACAGAGGTGTCCTTTTAAGTCTGCTGGCTGCAAACATAAAAAACTGCACTACTCTGTCACTACTGCTGCTGCCTGAAAAAATATATGTGTAAGTGATGAAATTGGTTGCCCCTTTATTGGTCTTACCAGTGTAATGTGGTGTGTGAGGGGGCCCTCCCCACAGACACAGCTGTAATAAAAGTATGAATTTGCCTAGGAACCAAAGAAGGCTAGAAATTTCCTGCTGAAGGAAATAGTGAGCAAAATCCAGGCTCTGAACTGTGACAGAGGGGCTTCACCGCTTCCTCTGCTAAAACCGCCCGGCAGCCAGGAGGGCTACCTGCCATCCTCCCTCTCCCTCCCCATTCAAGACAGGCGCAGGCCACACAGGTGCTGTTGCCAAGGTACTGAGATCATCCTCCCCGTCTTCATCACTCAGGAAATTTAACGTAGGAATCCACAAATTGGTGTTCGCAGCTGGGGAGGGTTACCCAATGCCCTTATGATAGTGTGGCAGACCTGGCCAGCAGTGTGGGAAGGGGACAGGAGGAAAGCGTGCAGTGCGGTTTCCACTTGTGTGTGCAGAAAACGCTACCTGGGACTGTCATGGCTCTTGGGTGCCTCAGATGGCGCAAATGAAGCCGAAGCTCAGGTGCTTGAGCAGCACCTGCTTTTGCGTGGGGGAAAAGCTGCATGGCCTCCATGAGGGGGATCTGAGTGACATGGCTGTGGCCCAGGCTGCGCAGGCCCTGGGGACTGTGGTGGTGTGGCGCCACTTTCTCCCTCAGAAAGATGTCCCAAGGCCTGTTGTTAAAACCTGTCCATAGAAATCCACGTTGTGTCTGCCATGAAGGAAAGCTGTGACAGAAGATATTTTTCACAATATACCAGACAAGAAGAGGTAAGAGCCATTGAGTAGCAACAACAAGGAATGTCATCTGTAGCTGTCTGCTTCCCCTGCCTCCTCGGGCATGAAATAATTTATGTAGTTGGAATCAATTCAATAGCCTTTGGGTTTGCCTCGTATTGATTGTGTGGTGTCTGGACATCTTCTTGGCTCCAGGTGAGTCAACAACTGAGAGAAATCAGAAACACCCTTTTCCTTCAGCTTAGGGGACTATATCAATTTGGTAGAACACTGCATATTTCACCTCAGCAGCAGCAGTGTCCTTTGGCAGGAACATACTTCATCGGAAATACAATAGATCAATCACAGTGATTTGATGGAACTGGCAAAGTTGGTTTTCCTTCCTCACTATTAATCTTTTTTTTTTTAAGGATTGTGTCATAAGTGTTTCTGACTTGGAAAGAACACAGGATTCAAAATTAACAATTCCCTTAAATCCTTACCACCAGACAAATTAGTCTTCTGGATATATCATGGCCCTTTTTAAAGACCTACATAGTAGTTGAACTCAAATAGCAGTATATGACTACTTTGCAGCTTCAGCATAGTTTACATAAGCAAAGAAAATACGCTGTCAAGGGCTGTCTGTTTTCTCTTGCATTATCTAAAAGTTATTTAAAACAAAAATAATTATTGCTATTTAAAGAGACATACAACAATTTCATTGCTAGTGTGCTTTCTACAACTTTCTATACATGCCTCACTTGTCAGACTGTGGACCTGGAAGGGAAACCTGAATACAACGGATGACTGAACTCAGCTAGAACTTAGTTTCTCAGCTGTAGAAATTGTTTAAAATTGTACTACGCTTTATTTCCGTATTGACTTCTATTTGTACATTTCAAGATACTACAAAAAGTAGAAATATAAAGGCAACTTTCTTGTATCTCTCTGACATAGGCAAGTATCCTTATAAAGATGGATAAGGTTAGGAACCAGAGATATATGGAGGCCTCTGACAGCAGATGTTTTGACAGAAGCTAGTATCTTAAACAGTACTAGGTATGTATTTAAGCAGAAACAAAAATGTGACACACGTTTTTGTAGTACTACTAGATGAGCGCACACATGGGAACAAAATCTATCCCTCATGCGCCCGAGCTTTGGACACTGAAGATGCAGCGAGGTCTCTCAAACAGAGCCAGCGTGTTACAGTTTTACTGTGGGTATAGTCTAGGTCATGCCTATAGATACAATAATGAAGTTTACACTGCAAACTCCATCTCTTTCTCAGGTCTTGCTGCTCATGATTTTATCTGCCTGCATATCTTTTTGTCCACAACTTGTTAGTTCTTCCAACCATGAATCCATTACACTGCAAAGTGCAGCTTAATGTACATAGTGTGCCTGGTGAATACAGACCTGCTTATGTGTGCTAGCATGTAGTTTAATGTCAATCTCCCATCTGAATGCAACAGTGTTTCTCTGGTCTAGTTATGTTTTTACTTAATTAAAAACATTAGTCTTTGATTCTTTCTGTTCATTACCTTGAATATAATGATTCAGGGAAGGGAGAAAGAGCAGATGAGGAAAGGGACAAATATAATATTTAAAACCTATTCTGTGGTTTTATATAAAAAAAGCTTTGTACGAATAGCGAGTGGTCTGGGGTGGCTGGAGGAACCGAGTACATGCAGTGAGTTCACAGGGATCTTGAGAATAACAGGATTTCACTGATTATTCAAAAAAAAAAGTACAAGTGTCTACGTGGTGAGAAGACAGCAATGTAGAAGGTTGCTTTCCCCCTTTCTAGCATTTTAGGCCATCCCTAAAATTACCGTTTTGAAATGATTTTGTGAGATCATTTCATGAATTTTGTTCATCTTCAAAAATCTTTTTGTGCTTTCAGAGCAGAAACTCTCCAGAATGTTGCTATTTTTCTTCTTGATTTCAACCTAATTCTGGAGTGAAAGAAGCCTGTCTGGTGCACCCCACCTCACTCCCTACCGTATCGGTGGCGTAGCCATCAAGCCCGTTTGTGCTGTGGACTGTAGTTGTGCAGAACACTTCAGTCAGCAGCTTAGCCCAGTTCAGAGCAGCTTTGGGCTTTTAGTGATGCTGAGACAAAGAAGGACTAAGGTTTCTGTGGTGAGCTCAACTATACTTCAAAAAGCTATAGCATACTGTTCTCAAAAGGAATTGGCTAGCTCTATTTATTTTATGATCTGAGGTCAAAACCTGACTGGAGCTAACAGAAAGAATCCCACAACTGTCCCTGCCTATTCTGAGGCCTGGCTTAAGGAAACGCTTCACAGAAGCGTTAGGGAAGACTGCTGTAACTTGTGTGAGATGCGGTCTTGTTCTAATCAATAGTGGATGTGACTCCAGACCATTGGACACTTACTAAAAGGGTGGCTTGCAAGCCAAATCTAGCAGCACCTGAAGTCTCTCTTTCTATATTTTATTCTGTTCCATTTCCTATTCAACCCGAAACCTTCAATCAGAAGTGTTAAATGACAACTTTTTGTAAGTTACAGGCATACATTGGATATCCCTGTGATGACTAGAAGGTGTCTGAACAACATTTGAGACCACTGGCTGTTTCCAGTTCAGCTGTGAGAACGGGCAGAGGAGATCCAGACTCTCCTCATACAACTTTTGTTCCTCCTGGAGGGGTGCGAGGGAAGGGTGAGTGCCAGCGCCTGCTCTCCAAAATCCCTGCAGAGTATCAGGTGGTTTTCTTTTCTTATCTTTTCAGTTTGCACCAAGCCTAATGCTTATTAGCGTTTAACAAAGTTCTTTGGACTGTTCTGTCATCAACATGCAGATAATATTCACTATCTATTAAACAAGTGTTTTAAATATTGCATGAAATAATCTAGGACTTGGTTTCTGAAGGCTGTGAAAGGCAGTGTGGGAAGTGGTTATGGGAAGGCTGTTATTTGCTGGATACAGCCTTCATCGCTGTGCCAAACCAGCAGGTTAATTAACCAGGAATTATGTCCTCTTTACCAACATATGGGAAAAATCCCCAAATTCCCTGATAGCATGAAGTAAGTCATAGATGTGAGATTCCTACCCAGACACACAGGAACAAATAGACTTAAACCTGAGTAAAAAGTTAATTTGTGTAATACATTTAATAGGAGAAGAAAAGGGTAATTTAAACCAGAATTGAAACTGCAATGCCGCAGCATTACTAGTAGCATTGGATGTACAGAATTACTGTGCTGCTTTTCACCCATTTTCAGAAAATGTGTTACTGGCTGAACAGGATTGAATACTTCTAAAAAATGTCCTAGATATTTAGAATACTGTTAGTCCTCTGCAAACTCATATAACAAACAACAAAAAAAAAAGATTCATACTTAGTGTTTAGGGTTATTAATTCATTGTTTGTTAACGATCTCCACGTGGAGGAGCTGTAGAGTTAGAAATTATCAAAGAAAAAACCACTAAGTTGTGAAAGAATATAGTCAGAGACATCGTATCTTCTCTTGGTTAACTGAGCAAACCCCAAATCTCTCTTAAATGCTGAGGGATGTGTATTCTTTCAGCTTCTGCTAACCATAACAAGTTGCACTAGAATGTGGAAAGACAGACGAAGAAACCTTCGTATTTGTTAATGGCTTCTATCCACTGTATACCCAAACATGCTGATCTTTGTAAAATGAAAATAACAAGTAAGGTTTATCCTTTCCCTTTATCCTTTCTGTGTGCCTTCAGAGACTTAATGTCAGATTTGAAAATGCTGACAACTACCAGCCCATGCAGTAGCTGTGAAATGCAGACCATTATAGTTATTCTTCTGACTTGCTGAGCCTTCAGCAGGACTTCTCAGAGCCCCTTCCAGATGTGAGCTGTTGAGCCTTACAGCCCAAGTGCTTTTAAAGGGTGCTTATACTGTGTTTCAAGTCTCCACCAGAGGCTTTTTTCAGCTGTTCATCTGAATAAGCATATAGGGAATTTTTTACTGCAGTGCTTTAAGGAGAGATCAGGCATTCATGACAGCTGAAAGAACTTTTTGGTTGGAATGTTGAGCTCACTGTTACGGTAAACAGGGCTGCTCATGAGACAATCCCTTGTGTTCTAGCGCTAAGTGTCTGATGATTTCATGTAAGGTGTCAAATTCTTCCTTCTCATAGATATCCATGACTTGCCATCACCCTGAGCAGACTTCAGTCTAATGGCAGGCAGTAATTTACAATGGCATCTTTTTATTATTTTACTCATTTTATCTTTCTGTAAGAGAGCAATCCTTTGACTACTTTGAGTAGTATTGCAGAAGCTGTTCTGGTCAGGCAGACAGGCTCTTGGGTTGCTCTAAGCAGTAACAATCTTAGCTGGCTAAATAGTTCAGATGCCAATTAGTCAATAGTTGTTTCCCCTGGCTGTCACAATAACTTGTGCATGCCCTGAATGTAGTGAATCTGTGCTACCAAATCAGGCAGCCAGCCTGCTCCAATAAAATGGAATGACAATGAAATGATTGTGCCTGCAGAGTCTTTAGCTGTGATTGAGATAGAGAATGGGTAACTTCCATTAGAGCTGAAATGAAATGAAAATATGTCACATTAAGATTTTAAGGCTAAGTTCCTGATATTGGAAATATCAGTACAAAACACACGTTTCGGGTTTCGGTATCTATTTTATATAAATTTTTCTTCCAAGGATTTTTTTTTTTCCTTTATAGAATATAGCCTTTGTATTCTGTCAAAGCTGAATTCTAAAGAAAAGGAATAAACAGCTTATTTTGTATGTACTTAATCCCATTGCTTCTTTGGTGACCCTGTAACATTATCAGATGCAAATGTGCAGGGACCAAAATCTTAAGATCTGCTTAGATATGTTTACCGCTAACTCCTGTATAGTAACAATCATCTTTATCATGGCATCAGCGTTTCACTTCCCATATAGATGAGGGTAATCATGTTTAGTCAGCCGTGGCAATTATTTATACTTCTTTGTCTTTGAGTTGTTTAAAAATGGAGGCAAATTTTCATTAATGTTGGTTCAACACACTTTCACAATAAAATTAAGGGAGAAAAGCATGTTTTCCTATCCTTGTTTGAATTTGTAACGGTTCCTCCTGCCAAGGCGAAACACGCTGTCAACCCCATTTGACACCAGGGCTTTGTCTCTGGTATACATGTGGTCCACAGAATTTTCCTCTGTGGTATCTAATGGAGCAAGAGAAATTTCCTCATCATTTCAAAAATACATTCCTAATGGTTGTGCTCCAACATTAGCTTGGATCTCCTTGAGTTAATTAAAACCAGTTCTGTATTTCTGAAAACACCACTGTCCTCACCTACCAAGGTAAAGCAATACGCTGCAGATCTGAAAACAAATTCCCCTGTTCTGACTGCATGTGAGAGTGTGTTCAGTAAGCAGCTAGGTAATAGATGAACAAATGCTGACTGTCAGGTATGAGCTGGGAGCCAAGAGGGTTAGAGCTCTGCTGAAGAGCAGTAATGAATTTCAGGATTTTTTAATCAAAATGTTGGCAACATTATTGAACAAGCAAATGAAGAAAACACTAAGAACTACTGAATTCATAGGTGAGGAAGGTCATCAGTAATACTAGGGCTACAAATGATGGAGAAAATGATTAAGCTGTTGTTTCACTCACATGACCACTGTGTGAAGGAGCAGTTTTCACTTAATTTGTTAGTGGTTCAGGAATTCAGTTTTTAATGGAAATGCCTGAGCATCTGCAAAAGGGAAGCTCAGCATGAGCAGGAGTTTGCTATAAAATAACCTCACCCTTTAGCCTTGTAAGGTGCTTTTCTTTATATTAGCTTATCATTAATACGCATCAGCCATACAGTTTCTGTTCTGTGATTAACTTAAAGTTAACACTTGTTTGAATTAGCTCGGGTTTGTTTCTTTCTTATTTGGGTTTCATGATATCTGTTTTCACGTGGATGCTGTTCTGCCAAATTCACTTGTCGTTTTTGGCCACTTTGTGAAACGTTTGGACACTGTTAAAGACTTTTTGAAGGGAGAATCTGGTGCTTTTTTTCATAATCATTTAACTAATAGAAATGTAACTCCAGGTCAGAAGTAACTGAAAAGTATTGTTAACTGATGAGTTTTCTTCAACCACCTTCTAAATAATTATGCCTCCATATAAAATAATCAATAACCAGATCTCAGAGCACTGAAACCACCTCCACATTTTAAATTAATTAGCCTCTTCCAGAGAAGTATTTTTCAGAAGTGTTGGGCACAGGCAGTGAAATACAGAACGGTTGGCATTGGTGCCACTGCCCATGTGACGATGTTTTTGTTGCTACCTAAGAGGGCTTCAGCAGGTAGGGCTGTCGCCTTACTGTCTTTTGTAGGTACTAGATTCTCTGAATTAAAAAGGAAATGCAGTTAGGAGTTATGTGCCTGAAGCTTGTTTACCTAGGGATGGAAGTGAGGTTACAGGGAATGACCCACTGCCAGAGTGAAAAGGGTATTGCGCTTGGAGGTAGGGGTATGACTCCACGTTTGTTAACACGCTAAGCCTTTCAGTGGTTATTTCCAGCAAGGTGATGTACACCTACAACCTGTACATGATTTCGTTAGTAAACAGTACATGAACAGGCTAGTCTGTTTTAATTATACTAAAAAATGGGTATTAATGTGTGTACGTATACACTGAAAACTTCTGATTTACATACATTAATGGTATTCATTTACTTGCAGGGAACACCTGGAATGCTAGACACACAAAAAACAAACAAAAAAAGGCCTGCAACCCCTCTGCCCCTGAAAGTAACTACAGCTTAACATCATCCATGTAGTCAGGCTAGTAATTTTTGAAAGAACCCTAAATGTTGGGTGCTTAATGTCATTCTTTATCCATGTCTTGCAGGAAATATATATTCACTTCCAGTGCATATGTAAAGGCAGAAATTGAGATTTATAATACACATGTTCGATCCTGTCCTTTTATCAGGGTTTGCAGACTTACTCTAGAGAATGGCCGTGAGGTACATTGTGCCACGCAGCGCAGTTTTCAAGGAAGCCAGTGTGCAAACTCTTTAAGCTAAAAGGAAAATTGTGACAGAGGGACTGATTCCACACATGTCCCTGGAGTCCCATTAAAATCAAGTCCTCTTTTTATATCCTTGCAATATTACCTGATGCAGTAAGTCACTCTCCAGCATCAGGATTGCTTGGATGCTGCGGAACGGTACTCACAGGCCTTAATTTGGCACGTAAGCAGCTGTTCACTGATGCTGGATCTATTTTAATTCACTCTGCCTGAGCATCTGCATGAAGAACAGCATCCTGATGTATACACGTATGACTGATAAATAGCTGATGTTCTTATATGGAGACGTATTTGTGGTCAAGGGAATTCACTGATCATTTTCTATTTGTAAGTTAAATTAACTTTTTACTGTTTGTATATAAAATTAATTATTCATTCTGTGTGAAAAAAAAAAAACCTAAATTAACAGGACCCTCACAATGTCACACAGATAACAGCACAGGCAAATTGCAGTTGGCAAATAATGCACCAAGGCAACGAATAATTCAGATTATAATAATTTCCTATATAAGAATACATGTATTTGTGGATAATATATAAGCAGCAATAAGGACTACATTAGAAAATACTGCACTTCTTCGATGTCAATGAATCACAGTTAGGTGTAAGGATAAAAATTTCCTCTCTTTGCTTCAAAGCAGCAAGACAGCAACTAGGTTTAATGATGGCAGTTTTAATGAGCATTTTTAATTTCCATTAGCTTTCCCAAGTTTCAGTCAAAAGACAGCAGGAGTATGCCTGGATTAGGATTTTTCTATACAAAACTCACACCGGGATTTGGGCATCAATGTCTGTAATCCTCAATGATTAGTTTTATTTGCTAGTGTTGCCAAATGTTTTCTAAGCCTTTCTTTTTTTAATAAGATCTGCTAATTTTGATCTAGCCAAATTAGCTGCTCAGGTTTGCCATATGTTGGATGGATTAAATTGTCTTTCTATGAATAGTCTGCGCTGTTTGTTCTGCAGCAAAACTGTACCTGTAGTTCACAAGCAAACAGTGTTTCAGCTCAGCAAAGGGCAAGACTAAGGGCTATTTGCAAGGAAGGAAGGAATCGTATTATAAACAAGTTTTTGCAGCAATTTTTTGTTGACAGGTGTTAATTAAGCACCTGAGAAATGGAGGTTCTACTTTAATTTTATGTACTTTCTTTTCAAGATGAAAGTTGAAGAAAATAAACATCCTGATCACCTGGAGATAGTGATGAGGCAGCTCCCAGCAGGATTATTGGGGTACAGTATGAATATGCACTGTGTGCCCAGGTCGGTAAAAGGCATCCATAAAACATTAGTTCATGTCTAATTAAAACTAAACAAAAATATATTCAGGGGGCCCAGCAGTAAAACTGCAGGGTATCCAGGCCAGCCTCCATAGACTGAGACTCTGTTTTATGCACCTAAATAAGTAAATCTTGGGTTACCAGGATTTTGAAATCATCTGAGGTTAGGCAAGATGTCCAGCTGGGTCAAGATGGATTATCTCAAAGATGTAATCACCCATATCAACAAGCACTTGACTGCAGAATTCGCTACAAAAGTTCCTACATGCTAAAGATGGGGAGAGCTAACGTGTGTCCAGTCTGCCAGGACCTCAGGCAGGGAATATCAAAGCAGCAGAAAGGCAAATCTTCTCTTGCACAACCTTTTCTCTCCTTGTCTCCCCCATTATTATAAAGTGTGAAGACTACACTGATGTGTCCCTTCGACAATGAGGCAGCTGAACTGAGTCTGATGTTGAAACCTAATTTGTTAGGCAAAGCTGTCAAAATAGGCAGTTTTGGAAGTGATGGATGGGGGAGAGCTTAAATAGTTTCAATGCATTTGAAAACGTGTATTGAAATATATTTCAGTACGCTTCAATACATATCACCAGTAAATGGTGTTTTGTAAACACCAACAAAAATCTCATTACAACATCACCTACAGAAATAAGTATTATTTCCCTTTCCAGGTAAAGAACATCTGGACCCCCTCGTGAATATCTCTGAGAAAGTCCATGGCAGAGCTGGGACAGGAAGGTGTAGTTCCTTACTGTAAACCTCGTGCTTGGTCCCGTTGCCCGTGGTTCCTTACACACTTTGTAACCTTCCCTTCTTCCCTATTTGTAGAAGTTGTTCAGCCACAGAAGGGGGTGTGTGTTGGTGTTTAGTGGCGGCTTTTTTTTGTTTTTTTTGGTGGTGTGCCTGAACCAACCCCCTAATCTGTCACACACAAATCAGTTTATAGTATGCTTACGCAAGGCAGTGGGGCATGATAAAGATATACCTGAATAAGTGCCGGAACCTGAGGTAGTGTAGCCACTTTGACTTAATGCTGTCCCCGAAGTAGTTAGCCCTGACGCGAGGCTCATTCACTAGGGAACATAGCCACGCTAATGCTGCCGCACAGTTTTGCGGAGCCACGCCAAATAGAATCATAGAATCATTTAGGTTGGAAAAGACCTAAGGTCATTGAGTCCAACCATAAACCTGATACTGATATGTAATACCATAAACCTAAATGCTAATACTCCAGATGATACTGTGGATAGTATGTGGTGTTAGTTGAAGATTCCTGAGCAAGATAGTCCTTCCCTTACTTATCTCTTACATTATCCTTGTTCTCTGATTCCCATCCACACTGTTAAACATTTTCTGATGCATGAGTCATCCTTACCCCTTGCCAGTGCTAACCAAAAATCTTTGACACTGAGTGGACCATTGTGAATACTTTCATACTAACTCATGTCAATCACAGGTGTACAGGACAGATCTAATGCCTGAACTCGATCAGAAAGCATCAAAGGTAGCTGAACATACGTAGATAGATTAGGAGATGGTCACAGCACACAGATCAGACCCTTAGTACTTCAAGTAAATGGGTCCTGTTCCCCACATTCCTGTCCTACGCTCACTGCAGAATTACCCTGTTTCTTCTTTTTTGGTTTCCGACTTTTTTACAGAAAGTTAATAGTCTCCCCATCACCAAACCAGTCCAGACAATGCCATTCCTACAGCTTTGTCCTTTTGTCTCATTCCATTTATATCTAATAGGATAGAGTCATAGAGGAAAACCTGCCAACATCTTACACCAGTTTCTACTTTTATCTCTTCTTGCATTCCACCTTTCATTCTTGATAGTATTTCCTGAGCACATATTACAAATGTCCCACTTACTTTTCTCTGGTAAAAGCACATGAAGCAACTGAGCAACAAAGGCACTAGCTGCTCTATCCGTTCTTAAAGGGACGCCTGTTCCCAGCTCTGAATACATTTTTGTATTTGTCTAGTCTTTTTTCTTTCACCATCATCATCTTTTTCAGGTTAATAAGCATTAGACACGGTCCCAGAGGTGTAACCCACCTCTACGCACACAAAAGCTGGCAGAGGGAGGAGCACAGATCAGAGCTGTGCAATTGACCCCCACGCTTAGACCCCATACAATCACTGATTCTGATGCAGCTTTTATTTGGTTCTGAACTTCCTGGTTATGACCATCTCACCATGATGAATGCTGCCCTTAATGCAGAATAATTACTTCTTTTGATTTTTAAATGTTCTCCAATACATTTTGTGACAGGAGGTAACAAAATGTTCAAAAGGTGACTTTGAAATGGTTTGTGAAATGGTTTTCATTTCACAGTGTCACTGAACACTACCCAAATTCTGCTAAGCACAACGGTAGTGCAACTTGTTGAGGGTGTTGCAGGATACATCCCTCAGTGGCTGGGAAAAGCCCTTTTAGAGAAGCTCATGGTCTAATAAAGTTTTTATCATTGTTCACGGAGAGGGAAGAACTTGGCTAAAGTAACATCTAATTTACATAAACACACCTTGTCACCTCACTGTAGCCGGGGGTTTTTTCCTTTTTTTTTTTTTTTGCTGCTAAGATTGAGAACTGGCACTTTTCCAAGGAGGTGTGTCAGCGGTAAACGAACATGGCACTGAAGTATCCTATTGTGTTGTAATAGTCTTGCTGGAGACCTGCAGGTGTGTCTCTGCCTTTATAAATACCACGCTGCTTTTACAACTACCTCCGATTCTTTCGAAAGAGACAAGTTGTGTTTGGCTGTCTCCGAGCCCTGTGGAAGGTATGTCATTTGGTTCTTTTACTTTTGCACTGTTCCACTTGCAACAGAAAGTTGCTGCCACATCGTTATTCATTTTAATGTTCTTAGTTGCTGTATTTGCAACAGAACTATAAATACTAGATGGTGTTCTCTAAAGAGGGGTTTATGGAGTCAAAATCTCTGTGTATAGTATAAAGCATGAGGCGTGTCAACTAAGAACTATGAAAAAGTAGGACTGGCTCACATCTGCTGCTACCTGTGTATTCTAGATTCTAAATTTATATAACTAAAGACATTTGCAGACAGTTGAATGTTAAAATAGGTTCCTTATTAGCATGCCTACACATGAATTGCTGCTTTCTAACACGGAAACTTGGCTACAGAAATGGCTGTGATGGAAACATCTCAAAAATACATTTAGGGATTTAATCTACTAAATGCCAAATTAAAACCCTGTATTGTTATAGTATGCTTGATCCTGAAAGCTGCTTCATAAAGAGAAACACCTACAGAAATAAATGTGCTCTCTGCAGATGCAGAGATCAGCTTGATGTTAATTTGCTAACTAGCTACATTTCAAAGGTGAAGTTGCACGTTTGTCCCACGAGTTTGGTAGCTTTAGACACAGCCCAGTACACCACAGGCATTTTCAAAAGCAAAAAAGGTAGTTCTGTTTCTTTAGCAGGCAAGGCAGTAAAGAATGCACCAATAGTTGCTTTTTTGGTGTCTGGAAAGACTACTATGATTTTTTTTTTTCCCCCCAAAAGAAAACTGAAATAGTGGGTTAATCACTGAATTAAGACAATTTTCAGGATGCCTAAGAAATAATTTTGCTCAGCTTGAAGCAAATAGTTTCCTTCCTGTCCAGCATATTTTTGAAGAACAACCAGAGGTTGGAGTCAAAATCGTTGATGTGCCATTCACAAAATGGGACATCACAGTAACAACAACTGCTTTATGTGCTATAACTTGAGATACCCATCTGAGACTGGCAAGTCCCAGGTTCAGATTTCTTCTCTGCCTGCAGAAGATATTTTAATTAAGATACCTCAGTCACTGGGCAGTAGCATGTCCTGGAAGTGACTTTTTTCTATTCCATATTGCATAGATAATTAAAAAATTGGATCAGAAATACTTACTCCATAGCCATCTACAGTTCTCAAGGATAATGTGTAATGGTTCTAGAAACCAGGTATTATTCACACAAAGGACAGAGTATTTTGCCAGTAAAATCGTTTCAGTAGGTATCAAAGAGCAGTGCAGTAACATGTCTGAAATACCACAACTGGCCAGTGGAGTCCAGAATTAAGTGAAAGTGGTTTTATATCTTTGTTTGTTTTGAAGGCAGATAACAAGCAAAACAGACCATGAGGATCAAAAGCTTTGGACTTCTTTGTCTGTTGATTCTGGTCTCCCAGATGCTACTAGCCAACTGTGAAAGACAGAAGGAAAGAAAAAAGGGAAGACAAGACATAGAAGACAGTGGAAAAAGGCAAACGGAATCCAACCAAGAAAATGAAAAGGGGCGGAAGTCAAAAGGAGGAAAATCATCTCCCAAAGGCAAGTTTCAAACCAAAGAAAATGTTGAGTGCACCTGGGCAGTGACTGACATGAATGCTGCTACTGTGCACGTAGAGTGCAAGCATGGTGACAGCGAGTTCTGGTGTGAATTCTCTGGAGACCCTTCCACCTGTCCACAGTATGCAGCAAACCAGAAATCCTACTGGAAACAAGTCTCCCGATCCCTAAAGAAGCAGAAGCAGATCTGTCAGGACCCCAAAAGTGTCCTAAAATCTAAAGTATGTAGGAAAGGCCCACGGAGCGCTCATCTCAAGTTGACCCGCTCAAGCCTAACAACATCAGTGGGTCCTGCGAAAGGGAGCACAGTTCATCATGCAAACAAAGTTTCTCCGACTCCAGCAGCCGCCTCTGTGACTGAAAAAAAGCCAGAACACAGCCCTCAAGACTGTGTTGAAGACATAGATTATATTGATCAGAAAAAGGTGGCTGAGGAATACTGCCCAGAAAGCTTACTTTCTTTCTGTAACTTTTTTATCACAATGGTGCAAGACAAAAAATGCTGAAGTTTTTCTGAAGCTCTGTATCAGGAAAGTCCAGTCTCATTTAAGTTGCTGCAAATTATTCCAGATTTTATTCTCATGTTATATAGTGTATATAGGGAAAAAATGAATATATTTTTCTGATTTTGTATTTACACAATAGACTACACTTGACAAAGATGGAGATAGATTTTATATGCATTTAGATTGCTACACAGGTGTTACCAATGGATGTTACGTACTCTACACACAAGTATATAAGTAGTCTCCCTGCCTCTCTTTGAGCTGTGCTTGCCAAAGTGATGAATTCAGTGCTATGCACTTCTTGGTTATGTACAATACTGTTCACCTAAAAATTAAGAAAAATAAACTTCAAAATATGTTCAAAATACTCTGTTTAACTAGATTTCTGTAAGTGCGAAGCCTTTGTGAGAGATTGAGCTTTCACAGGATCTAGGCAAGGTGTTGCTTATGAAGCAGTTTTTAAAACACTTCTGCAGCTTTGCAGACTTCAGCTTTCTCAGCAAGGGCAAGCAACATTTTGATAGGGAACAACAGTATCGTTAGTTCTCCGTCACTGTGATAATGAAGGGCAACAAGTTTTTCAGATTTTTCTGTACTTTTGCAAACCTTCAGCTTTCCAATCTCATCAAAGGATGAAAGAAAACTTGGCAAACTTTAATTCTCTCTTTCCTCCTATAGTATGAAGCACATTACCTGCCAGAAAATGGGTACAGAGACACAGAGCTAAACTGACTTTGTACATACTTTAGCTGCTTGAGTAAGGGGTCCAGCCCTCCCTTACTTGAGCAGCTAAAACATTCGTGCTCAACACTGCCTGTATATTCTTTTGAAGTTCCATTGTCTCTTGTCTCTATGTATGGACAACACTAATAAATACTTTTCATTAAACAACTTCTGTATTTTTTTTTTAATCCAAACTCTGCAAGAATAGAGATTTTTAGAAGATGTAAAGCTAAATAATGTCAACTGACCTTTTGCTAGTTTTTGAAACTCCAGCTGGAAGAAATGTAATATACATTATTTTTTCCAGTGGCTCCGGGCTTGGAAGGATAGACTTCTACCTCAGTGATCCACTTGGAGAACTTCCATGAAATATAATTTCCTGGGCATTTCTAGCAAATTAAACTAATATTTCTGTTTCTTGAGAAAATATAGCCTCTTCCTTTCTGTCATCTCATTGCTAGACTGTTTGGCAGAATACTCCTACATGGGTTGTTACTCATAACTTACCTCCTGCCACTTCCCTCTTTCCCTTCATTATCACATGTACTCACTTTTTTTAAATGAACATGTCTGGGGAGGGACCTTTTTAATGCCACTCTGGCCTGTTGTTACAGCAGTAAAGGCCCATGCCATTATATAATACTGGTTAGCGCTTTCTTTAAACAAATTTAACTTAGTGAAAAACCTTAAATTTAGATGGAAATTCTCAATAAAAGAAAGTGCTGCTAAATACAAAGCTTTTCATTTTTTTGTCTTCTTAGTAGGGGTCAAGACTTTTTACACAGGTTTGAAATTATTTTGGGAGAGTCAGGAAGAAGGCATGGCATCAGGTCGGGCATTAGCCGCTGTATTTTAAAGAGGACAGTATTCTGAAGGCTCTCGTAAGTACTTCATATGATATTCATTCACATTTTTGTGCGACTTGCAATACTGCAATCTCGATGTGACTAATATTGTGAATGTGGGATACTCCTTCTCAAACACAGTCATGAAAACTATGTTTGAGAAGGATCCAGTTGTATTTTACCAAGTCTGATTGGCAAAAAAAGAAGCAAGTGGTACTTCCTGAAGTTCTAGCCTCTGCATGCCCTGTGGAAACAATGGCTATTACCAGGCTGTGCAGGATAAGTTCTTCTGGAATGATGCCCACAGAAAATTCCAGTAAAAAGGAGCATCAGGAGTACTAACTCCTGTGGAGTCTGGAAGACACAGCCATTCAGGTGCCAAGCAGGGTGGAAAACCAGTTACCAGTTCCTTATTATTAAGGTAGATATGTAAGTATTGAAAATGCAGGTGAGCTCCAGCTGCTAGACCCTTTGTGTGTCGGCTACACCACTTTGCAGTAGGAGAACACAGAGATAAGAAAGTCAAAAGATGCGGAGGAAGGATTAGGAGGACACATTTGGCTCAATCATACACTGTAGCAATTAGTTACTGAATATCTAATCGGGTATACGGACACCTGTATAATAGTCCCAGATCACAACCAGAACACAGGGCAGGGCTGGCTTAAGAGGCTCAGTTGCTCCAGATGTTTTGGAAAATGTCCAGTCCCAACTACCCTTAGCTGCTTTGCCCTCATAAGTACTGCGATAAGCTCTTGGTTGCCTGAAGCGTGATCCGCCCCGCTCCGAGTTGCTCGGAGGCACTGTTCTCCCTGTGGCTGCCGGCCAGCCAGGCGCACCGAGCCAGTGACATATCCCACAGCCAATTCCAGCCTGGGATTCCAGAGCTGTGAGGTACATCAGGACTGTCAACACCTGGACCTGCATGTTGGAGCTCCATGCTCCACTTTACATCTGCTGACTTGTCTTGTTTTCCTTCAGGACTGACATTTATCTTCACACGTGGCTCTTTGCAGGAGGAAAATGTGCTCGATCTCAACATTTCCCAGGTGCGTTTCACCTGTGATGCGTGCAGTTGTGCTGGTATCCTGCAAGGACAGCGTGGAGTGTCAGGAGAAAAAGGAGATCTCTGTGCAGCCTTTTTTCCTTGGAAGGTGGGCTAAGGTGAGAGTGCAGATCTCAAAACTGTCTCAACCAAAGGAAAGAATTTTCAACTTCTGTAGATGCATAGTTTGGACTGTTCTTTAGAAGGGCACGTTTCAGAATAGCGGAGTCTGAGGAAACGATATCTGGTGTCCAACCTCACAAACAGCCTTTTCCATAATTCCACAGACCACAAGTCTACAGCTGAGTGCGTCTAAGTTCTCATTGCACTTACCAAGCCTTCTGTTTCGGTCCTACTTCTGCAAAGCAATTGCTTGACAGAAGTTAGATCTGAGTCGCTTTCTTCTGGGCCTTTACAGAGCCAGTTAGGTCAGCATAACTCTGCTGCTTCTGGAGACAGGCTGGTTAGGATAAGTAAAACATTTGCTGGCGTCCTAGGATCTGAGGTCATTATGAAAAAGTTCACAGCTGAGCTCTATTCTGTGCCTCTTTTCCCCAGGTGTACCAGCTGGCACTGTGCCAAAATCTATGTTTGAATATCTCAGACTAGTGGTGGTAGTGACTTTTATAACACCTTCTATAGCAGGGCAAGTGGGAACACAGTGAAGGAAAACAATGACTGGATTTAAATTATGTCTGTGCTGCCCAAGTCCTCTGTCCTACCATATTGAAAACATGAGGATCTCTGCTTTCTTAGCACCAACCCAAGTTATGGAAAAATCAGCCCCGTTTTATGCATGGGAAATGAGGTATAGGAAGACTGGATGACCTTGATGGTCATGGGGGGGGGAAATCAGGAACTGAACCAAGGTCTTCAGAGTTCCCTTCTCATATCTCAGGATTGGATCATTCTGCACAGGAACTGAATGTATTTGTTCTTGAAAACATCCAGCTCACTTCTAGGTGCTTTAAAATTATTAGAACTATCTTTGGGAAAGAGTAACTTACTTCCTAAGCAATACAGTTTATAGTTTCTCCAGACAACTTTGGGTGTTAGAATTTGAATATTTACTTGGAAAGAAGGATAGGGCTGTTGAAGATAGGAAACTGTTCTAACTTCAGAGATGAAGAATTTTCAGGGAATTTCCTTGCCTTTGCTATGTGAAACACGTATACATTTGGTAACTACTTTAGATTACGAATGAACTTGTTAGGTGGAACCAACCCCCACATACTCTCACAAATTATCAAACTCTCACCAAACTTTGGAGAGTCAAAAAATCGATTTTTCATAAAAGGAGAGAGAAAAATTTGAAATTTAAGAAGCTTTCCAAAGTTATCTCCTAATATATGACAGTATTATCTAGATAATTTTAGAAGTATCTCTGTATTCACTAGGAACGGGGAGACATCGTTAATGTCCAGAAAAAGCTCTGGCAATGCAGTGCTACTTAAGAATCTGTAACATTTCAGCTCCTTTATCTTCAAAGATTTTATTCTTTTATTATTTTCTGCAGTTTATTTTCTACTCTCACACATCATTTCATTTGAATGAGTTTCCGTTCCTTTTGCAACCTCCTTTATTCATTTACCGCTTTGGCAACAGTAGAGATTGCATATCTAATCTCACATGTTGCATGACTACTTGTAGGAGAATAGACCTGAAGTGACTCAACCTTCCTGCTTCCAGGAGTGCCCTACCCTCCTCTTCCCCTGAGGGGGCCAATGGGTACGTACCGCCTGATATCACCTCACCTGAATCTGACCAACCATAGTGGAGATTGGGTGTTCAGACAAGACACATTTTACACTCCTGTGCTCAATCCATGTAGACATACCTGAACCTAGATAATAAATTCCACTCCCTTTTCCACCTTTACCTTATTTTTTTTCTGATGCTGCCCTGAGCAAGGCAACTCAATACTTGTTGGTAGCTGCTGCACCTCACCCCTGCCTATGCCTGGTTTTCATTCCGTTTCAATCTATTGTATTGTTTGTTCCTTTAGGCTATTTCCAAGAGCAATACCACTTTTATTAGTACACTGGGAATTGATCAAATGGAAAAATCCAGCTTCAGGGATGGGAAGTTCAGCAGGTTCCAGCCTGCAGTAGTTCCTTGCAATCTCGTCACTAGGGTGGTGGTACCGTCCCATCCCTGGCTGGAGCATGCATGGCTCCTGCCTGCTAGCACCATAAGTGGTATGGAAAATGCTGTGGATGTCAAGACCACTGTAGGTATTTGTGTGTTCTAAGGTCTTTGAGCCTCTTTCCGCGCCGTCCCTTGAAAGAACTCGAACCCTGACTGCAGTTGTCACCTCTCTTCCAAGAGCCAGAGAGAAGGCAGCAGAGTACAAGGATCCTGGTACAGTTAGAATTACCAGACACTGAACACCTACAAGTTTCGTAAGGGTGTCCAAGTACCCTTCTTGCTCCTTCTACTGCCATTACTGCAGTGAGAATACAGGATCACACATAAAGAGAGGTGACTGGCCGTGTCACAAAGCTTTTTACCTGTTTGTAAACTAGCAGAAAAGGATGTTTTAGGGCCCAGCTTCTCTCTTTAATGAGGATTCAAGTAACAGGTTTCTCTAGAAACATGCTCCTATCCTTGTATAGTGTGTGTTTTATTCAGCTACTAGAACTTCTTCCAAAGTTGCTTATTGATCCCACTAGAAATTACTGTTTTAAGACAAAGTGATAATGAGTAGGTGGAAAGACTGTGAAGACTTCCCATCAGGTTGTTGCTACCTGGCTGCATCACTCACTGATCATACCAGGCCCCATGTAGAAACTATAGACTTAATTAACCTGAAGTTCCCAGTGGGCCATGGAAGCCTCACACCGATTTCCAGGCAACGGACACATCAAAGCCACTTTGTTATATAATTAGAGCCCGCAACATGTTCAAAACTGTCTGCGAGTGTGCACATATAAGCACTCTGTGGTGCTGTGTGCATGCCAAAGAAGAGGAGAGTTGTTCCAGTCAGCCAGAATGTTTGATGTTAAGATGAATCTTAAAATCCAGGCATTACTGTACCCAGAATGTATTCTATACATCCGTAATATGTGCGCTAATTATATGTAATGACTATGTTAGATGATAGAATATTATTTATATAATACGAGGTGTCTTTACATCTGTTGCCTGAAGGTGATGTGGTTTCTAGAGTCACTTCAGAGCTAGTGTGATTCCCTGGAAAATCTTGGACTGCTTTTGGGCTATTCCACAGCAGCTGAATTCCTACAAATGTATGTGCCATGGCAGCTCTGCTCCTAGTCCTTGTTCCAAAATGCTCTCCAAAGGATGGCTGCAGTTCTTCCCTGCAGTGCAAGCTTCCAGGGAATTGTCTGCCTTGTCTCTTATGCCTGCAGGCATGAACGTGGTCTTTGCTCTGTTTGTGCAGGCCTATGGACCTTAGTGTTGTTTAGGGAGGACTCCAGTGAAGTGTTGATCTCAGAGACCCTGTGTTCCTCACTTACATGGGCAAATGACACAGAACTGAGCTAAAGAGGTCTGTGTGTGGACAGAGAAAAGTTGGGACGTTAGGGATGCTGGTTCGTGTGTGATTTCAGATGAAATCTTGTCTCAGAAAAAACCCTCACGCAAAGCAGTAGGGGTTGTGTGCGCTGCTGCGGGAGGGTGTTTAGGTTAACTATGCTCTGTTTGGGTTAACAATCAGGTTGCTGGTTGTAGAGGGTTGTTAGAGCTCCCAGCTCAGTGTCATTGTGAAAGTGAAGATGTTAGCTGGTGATGTCCTGGCCATTGTCCAGCTAGGTAATTACACTGCTGCTGCCCAAACTCTTCGTAGAATTTCGGTCTTTCTTCAGCACCTCAAACTGCTTCATGCCTCACCACTAACATTCAGGTGTGGCTGGCTTTACTTGGGCAGGGGGCTGGGAGGGTATTTACTGAAGCCTCCCCGGCCTGAAGGAGGACCAGTTGTTAAGGCAATTTCCAATTTTTATTTAGAGAGAAGGCAAAAATTGAGGGTGTAAAAACAAAAGCTGGAAAACTGCTGTTTTCAGAGACGCAGAGGTAATGTTAACAGTTAGAATCAAGGTCATCTTATCTAGTGTTTTTATCTTGAACATACTTGTGTTTGATGTTTCTTTTATACTACAATACACAGATTCCTATGAAAATGAGAGTATCTTAGCTTTCATTCAAATAAGGGAATGGTCCAGCCTTCCCAGTATGAGTAAGGCTTAAAAACACATACACGCCCACATGAACACTTCAGTGTCTAAAAACGAACAGTTCGATGTCACCAAAAGCTAAATGCCGAATACTAGAACCCCTATTTATTACTCCCATAAAATTACATTCTAACTTGATCTCATGAGGGTGACGCATGACTTTTAAGTGTTTCGGATTGGTAAAATGAAGGGACAAGTTCCAGGAAATGCAATGGGAGCATTTTTAATCCAAATTATATTTGTAAAGTTGGCTTGCTTTTTCAAACTAAAAGGAGAGAAATTGTTCATGCAAGCGAAATTCTAAGAAATGATCAAATGAGATTCTGTAGGTGTGATGGTTAGTAATGAGTAAACATGTAATTCACAGAAAACAGAGATTGGTAATTTATGTTTACTTTGATTTTGGTGTATGCTTTTCAGATTATAGGGGAGGCTCATAAAAATGTATTCCCATAATTAAAAGGCTTTGAAGAATAATTAATGTTGTTATATTACGCAGAAGAAAAAAGAAGAGGAAAGACCTATTTTAGCGTACAATAATTTTACTACAAAAAGTACAACAAAGCTGTCATGATATTAAAAAGACTTCTCAGAACCTGAGCATGTAGTTTTTCCTCATCCAGCTGAAGTGTATGTCCAAGCACAGTTCCAGCAGAATTTCCCTTTTCAAAAGCTGGCAGTGTTTAGCTGGATGCTGCTGCTATCCTATATAATAATTCTTGCGTGACATTCTGAACCCTTATCTTCAGGTACGTTCAAGTACCAACTTGTTTTATAGGCCTTTGTGGCAATGAAGGAACAGAAGACATACATATACCAGGATCACTCCAGAGGAACATTACACAAATTTATGTCCTTTTCCCCTCTAAGGATAACAGATAAAATATGAGTGAGGGCCAAATGAAACAAAAAAAACCAAACAAAAGCAAAACCAGATTTGCATTAGAGGAGGTCTAGTGAAGTTTGGTGAGTCATTGCAAATTCCTGAGCGGTCAGGTGCTTGTTGCATTTTTGAGCCCTTCCCCTTAAAAATTAAGGCATTCCTTGTTTTTCTGTTCAGGTTTGTTTTTTTTTTTTTAACCTTGTACTGCAGCACTGAGGTTACCTTGCTGACTGAATTTAAGCTTTTATTAGGAGCTGATGATACTGGATCGTGCCTGCACGGCTCATCTGAATTTGCCCCACGCTTGCTCTTGTAGACAGTTCTGGCAAGAATATAGCTAACATTTCTGTTAGTACATTGGCCTAACAATGTGTGAGTACAAAGGCCTCAGCCTTTGGAAGCAGGGCAAGATTTACTTAGAGATGAAAACTAACTCACAGCCCTACAGAGCACTGTTTTCATGTCATCCTTCCTATCTCTTGCCAAATGAATGTTGAATCTGGCTTATCCTTTGCATTTAAAAACTGTCTTCTTTGAGAGGCCCTGTGTTTTCCTCCTGAGGTCCATCCATTGATGCAAAACCACTGTTTTCAGGGACATATGTCTATTCAGTGCTAGTGGATCTCCTCTGGATTTACATAATACTCAGAACTAAATTTGGCTAATTGCCTATCATTAGGATTAATTTTATTCTTTGAAATAGCTGCTGTAATTTACTCTTGACCAGTAAGTCAGAGGGGGCCAAATAATTAACTGCTTGCAAATAGAATTAATTGAACAACTGAAAACAGGACCAAAGGAGAAAGTAGCAAAGACACAAAAAATTACTGTCAACAGTTGTCTCCACGCTGTTTGTTAATGGAGAGTCAGATCTTTTAGGCTTCTTCATGAATACAAGACACAACTGCCGCATGAGTTCAGCAAACATTTCAGTCAGTATAACTCCACTGACACCTAAACATAAAGATTCGGACCTGATGGATACAAAAGCTCTTCAGTTTCCAAAAACATGTAGCTCAAGTCTCTCCATGGTGGCAGCCAGCGTATCAAGCAGCACCTCTAGGCGATGTATCTTCTCCTTTGATAACGGGGTACCAAATGATGATTGTGTTTGAGCATGCCTTTGTCCCTTACATTTGCCTGAAATACCTGGTTTGAGGGGATTGCTAGTCCGTGCAGTACATAATATTGACTTCTTAATGTTGTCTCGTTAGATAGTTGTGTGACACAAAGTTGCTCTCAGCTCTTCATCCAGATAGTTTATGGGATTAATTGAGAATAGTGTTTGTGTAGTCACTAGCACTCTTCTGCTCAGATGAACAGCAGACTGTTCGTTTCCCTGGCAATATCTGTGTCAGAAAATTTTAGAGAAAGGTAAAGGCTCTGTCTTTAGGAATTCAAATTGCAAGATGAGAGGAGAAAGAGAAAATGCTCATCGCGTCAGGAACAACAGAAACTTCTCTGTTGGTCAAGTTTGGACAGTGGGAACGGTTTGGATTTTCTGGGGGGGAAAAAATGCAGACTCAGTAGAAGTTACCAATATCCCCTTTTTTATGTCTTCTGATCAGGGAAATAGAACTTCTGAAAAAGTTGAAAGCTCTTCATGGTGTGATGTGAGCAATGAATAAGTACAAAAACCTGGAAAGCAGATGAAGCCATCCCATAGCTGTAAGTGTCTGTGCCATTTATAAAGGTAATTGCTTTTCCTGAGTCCTGTGGAGCTGAAATAGGTTCTGCCACATATCACAAGAAGATCTGTCTTTCTTAGAACTTGCTAAAAGGGCAAGAAGGAAATACCCAGGCTATGGAAACAGGGACAGGTATCCTGGGGAGAGTACAGGAATGCTGCCTGTTTTTGTGGGGATGGGGTCAGGAAGGCCAAGGCATGGCTGGAGCTGAACTTGCCAAGGGACACAAAGGATAGTAAGAAGGGCTTCTACAGGTATGTCAGCCAGAAAGGAAAGGTATGCATGACCCTCCCTGATCAGCAAGACTGGCAAACTGGTAACAATGGACAAGAAGGCTGAGGTACACAACTACTTCTTTGCCTCAGTTTTCACCGTCAACTTCTCTTCTCACACCTCTCAAGTGGATGAACCACAAGGCAGGGAGTGGGAGAGCAAAGTCCCTCCCACTGTAAGAAAAGATCAGCTTTGTTACCACCTGAGGAACCTGAACATACATAAGTCTATGGGACCTGATGAGACACATCCCAGAGTCCTGAGGGAATTGGCTGATGTAGTTGCCAAGCCACTCTCCATGATGTTTGAAAAGTCATGGCAGTCAGGTGAAGTCCCTGGGGACTGAAAAATGGGAAACATTGCACCCATTTTTTAAAAAGATTAGAAGGGAGAACCCTGGGAACTACTGACCTGTCAGCCTCACCTCTGTGCCTGGGAATGTCATGGAACAGATTGTCCTAGAAGCTATGCTAAGGCACATGGAGGACAGGGAGGTGATTCAAGACAGCCAGGATGGCTTCACCAAGGTTGAGTCCTGCCTGACCAACCTAGTGGCTTTCTATGACTGACTACATCAGTGGACAAGGGAAGAGCTACTGATGTCATCAATCTGGACTTCTGTAATGCTTTTGACAGGGTCCCCTAAAACATCCTTCTCTCCAAATTGGAGAGAGATGGATCTGAGGTGTGGACTGTTTGGTGGATGAGAATTTGGTTGGATGGTTGCATCCAGAGAGTAGTGGTCAATGGCTCAATGTCCAGATGGAGATCCATGACAAGTGGTGTCCCTCAG
Organism: Rhynochetos jubatus; assembly: GCA_027574665.1. NCBI lineage: Eukaryota > Metazoa > Chordata > Aves > Eurypygiformes > Rhynochetidae > Rhynochetos > Rhynochetos jubatus. The sequence goes on along the minus strand of CM050651.1, from coordinate 57,469,733 downwards.
AGTTCCATACTGGGACCACTACTGTTATATGTATGTATATAACATATGCTACCATTAGTCAAAGTCAGCAGGAAGCAAAATAAACAACAAAATACCAAAGACTCATTTTTACAGCAAGAAAGCTGCCTCTGTGCAGGGAAACAACAAAAGGCCCAGCTCAATGAGTCCATCTTAAGACCTTCAGAATGATTATAACACCTTTTGCTTTTGCACCCTGCAGCTTTCTTGACTTTGAAAGGCTGGTCTGGGTAGTTTCCTTTAAGTGTGAAATACTGAAATACTCACCACTACCACAAAGTCAAGTAGATGAGAACTCATCTTCTGTGTAGACATGAAAATTCATGATTAGCAACATCCAGTAATCAATGTACTGAGGTATACAGACAGAGAAAATAAATAACAAGTTAATTTATTTCTTTCTGGCAACCTGTGACTCTTACAGGTACAACCATTCAGATGTATTTATGTATGTGTGCAGGGCTGCATGTACTTGAAGATAGATTCAGAAGGAAAAAAATCACAGAAATGAAAGATTTACAGTGTCACACATCTTGTTAAAATTATATGCAGAAGTTTTATTCAGTAGATAGGTTTTCCTTGTTTTCATAGCTGCAGCATTAAGAAGGTAGAATTTATGTTTTGGGGGAACAGCAGAGCTGATCAATGAATGGTTACTTGCATATTACTGGTACTATTTCTGTTTTACAAAAGGGGAATGGAATCAGAAGGCTAAAATATCTAAAATATTTGCCAACTTAGTTGTAGAATCCAAAGGCTAAATCTGTTCTTAGTTTAAGTGCATTCAAGTTTCTGGACTTAAGTATTAATTTGATTTCAGAATTTGCTGATTGAGTGTTCATTTCTTCGGGTCACCGCAGAATGGTATTTGGGACCATCATGAAGCCAAGTGACCAGCAGATAGCAATTTCACTGCAACTTCTGAATAGTCTGGATGTAACCGTGCTCTCCTTGTAAATCCTTGATGACTTTCACCTCCACCTACGTTCTCCAAGAGCTCAAAATGTCAACATTTGTATCAGCTTCTCAGTTTCTCCAGAAACTGGAAGTGTTTATGTGGATGGATGGCTGAATATAAGCAATATGAACAACCATGAAGTGGAAATACAACCAGTTTCTAGATTCTGGAAGAACTGATATGTAGTGCAAAGCCAGTCTATAAACTTAATCCAACTCCCCTCTTAAAATTATCTGTCTAGTGGACAATCTACTCTGTTCACTAAACCAACCAAATAGCTTTAATTTATAAGCAAAAGAAATTAACTTCAAATTTTGGGTATCATAGAAACATTGTTATTAGATTATATAATTAGTCATGTGAACAGAAACGTATGGAAAAAGGCTACTTAAAATTATATGTTCACATGAACTACATAAATTATGTAAAATTCTTGGGCGCCTAAAAAATCCAAATGTATTTATTCCGGTTGGTATTGTGACTGTGACATCCAGTTATCGTGGAGTGTTACTCCCGCTCTTGGGTTGGTTGCTTCTGAGTTTAATTGATGATGGGAAGTTCTTAAGGGTGTCATTCTCTTGTAGCCCAGAGCTCATGCTGATTGTTGGTAGTGAGCAATAGGCTCATCCAGTGGCTGATAATATGTTACAAAATCCTTCCAAATTTAAGTACAGAAAGACTTCACTGTTTGTAGTAACGCTGGAAATGTTTGTTTTCTTTAGGCATGTTCCCACTAGTTTGAATGTTCTCATTACTGCAGCCAACTGTGATGAGTTACTGCTCGTCATAGTCACCTCAGATTTCATCTACCAGTTACAAGCATGCAAGAGATGTTTGTTTGAGACTTCTTTGAGACTAGACAATCTTGTGGTCCCATTTTCTCTCTGGTATTTGGGGTGATGTTTCCAAATGCTCTGGTGCTCAGAAGTCAATCAATAGTATCTAAAACTTGATCTCTGAACTCTGAATGTCATCAGAAAAGATATTTTCAGGGAATCTGAGAGTCTTGGGATTTGATCCATCAGCTGATGCGTTAGAGTTAGCTGAATTATGCTTCAGGGCTCTGATGGACAATGTGTAGTGCTCTTCCTACTGTGTGCCGTTTTGTCATACGGTACTAAATCACCAAACACACATACTGCTGGCGCAGAGGAAACAACAAATAATGAGTGCAATCTGAGCGGTGCATTGTGGTGCAGACTGTTCAGGGGCCTCAGGGGCTCCAGACTAGAGGTATGAAAGAAATCTCCTTTGAAAATCATTGTAGAAAAGCATTCGCTAGTGCTCCTCTTGTACTAAGTTGATTTATTGCACGTTGGATATGCATCTCTTTGGCAATGAGTGACGCGCGTGAACAATGCTTTCTTTGCTCTTTCCAGAAACCAGCTCACTTCACTGAGATTTGAGGAGACCTCACACTGAGATGTTAGTATGCAGTGAAGTCTGTCTGATAAAGGCATCATTACTGGTAGGCTGCCAGGTAAGATTCAGCTTGGAAAAAGAGTTCATAAATATCCTTTTTTCACCCACGAGGAAATTCATGTGTCTCTCTTGTGGTCAGCATCTCAAAACCTCTGATCAATGGATGCGGCAAATGAAACGAGGTGGCCATCCTGGCCACAATCGTGTGCAGACTTTTAAAATGCACATGCAATGTCTTCAGTTTTCTGTACAATTCAGAAAGTTTCGTGTCTTCCACATCCACATTTTCATCACTCAGATCTGTATGTTACACTCAAGAAAAAATGTCCTTGGCCCCACCATTGCTTTAGATTTCCAGACTACACTGACAGCTGAGCAGGTCTGCAGTGTCCATCCTGCCTTAGATGCTCCATGCTCCAAGGAAGCTCCCTACATGGAGGTGAGTCCCTTTCACGTGTATTGTAGCTGAACTTCGCTTGTGCTTGCCACTGTAGGGAAGACATGAATTCAGGTTAAATGCTGCCTGAATACTGTACAGCCACCACAAGTTGTACATATAAAAAATTCAGCCTTTGCCCAAAATTTTGGAAAAATCAAAGAGCAGTAATAACAGCAAGATCAAGTAATGGTACCTGCTGCTAGACATTTTGTTTAATGGCCATTCATATGAAGAGTTGGATCAAATGTGGATTGAAATATTCAAACTGCTATGCCTAAGACTTCAGTTTAGTCAAAAGCTTACAGTAACTCATCTTTCATTCATTATATATCATCTGCTAAAGATGAAGTGCCTCAGGATATACAAGGGATGTGTTTGCCTGCATGTAATGTACTAACCAAATCTTCGCAGTGCTTAGTTACAAGCAGCAGTACAGAGTACCTCGATAAGGAAAGCTGTTGGCATTTTGGATTGGCAGTGGCAAGACCTGGGACAGGAATAAGGTGGGTAAAATGGCGAGCAGCAGCAGAACAACAGTAATGGCCATGTTGAGCAGTGTTGCAGAAGGCATGAGTTTAGCTCTCCAGCAACCCTGCACAGTCATTGTCAACAACAAGGGCTATAAGATGATGGTAAATACCTTGATTGCTAGTGGCAGAGCAGAAACTTGTTATAATGAACACTATGGAGATAAGGGAAAAGAGAAATGTGTTGCAGCTTGATTTTCCTTTGAGGAGATAAACTAAAAGAGCAATGTGCATGGCCTTGCCTGAACTTCATCACTTTTTTCATTGAGAAGTGCTCTCCTGGATTTCTTTGAGGACTTCAGGCATTTATGTAGGATTCTGGACATCTAGTAGTTTAAACAGAGATGAAATAAAACCACACATGCACAGTATGTTAATAAATTCTGGGTGTACTGGTGTCATTTCACATGCCATCTACAGAGTCAAGTAGGGTGGTTTTATTAGAGGAACACACAGAGCAGTGACAAGCCTGCAGCAGCTTTAGGAATCTGTGACACCAATGCTAATCTTAGCTGTACTACTAGCAACTTAGACATACGCCTTCAGTGTGTGCTGTTGTCCAAGGTCCTACAGGTCACAGATTGAGTTTATTCCTGTCTTGTTTCCCTGAAAGACTTCCCCAAAACATATAAAATAAACCCATGGCTTACAAGCAGTGCATTGTCCACAGAACCTGCTGATGTTGATACTGTCTGCAGAAAATTAAATGTTAAAGCTGATGCTGATAGGTCAAAATCCAACATTTTTCAGCCTTTACTTGCTTAGTACTATTGCCAGAAAAGAGCCTTTACCTGAGGCTCTCTTGTGCATTTTACAGGCAGGAACATCCCAAGAAACAATGTTTTGTGTAGGGAACAGCTTGTGCTGTTTCAGTTGGTAACAAGAGCTGTAGTTTTGTTGAGGCTTGTGTTGAGATACTAAGTCCATGATAGGGAAAATTATAATTACAATAATACAATTTCTTTGTATCTTTATTATGCTAGTCTCTCATCATAATCAGTAATACATGCGTATTACCAATAAATCTGTAATATTTCTCAAACACTGAATTCAGATTTAATTTGCCTGCAACTGCTGAGCATCACAAAAATGTGGGCGTTTGGAGGGCATCGCTGGGTGCTAAATGGGAAAGCAATCAGCGAAGCTGGCTAATCCCACTCTCCTCTGACTGCAGTTTCGGCTGCAGCATGTACCGTGGAACCTTCCAGAGATTACATACTTTTTTTTCCCAAGCATTTACCTTTCCTAAGACTTATGTGTGCTTAGATGTAACCAAACACTCCAACAGTCACACGAGGGAGAAAAATTCACCACTGCCAATGATGTGTCACATTTCTTCACTCCTCCTCCTCCTTTTTATTGCTGGGAAATGTTGGGACTCTGCTGACAGAGCTCCTACCCAGCTCCTGGATTTTTTTGTTTTACCTGCAGTGGTTCCTGTTTTCCCTTCCTCAGGTCTGAGGTGCCCAAGCAGGCCCAGGGAACGGGTAACTTTCACTGCCAGCACTGCCCTTCGAAATGGCATCCAGTGCAAATTCTGGTACACCACGGACCGGGCTGCCGTAGGACAGTCACTGTGTTAAGGCTGATGCTTCATTCACACATGTGGGAGCTGGACTGTTTCCGGGTTGGACTCAGAACTGTGGACAAGGCAGCACAGAAAGCTGGGTTCTGTCTCAGTAATGATTAACTGGAATATCCCTGTCAGTACTAAGTAGACTTTTAACTGAATTCTGGTAACAATAACGGCATTCTTATCTCTGGCTAGGGACGTTTTGCAACAGACTCTACGGTGGGTTTATTGATGAGTAGGTGCCTATCAGCTCATGGGATGGCACAGGCACTTTCTACTTGTGCTGCTATTAATATTTAGTACAACTCACCCACTGCTGAAAATAGTACTGGAGGAGGTATATAAATAACCTAATATCCATTTTTAATCTACTGTGTCAAGTTTTATCATGACAAGGCTTGGCCAAAGTAACCGAGCCTGAGCTAATTGAACGTAACATCGGTGAAGAGACTGGCAGTTTTAGAAATGCAGAATGGTTTATTTTTGCTGTGAGATGGTATAATTTTTGACATTGTAATTAAAAAGAAATTACTGTGCACTGATGCAGTTTTTTATGCTGCACATCCCCAGATCAAAAGCAGTCATCTCCCAATACATTATCTCTGTGCCACTTACTTTAAGGTAATATTATGAGACTGTGAACACAAGCAATCCAAACCCAATGGACATGGAATATTAAGTGATTCTGTTCCTCTTCTTTGAAATGTCGATCATCTCTTTTTGTCTTCAATGTTCAGTTATATCTCACAGCCCACACGTTTGTGCTTGCTATCTGGTTTACTTCTGGGTGTCTTTGTTTTCCTGGGAGATTGAGTAGAAACTAGCCATAAACAGGAAAAGAATTCTGGTCAGATGGGACATGTGTGACTCTTGAGCAGGGTTGGGGCATTAACAAGGAATATAGAGAATTAGAACGTCTACAGCTATGTTTCATTGACTTTCTGTGCTTCAGATTAGTATTTAGATTAGGAAAGATCTCAGACATTTGTAAAGAGGTCTTTAACTTGCCAGGGCTGTTGTTCTTCTCTTGGTAAACTGACATAATGATATGTTGGTGCAGGTGAGGTCTTTTTGGTTTTCAGGAAGGCTAATGAGCACAGCTTTACACGTAATTTTTATTGCAGGTATGGTGCTATGTAGACATTATTTTTCTCAAGAGGGCAGGAGTGACAGAAAATCTGGATTAGAAAAGAAAAATCAACTTGTTATCGTTCCGTTAAACTGGAATGTTTGGGCTAATAATAAAGTGAAAGGTTATTTTGTAATCGATTAACCATGGTAGAATGATAAGAAAGTTTTCTGGTAAAAGTTTGAAAAAAAATCTTGCATAACGTGTCAATGTCATGTTGGGTTTTTTTATGTTACAAAAAATAATGTGTGAAATAGATCAAATGAAAGACAGACTTGAAAGAGAGGTTCTCAGAAACTTTCCTGCAGCTGAGTATTTTGACCACATTGTGCACCCACTTCCTGTTAGACTAACAACTGAGCTGGTTTGTAGTAATAGAGAATCTGCCTCCAACAAACCTGTGAGTATTTTCTGTAATCATTTCACTATCACTCATCAGTGATAAACCCAATAAAAGCAAGGATTGAATTTCAGTCTAGCTATGTCAATCCAATCCAATAGTCAACATGCCACAGGGGATATAAAATGTGTCTTTGCACTATAAGAATAATATAGAATTGAAGAGGGTGAAGTAAAAAGTCACAGATTCTAGCAAACATTATCATCCTGAGAGGTTTACAAACCTTGGTCTCTTTAATTCAACAAAAAAGAAGGTGAGAAATGTCTGGGTTAAGGATTCCTTCCAGGAAGAGAAACCACCCTTCCCCACAAGACAAAAAGTCATTAGCACAGGATATAAGGGGTTGCTAGAACCTGGATATAGGCAAAGTATAAATTAATTTCCAATAATGGGGCTGAGTAATTACTGGAACAAGCTACCATGGGAAGAGTGGAAACTTCATCGCTTCATGTTATCAGACAGCATGAGGCTAGTGGCTTCTTTGCAAAGAATACATTAGCCTAAAGCACAACCTGAGGACAGAGCAGAGTCGTGATAAGATGAAATGAAAAAGCTGTAGTAGATAGCTGTATTATAGCACAAAAATATGGCTCTGCGTAGGGCCTCATTGTCAAAAAGTTTATTATCTGTCCCAATGCAGCTCCAATTGACTGTTTAACAAATTATATCCTTTGTTTCTGACCCACAGGGAAAGTAAATTTGCTGAAGTTCTCAGAGAGTGGACCTTTTGCTCAAGCTCCTAAGGTTCAGAACTCAGCTGTGGAAGTCCCAGGTCTAAGTGCAGTTCAGTGTTATTGATTTGATTAATATTTCAAAAAGAATAGGAATGGAAAAGTTCTTCCCTGGAGTTTGTTCCAGTCCTGTACAAGCCATTAATGTAACGCTCCTATATTGACTAATTTCTGGATTTTCAATTTCAATTATAAATTACACCTTTTGCTTTTTTACCCCATTGGGGCAATTGTAAGATTTCTGCCATGGTGGCTTCAAACAATTTTGACTGTGCTTGTGAAACTGAATTGGTCAGAAAAAAAAACCTCTAAGGAAGTAGGAGATGTGCACAAAAAGAAAACACTAAAGCAAACATACGTGGTCTCTGTCTTGCAAATGGAGGCAGCCAACAGAACACAACCTATGAAACGGAGGCAGCAGATTAATAACAGCTTCTCTTTTTTTCTCTAGCACTGTATTAGATTTTCTGACTGACTGCATTTCATATGCTTGAAAGACTGCATTATCACACAGTCAGCTCCTGAAACGGTCAGCAATTTTTAGAACTGTGGCTCTACATACTCAGGCAATTAATTGTGAAATTATGACTTTAAATATTTTGCAAAAACCTTTCATCTGCTCTATGTGAGAGGATGCTTAGATGTCTTTTTCTGTTTAGGAATATTTCTCACAGGAAAACATTTAAAGTTTGGGATTCATTTTATGCTACTTTAGCCACCTGGAAGCTGATTTTATAAATATGAGCTAATAATCTGGGCAACTTTCATAATCAGTGAAGACAGGTAAAGTTGGAGCATGCATCATCCCCACTGTCTTACCCCTCCAGAGTGGGATAACTGCTTTCAGGAGGCACCAGGTTTGCCCCTTTGACTACAGAGAAAGCCTGTACAATCAGGTGGCTAACCTTAAATGATATGAATCCTATCTGAAGTATTTGATATGGATTTTAACCCTCTCCACTCTGTGCTCCCTCAGTGCACACCCAAAACCCGGTAGCAAAACGAGCCAGGGTTAGGGTAGCTGTATTGCTGTGAAATGTGCTGGGGTGGAGCAGACACTGCTGTATGTGCTTCTTGGGCTCTTCTGGTCTGGGCAAGCAGTGCCACACAAGAAAGGAGGAGTAGGAAGCAGGCAGCTGCCCTCTCCTGCTGCACAAAGCAGTGATGAGAATAAACGTGCAGTTTGAAATAGAAAACTCCCATTGATTCGTGTTTTTCCAAGCAGAGCGAAAAAAATATCCCAGACCATCTGCCTGTCCTGGTTCATCAGGAATTTCGTGAGACTTTTGTGGCAGAACAGAGAGGGATGATGCTGCTGCAAGATAAAGGAGCAAGATGGAAAAGGCTGCATGGAGGCTGTCCAGGCCTGCAGAGTTCTGTGGAGCTGTGGTTTAGTCAGATGCTGAATCCAGCCCTTTGACTTTGAGGACAGGTAGGTGTATATCCCATGCTCATAAGTATGTGGGCGGGATGGTCATTGTGATCCAACTACATAGCTAGATCTTGTATATATCTTTCTCTTCCCCTACTGCAGCTCCTGTTGTACTTTCTGTGGTTTTGTCTGTCATTCAGCCATACTATTTGTATTTTATCTTTTCAGCAGCCTTGATGTTTTGTATGCAAAGTGTTTTCTTTGGATTAGCCAGTGTATTGCTTCTTTCAAACTATTTAATAGAAAGGATGAGCTTCCTAGGACTGAATTGTTGTCTTAAGCTTGTGAGTGATACTGTTATTAAGAAAGTTTCTGAGATTTCCTGGTTTCCTACCTGAAGGCTCGTTGATCTTATATAAAAGAGCACAGTAGAAAGAGTAGAAAAATAAGACAATGTCTGAAGGTCACTGTTTTGAGTATCAGGGTGTCTTCCCAGGTACACACATGAAGGGCAGCCCAAATCAAGCGAGGGGAATCTTCTGTTTCTGCTTGATAGACCCTGCAGTGCTGCAACTGTGTCGAGTTCCACCCAAAACCACTCCACTATTGTCAGTGTCCAGGGGGACCCAGATCCCCTGCACCATACACTGTCAACACACATACAAACAAAATCAAAACCCGCTCTCCAAAGATTTTACCCCTCAGATTATGTTACTAAGAATTTTGGAGCTCAAAAAAGCAGCATAATAAGTTAAAAAAGAATTTAAAAAAAAAAAAAAAAGGATGCTGAAGATAAGGTTTATTGCCCTTCACATACTCAAACCTTTGTTTCCAATTTTCAAATTTTTCTCTAGACTCTAAAAGTTGCTATTTTCGATGAAAGCCTGTAGTCACTAATTTCACCCATGTCCCTACACATAAGCAATGGAGAGAGCTAGTGGCCCCTGAAGGGTTATAGTAGGGAGATTCAGAAGCCTCAAGTGACTTGTAGGGGCAACTACCTGGGGTCAGCCAAGAGGGAAACACAACAAGTATGGAACAAAGTGGAATTTGGGGTATTTGCATACCATCCTATTGAGCTTCCTGACCCTAGGAGAGCCTGACGTGTTTTAAACCAATGATTTATGGTATGCACACAAGGCCAAGTGATGGCTAGCAAGGAGAACAAATCTTTCTCTATTTCATTTGTTCCTAATCTCAAAAACAAGTTTATAATTGCAGGTTCTTGTCAAGTTAAGTACATCAAAGACTCAGGGAGCAGCAATACTCTGGAAATAAGGTCATAGAAGCAGCTTTCCCAGAGCTGTGTGGTTCTGGGAGTGCATAATGTTGATATCACCTTATCACACAATAACTCAGGTTTCTGGGCAGTGCTTTTTGGCAGTGCTTGCTGTGGGCCTGGGGCACAATCTAGCCCATTTATCTTGAACAAGTTGTGACATAGGTTAGCTTCATCAGATTGAAAGCATATTTTCAAAACCCAACATGTTTCCAACTACATTAAGAAACATTTCTTCCATGTAGAGGAAAAAACTCAGATTATTTTTCCTTTTAGTTAGTTTTTTGTGGATTTAGGACACCCTATATTGGTTTGGGAGGTTTTTGAGTTTATAATTTTCAGCAGGATGTGGAATTTTACTTGTCAGGTGAGCATTTCTGCGTGGCATGTGTGATCATGGATAATGAAAATGCCTCTTCTCGCTAGTTGGAAATTAGCTCACTCATGTTCTGCTATATATGCAACCCGAGCAGCACAGACCTGAGTGTGTGTTAGTGGGCCAGGTGTACACCTGTAGTGCATCTGCACTAATAAGTAAAGTGGGCCAAGGTTAACACTCCCTCCTTAAGGGCAAGCAGCAGGACAGGGTAGGTGACCCCAAGCTCTGAGGACCCTGGGAAAAGGGGCTGAGGCATATTCAGATTGTTCGACAGCCACAGTACCTGTGCTGACTCTTCTGCCTTCACAAGTGCTAATGAGGGAAAAGCAAATGAACCACTAGCGTCCTGCACCCGCCCTCCAGTACATCCACCTGCAAGTCCACAAAATTTAAAGCCCCCCTCCCCTTGGCAGCAGAATAACTAGTCAGAATGAAACCAGGCAATTGCAAGTTCAGTTATTTCCGTAACGTTAATTGTGTTTATTGCCAAGTTTCCCTGTAAAGGTGTGCCATTTTACGTACCTTTAAAAAAAGACTTTGCTGGGACAATGTTCATGCCAAACACCTGTGTTACAAAGCGTCCTTTACTCCAGCACAGTTGTGTGTAGTAAGTGTGCACGTCAGCTTCCAGAAACACAAGAGTTGCTTCTTACCATTTACTATGTAACCGCTGAGAACAGACGTCTTAACTAATATAGCAGAGAACAGCACAGAGCTATGGATGTCTGTGTTCAAGGTAAAGACAGGATGTTTCACTTCCAACCCCCCACAAGGACAATGACTTCTCTGTACAAGCTGGAGAGTGAGGTAACGAGAGTGCAGTCCAGCGAGGATGCGCGCCCTGACCTCTCTCTGCTTTCCTGGGTGGGTATATGTCGTTTCATATGCCAAATGATTTTCTGAGCTATTTTTAGGAAGTGGATTATTTTCATGTGCAGTCTGAGGTTAAGTAGAATGTGAGACTGAATTATCAACATTTGCCATCAGCAATTTTATTATAGATCTCAGTTTTACCATCAACATTTTATATTACAACAAGAGAGGTACAAAAGTGGGCATGAAGACAAACTCTTGACCTATAGTCAGAAATAACCTATTTAACCGGTTATTGGCATGTGTCTGCATTGATGCATCTAAGTACTTACATAACAGAGTGCAAATAAAAATACATTTCACTTAATGTAAACATTATGGGTGAGGTCTTGGGTGCGGTCCAGCTATGCTCAGTGCAGGCCTGTGTGTTACAGAGCAAATGTTTGTGTAGAGAGGCTCAAAATTACACCAGCTTGCGTAGCTGTATAAGGACGCTTTGCACGCAGGGTAGTCCCTAAAACATACAGCGTTACAACCTTCTGCCTGTGGGATCATGGAAATCTCTGTCTACGTAATGAATTGGCAAATTGCTGGTTACGCTGGCACTGCAACACCTAGGAGTGTACCTGTAGCAAAGCTTGCTCTCAGTGTCAATGACACCGCACAAAGGCACTGCAGCCGCGGCCACAAGCTGGCCTCAGACCTTTGTTTTGTTACAAACACAGTGCTTGACTGCACATATGGGACCAGCAAAATAGAAACCAAGGGAAATCAATGAAACCTGCTGTTTCACTGTGCTACGGCATGTCCGTGTTAGTGTATTATACACCTCAGAAACTGAGGTCCTAATTGTGGCAACCTTTTGATGTTTGTCTCTATTCCAGTAGATGGCCAAGCTGTGGCCTAAGGGACCTTTTGTGAAAGTTGTAAGGCTTACACTTGTTGCTATATTAAGAATAAAATGTAATCTGAACTGCAATGGTGTTTACAGTAGGATTTAATGGCGTTGTCTGAGTCAGGCTTGCTATTTTCTCTCCACAGCTACACACTCAGCACGTTCTTACAGATGCTGGCAACCCTCTGAGCAGTATGTGGTCTTCTTTTGGCTCAGCTCAGCTGTTTCCCCACCAGCCACTTACTGTGATGCCCATTAAAAGGTAAGAGCTGCTTTACCTCTTCCGCCACTTGCTTTGCCTGTTCAGAGGTGCCACAGCCCCTGGTAGAAACATGATTTATACCATGTGCCACTGGGCAGTGTTCCCCTCTGGGAAATATTACACTGGGATGCAGGAGGAGCGTAGTGTGCTCCAGACATTTCCCATCCAGCATTCCTGCAGGGAGGAAGCTGAGCGCTGATCCGGGCAAGTTCTGTCTCCACTGGAAAGTCTCTTTCTTTACTGTGCACAACCCAGGGAGGCCCCGCTCTGACCCTCTGGGCACAAGGATGGAGCAAGCCAGGGCAAAGCATCTGCCCTCAACCACTGAACATGCCCCTGGTCCCTCCAAAATAGCATGTTTGCATGCGTGTGTGTACAGTAATCTCACCTAAAGTAACACCTCCTGCTCCCTGGCTGTTAGTATCACAGCAAGGATTATGGACTGTACGCACCACACTGCTGTTTATCACTCTAAGCTATGTAGCCACACCTTTTCCACCTCTACACACTAATGATGAGAGTCGTCAGCAGTGTGGTGCGTGCCGTTCATGGAGTTGCCGTGGTGTTGGTGCAGAGCCTGCAGTCTGCGTGGTCAGGGTTATGCACACATTGAAGGAGCTGAACTGGCCTGTGGTAAGACACAAAACCAAACGAATATTTAGTAATCACTTTGCAAGAACAGCAGAACAAATCTCCACAGGTGCTAAATGCAACGTGAAGGTCAAAGTACATGTTACATCTGTGCTTATCAAGTGGATGTCTTTTCTTAGGATAATTTTTCTTTAGATCTTGCTGCAGAAAGATAACTTAGATGTTTATAGGGGTTAGGGACAAGAACAAGTGAGTATGAAAAAAAGTAGGGTGTGAACTCACAGCCTATCAGCTATGCTGGGATGACAAAAATAATTGTGGAAAAGAAGTAAGATCTCTCACACTGACTACACAGCTGCTGCCATGCTGATGTCACCGTCTTGCTCACCCAGTGGTAACCCCCACTACTACAATGTAAAGCTGTTGGTAACAGTGTCAGGTATTATATTAGATTTTTTGCTAGAAGTACACCCAGTGAATCAACTTTTTTAGTTGCTTCTGGAAGACACTAGTGGCACTGACAAAAGCAAGAGAAAATGGTCAGCATCAATTGCTACGTGGCATGAAAAGCCAGCTGTTCAGCTGATACAGACCCACAGTTCTGTCTGCAATGACTTCAGGGGAGTGAAGCTAACTTATTCAGTCATAGAATCATACAACCACAGAATGGTTTGGGTTGGAAGGGACCTTAAAGCCCATCTAATTCCAACCCCCTGTCATGGGCAGGGACACCCTCCACTAGACCAGGTTGCTCAAAGCCTCATCCAGCCTGGCCCGGAACACTTCCAGGGATGGGGCATCCACAGCTTCTCCGGGCAACCTGTCCCAGTGCCTCACCACCGTCTCCAGGAAGAATTTCTTCCTGATATCTACTCTAAATCTCCCTGCTTTCAGTTTAAACCCATTACCTATCCTGAAGAGTTTTACTGCACATGTAAATTGCTTATTTTATTATTGCTCTGTATATAAAATAGTAAAATTAATAGTCCGTGTTGCTCTACACAGTTGTTTATGTGTGTGTTAGCTGAGCTCTGAGAAAAAGCCCTACTTGAAGCGAGTTGTGAGCCACAGCAATGAGCATGGCAACAACTCTTCATGATGTGTTACAGGTATCTCCTTGAGCTGAGCCACGGGGGATCTAAGCTACTATATATTTCTCCTCCCTGGCCCCTTAGCTTATTTCATCACAGGCTGAAATAATTTGTACCTGCTTACATGTTCTGGGAGTCCTGGTTAAAGGCTGCTGTTACCCAAGGAGAAAGCAAGCACACGAGCATCGCCATTTGGCAGATTTATGCACCACACCAGCGTTATTTTTTTCACAGTGTGCAGAGTACCCATTAATCAGGTTTAGCAGTACCTAAACAGGAGTATATTGCTCTGCCTTCAAAATGGAAATCCTAGCACCAGATAAAGTATTTGTCTCCTTTGCAGATCAAATGTTCCTTATTTAAAACTAATGTCGCAAACTCAGTAGTTTATAGAAATGTTTACTTTGGAAATGTTCTTTTCCAAGTATGAGTCCTTCACTCTGGAAAGCTGGTCCTGACAGATAAGATATGAATAATATTGAACCTTTGCTGCTTTTTAATGTCACTAATGAACACTTTTGCTGTGTGTGAAGGTCTCTGAACTCACACCGAGGGATAAAGGGTCTCAGGCTTTTGTTATCTCCTCAGCAGGCAGAGAGAGATTTCAGGCAAGTCAGAACTTGGGCTGTTCTGTTTCCCGGACTCCTGTTTTTATCTCCTGACAATGGGGATGTATAGCAATTATTAATAGTTATCGTGTCTCATGACTCACTCTCTGACAGAGCAGCTGGATGGGAAGTAAGCTCCAACTACAGCGAAGGAAGGAAGGACCATCCTTGACATACTGTCTTATCTGCACACAGCAGGGAGGAAAACTGCCTCTTTCATTGTGACTATTGTAGGTAAATGCCTGGTCAGATGAAACGGTGTTGAGAGGCCGGATTCCTCCTTCCCTGCAGGTAACTGAACGTGTGCTCTGGTGGTGACCTCCTGGAGGTGCTGCAGGGCAGAGGGCAAGCCCCAGACCCAGCTGACAGGAGGTCTGCAGCACAAGTGCAAGCCCCTGCCAAGCACACAGCCACATCCAAGGGAAGTGATGGGCAGTAAGAGGGGAGCCAGTCTGCTGCAAACCAGAAAACCTTGTTAAATCAAGAGGGAGATACCATATTAGTTTTATGATGGCAAGTTGATACCAACAAGAGCAAGTAATTACCTGTAATTGTCTTCACAGGTGATCTTAAAGTTTCGCTCTTCTAAGATGCTTTTTAACCTCTTTATGGAATGACCTGAGCAGGATTCACTGGAAAGAAAAGTCTTCCATTACTTCTGTTCCTTGTGTGCGCAAGAAGCTCAGCTAAATCTACACCATGTCACTTTGCCTTATTTCAGGTAAGATTCTTTAAAAACTTGTTTGCTAATGTGCTGTAAAGTCCATTGGGCTTGTGGAATTTTGGCTACCGTTGGGCCCTTGCTGGCAGAAATTAGGTGATGTTCAACTGTGTATATTGCACAAGAACTTTGTGCAGGAAGATATCTGTGGGGAATAACTCAGTGCCATTCACAGTTCAAGGTGCTCTAGAACTGCTCTGGAGCCTCTGCTGGCCTCCATCCACAGCAGCACGATATAAGACTCATTCAAATTTGTGGAAGGACAAAGTGATCAAGTCATCTGTGTGATGAGAAAGTGCCAGCAGCTAAGTCCCAGGTAGGACATAAGATAGGAAGAAGCAGATAGAAAACATAGGAGGAAGCAGGATATAAGCATCTCTATCTGTTTGACTTGAGTCTGTGGCTGCTGCTACTCTGTTTTGACAAGAGCTGTTGCGACTACTTTTCCACTGGGAGGAGCCCAATGGAAACAAAATATACAAGCCCAACTTGTGTATATTTTTCCATCCAGCTAATAGTTTCATGAAGCCTGTAGCAGTGTCATACCTTTGAGATCTTTATCTCTATGTGTAATTTGCTTGAAATAGCACAAGGGGCACCAAGGCTGTAGTGAGAGGAGTGACAAATGTCAGAGACGCAGACAGAGCCACTGCAAACTTGTTATCTCTGGATAAAAATCATCTCCCGGTCCAGAGTATGGGACGCATCATGGCAAATCCAGTTCCTAACATAGAGCATTAGTGGAAAGCAGAGCCAGCTCTTCTTTATTCACAAGACTTACCAGATGTTATCAGTGATTCAACATGGGATACAAATCAGAAGATAAAAGGAATACATGTGGAGCTATTCTTTCTCTTTTTACTTGGAAGTAAGTAGAAAATAAAAAGGAAACTGCTGTGACCTTGGCACAGGAGAGACGGATGTGTCAGGAAGGCTGGCAGGGCACCACATTGTTGAAGCTGTTGAGGAGAAACACGATGGCTTCTCTGATGATGGGAAATCATGGGAGGAAAGATCGAGTGCCATGTTTGGGGGAACTAATGTGCAGATTACTCAATGTCCTTTTCTTCAGCAAACGGCTATGCAATGGCCCACAAGAACATGTCTGGCATGCTGACCACAGGGTGGATGCATACCTGTGAGCTGTGACAGCTATGTTTCTTTGTGTGGCAGTCACTTCTGGGTGTCAAGACCAGGGAAGGGGTTGCAATCCTGGAGCTGGCACTGTGTCAGAGAGTGAGGCTGTCCGAACAAGGGTCTCTGCTGGGCTCACACTCATTCCTGGGTTGCAGTGCATCATAACGGCCTGCTTCCTGACCCACAGCATCAAAGCTGCTTGCTGCTTCTGGTGTGGGGGGCGTTGCTTAGGACTGGGACAAACTGTAGCAGTGCATTATAGTCACGTGAACCACAGAACCGACTCTGGAGGTAGGGGTCAAAGGCACTAAACCTCATTCTCAGTGCTTGAAACTGTGATAGGTCTGCAAAGGAATCTCATCTGGAGGAAAAAGGCCACTTAGAAAGGTTCAGGTGTGAGTTCTGGTATCAGAAATTCCATGATAAGCATTTAAACTACAAATTTATTATTAAAAATCACAGCATCATTTAGGTTGGAAGGGACCGCTTGAGATCATCTGGTCCAACCAGTATCAGCTAGATCAGGTTGCCAGTTGGATTTTGAGTATGTCCACGGATGGACACTCCCCAACCTCCCTGGGAAACCTGTTCCTGCATTTGAAATTATTTTGTCTAAAATGGTTCTGGTCAGCATAATTATATTATTCTTGTGTAAAAACATATTTTCCAGAGGTTCACACTCGCAAAAGTAGCGTGCTCTGTGATTTCAGTGCTGCACCCATAATAAGGGTCTGTAGAGCTCAATGGGATTGGAAGGAATTTAAAGGTCATGGAACTTCTTGAAAGCAAGGAAAATGTCTTAGGTATAACTGTTCAGCAGTGCCTATGAAAAATACTAAAGAAAACAACAGTTCAAATGTTATTCTTTCCAGTAAAGTTAGCAGCTGGGAGACTGAAGGTAGGGCAGGTTTTGTGAGCAGGTCGTTGTTTCATGACAGTGTCATTGTTAAGACAGTCACTCGACAAAACTGAGCCGCACTGTCTTCTACACGCTGCTCGTCCCTTCATACCAGCGTGACTTACCTTTGAGGTCTGCCGATGTCATGCATAAGCCAAATGTGTACTGCAGAGACTTTATCTGGGTTTAGGTTAAAGATCTCAATACTTCCAAAAATGCTGTAAGAATGGGACGTGAAAAAGCACAACATTCTTAGTTATCTAAGTAGGATGTACAGGGTATGTTCCCCAAATACTAGCGCTCATTGGTGCTGCTGTTACTCTCAGTGAAAGAACGTTATCTTGCCAATGGATTTTCATGAACTATTTAATTACCTTGTGACGCAAGACTTTCTCCTCATTCTGATTTCACTTTCATAAGAACTTTTGAAACTGCCTGTAGTCTGAAACAAGCTGAAGATTTTCTATCTATCTTTACCACCTTTTCTGCTGTTTTGTTTATTGGCTACTGGTTTGGTGCAAGGGAAATGAACACAACTGTTCCTCTGACCAGTATGTTCTTCATTTTTTCGTGTTAGTCATGACTGCACTTCCAGCCAGGTAGGCCAAGGAAGCGCAGTCTGAAGGGGTGAAAATCCAGTCAGCTCCATGTACAATTAGAAATGTGTCACTCGTGTAGTGAATAACTAAACTGTAATAATAAAGTTACTTTGTACAGTAAGAGCATACTGGATACCTCACCCACATACCCTCAGAAGGATTTCAGTTACAGTTACAGTATAGAAGGAGTTAAGTGAATCATCTCTTCAATAGCCAATGGTTTAGAGCTCTATATGAGCTTGCCAAAATCCATTCTGCACTGGGACTCACTGGCAAAGACATGCCTACCAGCATGCAGGCTCCACAGAACCATGGATGGTAGGATGCTGAGTAAATAAATACCTGCTGCTTCTGAAAGCTCCAGCTTCTACTGATCCGTTGAGCATCACTTGAACCTCACCACATGCTGCTTCTGCAAACTGAACAAAACAAATGGACCTCATACTCTGACACTACATGCATTGCCACATCAGACTCTGGGTTAATATGAATTAACTTCTTTGATGTCATCAGAACTGACTTACACAAGTAGAGGATCTGCCAATATTTTAAGAAGTCATGTCAGTGCAAAAAAAACATCCTCTGAAGGCTATGGCAAAACTGTCTTGAAGCTGCATTAGCCAGCTATAAATTTTCAGTCTGAGGTGGCATGGGACTGGTATAGCAACTTTGCTGTCACTGCTCTTTTCAATTTTTACAGGGGGATGCAAGTTTCCAGAGTCCCAGCAGCTATAGATGCCTGACAGAACCGTTCCCTCCCTCAGTAACTTGTAATAATCCTCAGACTGCTTTAACTCAGGAGGTGAGGACGAGCCAGAACACAAGTTTAAGGACATGCAAGCCATTGCATAGTCATCATTTTGTGACTCATGCGCTGTGTTCTTTTGTGGTTTGGGATTTTTCTCCCCAGTGGTTTTAGTAAAACTCATCACTGATTTTTGTCTGATCTGATTTTTAAACTACTGGACCATGTAATCACTGCTGTTTTATTCTTTAAAGCTCATGTCCGAATATTTAAATATGACAAAGGTTACAACATAAAATACATGCTCTAGGTATATATAATCCATTGGCAAGACAAAGAATTTTTAAAAAGCTTAACACAGGTGACTCTGCTTGTCAAATCTTCCAAGTACTCTTACATCTAAGCGATGTGGCTTAGAAAGCCATGAAGTTATGGTAAAGTTTCATTATGTGTAACACTCTGATGTCATAAGCATGAGTTTTAGCAGATCTTAAATTTATTCGGACTAGAAAGCCTTCAGTCGAGCAAGCCTGACTCTGTGTGGCGGCTTACCCCTCCCAGGCTCTGGAACTGAGGGGTTTAATGAGAACATCAAAACTGTTTTGAGCTTAGAAAACTTATGTACACTAGTTTAGCCAAAACCAATACTTTTTACAGTGAGTAGACTTTTTCTTACATACATGAGAACTGAAGCATGCAGGAATGCTTGTTTTCCACCTGGGCAGGCGTCTACTATAGTCATACCCAGGGTGAAGTCTTGAGAGACGTGTAAAATTAAACTGATACAAGAGAGCAGGGTTTTTTACGGTAGGTTTTTTTTCTGTAAAGTGTGGATTCAACAAAGCCAGGCTAACTGCTTAACTCAGACTACCAGGATCTCACTCATGTGATGGGAGTTGGTGTGTGCATATGGTTGGGGACATCACAGGCACCTGGCCAGATACAATGTGCTCTTCAAGTTTATGCCGGGAAGGTGCAAGGGGATTCTCAGTTGCTTGGAAAGTTTCTCTGGCAATTTGGGTACTGCTCTTAACATGCTAAAATGTATTTTATTGTGGCAGTTTCAGTCCTGTGATTTAATTAAGGTGGTGATTATTATTATTGTAAGCATTATTTGCAAAACTCCAGTTGTCTGCCAAGTGTTGTACTAGACACTGGCACACAGTCTCCGCCCAAAAATAAGAATGCCCAAACTACAGTGACATTAGATATTGTAAAAATATATATTTCCAAACCCATGATTTTTAGCACCTGAGGCTAAAATTCATGTGAATTTTTGCTATTGCGTGTTTTAAGTCCAATCTGCAAACTCACATTTTTGGCAGTGTCAGGAATTTAGTGCCTTTCAACATTCTTGGATTCGGGGAGATTTATTCTAGATCTTACCATCTTGGATGCCATTTTCCAGAATACAGAGCTAGGGTTGCTCTCACATTCGCTTCGTTTTGGACAAGATTCATAGTTGATTCCTGAGAAGAAATACATTTATAGAACCGCTAAGGTAAGAGTAAACATTATGGCAATGTTAATATGGCTTTGAGAGCTGATTTAGGACGGCAAAAAGATTTACCCCCTACCAAAGCAAGAAGGCTACATGAGGAAAGGGCTCTAAGAGGAAAATGAACTTGCACGTGTTCGAAGGTCTTTGTGTTTGCTCACACACCTTTCAGGGAGGCAGCTGCAGGCCCTGTATGCAAATAATTATCAGAAAACTGAGAAGGGAAAACACGTAGGCCTAAGTGTGAGAAACAGGTTGACTCTTGACAGTGCTGTCCAATTGCATTGAAAAATTGAACTTTGCCCAACACTTTCAGTTATTCCAGCCGATTTTACAGGTTGCTAGCTTTAAGCATCAGCCCAGGAGTCCTCTAGGCATCACTAACCCCAGGGCACCCACCATGATCTGCATAAAGAAGGCGAGATATGATGATTAGTCCAAGAAGCAGTCTGGTGTTTTAACAGTAGGCAAAAAGTTGTGGGTTTTAAATTAACCTGAGAAATAAGTATTATTTTCATTCTTCCACAAAATGGGACAGAAATACGGTTAAGGTTTTAAACTGTTAAAGAAAAGAATATGTGAAAAGGACTGCATTTAGGTCTAGATATACAAGAGAAAAGAATAAACTGGAATTCCATTGCTCTGATTTGTGTTGTTAAAAACAGGACTTTATTACCTGGGGCAGAGGGGTCTCCACACCATGAGACCCTATCAGCCATATAACCCAACAAGGTGTCCTCCAAGGTAAGGAAATTTTGATTGGACTTCGTGTAACGATGAGCGAGGTCATTTGTCTTGCTCCAAAACAGTGACTGTGAAATAAGGTACAATACCGAATCAGTGACACTTAGACTAGAGCTGGTCAGGAAATTTTCCCAGAGAAAAGCAAAAAAATGTTCATGATAATGAAGGAGTTTTAATTTTTACTGAATTGCTGCAAGTTCGCATTAGTGGGTCAGTTCTTACTTCTACAGCCCACACTCCCATTTCCAAAACATTTTTGGCTGGTTGCTTTTTGTGGAAATGAAAGTGTTCAGCCTGTAAAGCATTCTGAAAGAAAGGTTTTGACTGGTTCTCATACAATATACACCTAATTTGTTGTGCACTTTTGACCCACACATGGAAGAGCAGCTTTTTGGAAGCAGTGTCCCTCTAACAGCATGCCAGCATGCTCCTTACGGACAGCCGTGTGCTCAGGGCACAGGGACGTCGCCGTCACTTCACCAGGAAAACCCCAGTACTGACATTCAAGGCAAGCCTTACGCAGGCATGATTTCCAGAATGAACAGGGTTCCTGGGGTTTAAAGGTGGTAACAGTATTGTCATAAGCACAAGAGCAAAATGTCATCCTCATCAACATACAGACACAGTTGTTACAGACACGATCCATCAGAGCACTGCACAGACACGTCGTCCCACAACAACCCTCTTTACGCAGCCCACCATGCATTGTACCTTGTTACAGGGTATAGGATGACTTGCCAACTCCATTAACGGCTGATAATCTTCTGGTGTAATATTACAGGGATTCTTGTAAATGAATGCGTGTTTTAATGATTCCCATATTTTTAGGCAATCCTTATCTCTGTCAAAAGATTAACACACGGTCAATTAGTATTTAGTTTATAACTGTGAAAATATCTCCTTCTGTTATGGTCAAGCACTATGGATCAGATTTTAAAAGGGTTCTGACTATTCTCAGGCACCAAAATACATTATCCATTAAAAAACTAGAGTATCTGCAGCAAATTGGGTATGTATTGAGGAATGAGTAGTTCTAAAACATATATTGCTCTCTCCTGGATTTTAAAATACTGATTATTTTAATACCTGGATGCCCTCTATGTTTTTGTCCCCTAAAAACAGCAGTGCTGATATCACATAACCAGAAGACTAAATTTCTTGATAATGAATACCAAATTATGAGAAGCAAATGTGGCAGAATATAGGCTGTACATTTAAGAGTATGGATGAAGGATATTGGCTCCTCAGGTACAGTGAGCCAAAAATATGTCCGTGTGTCTCCCTGCAGAGCATTTGACCCCACAGAAACAATATCCATAATTTTATCTAAAGAAAAAGCAGAAGTCTGGCAGTTTTGGACCCAAAATTATTTTCATTTATGCATTAATTTTCAGCTATTGACTTTGCTGGAGCCACAGCTAATTTGCACATAAATAACCAAGAGCCAAATAGGGTGCTTGGTCTCCAGTGGGTTTTTTAAGTCTCTTGATCCTCCAGGTTCTGGCCCTTTTGTTCTCACTGGTGTGAGTCAGAGGAACCCCACTAAATAGACGGGGGAACTGGTACATGCCATGACAGAGCCTTATCACCACAGCCTACGCTTGTTTCTTAAGATGCTGCTTCGTCAGCCTAGGAAATAAAGCACGTCTGCTGACAGAAGCAGGGCTCCTTTCGTACTGCCAAAAGGAATTCTGTTGGCACAGTGCTGGCAAGCAACTGCATCTCTGTGCTGAAGTAGTGCCGTGCTCCTTTCCCGAAGCTGCAGCATATAATAAGGTGTGGGGTGGCTCAGGACGTTTGCTTTCTTACAGTAATGCATGGAAACTTTGCATTAAGATAATTCATAACTATTGTCTGTCTAGTATGAGTTTTCACGGCTGTCTCCCGTGAGTGCACTTCCCTTCTTCTATAGGGGCAGCTGCAACTGTGTTAGGGACCACACCTCTTGTTTATACGAACCAAATTTAGCTTCAGGTAAATAAAGACTAATAATAATGATGACATTTTACTGGGGCGTTGCCTTTTATCCAGGAGTCTAAATGTACTTTCAGTTACGGTCACTGTAGAAATAAGAAGCCAAACTGCAGATGCTCGAAGGAGCACAGTCATCGGTTTGCTGCTGCGCCGTCAGGTCAAGGGGTACTCACCTATTTTACTTAGCAGGATTTAACTTGGGTGTATTAAACTTCCTCCTGGAGGAGCTTGTTTCTGCCTGCAAACTGTGTAAGTAACCCACAGAGATCATCCTCCCCACTTTGGTACTTCATTTAGGGTATGGGAAGTTGTAAATACCTCTCCCTGCGACACATTACAACACGACAACACTGAATCAACCAAAGGAGAGGGCTCCTGCTGATTAAGGGGTGACATTACAGAATAGGCAGCTGTCCCCTTTGCTTTGCACAGTCAACAGTATCATAAAGAGAATTTGTAGAGCTTGGCTGTAAGCACCACTACATCTCAAAGACGTTTATATGGCTCACAGTTTCTAATCTGTCAAATGATTTGTCCTCCTGGCAGAACTCTCTCTCTTTTTTTCTTAAGCTATTCCTGAAATCTGTTATTTGCAACCATGCTAACAGCCGTAGGTGACAGCTGGTTACCTGGTCGTTTATCCTTTCATACTGCCAAGCTTTTCAGCTTGGTCTCAGAAGACAAAATATTTTTCCAGGAATCATAAAATCTGCGGGTTTTTATTCCCAAAGCAGAGAGATGAGTGATAGACACATTACAAAGCATTTCTGCTGCTGAACTCAAGTCACGGCCATGAGAAGCATGAAGCAACAGCCATCCAGGTGATTCAGGATCCTGCTGAGACAGCTTGCTGAGTCACGCATTCAAAGCATCAGTTTTCTAGCATTTCAAGACACCAGGCTCAGCACTTGATGATAAGCATGGATGTCACTTCTAGCTGAGACAACAGCCTTTACCCACAGTCCTGGCAGAGGTGTGCAGAACTATACGTTTAAGGTCACAGAAGTGGTAGGGCTTAGCCTTCTGTCCAGATTTCGCTGGGTGTTCATTTTCGTCCTAGTAGCTGGTATAGTGCTGTGTTTTGGATTTAGCATGAGAACAATGTGCTAACACACTGATGGTTTGGTTGTTACTAAGCCGTGCTTATACTAAGTCAAGGACTTTTCATCTTCCCATGCTCTGCCAGTGTGGAGGTGCCCAAGAAGCTGGGAGGGAGCACAGCCAGGACAGCTGACCCAAACTGGCCAAGGGGACATTCCTTACCACATAGCGCCATGTTCAGTATATGAACAAGGGGGAAAGCGAGCTGGAGGCTGCTGCTGGGGGTCTGGCTGGGCATTGGTTGGTGGGTGGTGAACAATTGCATTGTGCATCACTTTTTTCCAGCACAGCAAGAAAATATTTGTCTGGTGTGCAGCATTTAACTCACACTGAGCAGAGGTGCGGGCAGAGACCCATTATAGCTCTGGGCCTCCTGAAGACAGCATGAGAAGTTTGCTGGAACTTGGTATGCTAAAAGTTCTGGCAAGAACCCTTTCAGGTTGAAACAAGCATATCTGCCTTGCCAAAAAATGCCTGAGAAACAAACTGTCCTCTTAGGGCTGCTCCCAGCTTCTCATTGGGAAGTTCTCAGTCACAGAATGGGATAATTTACAGAAGCAAGGAAGGGTGCAAGAGACATCACCAGTCTACCAGTTAATTAAATGTATCTAATTCAGATGCAGGAGTCCACAGTGAATACACCTGTGTACCACACTGCTGCGGGGCTTGCGTGCTCTCCTTCTCTAGCTTTTGTTTGTAAGTTTTGGGTTGCAAATTCTTTCTGCATCATATCTGCAAATACCGTATCTTTATGCATAATGGATTTCTTCCTTTGAGGTTAACTTTGTTTATGTTGAAATGTTTACAGGCTTTTATACTACTAGGGAATCTGAACTATTTAATCCAAATTTGGTGACATGTAAAATAAGTATACTCTAATTTCATGTTTAATTTTTTCAAACTTTTTTTCACTAGTAGAGTTTGGGAAATGCTGGCAAATGTGTAATAATAACTAACAGAAGGAACACTCTGAAACTTGCTGTAAACTCAAGAACCTAACCTGCCACCCTTTCTCTGTGCCTTATGACCTTTTGGAGACCAAGACTGCATCCTGCACTCAGTATAGCACTGAATAAGGGCTGAGATACAAATAACCATTAAAACTATATTTCTTCATTAAATCCAACTGTTTTATATATACTGCAAAGCGTATCTTGCACTTGTCCTCACATCTGGGTAGAAGTTACATTTTCCAATGAATTTGAGTATTTCCATTAATTTACCTTTTTTTTATTAAAATCACATTAATCTATCAAATGCATCCAGGGACAAGAGTATTTCCATTAGTGGCTATCCTAGCAGCCAAACTTTAATGTGCATATTAGAAAAGTGGACAGCTTCTGCATCATTATTTCTTGCATATCAGTACACTGGTCTGGCTAACCTTGAAAGAGTATCCTTTCACTTAAAGGAATTGAGCACGGAGCTACCTGGGAAATCACTATTAATGTACAACATTTTTTTCTCTACTGTGTAATTTTTTATTATTTTTTTTCTTTAACTGGTCATGACACAGCAAATTTATCCCCAATTGAAACTGATTTAATTGATATAATATCAAGGATAAATTTAATCTCTGGTGATTTCAGTTAGACCGTGAACAGTGTCTTGCTTTCAGTTCAGCACTGCACTGACGGTGGATGCTAATACCATCTTAAGAAGGGCAGCATTTCCTTGGTCTATGTTTTCCCTAGACTTTTACTCAAAAATTTGAGAGGTGCTTCAAGTATGGGACCCGCTTTAAATTTGCAAGTGAAAATTACTTCCAAGCTTTGTTCTAGAGGGCTCAGTCTGTTCTGCCCGTATTGTTTAAGTTGCTCTACCAGGCAGAGGCACTTCCCATGGTCTCCCCTGCAGTCAAGAGCAGCTTTTCCAAGGTCCTGAGTTTTCTTTCTGAAACAAGACTGTGTCTTCAGGCCAAACCGAGATTTTAATTGTGGTCTCTGTGCTGGGGCCCTTTATGTAACTGACCTTTGCAGGGAACAAACCTCACCAGCAGCTGCAATTTGTAAAAAAAAAATCCTTTTCATTTGCTACCACCGTTAGTCAAAATAGTAATGTAGATAAGTACCTAAGCGCCCAGAAATCTGCCTCTATAACTCTGTCCGGTCTAAAACCATCACAGGAGCTTTGTTTTAACCACAGCCTTTTCAGTGACTTCTTAATTTTCTTCACAGCACCTGGTATGAGGCTGTGTTCTGGATTTTCGCTGAGAAGAGTTCTGAGAACGCTGGTGGTTTTAGTTCCTGCTGAGGAGGTTTTGCACCAATTCAGGGACTTTTTCAGCTTCTGGTACTGCAGCTGTGCTCCCAGCTTTCTCACTGCAAGCAGCTGGGAGGGCACACAGTCCTGACAGCTGACCCACACTGACCGAAGGGGTATCTCATTCCATAAAACAACATGCTCAGTACGTAAGGTGGGGGTGGGCTGGGGATCCATGCTGGTCAGTTGGCTTTCTCATTCAGTCTCTTGCTCGTGGGGCTCGCACTGACTCTGGTGTGATCTTTCCCTCTCAGGCCCTTGGGCTCAGGCTCTGGCTCTCACTACTTGGGACCTGGCTGGGCATCGGTCAGTGGGTGGTGAGCAGCTGTATTACTGGTATTATTTTCCATGATTAGTAGTATTGACAGTATTATTTTCATTACATATTATTATTAGTAATATTATTATTGTTAGTATTACTATTTTATTCGTTTATATTCAATTATTAAATTCTTCTTATCTCAGCCCACAAGTTTCCTTGTCTTTTCCTCCAATTCTCCTCCTCCACTGGAGGAGGGGAGGGGAGGTGATCAATCAGCTGCGTGGTACTTAATTGCTGGCTGGGATTAAACCACAACTGCTCCTTAAAGGCTTAAGACCAATTCACACTGATGGGAGTCTAAGGCATCATCTTCACCTGTAAAAGACCAGAGGTCTCAGAAGGAGAATGCGTATCAGAGGATCTAAACGATGTAGTGATGTTTCTGCATCTAACAGACCCATCTCTGCCTGTGTGGCAGTTTATCTGCCTCTTAGATAAATTCTGATGGCTGTAAGCAGCAGTGTCATTTATGCATCCATATTTAAGTCGTTTTTTCATGTGAGTTTATGAGTAGCCATGCCTTTATGTCATAAAAAAGTTATGCAATGAACAATAACCTTTATGCCTGTGCTGAGAGGAAGCCCTCTGTAATCCAGAATCCTTTTGCTGTCTTTTCACCCTAAATATTTCTGGTTTTCCTTCTGCTGCCCCTTTCCTTCTTCCAGCCTTGCTGTGTCTCACTGCTGCTTCGGAGTAGCTTTTTTGGAGCCGCTGCAAAGCCCAGCCCAGGCAGCTGTAGTTGGACGTCTCTGCAGCCGGTGTGAGGAGAGGAACCCAAGGAGAACACTGCCATCCCGTGGGAGAAGGGACTGCTGAGGAGCAGCACCTGGGCTCAACCCAAAGGTGTACGGTTCTTCATGCTGGGTGACAACCTGACCCGTCTCTGGACCACTGAGTCAGAAAATGGGTACGTGCATACAACCGATCGGCTTCGTTCTTATTATTATGGCACCTAAAGTCTCCCATCAGGTATCTGTGCTAAAAATCAGGCAAATGTGAATTAAGAGAGGTCAGCCAATATGCTGTCATCGCTGAGGATTTGAGGAGACTACTGCCTGCTGCTTCTAGCATTAGGTTAATAGGGAAAAAATTACCAAGGGAAAGGATGAAGGAAAAAAATCACGGAAGAGCTGTCAGTTCCAATGTCTTCAATGAGCAGAGCACTAGCCTCTCATACCCACTTAGTTTAATTATTACAAAGTGTCTGCCACCGTAACATTTATGGTAACTGACTTTTTTCAATATGAGAATGCCATACTTGAGGTTTTTTTGGCAGCTTCATCTTGTAAGTATTGCTCTCTGTTAATGAAATAGTTCAGAAGCCAGTAAAGAAAGCATCGCAGGAACTGACTGGGGATGGAGACAGGCATCCAAAACTCTGCCTCAGAGAGAGATGACTTCTGGAAACGTTGCCTGTAGGCAGAGCAATTAAATTCCCCCCAGAAGCCGTGAGGAGTCTGGAGGCCTGGAAAAAAAGGAAGTACAAAGTGAGATTTCCACCGGGTTCGCCTCAGGGCTGTGTATATTCATGTATGAGGAATGACCCCAGAACAAATGATAGCTCCTCCTCCCGCCGGTCCTTCACCTTTGGCAGGAATGAGAGGCTTGTAAGGGCAGCTGTACTTGTGGCTTTGCTTTATAGCTCCTGGAGTATTTTATGTGAGCTGGGAATTGGTGCTCCAGGACAACACTAAGCCTTATCAACCTTCCAGGAAGGGTTGAGCCAGGAGGTGGCAGCTACAAACCAGTGAAGAGTTCATCTACATATGCAGATTTGTTTTGCTGGCTGGATTTCAGCTTTCCTGGGTGAAAAAACAAGCTGCATAAGCAGACGGTGTTTTCAATGATGCTCCGTAAGTGGGGCACAGCCTCTAGAAGGGCAGCAGTCTCACCTGGACTGCATTTTGACAGAGGTTCATAGCTGCTCTACAATTCAAGCTTCCAAGTGAGGGCCATGTCTTCAAGAGAGATAGAGGGAACAAATTTAAGCTGGCATCTTATCCCTTGATGAGAAAGTGTATTTTTATTGTTGTTGTCTTTTTAGTATTAAACTTGGAAAAACACTGTTATAAGAATGATCTAAATGAAAGTATGTTATAGCAGGGAAACAATGGCTTAATGCAGCTGCAGATATATTTTTTTTCCATAACATGAGTTTGCAGTACGTTATAGAACTAAAACTGCTGGAATGTGGCATAAATGCAGTAAATCAGGAGAAGTCCCTGCTGCAAGGGTGGCAGATGTCAGCAAGACAAGGCCAAGGGAACAGACTAGAGATAGAGCACGACTGTGAGTGAGCGCATTGATAATACCTTCTTTTGGTGTCATCTCTTGGGAAGACAGGCTGCATCTGTTCTATGCTTGGACACGTGAGGGAGATTTTCATTTGACCCTGAAGGGAAAAAGGATCTATTCCTCCTATCCCTACGGATAAGCAAAGTGATATTTCCCCACGGTGCTCTGGGGTGTTAAATAGTTCTCAAGTTTTCACCATACCTTAGCGATGACATCTGAGCAATGCCATCAGCAAGCCACCTCTGACCACGGCTGTTTTCACTGGCATCTGTACAGATGTTACACGAGAACCGGAGCAAGGAGTAGCAGGAGGGAACAGGGTTCCCCCTTTCAAAAACAACAAGCCCTTAATTGATTCATCCAAACAATCATTTCGGTCCTAGGGTGGTGCATTAGTTTAGACAGCCACCAGCCATTGCTCTGTAGAGCCAATTCTAGAAGATCAATAAACGAGAGAAGGCAAAGAACAGGCAGCTAACTGCCTGTGCATGACTAAATAGCTGCATAAAGTTGCGGTAGAAAACTAAGGTGGACAGTATTTTATCAACAAATACTTGTGATTAATGTATAGAAGGACAGTATAGAGAGAATTGTATTCTATCTGGGATTAAAACCAAAGGAGACTTTCACTGCAAGGAGATTTTAATACATGGTGGTGGGATAATCATGATGCAGTATGGTTAGGCTAACCCAAATGTGAAAAATTAGTTGAAATCCTACAGAACCTTGCAGTAATATCCGTTAAATATCTAACCACTGTTAAATAAACGTAAGAAGTGTGAGTATATGAGAAATATATAGTCATCTAATAACAATTTTTATATGATTATAACTCGATATAGACAACAGACTGATGAGCTGACACATGGCTGCCAAAGCGAGAGAGAAACTCAGATCCCAACAGCATTTCTGTACCTCAGAAGTACATTGATGTTGTGCACGGAGAAAAAACAATGCATCTTTCAACATCTCCTCCTTAAACTTGCAGGGAACTCAGACTTTGGGTTGCTGTTGTCAGTGAAGAAATACCATGCAGGCGATTAATTAAGAACAAATTATAGCTGTGCACTGCCATATGAACTTGTCTCTTGCTAAAGAGAAAATTATTTTTTTCTAATGAACTGCCCATAGAAAGAGATGACAATAAAACCCAAATGGAGCCCTATCTTATAGACCAGAGTAATTATGGAGACTTGCCTTCAACAGCATGAGGATTCATTTGAAGGACCAACTATAGAACTAGTAGCCTTGCCTCTACATCCTAAAGTGCTAATAACTATCTATTTGAGCCTACTAAATGTTACATTCCAGTTCTCCATTAAAGCTCAGCACAGCATATTTCAGTGGAAATGTACCTCTGAGTAAGACTCAAAACAACTGTTAACGTTTATAATGATTCTATCTTAGTTACCAAGAAGATAAAGAACAGTCATAGTCACTCATATACAAGCTAGAGAAAAACAATTGTAAAACAAGATTTTGTCATAAATATTGAAGGGTAGAAGAAATGAAAACCGGAACTATAGCATGTTTCCTATGTCAAAGGCTAACACAGAAAAGGTGTTAAAGTGAACGCTTTGGCACATGAAACAGGGAGGGAAATACTAAGAGCATATACTGAAGCAGTGTAACAAATGTTCTGACTTGGGCATTTTAATAAGCTGTGTGTTTTTATGATGATACAGTGCCCATCTCAATGCCAAAAGACAAACCAAAAGTAGGAACAGATATGAACAACACTGCCATTACAGATAATCCCAAGAGTTTCTGCATCACTCTTTGTCCTAGTTACCCAGTTACCTGGTTAGCCAGTGGACCTCTTGCAAGTCCAAAAGCATTTTCTAAGAAATGAAACAACACAAAGACACCTCTGGAGATTGTCTACTCCAAATCCCAGCTCAGAGAAGGTTGCTCAAGGCTATGTCCAGTCGTGTTTTGAATATTTCCAAGGATGGAGCAACCACAACCTTCTCGGGCAACCTGTTCTACTCTTTGATCACCCTCACAGTAAAAAAAGAGTGGTGTTTTCCTTATGTTTATTTGGAATTTCCTCTGTTTTAATCAGTGCCCAGTGCCTCTTGTTCTGTAACTCGATACCACTGACAAAAGCCTGTGTCACTCTTCTTTACTCCCCCCATCAGGTATTTTTACACCCTGATAGACCCCCCTGAGCTTTCTCCTCTCCAGGCTGAACAGTCCCAGCTCTCCTAGCCTCTTCCTGTGTGTCAGACGCTTCAATCACCTTGGTGGCCCTTCATTAGCTGTGCTCCAGTGTGCCTTTTACTGGGGAGCCCAGAACTGCACCCAGCATTCCAGATTGTCCTACCAGAGCTGAGTAGAGGGGAAGGATCGCCCCCCTCCACCTGCTGCCAACAGCTCTCCTTGTGCAGCCCAAGGTAACACTGGCCTTTGCTCGTGTTCAGTTTGTCCACCAGGACCCCATGATTTTTTTCCACAGACAGTGCTCTGGAACCACAAAAGATGGTGAAACAATTCCTTTTTTTATTCTTTAGAAAGTGTATTTTTTTTTAAAGAATTTTTAAAAAATCCCGTGCAGTTTGATGCATATTGAATTGAGAAGCTTTAGAATCCTCCAGTAAGTTCTAGTAGGGGTGCTAATGCATTATGATTTGGTAGTAACACCATACTCTTCAGAAGACTGTGATTCAGTAAAAATTTCCCTTATGTGAGGCATATTTCCTCAGGAAAACACAAATCGCAGGTAAGTTTGAGTATAATGTCACAGCTATATAAAATAAAGCTAAGGGCTTTGTGACACTGAATAAAATCATGGCTGTTGTTTAGTGCTACACTTGATGTGAAAGTGTTAACAATGAGTGAACAAATACAAGGAAATTAAATTAAAAATGCCTAGCAAAGCATGAAGGCAAAATGCAAAAGTAAGCATACTATGACAAACCCCAGATTTCTTTCTGGAAGAAATTATGCTGCAAGTGCAATAGTATCTCACACAAAATCATGTTCCATATGTTCTTTGTGACAAAATATATCCCCTTCTCCACAGGCTGCAAAGGAACGGAAAGACAAAATGCCTTCATGAACTTGAAGTTGGGAGACAAAGCTCTTCTGAACGGGCACCAACTGTTACTAAATTTAATGGAACTATAGGCTGTTAAAATTTGTTATAACGGGAATTTGCACTAACTATACAAACAACATTAGTAGGTCCAATTCTATTTAAAAAAAAAAATGTTGCATGCCCACACAACACTGTGTGAAAACTTTGCTGAAGGTGTACGCTTTGCATCTTCATCACTGCTGGGCCTGCGGGTGAAGCGGCTCCCTGCCTGCACCCTTGGTGCCCACACTGGCAGAGGTTAGACACAGAGAAGCTGGTTTGAATCCAGCTATTTTCAAGCAGTAGGTCCTTGCAAACTGGGATTTGCTTGGGTGAGTCAGAGACCAAGGAGTGACTGCACCTCCAAGGGAGCAGTAGTCAGTACCTGAGCATGAAACACCTCTTCAGCTGCCAATGTAAGATGAGTTTATTTCTAAATAAATTTAAAAAAAAAAGTACTGTTTGTGTTTTGGGGATCAGTGACTCTGATCTTTTAGATACTGTGTCTTCTCCCCTCCTTCCCCAGGTCCCAAAGTGCTGACCGCATCTGACCTTAGCCTGCCAATTCACACATGGTGAAGGGGAAAGCTAAACCAGCTAACCCGTATCGACAAATCTCATGCTGCATCTGTTCTCCCGCAGCCGGCAAGGTGCAAACCCATCCTAAACGATATCCTCCGAGCGAGGGGTCAGTTACCAGGTCGCCACAACTGGTCTCGACCAGCGTTGCTTTTCTGGATGATCCGGCACTGACCTGGTCAGCGCCAGCCTGGTGCTGCCAAGCATGCCACTCTGTCCCACCCCCAGCGCCCTTCCCTCCTCTGATCATACCGGGGATAAATACTTGTAAACTGAAATTCCTCTGACATGAGACCTGCAGTATGAAAATGGGTTCGTTAGCCACGAGAGGGAGTCTGTATTATTGGGAAAGAGACGAAGTAATTTGAAGTCAAATCCTTCCTTCAGACCGAATTGCCTCTGGCCTTTATTTGGACAAAACTACAGTGCATACCAATGGCCGTGGTTGATGACTATGGGATTTTTGCAAGACTACTGAAAGCAGAACTTGCAGCTTTTGTTAATGTTGGAAAAAAAAAGAAGACTTGAGCTGTGACAAACTATTACTGTAGCTCCGTCTTCTAGCAACAACCAGTATTTTCCCAGGGAAGCCAAAATGAAATACTACTCGTTAATGTGTGTATTTAGGGAATGAAGCCCCTAAAGCCTGCTGCTATACCATCTGCACTTTTTCCTAAAAATTAGGCTAATATTGAAAATACATTATTTGAAGCATTTGGTATTCCCTGCTCGCTACTCCTCAGCTTTGGCATGATGACAGTTCTACACAGGAAGACTAACTGAGGAAAAATGTAAAGAGTCATCCAGCCAGCAGCAGAAATAAAACCAAAGATTGTATTCCATGTAGGCAGTTAAACCAAATTATTACCACCAGGCGCTGTATGTAGTACCTGAGAACTGTTATTTAGTGAGCAAGTTCAACACAGCACCTGAATGTTTTGATGATTTTGGAGAATAAGCCAATTAACAGGATAAATCTGATTGTGTATGAGGTGCTTACTGCAGAGAGCAGCAGTCTTCCCAGTGGCCTCTCTGGACTTGGGTTCAGCCCACAGCTGGTATCGGAAAAGACAAGAGCATACCCAGAGCGTGCTGACTCTGTTCGGTGTCCGGGGCTTCAGTAAGATGAGGGAGAGTGCAGGGAGGTACCCGCTAGGATTAAAGCAGCCGTGATGGTGAAGGTGTACATTACCACGTCCGTGGCCTTCTCGCATGACTTATAGCACGCAGTTGCAAAAGCAGAGCTAAATGGGGGCTGTAGGCTTGTGGCCTCTGTCAAATCTATCTGTGATATCTAGAAACATTATCAAGTCTATATTTATATGTCAACAATCCCTCTTTTTTCCAAAATCTGCCAGCTATTCCAGTTTGAAATATGGCGCTCCAAAATGTAGTAAATAGTCACTTTAACTACAGTAAATAGATTGCTATTTAAAAAAAATGAAAATATTGTCAAAGATGGAACTTTGTGGCTCTGGTATAAAAAAGTAAAAATATGAGGAAATGTCCACAAGTTTACTAAACCCAGAGCTTTTTAAACAAATGCACGTGTTGGTGTAAGATTAAAAGGGCAAAACCAGACTATGGACAAATTTATGAGGAAATCAGAAGATTTCTAACCAAGGCAGTGAGGTTCTCATGGTGGGAATAGTGGCACCAAAAGGCCTAACTGAGTACAGGACACGGTTTGCTCGGCTCATAAGCCTGCCCGGGTTTCTGCAGTTCCCTGTCCCTACTCCTTTCCTTTGATTAAGTGCACCAGAGATCTCACGCGATGCAAGATCCAAGGCCTACATTAACGATGAAAGAGCGCAGGATGAAAGATACGGAGCGCTCTGATGTGTCCTAAAGGGACTCGCTTTATTATCAGAAAGTGCCAGTGACAGAAGTGGTTGGTTGCTGACAAACCGCACTGAGCTCAGCAGGATCAGAAACGAGGAATCTCAGGCTGGATTCCCAGAAAAGCACTTATGTTTAATTCTCTGTTCAAGAGCCTCCTGAACATTTCAGGTCTGTGTACACGAGTATGTTTTTCCATTTTCAGTGCTCTTTGTCTTGGATAAATTTGTCTCTTGGATTATGAATAGCACAAAATGTTATACCTTGCAAAACCAACCTTTTTAGAAAACTTATGATCATAGCTTTGTGATTTTTTGATGATGTTTCCTTGAAATAATTGCTTAAACAAGTTATTCTCAGTGATATTTGTGGTTCAGATTCAAGTTGTGAATGAAAACATCCATGACATTGGCTGAAAACATTCACACAAAAGTGGTTTTTACATCTTCAGCACCCCAATTTGAATGAAATTAACTTAAGTAACAAAGGCTATTAGGCTTCAAAATAGCTTCGGGTTTAAACCTTGAGTTTACACTTCTTTAACAAATTAATGTGAGCCAAGACACTTCTCAATGCTCTTCTAACATCTTTGTCTGTCCTATAAATCTGTGCTGAACCTTCTCCCTTTCCTCCCTCCCGTGTAGTTTTGTTTATGTGAATGCAGTGATTTTTGGCAGACCAGTTTTACAGCAAATTGCTTCACCCCCAATGAAACCTGTTAGAACCCAGCTTTTATTTTATCTGGTTTTAAAGAAGTCGCTAAACCCATTAATGATCACATTTTGACCTAGGCTCAGTATCACGTACATTGGCTCCGCAGGTAGTTTCCTTAAAAAGCCACTGCTGGGGCACCGACAGCTGCCGTCTGAGGTTGGACGTTTTGCTACAGGAGAGG
Organism: Rhynochetos jubatus; assembly: GCA_027574665.1. NCBI lineage: Eukaryota > Metazoa > Chordata > Aves > Eurypygiformes > Rhynochetidae > Rhynochetos > Rhynochetos jubatus. Next base: position 57,434,558 of record CM050651.1, on the reverse strand, counting down.
GTCTTACTCCCCCGATTTCGCTCAACAAACCTAGGGCACACGGCCAGGTGGAGGTGGGAGACAGCTCTCTTCGGTCCACTTTACACACCTGATGCACGACCAGGACCGCTACTCACCCCAGCTCAGGGTACTCAGGGTACCGCGCCACGACGTAGCTGTAGCATCTTCCCAGGATGACTTCTCGGAGATTCTTAGTGGTCCCTCTGTCCTTCCACTTCAGCATGCTCGGACGGATCTCCTGCTTTCCGTGGGTCAGGACAGAGGCTAACACGACGGCGAGGACGAGGGCGGCCAGCAGGACGGCGATCCCCAGCAGGAGGACGGTGCGCTGCCGCCGCCGGGCAGAGCCCTGCTGGAACGGCATCCCGCCAGCCCCCGGAGACGAGCAGCACCAACTGCTCCCCCGGCGCAGAGGGAAAACAGCTTTCTGGCGTGTCACCGTGCGCCTCCCCCCGCGGCCCCGGGCTCAGCCCCGGCGGCTGGCCGGGAGGCCGGGCTGACCCCCACGCCCGCCCGCCCCGGGGTCACCGTGCCGCCGGGGCTGCCGCAGCCCGCTGCGCTGCTCCAGCGGGGGCAGAGCGCGGGTGGATGCTGCCGGCTGGTCCGGGGCGGGGGGCCCCTTCCCAGTGGGCTCGGGCCACTTCAGTCGTTTTTAGAGCCAAACAATGGCTTTTCGGGGCTGGGCGCGGGAAGATGAGAGCTCGCCACTGTTTTTGCCTTCTGTTTCCCACTTGGCCGGAACCCTCCCCCCGAGTTCAAGCACCCAAAGTTAGCAGCGGTAGCTCACCGGAGCGAAGCTCAGGAAATCACGTGTGAAACTGCCGAAGCCTTTGTTTAAATAAAAAACCCATTGCAGCGACGTGCTCCGGCTAATGTGTGAGTAAAAGCTGAATGACCCCGGTCTGTTTCCTCTAAATCAATTCGGTTTTAACGACAGGCGTGGAATCCGATTTTACCGAAGACAAGAACGAGCTCTGCGGGTAGTCGTACAAATATAGTTCAAGTCACACACAACGGGTCATTTTTATTTCTCTCCCTTGCAGACGGGCTTGGATTAGTTGTCACACAAGTTTCTAAGACTGGTGTGTAAACTGTGGGTGTTTGGGCTGTGTGAAATCATCTCACGGAGCATTAAGTGTTCTCCGCGAAAGGGAACTTCGTTTCTTATTGTCCTCTCCAAATAGGGTGATTCTACTTCCTTAGTCAAATGCCAACATAAAATAAGACTGAAATCTCACAATCTAAGCAAAAGAAGCTATGCGATGTCAGAATGACGTTAACTACAAATTATTAATAAGTTGTTAACAATTGCTTACCAAGCATCTGTCTTCAACTGGTTGGCTGTGAGAAAGGACATTTGTGACACATCTCCGTTAGGATGAAGCAGTTCTGAAAGACCTGAGAAATGCTGTGCACTGCCCAAAGCCTTCACTGGTAAGCACACAATGTGAATTTTTCTCATCCTGTTTTTCCGAAAAATGGTGAAAACTTTGGTAGGGTTTTACTCAGAATTGAAGCTTTGGTTTTGGAGTGGCATATGAGACTGTCAGCCCCAAGTTGGTCAGGCAGTTGGACTAGATGATCATTGTAGGTCCCTTCCAACTGAGATGATGATAGTCTATTCTCTATCTCTTCCAAACAGTGACATCTCTTCCTAAGAGAGAGAACAGTGTTCTGTCTTTATGCCACTGCTTATGTTCCCACAGTGGTCCCCATCACAGGTCCTGCAAAAAGCACAGAAAGCTGCACAGGAGACAATTTGATAAGAATTAGCTCGAAAAGGAAGTTTTTCCCCATAATCCTTTCAGTAAGCATGTGGATTTTGCCTTGGCAGGCTCAGATGATTGTTCTTTATTTGTTCCTCATTTTCTTCATCCTGTAAATATGAATGCAAGCTATTCACAGCTGCACTTTGTGATCTTTTTTTATACACAAGAGAGATTACTGAGTTTGGTTTATTTTTCCCTTAATGTTTGTTTGCATGTGTTTTCAACTTGCTATTCTTCAGTTTCATTAACTAAGCGAATACCATGTTGGAAAAAACCAACTAGTTACCCTAAGCAGTTTATGCAGTAAAACTGCAATCTCTGTTTGCTCTGGGTATTGAAGATACCTATCTTCAGTAAGTTGAAGAGTTGCTTTTAGAGTGGAACAATGGAATGGTTAATTAGCAAGCTTAAAACTTTTAAAACCCACGGGTTTTTTCGGTAACCTGTTGGGTAAAAACTTTTTCTTCTGTTCAGATATGACATTGATTCATCAAGAATAAATAAACAAGGTGAGTGCAGGGTCAGTGGCTCTGGAAGGTGTCCTCGCTGCTGATTTCGTAACACCTCAAACCACATAAGGAATGTTAAAGACATCAAATGTCAAGTCTCCTTTCAGCAAGCCTTGGCAGCGTAATTGGGACAAATAAATAGGACAAGCAGAGTTGAGGGGGCAGCGGAAAGGCCAGTAAAAGCACATACTCCCGGTGGTTCAGAAGGTGGTGCTTTCTTTCCCAGGATGAATGTGAGCATGAACCTTCTCCTCGCAAATGCTCTGGCTCAAGAGGGTTTCCACAAGAGGCATAAGTAAGATGATAATGGTGCCTTAGCGAAGAAACAGTATTTATTCCCTGAACAGGATGGCTGGAGGGGGGCGTAGGAGGGAAAGTGAAATGAGGAAGAGCAAAGGGAGGGTGGAGTGTGTTTTACAAGAGTCTTGCATTCCCTCAGGTCTGTGGAGTGGGCTAGATTTCACTTGTAAAGTTTGTTAGAACTATTTTATGATTGTATGGTTTGCCTGTGTCCTCGTCATTCCTCACTGGACCCTATTTCTTGCTCAGGTATGCTGTGTGGCCAGCACTCTGGTAGCAAGGGACACAATACCCCTGCCTTTAATGCACATGAGCTCAGTTACACTAGCACTGGATTTGTCCATGTGCTAGAAAAAAAGGCTGCTTGAAACACTACAGAGACGGTTTGGGAGTCTCGAAGACTCATTTTAACATGATATCTAGATGACAATGATACCACAGTATTCACAGTGCCACTAATCACTCCCAGTCTTGTGGACACATGTAATTACTGGCTGTCACTTCTCAGCAGAACTTAGGAATGAGAGAATTTAAACTGAAAAGAGCAGAAGCTGTTATAATAATTAAAGAAATGATGTCTTTCCTGGCTTTTGCTGAAACAGTAGTGACTCTCATCGCTTCCCAGTTTCACGGGGCAAATTCTATCATAACATTTGGAGAAGGTTTGAGACGAACGCTGAAAATAAGATGATAAATGGGCTGGGATGAGGAAACCAGCTAGTACAAAGTGACAGCTGTGAAAAGCTATACGCTGTCCAGCCGCACACACCAGCTACTGTGAAAAATGCATTTGTAACTCAGTGTCTGGGCATCACGTTCACCTCTCCTTTCCTTCAGCTTCCTAGCCTGCAACCACAGGAGCTCTGCTGGAGAACTGTGTTCTGGGCGCAGCGCACAAGCGCTTGCAGGATGTAGGACAGTTAATTAACCTGTAAGGTGCTCTGTGGTTTCCTGGTGGCAGCCCCTACTGAACCTACCCTAGAGCTGTAGACGGACAAAGAGACAGACAGTGATGCTAAACTCTGAGCCTGTGCTGGCGGCTATCTAAAGGACATGAAAAAAGAAGTCCTATTTGTGTCTTCTGCAAAAGCCATATCCACTGCTGGGAACCTGGACTGCGTCGTGCTCTGGTTTGCCAGATGAACTGTCTGGAGGCTGAGCACCAGTATTCCCTCCCCGGCCCCAAATCTTTTTCTCAGCTGATTGCTGTCACCCAGTTGTCTTCTTCAGCATGGTGGTGTTGTCTTGCTCACTTCATTGTTACTTGACAAAGATTTCTACTCTGATTGCATTTTCCTCTCTTGTTAATTCTTTAACATTACTTCTGGTGACAAAACACCTCTTTATGTGTTAAAGTCTGAGTATCAGATAGTAGGGAGGGTTAATCTCCTCAGAACACAATAGTGTGGCTTCCATGTGCAGATACACACCCTTCTCTAGGCAGACCCTCCCCCCCCAGTGAGATGTAAATGTACAACTGAAATAATAACAACAGCAGCTCTGCAGCCCAGTCCCCTAGACTTGGGTTGAAATTGGCCAATAAATTTACATTTTTTGGAAGGGAAAGGGCTGGCAGATGTAGGAGCAGACAGGCAAACCAAGCAATTGCATAGACCTCCTTCCAATTGCAAACCAGGCTCAAGATAAATCATCGTCTCCCTTACAAGGGTGCAAACGATCCTGCAAGAGCAGCGACGCAAAGTGCTGCGTTGTAGTAAATAAGAGCACTCAGACATCGCCGACTGCAGATGTAGTGTAAAATCTAGCTCATTATGTGACTGGCTTTCAGACCTCTGCCAGCTAATCTGATACTGCCATGTTTCATCATCTTCATTTTTTAGTATCTTCAGTATTTTCTCAATTCTTTGAAGGGGTGTCTCATGCTTTTCTCGCTCTGCCTCGTTGCACACAGAAGCTGTTCGAAGGTTCATAAGCCTTTTCCTGTGCAGTTTGTATAGAGCACAGGGCTCTGCTGACGTACAGCAAGACTGCACCGTGTTAAATCGCGTGGCACCTGTAGACGTGGACTCGGCTTCCTCCGAGCAACTGAACCTGGGCGTTTGGTGCACTTGGCTTGTAACTTCGGTCTATTCTGTTAAATGGTTCCCTCCTTCGAATGGTGATTTAGTTTCTACCTCCCCCACGTCTAACTATTTCCCTGAAGCAGCCATTAATGTAGATGTGGAACTGACTGTTGAGTTTAAAGATGCAGGTGTTTGCATTTTTACCTTTTTATTTTACACACACTTGCAGCTTCTCAGATCTTTAAGATTTCAGACCTGAGCTCTTCTTGTAATTATCCTGCAGAGCCATCGAGCGATCAGTTGTGCAGCAGTTCTCAAAAGCGTGCGCGTGCGTTGATTCGTCACTACTGGATTTTGCGTGAGGAAGTGCCCCCGACCTAATTCGTTGAAAAAATCGGTAATGTCTGAACCGCTACGTGCCTCGGAGTCGCTAACAGGCACTTCTGCACTTGAGAACAGACCCAGGTGTAATACCTGGGGCCGCCGATGGTCTAAATGGAAACACCTTAGATCGCCCGCATTCTCCGCCAGGAAGCCACCGAGGTGAAGGGCTCCGGAGCGGAGGATTGAGTGGCGAGAGCCTTCCCCAAGCGGCAAAACCATGGCAAAATGCGCAAAGGCACAATCTACCATCCTTAAGGCAAAGGCAGATGGAGGTCCCACAAGCAGCAGAGGATCCCAGATCTCCTGGCCTCTGGGCAGATGGAAGGGACGTAAGAGAGGGAGGGGAATGGAAACAGGTCCCCGCTCTGCCAGGTAGGTGAATGCCCTCCTGCCCTCCCTCCCCTGCCCAGTTGCCCTTGCAGAACAGAGGTGGGGCTCTGGAACTCGAGGGCCAGGCAATTGCAGAGGGAGCAGAGGAAGGTCCATCCAGGGAGTTGCCCAGGACGACACCGTCAGCCCCACGTGTTACGGCTGCCTCCGTTAAGGAAAGAAGGAGGGTCACTGTTGTAGGAGATTCCCTTCTGAGGGAACAGAGGGCCTGATATGCCGCCCAGACACATCCCACAGGGAAGTCTGCTGCCTCCCTGGGGCCCAGGTTAGGGCCATCACCAGGAAACTCCCTGGTCTGGTAAAGCCCTCGGACTATTACCCACTACTGGTCATGCCGGTGGGCTGTGATGAGCTTGAGGAGAGAAATCCAAAAGCCATCAAAAGGGACTTCAGGGCACTGGGGTGAATTGTTGCAGGATCGGGAGCAAAGGTAGTGTTCTCCTCAATCCCTTTAGCAGCAGGGAACAATACCGGGAGAAACAGGAAAGCACACCTGATCAACATGTGGCTGAGAGGCAGGGGTGAACGGTGGAGTTTTGGGTTCCTTGAGCAAGGGGAGGTTTATACAGCACCGGGCTGGCTGGCGACAGATGGTGTGCAGCTGTCTCAGAGGGGAAAAAGGATTCATCCCTGTGAATCGGCGCAGCTCATCGAGAGGGCTTTAAACTCGGTTGGAAGGGGGCAAAACCAATAGTGCTACCAACAGATGCCCAGAGCCTGGAGAAGAATCTCAGGTAACCAGGAGAGCACCTGGCAAGCAAAACAAGAGAATTCTAGATGTTCCAGTCTGCAAGCCAGCTTCATCGGGGGCCCATCTTAAATGCCTCTACGAACACATGGAGCTTGAGAAACAAGAGGAGTTAGAGGTGTGCACACGCGTGAGGGGCTGTGACCTCACCGGCAACGCGGAGATGTGGTGGGATGGCTTCTATGACACGAGTGTCAGAATGGAAGGCTATAGGCTCTTTAGGCAGGACAGGAAGGGGAGATGCGGAGCGGGCATTGCTGTCTATGTCAGAGACCAGCCGACACTCCATCCAACTCAAACCATTCCATGATTCTATTACCTCTAGGCATCTTTATGTTTAAGAATTATAGGATAGAAGTGGTGTGAAATTGCTTTCTGAAGCCCAGATACCTATATTCTTCAACAAACTGGCTGTGCACTCTGTAGTTATTCTGAATATGGCCACTTTAACCTTATTTTTCCTGTAAGTAAGGATACGATCTCATGATCAGTATACCCTCAAGAGCAGATATCCTAGGAGGGACGAGAGGTATGCAGAGGGCCATTGCCATTGCCTGTTGCTGTACATGCTGTCACTTGGGTAGGAGACATAACATGTGCCATCACTGTTATTGCTGCAGCTAGCTGTGGATGCGTGCACATCGCTCCATGCTGATGGCATGTTTTGGGGTTACCCCCCTTTACAGCATGCGAAGCCATCCGGGCTGTTTCAAGCACAGTTCCACCACTGAGCGCTGTAGGCGAGAGCCGTCCCACCCAACTGCAGGCAGCAGGCTCAAGCTGCTGGACCCAGAGCGGAGGAAAGCATCCTGGAACATGGCACCTGCCAGTCAGTATTTGTTCTTTGCCCCCCACGGGCTGAAATGAAAGAGCTTTCCGGCTCTTTCATCTGTATCACTTGTAAGCAGGCTGTTTTTCCACGTGGAAGTTACCGATTTTGTTTCATGTGCTGCCGATGGGTTTGGGTAGGGAAACGAGAGTGCTGGATCAGCCCATGCTGACAAGCGCGATGCCCGTCTCCTCTCAATAATGCATTCTGCTCTCTCAACCGGAATGTACTGTTTTTTCCTATGTGTTCTCACATGAGGAGAGTGTGGGAGGACCAAATGTCACCACTGTGCCTTGTAGTTTTGTCTGTGACCTTTTTGTTACCCCACATGTGCTTCCGGCTATACGTGCTGTGGCCGCTTCTCAAGCCTTGTGCAGGAAGTTGAAGGTATAAGGAAGGAAAGAAAAACCAATACAGATAAAATCTAACAAATACGATCGTGTTTCTGCTTTCTGTGTAAATAACGTGAAGGAGCATGTGTATGAAGGGCTTAATGCTGGACTGCACCCCGACTGGCAATGGACCAGCTTTGCACAGAGCCAGAAGGAGCCAGTACAGCAGCACGTGACAGAGCGACGTCTGAAATGAGAGGTCTTCACCCAAGACAAAACCTCCCTGTACTTGCGCAGGCTCAGGACAGTCTCCCTCCCCCATCCCTTTCGCCTCCTGTTTCTCTAATACAATACTTGTGCAGTGCTGAAGGGCAGGGTGGGTTATGTCTTAAGGCCACCAGCAAAAAACTGGTTTCATTCCTGTGTGAATCACTGGGTGGTCTGGTCCGTCTGTCTATCACCTGCCAGACCTGCAATGGGGAATAAGCTTAGAAAGGCACCGGACAGTGCCCCGTAGGCCTGCGTGGGTTGCTGTGGGAGATCCTCCCTCCACAATCCCGGCTGCTCTTGCCACCTTCCCCAGCTCTCTGCCCCACTTCCGTGGTGCATCTTTGTGGATGTAAAATCGACCTCCCAGGACAGATCATTCCAATGCTCTGGTGCTGGGCACCAGCGCTGACCGGGCTGTTTTTCAGTGACCTGGTGCAGTAGAGGCGTGGTGCTTCGCTGTGTTTGACTGGGGATAAATTGATACACTAGTAGTTTTCTCAGTGACCCATTTCTGGATGTTTATCAGCAGGATGGGGATTTTTATTATCAGAATAGACAATTAGTCAGAAATTACTGCTTCGGAAATGTGGGGAAATGGCCTTATGAAGGAAAACAGATACAGAACTGTAGATGCACTCAGTTCGGTGTGACAGAAACGCTATTGACTGAATGACTGTGGCTTTTCCAGAGGCTGCTATGTGTGACCCCAGGGGACACTGAACATCAGAGGAGCCCAGGAGAACAAGCTGATTCCAGGACAATCTCCTCAAAGCCCAAGAGTGGTCTACCTTGATGGGTGGGAAGTCAAAGCTGTGGCAAGAGGCCAGCTTGGTCAAACTGGGAATTCCTAACCGAGCTTAAATGTTGGAAAAAAGTGTAGGGGGAGAGCGGCAGCAGGGATGGACTATCTGGGAGGAATGAGGCATTGCTCAGACTGTTAAGCACACTTGTTGAATATAAGTCCCTGTGCCCAGACGAGACGTGTCTGAGGGTAGTAAGGACAAGCTGGCTTACGTCACTGCAAAGCTTCTCTTTGAGAGGTCCCTCCCAGCCTATAGGATTCTCTGAAGCTACAGTTTTGTGGTAACAATTTTCAGAATGCAGATGGATCTCCATGCTTTCTAATGAATAACTAGTGGAATTAAAAAAAAAAATAAACTTTATCAGACAGGCCTCCAAAGGTATTGGGATTTAGGGAAATGAGGACAGGTGGAAATCTAGGTAATCTTTCAGTGAAAAGAGCAGCTATGTAAAATCTCCAGGTAGCTTAAGGTTACTGTGAACGCACCGTGCTGTGGAATATTATTTGTGCTGCCTAAATTAGACTGTTAAATGTCCTTGATAAAACATGTTGGCCATCAGGTTTTAAAATAAATGCCCCCAGTATGACTGGCTGCTAAAATTCTACGGACAGCTAAAGATGTTATAAAGTTGTCTTTCCAGTTATGCATTAGCATTATGAAATGAAAAATGGGAACGGTACTATGCATGACAGGCCCTCCCAGAAAGAAAACATTTAGTAATTGCCCTTCTCGGAAAACTCACGGTATCGTTGAACAACGTAGGTTGGAAGGGATCTCTGCAGCTTGTCTGGTGCCACCATTTGCTCAACTGGTGGAAAACTTCAGGGTTAGATTAGGTTGCTCAGTGCATTCTCCAGTGGAGTTTTGAAAACCTCCATGGGTGGAGAATCCAGAAGCATTCTGGGCAGCCACTCTCGTGGTGTTTTCTTTTAATGTTTAATCAGAATTCCACTTGCTGCACTTTTTGACCACTGCCACTACTCTTTCCACTGTGCATCCCTGAAAAACAGCATGTTTCCAGTTTCTCTACACCACCTTCTAGGTAGCAGAAGAAACCATCCTTTCTGGACAACTTTCTGGATCTTCTTTCAGAAGATTGGTTGCTACAGTACACAGAAGTGTCTCATGGAGGGTCATGATGTTCAGGCTTTTACAAGAAGGTTTCAGACACCCACACAGTGGTCATTTCAAGAAGATTTTAAGAAATACTTCCTCTTAGTTTAATATTTTGAGGAGAAATAGATGAGATTAAGGGAAGCTGTAGTAAAGAGTTACAGCATGGCTGTGTCAGGATCAATCCTTTTTACCCCCCAGATGATTTCCATTAGGAATTTGGTAAAGCAGAAACAGTTGTGGACTGTTCAGTTCCCTTGAGTCCTAGAATACAAGCTCTGTCTCACTCTATTCTGTCCTTCCAAATGTCCTTACTTTCAAATAAGAGATCACAGCTGGAGAAATAAAGGAAGCAAAGAGTCTTTTCCTCTCATCAAACCTTCTGCTCTAGTATGAAGGAGCAATATTTTATCAGTAAGTGCTCAATCTTCCTGATTGGTAAATTAGCTTTCCAAACTTTTCTGATTGCCTGGACAGTTTAGGTTTGTTTGGTTTTGTACAGAAAATTATTCCTGTTTGCCTATTTTCCTGTGAAGTTCTTCTTTAAATAATAATTCAGGGATGCTTTGAAAGGTTTTTTTTATTGTATATATTTCAATTTTTCTAAAAACCTTTCTGATCAGGAAACTCCTACCAAACACCACATAGAAAACTAGCTCCAATGCTTTTGTTCCACAGCAGGCTACGGAGAAGGGATAAGGGATGAGAGTTTTCCAGGGTCCACGGCAGACCTTAAGATCCCTAAATTAGCGGCCTGCTTTTTCCATTAGTGCTGTGCTGAAATGGTACTGGAACGACTCGATTTTAAGCTGCTTGTTCCTCGGACATGATTTACGGACGGTCAGTTATTTCAGCAGGATCAAGTATCCGGTGAGATCCGCTGACAAGAACATAGATACACCCTGAGCCTTCTCAGAAGTCGTGACATCTGTCCTTCAGCTCACATGCTGCAGACCGCTCTGCAGTGTTGACTGCCTTACGGCTTAATAACACTGTGATGGCACATGCATGTAAAGCTCATGTCCAGGGAAGGGGTGTTTGGGAACAGCCATTCCTTAATCCTTCTCCACACAGACGTGCAGGGTCTAGTTCCTTTCCCGTGTCCGTCTGATTAGCGCTTGCCTCTCCGCTTGTTGCTGTGCGAGCTCGCTCGGAGCCAAGACAGCACCGGCTGTGCTCTTAGTGTGAGACAGGCTGACAGACACTAACGACTCATTTTTTTCTTTGTTTATTGCAAGCAAAGATCCCAAAGGGTCCAAAACATTCTCCCTATTTGGACCAAGCTTTTCCCTCCCATTTCTGTGCTTGTTTCCCTTGCTGGCTCTCCTGAGTGTCAGGCCATCTGCTCCTTCCCCTGCGCTTGGAGAGCCTGGTGATTGTACAGGTGCTTCCCAAGTTTGCTGTTGCGGGAAGAATCCCCTGCTGTCACCAGTGCTGCTTTTTGCATTACACGTCAGAAAATGATGTCCTAGATAAATTTTGAAAAAACGCTTAACACATCCAAATGTATAGTGTTTAAAGCACCGACCTGCAGAGTGTGGGACGCACATTTAATGAATCATGCGTTCAGCGTGAGTCAGCTACGAAGAATTTGGTTTTTTTTTCACTCAGGACATGTTTAATTTATGCAAGATGGAACAGTGGCAATTCAGAAGTCGCAAGGAAGTGGAAGCTATACCAAAGCTGTTACCTAGCAGTGAGGGAATCTTACCATGATTGCTGATGAGGTTGCTGTACTTTCTTTGTGCAAAATATTTTTCAAGGTTCAGTTTTAGTGCAGAGGAAAAGAAAATGCAGACTTTCATGAAACAGAGTGCTTGTTTGCTGGCCAGTAGCAATTATTATGCTGCTCACACACTCTGAAGGGAAATACCCAGCAGGCTCCCATCCCACTGAGGCAGCCAAGGAAACGAAGTTGACCCAGAAGTATGCTCTGGAAGCACGGGAGTCTGTAAATTGGAAAACATTCTGCTAGAAGAACTACAGAGGGTAGATCTGCCACTTGGAAAGGATCCATTAGATGGTTCAAAGGTCAAGAAACAATAAACTTGAAAAACAAGATTTTTTTGCACTTGCTTGCTTGCTATTTAAAATAGGCTTTTGTATACACACATATTAAATATTTGTCCAGGATTTGATGCTGTGGCTTCCCAGTTTATTGATTGTTCTTACTGTCCTTCTTTTTGCATGATATATGGCATGTACTTTGCTTGTCATCACTCCTTTTTCATGTTATTCCAGCAGCCAGTATTCATTTAACCCCATGCCAATGGGCAGGGGTGAGAGAAAATTCAGGGTGAGCGCCCAGAGCATTCCCTCTGCTTTGTGGAAATCCCAACACTGGATTTCTTGGCATCTTTCATTAAAACAAAAGGAAAAGTAAGATTGAGGCACAATACAGGCCAGTATGTCCTGCAGCAGGGATTTGAGATTGCAGTTTTGACTGAATACTTGTTTCTGCTCATTTGTTTCTTGGCTTGCTGCTCTTCAAAATGCTATAGCGTGACCTAGGAGCTTTTTCAGACCTCTACCCCGACTTAGCGTATCATATAGCATGCCTGTCATTTTCTTAGCATTGCTCTCTTGACTTTACCTGCTGCAAACGGGAACGAAAGGGTCCTCCTGCAGTTTGGTGATCCGGTGTTTGGCAAATTCTTGATATATCATCCTAGTTTATGCCTGCAATACCTGACATCCTTTGTTAATTATTTATCCAAGCGCTCATTAGCACCTGGAATCAGACTCTGTATCAGGTGTAATCACCAAGGGATGCCTAGGCAAACGGAGTTACAGGATTAAAAAATACTATTTCTTTCTTAATTATTGTAACTAGTGATATTAATTCGAGTTACTCCTGATACGCAACTCCAGAGCATCTCCTCCGTCTGCATGTGGGGAGCTGACCACACTTACTGCTTACAATGCACAGAGGTATTCCATGGTCACAAGTCAAGGGCTGGTTACTTCACTTCAGTGGCTATTTCTTAAAGGCAATGTGTATTATTAAATATAATTTCCTCCTTCGTTTTCCTTCCATAAAACTTCCAACATCACAATTTTCCTCTGACGGACTCAGCTAAAAACGCGAAGTAACTCGTCTGAACTGAGATCAGGTTCGCCTTTGCTGCGAGTGGCAGGAAAGAGAGGCGAAGCCAGGCGAAGAGGGGCTGCACAGGCAGGGCGGATACGCTGGCAGGGTGCGAGGGTATGTATGTACCGTGCTCTCAGGCACCAGTTTCCTGCGCCCCTCTCCCTGCCAGCTTGCACTGGAACTGCACTGCTGTAGTAAGGGACTGGGGGTCTCCTCTGAGCCCGCTCACAGGGAAATGTAGCAAATAAATGCTTGCAGATTATAAATAAAATCTGGCAAATTATATTCGTCACCTCTTAAATAAGATGACAAGTAAATTTAGGCTGTGCAGAACCTGGAATCAGGAAAGACCTGAAGATCAGAAAAACACTTGTAAAGTGCTTGAGCCACCCTAACATTTGCCAAAATTAGGATGCCGTGCCTCCCCATACTGAGCTATTTTAAACCAAACTTCCTGGCTCTGCTAAAAGCACTTCACCTTCTCTACTGTTGAAGCAGAATACATCAGAACTGTTTCTAGCTAATCCATTTGAAAACTAACAAAGAAGGTAGCTTTCTTTGAACAATAAGTATTACACAACTTCTTGTGGTTTCAGGTCGAGTTTCACTACACTGGAGGTCGCTGATCAGAAACACGGTCGTGTCAGCTGAACATCACATCAAGGCCAATACGACAAAAATAAACACCAGCAGTATAGAAAGGGCAGAGAGGTGAGCAAGTTGTCTTTGCTTTATTCTCATAACCTCTTACTCCAGAGCATTCGAGAGTTTGCATTTAAAAGTAAATCGAGCGGGCATGAGCAGATGTGTATGTGTGCATGCACATACGTGCTGAGGAAAAGGAGTTATTCTGAATTAGCGTTCGGCTTTTGTCAGATACAATGACCAGAACACATGCAATAGGGAAAAAACCCAGTAGGTTAGAAGAAGGGGAGATTATTTCTATATAGGAATGAAGAGTGTGACATAACTGATTTTTTAAGTGGTCCACACAATAGAGAACGGCAGGAACTAGCTTAGTATCAGTGACATCCACAGGTTTGTCTGCAGCAATGCAGAGCACCTTGTGAGGCTGCGGCACATGATGCTTTCATTCGCCGTGAGTATTATTAACAGGACTGTGGCATTCAGCTGGATTCAAAATGAAGTGATATACATAATGTTGTCATATGAAACATTTTCCCACTTGAATTCAGGTCCGGAGACAGCCGGTTTTGCAGTACTGCTAGTATACGTATGAATGATTGCAACATTCTGAATCCGTATGTGAAGCCCCCTGCTCAGCATTACCAGGTTTGCATCGGTTTATGGACAAGGGCAGATGCCTTTTAGACATTATGTTTTCTCAAATTTGCCACAGCTGTTACACGAGACATTGCTAATCAGAGCATTTACTGAGTGTTCAAGACCGAGCATAGGCGCACCTAGCTGATTACACCCAAGTGTAACATCTGTGTGTAAATAGCACTATTCACACAACGCGTGGATGGAGAAATGAGAGAGATGTAAGGGATTCTTTTGCTCACAACTCTGTTCACACCTCTCCTTCCCTCCCTCCAGGAGTAACAAATGACCTTACCATTTCTTGTTTTGTTGACACTTCTGCCCCCCTGCTTCCAAGATGCCAGTCACACTGTTCTTTCGCACAGACTAAAAACATTCTATTAAACTCAGAACAACTGATTCACACTCAGCTTTAAATTTACTACCCTTAAGATCTTAGGAAGGTTATGTATCTAAAATTTTGCGTTCCTTGTTTTTTCCCAGCTATGTTAGTTGGTTAGCTAAAAACCTTTACAGATCTTCCCAAGCTTTTCCAGCAAGTTTGAAACACTTTATTCAAAATGTATTGGAAAAAACCCACTGCTGTCCTTGCTACCGAGTTGAAATAATGGGAAAAGAGGCAAGGACATTAGAAATAAGAAAACACTGCAAGAGGGTTCTGAGCGTGTTATTCTTGATATAAGATTATGCAGTAAATCACCTCAAATTATTTGAATTGTATCTACCCTAATTCATAATTTACTTTTTGTTTGTTTGTTTGTTTGAACAGAGAATTATTTAGCACCTCCTAAGTGTGTTTGGTATCATATGTAAGGGCCAGCAGTGGCTGCATTGCTGGAGTGGATTGCATCCAGAGGTTGGAAAGCTTTCATAGGCTGGAAAGCAAAGGTTGGCTTTGCATCCCAAAGCTGGGATGCTTGGCTTGTGGATGGAAGTTGCCTAAGAGGCGTATGGCTTGTTAATGGTATTAAGCTATTGTCTGAATCCCGGACACGCTAGAATACCCAGGCCGGTGGGTAGGACAGCTCCAGACCAAACGACAGCTGGGACACCTCTCTGTGAGCCTCATACGTACTCTCTACAGTCTGTGGTCCAAAATGTGTCATGATGTGATCTGCTGTGGACAAACAGGAGACTGATTAAAATTGCTTGGGTTTAGTTATCTGACCTGTGTCTGGGTTCCAGACAGATGCCTCCCTTATTATTCTGGCAGCTGCTGTTAAGGGGGTTGTTGAAGGAACTAATCAAAGGACTAATGTTTCAGCATAGGTAGGGAACAATTTTGAGGTGTAATACAGCCCAGATTTTAAAGAGTCTGTAGCTTCTGATTTCAGTACTTTTGCAAGTGTCTGAAACAGACACAATAATTCTTCAAGCTGGAGCCTAAACCCAGCTGTGACACAGGCAAATGTAACTATGTGTGTAATACAAGGGAATTTGTGCTATAACCAAATGAAAGATTATTAAAGGAATGGAAACCAGACAAATAAGCAAGAGCAACATATTTTAGATATTTTATCTTTTGAACATACAACATGGTATAGTTGTACCAGGCACTGAAAGGAAGTACATCTGCTATGGAGACCTAAATCAGATGCACTGAGATAACAGGAATATCCTATTTCAGTTTCCTGACAACGAGCTAATACAAACACAGATAAATAATACAGAAGCTAGCAGAGAATGTGCAATAAAACTGTACTTAAAGTAGAAATATTTTTCCAAAGATTTATGTGTCTTCTTGGTAACTGGATGTCTTGGTGATTTAGAGGAGCATCTAGCTGGAACACTTCGATAATCCACATAAGTAACTCAGGAGACCTTCAAGAGGGCATCTGCTTTCTCAATATATTCTGAAGTGTGTTTACTGAGTTCACTGCAAGCAGGCAGATGTCTGACTTGGCAGGTTCTTGTCTGAATTTGATACGCCATAAATCACATCCTCGTGATCAACCATCACATCATGGTGGAAAACCCATGGAGCCTTCTAGACCTGGTATTCCTGACTATAAGCTATCCAGTGGCTAGGGAACAGCCAGCTGAGGAACAGCTACGTGGCTGACAAAGCAATTGATAGTATGTGCTAAAATACCGTATGCAAGTATGCAAGTCAGAATAAAAATGTTTCATTTTTCCTCTTTTTCGCCTATTGTATCTTGTACCAGGTGAGCAACCTAAGCTCTCTCTCATCTGAATTCATATTTCACCTTCCCAAGACAAAATAATCAGACACTTGGTTTTCCAAGGCCAAATGTTAGGGTTGTTTTTATGAACAAAATGTGTGGGAGATGTACGACAGGCATAGTTTCACTTTTCTTTCTGAAACATGTGAACGGGAAATTTAATTTTGGAGAATAAGAGGAAATAATAGCCATAGATTTCTTCTATTCAAGAAAAGGAAATGGAGGGTAAGGCATTCTAAAAGCAGTAGAATAATTTTTAATACCGAAAGCAGTTGGGTCTGCAGGGTTTTAACATGCAGGTTTGCCAGTCCCAGAAGTAGGGTGAAATTGCAGTTAGAAATTAGTTAAAGCCAAATTTATAGGCAGCTAAGGCAAATAGAGGATATGGATTCAGTGTATTAACTT
Source organism: Rhynochetos jubatus (assembly GCA_027574665.1). Lineage (NCBI taxonomy): Eukaryota > Metazoa > Chordata > Aves > Eurypygiformes > Rhynochetidae > Rhynochetos > Rhynochetos jubatus. The sequence continues at coordinate 57,418,124 of CM050651.1, read as the reverse complement.
AGTACCCTAAAGCAAATCTGAACAAAAAGCCTACAAAAGAAACAAACATGAGCTTGTTCCAGCTGCCTCCTCTGTCTGAAGATACAGGTCCTCTTTGTGCTGCTGGTGCAGATCTGAAGAAAAGAAAACAAACAGGATGTTCACAGCAGAGAGCTGAGTTAGGATTCTTTTAAATATCAGAGGACTGCGCCAAGGATGAAGTTTGCAGTCCAAGTGCTAAGCTAAAAGTTCCTTTATAAGAGCTCACCACCAGATTCCTTTGGGCTGTCATTATTTTATAAACAGGCTATCTGTGCAAAGCCCTACGAACACGCCTTTCTACCTCAACACCTGAGCCTCCTTGTCTCTCCCCATCCATTTACCGTCTCTGGCCTTACGCTTGAGATTTTATAGGGCTCTTCTAGACAGAAGTGGTCCTAGAGATCTGTATTTTTACAGCACTTCACACAACAGTACCCAGATCCTTTGCTAAATCTCCCTGACATTGCAATAATGCAAGTAATAAATACCATTATGAACAGGTTGCATCTGGCGCCTGCTTCTGTTTGTGAGCCACCTGTGCCATCTAGTGGGCGTTGTTTTTACTTACAAGTTTACTTCACCAGGGTGTCAACAAGCCAGTCTACATTTTGATTCAGCAGGAACACAGGTCAAGTCTGGAGAGGAGTCAGGGGGCTCTATCACCCCCCCAAGAAGCCCCAAGGACATGACAGCCCCTTCAAGCCATCCCTATGCTACTCTGACACAGCCCTCTCCTTTGCTACACTGAGGTAACAGTGACAAAAACAACCACTTGCACGACTGATGATTTTGGGTATGGGACATGATTCTTCAGAGGCTGAGAAGCCAGCTAGCAGTCTTGTAACAGCAAATAGCCATGGTGAAAGGGGGGTGCATCGGAGCCTGCTGGCCTAGTCTCGCTCTTTATTACGGAAGGATGGAAATGTAACGTGTGCACTGAGCACACACTGTGCAAAGGAAGCTCTTCATACACATTCTTAACAGCGATACCACTACTGACCAAACTCTTCCCATGTCAGTTAATGGACCATCAGAGAGCAGGGATCCATCCACAGAGAAAACAGATCTAGAAGATAATCATCAAATAATTCATATACATCTGTTGAAGGCTCTTTCTGAAAGGGCAGCTGATTTCAATGCAGATGCTATTTACTGCAGAGAAGTAAGTGATTTGGGGAAGAGTATAAGTATTCATTGGCTTGAAGTGTTTTAGCTACTTAAATTTCCGGGAGAGGCAATGATAGCATTGAGATTGGGAAGCTCTGTCTTGATTAGGGATAGCATAGATATGAAGTGAATCAAGGCTATTACATTGCCATGCATGCAGGAGGGAATGAAGGGCTCAGGAAGGAAAGAAGCAAGGAAACTTTTCCTAAGGAGGAGGAGCACAGCCGAGTTGCTTAGTAGTTACCCCGGGTGAGTATGAGACTGGTGCTGAGAATATGCGTGTGATTTTGTTAAGTACCAACATGGATGGAGAGGGAGGGGTGGTGGCTCCCCTGCTTACATACTGCAAGTGCTATGTGATATTACTGGAGAACTGGTATGCTTATCCCTCAGGTGAAAGAAAAAGACATTAATGGTTTCCAAAAGCCTTTTCATCCACATTTCCTCAGCTGAGGAATGTACCCATGCCACAAAACTTGGAGGGAAATGGTTTAAGACCTGGGAGAAGAGAAAAATCTTCTGTTAAGGGTTCACAGTAAATAAAAAATTAGTTTTAATCCACCACGCAAGTTGTCCGTAGTAATAAACAAATGCCTTAACAGGCCTGGAAGCCTGTTCTGTGATCTACTACCTAGGAGTTTGAAGGTATCAGTGATATCTAAAATGCCACTGTTTTACTCACACATTCAGAGGTTGGCGCTGGGATATAATTTGGATGTAAGAATACATATTGCCGCGTGACAAGATGAGTAAAAGCTCTCAGTGACCAGCAGGAACAGAGAACACTCACTTTCTCTGCAAGGGTGTATTGTAAACTGAACATATGCTACAGAAAGTGATATACACCTCCTTTTGTGTACTGCACGAAGCATTACTGCCACACAACCAGAGGCAAGCAAGCGGGAGTTGCACCTCTCTGCTGCCATAACCAGCGACAACACATCAGGTTTTTCACAGCAGGTTACCATTGCAGTATTACTGTTACCTATTATTACCAGGTATTAATATACAAAAGATTTGCAGACGCTCAAGTTGGGGCAGAAAGGACAGTAGAAGATAGGATGTGGTCAAATGTATGGATAATGCATTAAAATAATATAACTAGAGAACAACTTCTATGAATCTATTCATCCTGTGACTTTCCAAACTGCGAGGAAGTTTTCATATTCAGATATTTAAGTACCTTATATGTACCGACACATGCAACAGCATGTAGATTAAGAAGCTTAGCCACAATTGAAAAGTCATCTTTACTGTAAATTCACTGAAATACATTATAAATTAATTTAATCCTCTTTATATAATATAGAAAAATACGGATAGGAAGGGAAACTATTACAACCTAGTTTGGGAGTGATGCTTGCTAAATAAGAAAGTTGTATCTTGGGTGTGATCTGCATTCTCTGCAGATAACCTACTGGCCCAAGGTAAATACATGAAAATATAGAAATTGGGGTTGCACACAAAACGGAAGATTAAAAAAAAAAACTTCCTCAAAATTTGGAACTGAAAGCTCAGGTAGCTGGAGAAAGGTCCTTTAGATCTGTTAACATTGGACCTACAATTTCATTACTCAGGGAAGAATATTAATGAAAGCAATTTCAAGTTTGGAATAGATTTTGCATCAGAACACTGATATTTACAAACTTCTTTCATACCATCAGTGACATGCAGTGTGATGCTGTGATTGACGAGAGCTGATTAAAGCCTAGTTTTGAACAGCAGGTGCTCACAGACAGTTGTGCACAATTTGTAGACAGAAACTGCTTACTCAATACCCAGTAAGTAATAAATTCAAGAGTACTGTATGTTGCATATGGGTGATATATAACAGATGATAGAGGTGGAATCTGTCAACTTGTTGCCTTCTGCATTATTTAGTTGGTTGTAATGACACTGAGGATGGATTGAACTTCTTTTACTTACGATGAAAGGGTACACTTAGAATCATCAGGATAATCGAGGCAGAGTAAGAACATTACAGACCTGTGAAGATATCATTGTATTTAGCATTTTTCAAGCAGAAAACTGAGGAAAACAAAAAAATGAAGCAAACTCAACAGTGTTATCATGTCTGAAGTTTCCCTTCGGTTATATTTATCTTACAATCCACTGTGAATAACTAGAGCTGTGAATACTACTGTGAATAGTTAGTAATTCTGCAGACATTCAGGGGTGTTTTTAAATGTTTTTGAGATTTTTCAGTCCAAATAAAGATTTTACAGTGAATTGGGATATGAGGCCTTCTTCTGTGTCTGGCATTGGGTAAGTAGAATGTTCCACATAATGATACGATTATGCAATAAGGTGTAGTGTTTTGCTCAATTCATGGCTGAAAAATGCCACGCCTGAAAAATGTGGCATCACCCCTCCAACATATCAGTTTCTTACTGAAGACACAACACTAACGGCTGTTTAATGGCTCTTAAGTATTGGAAGGTAAGAAACCATTTAAAATAGAAGAGGTGCTTCTGCCAATACACCAGACTGATGAAGGATTTCACTTACTTGTAATTGTCAGTGCAGGTGACATCATAACCAAGGGTTTTCAGCCTGTCTTCTAATACCTTTACAGTATGAGTTCCACAGGAATCTCTGTGAGAAAGGATTTTAATATTATTGCAAGTCTTTTATTATCTAATTTCAGTGAACTTGATGGAATTAGTAAAGTAAATCCCTATTATTTTGCCTCTTCTATATTCCTTAACACCTACAGAAAACTGGTGAACATTGCTATTTATAATGCTTCCTTTGCTTACGGTTGTTTAACGTTTTATACTCTGTTTGCACAGACTGGAATATTGGCTTCAGCTAGTGTAGCATTTGCAGATTCTATTAACCAATATTCCCACCTTTAATATTTCACTAGACAAACTGAAAAAGAGCTAAACAGTTTTGTAAAATAGTAAGTAAGTGTTTCATTTTTAATATTCTTTGGCAGCTATTTAGGTGGTTGCGAAATTGAGGCTAGCTGTCTGTACAGAATAAGTTGGTTATAATAAAATAGAATTGTTCTTGTTAGAAGCTTGCCCTCCCTCTTGAATACAAAACAATAGAAAAACACAAGGAAAGAAAAAAAAAAACAAACCACCAAAAAACCCCAAACCAATCCTAGATGCAGCTGCTGTGTCTAGCACTGATTTTTTAATTTGTCGTCTGATTAGCAAAAGAAAGTTTATCAAAGCACAGAACCTACTGAGACCTCTAAAACTTGCCACACGGTCAAGTAGGAAGGTCAGTGCTAGTTACCCATTGGTCAGTAAACTCTCAAGACTCTAAAGAATAGGGGGACCAACAAAATCATTGTAAAAAACAATTAATAAAAAGACACAAAAATGCCCATGCATCCATTAAGTGAAATATAAATTAACATTCAGGGCTTGTCTTAATTTTTCTTTGTAATAAGGGCAACTTTAGCAAAGGTGAGCTGCATGGTTTGGGTTTTTTTCCAAAAAGTAATGATTCTTTGGTTTAAAGAGAAAGGCTGAAAAACCCTAATCTGAACTATGCTTTATAGGCTCCACAGCACTATGGTAAAACGTGGTGTGGGTTGGCCATGCCACAACTGAATGAAAGAGAAGCAGAAGGAGATAGGAAATAGAAGAGATGAGATGTGAAAGGGAAATGACACAAAATGAACTAAAAAACGTTGAGTAGCAAGAGCAGGAGCCTCACGCTCCTAAGAATGCGGATGACACCAGGGATTCAGCCACCAATGGCAGATATGGCGACATCTGGGCCCATTTCTCTGGCCGTCTTCAGCCAGGGCAGTTTTAAGACCAATGAAGTCCCACCATGTTATAATAAAGTGCAAGGACCCTGCAGATTGTTGAGGTAAAACTGACCTCCTCTGTTCCTCTATCCCCTATTCATCTATGTGCATTCGCAAGGACCCCCACAAAAGCTATAATGATTATATTATTTAATACTTTGATTCTTTTAACCAGTCTCAAACTAGGCATAATTTCTGGCCTAGTGATTTCATTTTTTTAACTTCAGATTCCCCCTTCCATTACGTTTCTGTTGAAAATTTTCACTTGGTCTTTGGCTATGTACCAACAGGCTATTCTGTTTGGACTGATCTGTTTTGTTTGTTTAAATTAACAGCAAAACTAGACCTTTTTAAAGCCTACATTTTATTATTGGATTGATTTTAAGTGTTGAGAGAAAATGAGCCCCTTGGTCGTATTTCTCTGCTTCTACTAATTTTCAAACAGTTAAGATAGGTGAAAATGTAAAGAATGTATATGGCAAGGAGAAAGAAGTATGTCACGTCAGCGTTTAATCTGAAATTCAGATTGACACATAAAACTCTATGTGCTATATCTTCACTCAAGCAAGGTCTGAGATTCACACACACGCATCTAACCAAGAGTGGATTCCAAACCTAATATTAGAATTTATTTATATTTTGTCTAACTCTGGTATTTCTATACTCTTTGGGAATGCCAGGGTGTGCCTTCAGTGTCAGTGAAAGCGTCTAAAATATTTTTCGCTTAGTTGCTATGCAAATACAATCACAGAGAATGCCAAGGTGAGATTTTAAAGACCTGTCCAAAAAGGAGAAATTAATTTTTTTGGAAGACGTAACTTACGTATCTGGTCCTTCAATATCATCCACAACCCAGATGACAACTTCTGAGATTTTGTCTTTCTGGAGATTAGGTATTTCATAATCTGCAAAAAAACTGAATCAAGAAACAAATTTTTAGAACTATAAAGAACATGAAAAAAAAATCATCCTTTTTTCCCTTTGCATTAATGAAGGCTCTGATCGTGCTGTAGGATATGGGCTTGCTGATTTGACGTTTATATCTTCTGATTACAATCAGACTCAACACAGAGTAGAAAAAATCTGGTTCACATTCTGAATGTCCTCAAAGGTCAAAGGCATTTTAATCAGAAGTTATGTTTTCATATTCTTCATCTTAAAGGGGCTCAGCTGAATAAAAAGTTACAACTTAGAGGTGAACCAGAATGAAGTGAACTTTAAAAAATGGAAAAATTAAACAAAAAGCACTTGATACTTAGTAAAAAAAAAAAAAAAAAGGAAAAGGTCATTCTTGCAGTTATTGATTTTAGACAAAATACAATTTTGCTTTAAATAAAAAAGTAACAACAATCACAAGACAAATACATTTTTAGGTACAAAATCATAGCAACAAGAACATGAAATATTTGAGTAGAATATATAAAACCATAAAGGAGAAAATTTTAGACATGTCCATCCCTAGCCTAGGGAATCTTCCACTTCATTGCTTTGAGTAAATTGACTTCGGTGGGTATTTATATAACAAATAAAACAAGATAATAAAATGGCAACTAAATCATAGATTCATAGAGTTATTTGGGTTGGAAGGGACCTTAAAGCCCATATAGTTCCGGCCATGGCTAGGGACACCCTCCACTAGACCAGGTTGCTCAAAGCCTCATCCAGCCTGGCCTTGAACACTTCCAGGGATGGGACACCCACAGCTTCTCTGGGCAACCTGTTCCAGTGCCTCCTCTCCTTCTCTGGGAAGAATTTTTTCCTTATATCTGATCTCAAAATGCCAAATCCAAAGGATTATTTTAATGTCTGTAAATTGATTTTTTGTGTGTGTGTGAGATGCAGGCATTTCAAAGCTACAGTTTTCTAACTTCACTTTCTAACACTTGTGTACGTTTTTTTTGTTGTTCTCCCCTCAGAAAGCTTATAAGGGCTGTGTCTGCACTGAATGCTAGGTCCAAAGCTGAGCCTAAGTGTGTCTTCTAATTTGCCCATCATGGGTCTTCTTAAATGTCTACATCTTGGCTGCAGTGTCTCATAGCCACTTTAAATGCTCCGAGATCTCCCAGACTAGAAGAGACTGTCATCTGTCCCCTCCTGGATGAGATCAGCAGTGGCAATGTCACCACCGCTCTGTCCTCCCGATGCCTGCAGCCAAACTACTGGTGCTCTGGCATGGAAGCACAAGGCACGTGGTGGTGGTCAGTGTCTGTTGGCAGCCAGTTGAGACTGGTTCATGAAGTTAATTTAAACTTCTGGAGAAATGGAACATGAGGAGGCGGACACTAACAATTGCCCTGTCTGGTCAAGTCTGGTACAGCAGTGGCTAACCAGAGACCAGTAGCAGCAACAGCAAGGTTTGCCTGTCTGTCCAAGATGTCCAAGCCTGTCCTAAAGGCACAGAGAAAATATGAACAAAAATAAAGATTCCAATTATTTTTATCTCATTTGCTCATTCATGCGTTACTGCCAGCAAAAATGCAACTTCCTCCAAAATATAAAGGAATCAGAAACCGTGGAGGAACAAGGCACAACTGACTTCCGTAAACCAATTTTTGAACCGACTAATGTTATCAAAGAGGTCTGCCAACTACATTCCTACTGTGTGAATGAGAAAAGTTATTTTGCAGTGAAGGGAAGGAATAAATCTTAACTGAAATAGCAGGTGACAATGATGATTCAAGTGTACAAACTGTAACACGAGATAAACTTTGGAAGTGGCTTTGAAATTCTTGAAAACAGGCCAAATAGATGTTTAGGAATGCAGGTAGATCTTTCAGATACCTTCTGCTATAAATTATTTAACTCTAGGCCACTTTCAAACAAGACCTCTTAAACGAATCAGTCATAAATAGACCAGAAACAAAGAAACACAGCAAAGGAAACAGATGGAGTGACTGGCTTTGTTTTTTTCTTGTCAGGCTGTGTTCCAGTGGTGGAGATTTCACTGGTCACGATACCTCCAAAGAGGTATCTTTGGATACCAGTTTCTCTCCTGTCTGGGGATAAAATTGATTTTTTCAATGATAATTTTTAGTCCTCAGGGAGCACACAGGAGGAGGGTCTTTTCTACAGACTTTTCAAAGATGTTTTTTTGTTCTGCCTTGGACAGGACAGTTGCTGAGTTAAGGAAAGATGTATTTTTCATCAAAGGTAGGCTGTCACTAAGCCACATGTTCAGTAAAAGTTCTTAAGGGTGTACTTTTACAATGAATTTTAAACAAAGCTTAGATGAACCTCTGCATAGTAGTACACTTGTAAATCAGGGAGAACACACCTGTCCTTAATATACAAGGGAACAAGGAGAATAGGAAGCTAATCCTTGCTATTAACCTTCTTGATGAGCTTTTTTGCTTTCTTAAACTCTAATGAGTCTCAAACTGTCTCCTCTCTTGGTTGTGGAGAAATAGCAGGACAAAGCACTTGCCCTGTAGAACTTTTAGCAAGTTTGTTCCTAGACCTGACAGAGGCTACAGTCCTCGTAACAATGTCCTCTCCTTGGAGATGTGTCTGAATAGAAATTTTGTAATTGTGCTGGGTTCAGTCAGGAAAGGGTTAACTCCCTTTACTGTGCTTATTAGGAAGTTGCTAAGAAAAACATTGATAAGGCCTCAGCTGGTACTGGGGATGGCCTGTACTGAATTCAAGGTCTTTCTCCGCTTCTCTCTGTCTCACGAGCAGGGTAGGGGACAGTCCAGACAGCTGACCTAAACTGACCAAGGAAGCATTTCATTCCATAGTACGTCATGTTCCGGGTCTCTTGGGTGGGGAAGGGGGTCCGGTAGCCATTACTCTTCCCTTTTACTCTTACTCTCTCTCCTTTACTCCCTCACTCGTCTACTCCCGGGCACTTGCTAACCCTTCTGCGTTAGCTGCTTTGCTAACTCCTGTGCTGGCTTGTTCGTGTGGGAGTTGGTGGGTTGTTTAGAGTTCCTGGCAGCGCTATCGCTGATAGGGTTCACTCAGAATCTGCTGCGTTAGTTCCTGGGCTCTGGCCCTCGGGCTGCGGCTCTCAAGCTGTGGCTCTCAAGCTGAGATTGCTCTCGGGCTGCGATCACTCTCGGGCTGTGGTTCTCGGGCTCTCTGGGTCTGATTTTCATCACTCAACATCTGGGTGTGCATTGGTCAGTGGATGGTGAGAAAATTGTATCATATCGTATATATTGTGTTATATGTTTTGTTTTTTACTATTTTAAGTATTTATTATTAGTAGTATCTGTATATATTGATTTAGGTTTAATTAGTAAATAGTTCTTATCTCAATTTTACGAGCTTCCTTATTTCTTTTTCCTCTGATTCTTCCCCTCCGCTGGAGGAGGGGAGGGGGATTTGTGAGAGCAGCTTCGTGGTATTTTGCTAGCCAGAGTTAAACCACGACCGTAATGCTTATCTTTTTGAAGGCATACACATTTTGCCACAGTACATTTACTGACTTAGGGCGGCTTTCAAAGAACATTTATCCTGCTTGCCACAGCAGTTTGTAAAATGCAGGAGTCCAAAGGACTGTTTCCATCCATTTCATGCTAATTCCTTCAGCTGTGGACAATTAACAGGTGTCCCCACAATCCAGCAGACTTCGCTGTAACAGGCTCTTACAGCTACAGTTCCCATGTTTTGTGCAACAGGAGACCCAAACAACTGGTTGACCTTTTCTTTTTGCAGGCATCAGACCTTGTACACAGTCAGTTTTCTTACCCTGGGTCTGGATAAGCTCCTCCGACTGAAGAACCATTCAACAAGACGTGTATCACCCCAGAACTGTGCTGCGCATACTGCAATACATAACAATTTCTTTTCAGAACTCATCTTACAGATTTGTCATATGACTTGGTATTGCACTGCAAGCAACAATGACCAAGGAAAGAATTTTACCAATAAGAGTATCAGAATTGTGAAAATAATATCAAACTAGGTCGCTAGCAAGTCACTGCAGTAGAGGACAAGAGTTCAATGCATCTCCTCAAACTGTTTTCTCAAACCTATAGTTTTCTTCATCATAGGAAGAAAGTATTTTGGCAGTCTGTGTTGGGGTTGACCTGTGCATAAAGGCTGTCAAATGTTGCTTAGGACCTGTATTCAGTAGACAGCTAGTGTGCTTATTCTGCTTAGTATACGTTTAATATATATTAACAAAGCTAACAGAGAATTTCAACACATCATTATCTCGCTAAGGTGAAAGCTAGGTTCTTCTTGCTAAAACACTGTACCCAGTCTAAAAAAGTGTATGTGTATCAGAGGAAATAATCTAGCACAGTTACAGCCTTAAACCTGTTTTGATCCGGGGATGTTCTCCCGAACCACCCAGGACCCACTCATTAATGTATGAAGTCAGCACTAATGCACTATTTACAGTGATCGAGGCCATCCTCCAGAAAGATTCCACCGCGTTGTTTTCACAGTCCTCTGTGGTAGGGCAGGATTCATAGTCCAGTCCTGTAGGAAGGCATGTGATTTGTGCTGTTAGAGATGTAATAATGACCGTAAAAAGTGACCTTAGGAAGCAATTAAATGTATTTGTGCATGACTCACTGAATGTGCAAGATGGTCTAACACTGAAAGCTGACACTTGTGGGTTTTTTTCTATCATTTTCCATCCTTTGCAGTTTACACAAACAGTGACATTCTGTGGATTCAGTAATTGAGCTGAAACGGCTCAAACTCTACAGCTGGGATGCAGAGCACTCCACGTCCAGAGGACTGAGGAGGAGGTTTATCTCCTGAGCAGCACTGTTTAGACTTCCCTGTGTGTCCCCCTGACTGCAATGTTAAATATTCACACAAAACCAGAGAGAATGAGACAGTGAAGCTATCCCTGATACTTCTTGGGTTAAGAGCAAAATCAGCTCTTCTAGAACACAGCAGTCAGTCTGCATTATGGTTTTACAGATGTTTAATATAGCACTCCTTGTCTTACCAGCGCTGTTTGCCTGCCCACACCAGTTTAGAAAATTTCCAAAGAAGCCAAACAGAGTATCACCCAGAGTCATGTAGCGACGGCCTCTGTCAGAAAAGCTGTTGACTAGCAGCTGATTGTTTTCCCAGAAGAGAGACTATATTAAAAAAAAAAGGGGGGGGGGGAAATAGGGAAGAAATGAACACAATGAGATTACAGAGTATTGAAAACCATTTAAAACATATTTTGGTATTTCTTTCAAAATCAAGCTAATAACCAGAAATGTTAGCTATCTCTCAAAAGGAACAATTTTGATTTTTTTTTACAGTGGTGTAAATTCTGGTCACTAGAGGCTTGAGAGGCATTCACACCATGATGAGAATGGATATAGACCTATAGTAAATACAGCTAAGCCTAGCTTTGCCTTCCTCGGCAGGCAGATTTAAGAAAAGGGGAAAAACGAGGGAAGACATATTTATAAGACAGATACATCTTCCCAGAATTCTCTCACACTGCTATGTTGGCTGATGGTGTGAAAAAATCATACGTCTAGCTGTTACTTCTGTGTTTGCAAAACTCTTGAATTAAGCTATGTTGAGAGGAGTATCTGTTGGTTTAGCTTGTATCATTTAGAGATAAGGAATAATTGTGCTAGAGGGAAAACTGCTTTAAAGCACCTTTTAGAGAACGCCAAAGCGCACATTCGGATGGATATGATAGCACGAAGTGCAGTGGTTTTTGCACCTTCATGGTTCTCTGTAATTGCCAGCACATCAAGCCCTTCCTGTTCCCTAGCCTCTTACGGCATCCTATCTCATTTCTGCTTATTCTTAACATGTCAATGTTTAACACGTCATTGCCCTGAGACCTGGCTGTGAGGAAGAGAAGCAGAAGACGATAGCAGGCACAGCCTTTGCAGGCAAAGCACCTAACTTGAGGAAAACTTGAGTAGAAGTGGAAGTTCAGGGACTAGCACAGAGCTCCCAGCACAGCAGGACCAATGGAGGATCTTTGTAGTATGGAAATAGAGAAATTGCTGGGAATTACTGCCCAAAATAAATGCAGCCAAACACACTGAAAAATGCCATCAAGCCTAAGCCTAGTTTGTAAATGGTAGACAGGCCAAAAATAACGAATCATGACTCAGCCACAGAATGAGTCTTGGTCAATTTTGAACTGTGGAAAATCTGCTGGATGTCACAGGACCGTTAACATAGCATTAGTAATCATTACCTTGTTTGGTGGAATTGAGTGTAATGACAGGTTTATAAATAATTCGTAGTCCTTAGGTAGAATGCTGCAAGGATCCTTGCTAATAAATGCGTTTTTAAAAGCTTCCCATATCTCTGAACAATTCTTCTCACTGTAATCATTGAAACAAAAACATAGCAGCAGTACTGTTTTTTTCAAAGCAGAGCAAGAAAGTAATTTGTTCCAAACTTCTTAAAATTCCCAAATTAAAACTCCTAAAAGGTTAAGACAGAAAACTGAAGTCAGAGTGGTAGAAAACTTGCAACCCAGGAAAAGCACATATATCTTGTCTTTTCCTGACTCCTAACAGCAGCAGATTAGGAAGAACTAGCAATCAAAATCCTAGGATTTACAGTGTGGAATTAGAAATACATAGTGATTCAATAAAAGTCTTAGAAGGTACAGTATACACAGGGAGTTTGCTATCCAGAAAATGGATAGAAATTCTTGCAGAAATACTAAAAGAAATAGCTCTCTTTGAAATTTTCCATATTCAAAAAGCCATTTCAATTACAGCGTAGCTAAATATGCAAAGCCACTGGAATGTAAACTTACTCCTAAAATGTCAGATTCATGCGCAGGAGGAGTTACCAAAAAGTTTCCACGGCAGAATAATGGTTTTGACAAACAGATGCCCTCTGTGTACGTTGGCCCTGTGGTTATCCAGCTTCACCTGCTGGGCTGAGGACAGGGACTGTGTGGGACATGGACCGTCACTGGGCCATAGCTATGAGAATACTGTTAGGATTCAATGTTTAAACTGCCCGTGAAGGGGGGCCTGAAGTAAGATGCTAGACTGTGCACCTCGACAGTTCCCTCCTGCCAGCTTTGCCTTGGGGACAGTGATCTGCCATGGAAGGACAGGACAGGCTCTCTAGGGATGGAAGTGTTTTATCTGTCACCGCTCTGAGCCTGTCTGGAGTCATTAAAAAGGGAATTGCCACTTTCACCGCTTTCCCACAGCACCTTCCTCACCTATGCTGTGACAATGTCTATGCCAGGAACACTCTGCAGAACAGAATGATGTTTATTATGTGCATACAGCAGTCCTAACGCGAACAGCTGTAATTGCAAAGCTGTAGCTTGGACAACAGGAGTCCCGGTATGTAAACCAAACTCTGCCATTACAGTGTTTTGCTCATTTAATGTCATCTGTAGACAGTGGTGTTTCTGCTGGCACTTCTCCTTGGGAGGTTCTTTAAGGAGCTGCTTTGCAATGCTGAATGTCGCAGACACTTTAAAGTTCAAGGAGCCCTTGTGATGAGCTATGCGGCACCTGTGCAGGAAACAGACCACAAATGCTCTCACAGTAATCTCTGGTCATGCTTCCAGCAACTATATTAAAAAAAAAAAAAAAAAGACCCAAGCAAACCAATATATCATTAAGCAAATAGGAAACTTGATCTGAAAATCCTCAGTGATGCCCTATGATCCTTGATCAATAGTTCCAATGTTTAAATAGCCTTACTTGATAAAAGGATTTGCACCCTATTTCTGACTTCAAGCTGTTAAACTTTAGCTGCTGACAACTGTATACACTTATTCTGCTAAAGAGCTGTTTACTGTAAGCACTCAGGTATTCATGCTAGCACTTGTAAGTTATCATCAACTGAACTCTTCACATCTTTCTTGACGTTTGTATCCAGCAGTAATTTTCTGATTAATTCACATCTTGCGGTTTTTTTTTTTCTTCATGCCTTCTCATGCAGGTTTGAACAGCTTGCAAATGAAAAGGATTATTCTGCTCTGCTACTCAAAACTTCTTAGCTGGCAAAAATACTTTTTGAAACTACAGGGTGGGGAAGGACTATCATTCAGGACATTTCCTTCCAATGTGACTAGACCCTAATAAGTCATATTAGATTTATTTCATACTAGTTGGTTAAAAAAAATAATAAAAGCTTCCATTATGTACTACAAATGAAATATGGGGAAAATGCACTGCAGGAACATTTGTGTTATGTAGCATACTCCCTCCTACTAGAAAACTTGAAATGTGATTTTCATTCAAATCCCTCACTTCGACATGACCATAACATTTTGTAAAACGCCTCTTTTAACTGCCATTTTGCATGTTCTGTTTTAACATAAGGGAAAGTTCTTATATTTCTAGAAACACCTTTAAGTTTTAACTGTGTTGCTGTGTAAAGACATGCTTTGCTAGCCTCTTTTCTGTCAGCAAAGTGTTTTTTAAAAATTATTCTATTTGCACATAAATTCAGAAGGAAAACCTATCCAGGTGGCTTTGCCTCTGTAAAAGCCAGCCTGGGGGTGATTAAGAAACAGACAACGAATGGAGGGTTATAAATAATTAGAATATCTGGTTTGCACCTATGCAATACGAAATTTCCATTTTGTTTAGGTTACACTACAGGCTTATAGATCTAAAGGAAAGAGAAAACCCCCCACATAATATGAAATTAATTGTGTAGCCCATCTTTCTACAGTGCCGTTTTGTGCCTTACTTCAGCCCTAACATCCAGCCTGGCTTCATGCTACTCTGAGCACGAATACTTTGATGAACGTGTTTAGACTTCCCAGTTTTAAAATTATGTTGTGAAAATATCACAAGAATTAGACCACAAAACTGTCATAAACCTGAGACATATAGAAATACTTTCAAGAATATGGTATTTACATTTCTAAAACCCCAAATCAGATAATGATAAAGTTAACACTTCCACACTAACAATCTTTTATGTTGCTAATTTTAGTGTGTTCTGTATTAGTCATGTCCTGCTTCACGTATAAACAAAGTGATATCTGTTAACTCTACCAATGCAGAGCTTACTGCAAGACCAGACTTTATATACCTACACAACTCCTAACTGACCTACGTTTTCATAGTTTACATTACACGTTGTATCGTAGTGTGTAGAAATCCATAGTTACGGTTCACTGGCACCTTCCACTGTGATGTGTTTGTCAATTTGCCAAACTTGAATTGTTCAGCTGAAATTTTACTACTGTGTTAATGGCATTAGGATTATTTTTTCTTTCATAGGGAACTTGAACCGAAATGCTTCTGATAAGACTGTTATTAGGAAGAAACATGTTGTTTTGACTCTGTTAAAAGGCACAAACCTGTTTTCAGTCCTGTATCTTCCTGTTTTGCATCAGGAACTGAAAATGGGTAGTTGGGGGAAGAAGGTGATATTTGCTTGATATTAATGCAACATCATCTAACCCCATTTCAGACCATGATTCAGGGACCCAGCCAGACCCCCTCTGCAAATAGCTCTTCAAAGTATCAGGAAAAATTTTACTGGGAAAATAAAGGACTGAACTCCGGGAGAGTGTCCTTCTTAGTTTTTTCCTTTTTACCAAAACCCAAACAATGTAAGCAAGACAGAAAAAAGTGGTCATTTTAGCAAAGTGTGTGACTGACTTACCTTCAGCTCTGTGTAATTAACACAGACCACAAGAGCTCATGGGCAATCACACTTCAGCAGCTGATTAGTACTAGATTTTTCAGGTGGATGAGCTAAACTGTCTCTTTCAGCACCACAGGATAGCTATGAATTGTGGTGCTTTCCTTCTTACTCGACCTGACATACAAAGCATGTGAAGTAAAGCTGCTTTTCCCAGGAACACTGTCAGATTGGATGCTTCAGAAATCCCGTCCCCACCATTTCTGTGCGGTGTTCTCCTTACAGAACACTGTGGCACCGGGGGGGCAAAGTGTGAAATAAAAAGTCGAAGGGTTAAAAATCTTGCTGTAATTACACTGCTTTTATTAATATGATATCTGCCAAAGTTCATTTTTTTGTTTCCAGACAGCTACAAGCATGTTTGCTTCAAGAGGATCAGACTTATGATTAATAACCGTTTCGTACAGAACACAAAAAAGCAAAACTTACCCAACAGCAGGATTCACAACTCTCATATAGTCATAGCACCTTCCAATGACAATACTTTCCAGGTTTTGCGTTGTACCTTCACCTTTCCATTTCTTTCCCTGCACTTCTGAGAAGCTGTTCATAAGCAGAACAGAGACAACTAAGAGAGAGAAAAAAAGGCGCTTCATCACAAATTCTTGACAACCCAAATTCTTCCAAAAAAAAGGGGAAAAAAAAAAGGAGAGTTAAATGATACAATTTAAATGGAAAGCTGGAGGCTTAATGTTTAATATTTTCAACACTGACTGTAGCTCTGTACACAAAAGACGAAGTTAGACGGAAATCTGAACCTTGCTGAGGACTGTAATCTAACTGTTTCCTGGAACGATTGCAGCATAGGGATACATCACTTCCTCATGGCTAACTGTTCCCCACTTCAGAAAATAGACTTTTAAGGTTATGATATTGCCACCTGGTGATAACTAGGGAGAAGTACAACATATTTCAGTAAAGGGAGAAAAAACCTCTCACCACTTCAGTATTTACGATGCCTTAGGTTCGCTTAATACTCATTGCCATGCTACACCTTCCTGAAACATCACAAGGGCTTGCAAGCAACATGTTTTAACCATTTTTTTTTTTGGTCGTTAAAAGGGCTATACTTTTTGTGCATCTTTAATGTCTGAAAAAATTGCTGGAATACATAGCAAGAACAAAAAAAATTGCAATACGTAGGTAAAGCAATAATCGCAAATACCCAAATTCTCAGGTGATCTTGTATCACACGTAGGGATAACATTAGTCAGCTCTTCCATCTCTCCCCTGGACACTGATAGCAACATTTTTGGGTGATGGTATGTGTTTTAAAGTTGCCTTCGTGACCAAAACCACCTTGCAGGCAGGAATCAATCATGACGAGAACCAAAAGGATTAAGATGTACTTCTTGTGCACTGAACAAATCTCTTCAACTTCTCTTTTCTCTTATTCTCCCTCCAGCTTCTTTTCCCTAAGTACTTTGTTAGATCATCAAATGGCTCCAATTAATCTAATCCTGAGTGTAAATATTCTGTAGTGTACGCTGCTGCAAATGCAACCATGCTACCTTTTCCCCTTTTTATGTTTTAAATTGTTTTCAACCTCAGAGCCATTTGTCTATGGACTCGCCTTTCTGAGGAGCATAGTGGTTCTTTTTCTGCTAAGCAGTCTCCATGCCTCAGTGAATATATACATCTTCATTATTTATGTACTTATTTATATAGTGCCATGCTTCCATCCATGTACTCAGCTGATGGATTTTGCCGAAGGTAAAAAATTGAGTAACTTGCTGATGATGGATTTCTCCTGTAAATGCGATAGAAAGATAACCAGTTGGTTTGCCGCCTGCAGCAGGGTCTCCAGGAGAGCCACGTTTACCCAGAAATGGATGTGCAATGCTGTGCTCGATATGGTGGAGACACAGTGGTACTCCTCTGATGCTCTTTCTCCCAATTTCTCTTCCTAACCTCTCTGAAACATGCCCATGCTGATAGGGCACCAGCATGTTAATCAAATGATTTCATGTCACTGCCTTGTGTTCGGGATTAGAGTTGTGTTGGGATTGGGTGGTGGGGTTTTGGTAGCGGGCGAGGGGCCACATGGGTGCTAGAAGCTTCCCTGGCTGCAAGCCGGACCTGACCGGCCACAGCTGACACCATTAGCAGCTCTGTGATTAACATATTTAAAAGGAGAAAACAGAGAGAGCCTGCAGGAGTGGGATGTGAGGGTGATGGCAAGGCACACATCAGACTTTGGTGCAGAAAGGCAGGAGGAGGTGGGCCAGAGCAGAGGTTCCCAGGCAGCCCCTGGTGAAAGGGCAGGCTGTGCCCCTGCAGCTGTGGAGGGTCACGGGGGAGCAGAGACCTGCCAGCAGCCCTGGGAGGGTCCCATGCTGGAGCAGGCAGCTGTGCCCAAAGTGACCCCATGGGAAGTCCAGGCTGGAGCAGGCTGCTCCTGAAGGATGGCACCCCATGGGAGGGACCCATGCCAGAGCAGTTTGTGAAGAACAGCAGCCCCGTGGGAAGGACTCACGTTGGAGAAGTTGATGGAGGACTGTCTCCCGTGGGAGGGACCCCATGCTGCAGCAGGGGCAGAGTGTGAGGAGTCGTTCCCTGAGGAGGAAGGAGCAGCAGAGACAATGTGTGATGGACTGATCACAACCCCCATTCCCCATCTCCCTGTGCCACTTGGGGGGAGGAGGGAGAGAAAAGGGGAGTGAAGCTGAGTCTGGGAAGAAGCGAGGGATGGGGGAATGTTGTTAAGATCTGGTTTTATCCCTCATTATCCTACTCTGATTTGATTGGTAACTAAATTGATTTTTTTTGCCCCACGTCATGTCTGGTTTGCCTGTGCCCATAACTGGTGGCAGTAATCCATGGAAGTCCATGATTTTTTTTTTTATTATCAACTGCTGCAACCAAATTTTGTTCAGTAATTTCAGGGCTAACAGAAATCAGAGGCATGACTGATGTGATCTTCTATATGGAACAGGGCAGAAACTGGCACAGACTTTTGCATCAAGACTAAAACTTCTGCCTAAAATATACAGTATAAGTTAGAAAGGCATAAAGTTGGACACTGAGTTTTGGAATAGGTGTTTTCCAAGGACACATCAGGCTAGGACTCAGCAACTTCAGGAAAAAGATGTGGGTGCTGCTCAGGGGTGCTATCCAAAAAAGAGATGACCTGTCACAACAACCCAGAGAGAACGGAAATGAGTCCAACAACTGCTGGGATCCCCATCTCATCCCTTATCGAGCTCCCTTTCTTCCCTGGCCACTTCTACAAACACGTGGGGCCAGAAGGGCCTCTGATCTGACTCAGCATGGCCATTTTTAATTTATGTTCTTAATTTTGATTTAAATACTTCATGTGATGGTTTAATTAACACACCTCCAGGGAAATTGTTCCAATGGTTTTACAGCCTTGAGAATCAAACCTTAGCTCTGGCCTGAACTTGTCTACCTTTTGCTTCATCACTGGATCTCATAATGTCCTTTTCTGTTACACTAATGAAGAATCTACCTTCAGAAATCTCTCTGCGTAAATTCTTGTAGAAAAGGACCAAGTCTCCCCTTAAACTTGTCCATGAAAAATTCAGTATTTTAATCCCATTATCAGGCACTTTCTCTTGTAGTCTTGTACTTCACTGCCACAAGCTGGCTGTCCATCTTGCCTCCCAAGCTCTGGCAATTCATGCTGGATGCAGATCACTGTCTCTCGCTCTCAGCCCCTCTCTCCTAGAAGAGGTTATTGCCCATGAAGCAGTGTCAGCAAAACTGGCAGCGTATCTGCTCTGGAGATACTATAGTTGACAAACTGAATATTAACTCCAACAACCATGAAATTCAGCATATGTTTATATTCTGAAGCCCTGGAAGATGAGAAACCGACATGTTCGCTCTTGTTATTTCTGCCACGTGGGAGTGGTAACTTCCAGCAGAAGGAAGGTGTAACAGGTGGAATGTTAATCCTCTATTATTACTCAGGCATGAATTGCTGGCAGAATAACCCAAATTCTGTATGAGTTCATGTTCTAGGCCTAGAAATATGACCTTGGAACTGCTCATAAACAACCCCCTCTGTAAGCAATGGACTTCACCAAATACTGTTTCTTGAGGGTTTGTCTTCGGTGCTTAGTTCTACCTGCAGCAGTAACCCAAGGTCCCACCTGCTCCCTTGTATGCTATGACACGCGCTCTGTGCGAGAAATGCACAAGCCCAAAGCCAGCGCTGTGCTCATCAGCCAAGCAGTAAATGCAACCACGTGCTGGCTGGCCAGCTGCGCAACGCCCGTGCTTTGCCTTCCTTTTCTTCTCTGACGTGTAACAGGTTTGGGTTTTTTTGTTTTCGGTACGAATTTAACCTTCCAAGGTTAGTACATATTTGCATATATGATTAAATAGGCCAGCATGTTCAAAACTCCTTGGAGGTGGGAAGGGTGAATGAAAAAGGAAACACCCAATACTGCAATTGCTTAAGCCTCATTTCCTTAGATAAAGAGACAGAAAGCTTATTGTGCACACAGTGATTTAGATAACCCTCCTAACGTCATCTCCCCTTCTCAGTTCGCTCTCTGCTACTTTTACCAGCAGTAATTTCCCATTTTATTCCCAAGCATTACTATGTTGAGGAACACTGGACGAAAAACGTATGTGTGCCTTTGCTGGAAACGCTTCCACCCGTTTACAGGTAACTGCATCTATAACCCAGCTAGCTTTGGATCCATGTAGTATCTGCAACACAGATTCTGTCCAGCAATCGTCAGCCTGAAGGGTCCGCTGCATTTACTGTATGTCTGACAAGGCATTTTGGGGACATTCACCACAGATTCCCACGCCGACGGGCAGTTTTGCTACACGGGGCCGCGGCGGCGGCGAGCGACACCTTCAGTGGCGCTGACGCGTCATCTCAGTTCCCGAGTGTTCCTGCCGTTCCTGAAACGCTGCGCGGGCAGCCGAGCACCAAAGGCGGGGGTTCCTGCTCCTCGTGTCTCGGGTGTTAACCCGACCCCGCCGATTCGGCGCAAATGCTGCCGACGCTCGGGCGCGGGCTCCCCGCCGAAGCCCAGTCTGGGACACGACTGCCCTCCCTCACCAACACCCGTTTATCTGGGCGAAGCGGTTTCCTTTACCGCACGTAAAGGCGCGACGCAACCCTCAAGTCCTCCCGCCGCGGGGCCCTTCCCGCCAACCGGCCACCGCTGACGCCCGCCCCGCCCGCCGGTGAGGCGCCAACTGCGCGTGCGCACGCTCCCGGCCGGGCCGCCGCGGTCACGTGACGCCAGGGCCGGCGGGGCGCTCACCGCGGCGCGTCGCGCATGCGCGGGGCGGACGTTCCCGCCGCCGTTAGCGCCGCCGGGGCCGGGGCTCTATGGGGAGAACATGGCTCCTTTCCCCGAGGAGGTGGATGTCTTCTCGGCTCCGCACTGGCGGATGAAACAGCTCGTGGGGCTCTACTGCGACAAGGTAGCGGATGGGGGCGGCCTCTGCCCCGCTCCCCGAGAGGCGGGAGGGAGGATTTCGGGAGCGCGCAGCTGTCAGCGCCCCGGCCCCACCGGTAACTTCTCACCGCTGCTGCGGGGGGCTCCTGGGCGCTCCGGCCCTTCCCGCCACGGGCACCGGGAGCCGGTGGTGCCGCCTTCCTCGCTCGCCCCCTCCAGGGCCTGCCCCGGGGCTCCCCTCGTGCCCCAGCGGCACCGCCGGGGCTGCGCGCCGGCCCCCGGCGTGGCGTCCCGCTCCCCGCGGCGCGGAGCAGCGGCGCTTCCCCCCGCCGGGGTGGGACCGCGCCATCCCTCTCGCCGGGCCGCGGGGGACGTCGGCGCTCACCCTCCCCCGCCCCGGGCTTGCCGCGCCGGGGCGGCCGCAGCTAACCGCGTTCCGGCGCGGGGCTGCGAGCGGGTGGCCCTGGGCCCCGGCGGGGCGGCGGGCAGCAAGCCCCGCCGCTGTTGGTTAACCAGCCGCCGCCAGGCAAGAGAGCGGTGCGTGGTGCTGGCCAACAGCCTGCAAGTTGGCGTCCTTACGCGCAGCGTGTAGTCGGTGAGCGGCTTGAGAGACACCCTAGGTTGGGTTCTTGATTTTCAGTAGGTGTAACCCTACGTGTGGACACAAGTAATTCTTACTCCTGCGTCAGGGTAGTTTGTAGTCAAGGCTGATGTGTCACCAGAACGGTAAACGTTGAGTGTAATTGGAAGGGTTTCAGGCAAATAGTTCAAAGCCAGCACTCGTAAGAAGTAGTGCTTCCCATCTCCGGGCATAAATGGCTGTTTGGAAAACCAGATTGGCTAACAGGCGTTTAAAGGAGGGTGAAGTTACATGAGAGACAGTGTAATAGTTTACTGCTGCCAGCAGGACGGGGGAGTTCTCCCTTCCCCTGTTTCCCACATGCCACCTTGCACTGCTCTGGGGCTCACCAGATCCCTTCCTGTGAGCCTGATCAATTTGCTAATCAGGTAAAGAAAAAAGGAGTTGTGTTTTTGCTGAATCAGCTAACTGAACAGGCTCAGCAGAGGGTCTGGGGGAGGAGAAGACGAGATCTTGTGTAATCTCACTTTGCCTTTTATCTGTGAGTGCGTTTGCAGTTACCTTTGTTTCATCTGTGGCGGCACGAAAACTTGTGATATCTCAGCAGAGTGGATTTTACATGAAAGGAAGCAAACACCTGGGACTCTTCTCTCCTGGCCCCCAGCAGCAGTATTAGGAGATTGTTGACAGCAGCTGAACAGGTTTTGTTTGAACCTCCAGATACTGTAGTCATTTGGGTTTTGCTCCTAGAGAAGCGTTTCTGTCGCTTCTTGAGCCGGACGTGAAGTTTTGACTAAATTTACTGTGACTTTATAAAACTGCCTGGGCAGGAATGGTTGGTTTTCCTAAATAGTGGCAAATTTGATTACACCTTCTCAGTTTGCAGTGAACGTAATCTCTCATTTTCTAAACATTTTTATGTGCAGGAGTTTGCTTGCTTCCTTTTTCTTTTGAAGAAATGCAAGCTGGAATGAATGGTGCTTTTTTTTAAAGTACTCAGTCTTGTATCCTTTAACCCTGTTTCAGAACTTGGATAATGTGCCTGGCCTATGACCTTTGTATTAGAGTAAGGCTAGCTTTGGCTCAAAAACCCCCCTCAGAACTGTGTTTGAATTTCCTTTTTGCGTGATTACCTGTAATTAGGTAAGACTGCAGTTCTGCTTACATGGCAGTTATAATCTGTAAAGCCACGCTCTTTATAAGTTTATTTTGTCCTTGAGGGGTTTTTAATGTTGTGAATTACACATCACCTGCTCATCGTCATGTTCCCTGTACACTGTAATACAGTTGCTGCCTGTTAGGGGCTGCATTTAGCAGATTCCACCAAATGTTAGCGAGGTGGAATGGGTGCGCCTGTGCCTTGCTTTTCAGGGGAACTGCAGTGTTGCTGATGGGGAAATCATGTACGTACTTAAATAATCCTGTAGGACAGAGAAGCAGTTTATTCTGTTCTTCCAGGACTTGATGTGAGATGGAGCAGTGAATCAGACGTTTAAGATGTTTGGTGTGTTAAGAAAATTATCCTACTTCTTTTTTAACTGTCGCTAGCAGAGATTTCACCGTATGTTTGCCGAGTTCCTAAACGGCGTTTTTAACTGTGGTGGACACAGTGCCCTGGACTTGAAAAAATAAGAAAACTAAGATCCTGTTTGGTAGGGCAAGTCGGAAAGTTATCAAACCTGTCGGTAAGCAGACTCCTTAGGTCCTCAGAGGCGGTACCCCCCTGTAGGTAGTGGGGTGCTACAGCAGTTGGTCTTTACGGTTCAAATGCTTTTCCTAATGCCTGACGTCATCTTTGCTACAAATAGAGCAGATTCTGTTTTCCGATCTCCACTGAACCGTTCTTGGTTTTCAGAAAGATCTTGTGCCGACTGGCCAATCACAGCCGTGGCCTCCATCTTAGAGATCTGCTTTCTGGCCTGAGCAAAGTGATTCCTTCGGCTGCACCACACGGGTCACGCTTTCCGTACCTCAGCGTACTTGTTGCTTTTGTCAGGACTAAGCTGCTGTTCTGTCACAGTGTAAGCTATCTGACTGCCACTGTGATGACTGCCTGCCTTTCTTGCTCCCATCAGCGCTTGAAATGACTCACAAAGGCCCTAAGCTGGCAGAAAACATTTTTTTTTTTTCTGTAGGGAGGTAGTTTTTCTGCTGATAGGATGCCAGCAAGCACTGGTCAGATGAGTACTGAAGCCAACGCAAGGCAGAGGGTGGGACGGTGGCAGGCAACAACTAGATTGGTTTACGCTACTGTGAAACCTCATCCTAATTATGTGTGTGTTTTCCTCCAATCTGTTGTGCAGAACGGGACGTTTGGTGTTGAGTAGAGCAGATGTGTTTTGGATATGTTATTCTGCAGTCTTGGTTTTTTTTTTTAACAGCAGCATACGCACTTTGTGCTTCTCAGTAATCCCGTGCTTCGTTGAGGACTGATGCTCAAATTTCCTTTCATATTTGTTGTTATACTTGGATCCTGTATGCAGAAGTACGCGCCTGTCCAAGTCAACACGTTGGTATCCAGTAGAGACTGTTTCTGTTGTCACATCATGATCTTGCATTTCCCACGCTCGAGAACGTGCCACTCGTGTATTTCCAGCTTTCCTGCTTTCCCAGCTGCGGCTGAAGGTATCATGTCTGTTGTGGGGCAGTGCAGATTTCATCTGATCAAGTATTGAAAATACCATTTCAAATACCACTGAAAATACCAGAAGGAAATCAGATTCTTTTTCTCTAAAGAAATCTGTGCCGGCCGGTTGTTACTTCACTAGCTTCAACATCAGGGCTACTCAAGTAGCAAGACTGTGGTCTGGGTACACACTGCAGTTCAGTTTTGGCTGGGCCTTCCCCACAGACAAGACGCTTGGTATTGCTGTATGGGATTTCAAACTTCCAGCTGCCTTCAAGAGTCTGTTTTCAAATCGGTGTTGTAGAATTTTCCAGCAAGTATAGGCTGCTGTAGGAAACGAGATAGGAAAAAGTCTTGCTCCAGAGGCTGTAATGCAGTTACTGGCGATTGCTGACTTGTTCTCATGTCTTTCTGTCTGCCTCTCAGAACTAGCGTGAGACTGCATACTGCGACGGAGTAGATCCGTCAACTGGCTGCTGCGGGAAGGGTTAATTGTGGATGATAGCCTCTGTGCTTGTCTGGCCCCTTGATGAGCAGCTAGTTCATCTAGTGCACTGAAGCGAAAGGTGATTTCAATAAAACTGGCTCACTGAGAGGTCAAGCAAGCTCCAGAACCAGGTTGACAGTATGGGAGGAGGGAGCAGGACTAACCATTGCAGAAGTAAACAGCTGCTTTAATAGCTTAGCTTTATTGTGAAACCTTTGGGTGTTTCCTCAAAAACATCTAAGGCCCTTCTGTTTCCCTGACTTCGGTCTTCTGTGATCTTACCTTTCTGCAGATCTCTGCATTTTTTTTTTCATGGTTCAGTAATTACTTTGGTTAATTCTTCCAGGAAATTCGGATCAATTTTTGTCATGTTCTGCTGACTTGAATGCGTTGAACTTGTGTAAATATTTAACTAGTATTTTTCTTTTCTAGCCTATACTTCTGACTCCTTGTTAAAAAGTAATGCTGAAAATATTTTTCCTAATTAACTTCCTTATGAAGACTTGAGTGAAGAAGACATTTAATTTTGCTGTTATCTCTTGCCTTTCCTGTTAAATAGTTGACTTTGTGTCCCTTTTCTTCTTTTATCTAAGTATATATAGACTTTTTTGCTGGTTTTTTTGAATTCTGTCCTCCTCATTTGAAGTCTAAATGCTGTCCTGTTCTAATTACCTGCAGTGGTAGGTGGGGTTTTTTTGTGGTATTCTTTTCAAAACTTCCATATAGCTAAAAAGTTCCTCTCTTTATTTCCTAATAATGGTTTCTTTTGATAACCTGTGTTTCACCTTTGTGTCTGTTTCAGTAGCCGTGTACTGCGCTTCAGTTGTTTCTCTTCCTTGCCTCTGCTGAGGAGAATGAATTGTTTTCATCTGTTAAATTTGTGATGTTCTTACAGTAAGGATATTGCAGGTGAACCATTTTAGGAGTGGAAAGCACTCCTGAATTAAGTTGAATAGAAGATGTTGTAAAGCATTGGGCAGGGAATTAGGTGACCACATTATAATTACTCTGTTCGTGGTAGCAAGGGGTGACTGAAATCTGAAAAATTAGACAAAAAAGAAAATCGACATTCTGACTTTCTATTTCCAAGTCAAGTATTTTTTTCATTTAATGTCCTTGAAAACAGAAAATGACTGTTCCATGAAGATGTCTCATTCTGTTTCTAATCAACAGTGTTGGTAAAGCTTTAATACTTTGGAAATACCTTTCAGTATTTTGGTACACTGCCGTTCATTTTCCACTGCTCCTTCAAATACGTGTGTGTGGATTTAAAATTTGTAGTATTTGGGTTTTACCAATTAACGTTCTGTAGCATTGAGCGCTTGCCTTCATCTATGTTTAGAATGAACAAACAGCTACTTAGGATGCTTACTGTTAAGTCTGCAAATGATGGGCTACGCTGTCGCTTCAGGCAGAAGATGGAAGGAAATTAAACCTCCTCATTAGCATCCAGAGATGGGTGGGCAGTTTGCTGTCCACGCCTCGTGAGTATTTCATCAGGCACTCTTACCAGTTGTCTTTCCATCTTAGCTCCTAGATGCTGAATAGTTCCCTGACTTCCTGCTGTGCCTATTGGGAAATAACACCTTTGAATTCATTCTTCATGCAGAAGAATATTTGGAAGATGAATTTTAAATATCTACATTTTAAAGCAAATGCATTTTAAGTGAAGTGGTGAAGGAGGTTTGAAATGGGGGACAACAGCAATGAAACGTGTTTTAAGTGACTCTCTTCAGACCTGCGTAGCAATTTCGCTTCTCTTTCAGGACACTTCTAGCTTTTTTTGCCATCCCAGACCTTCTCACCACATCTTTATTTTTTGTCTAACAAAACACCTTTTTTTTTTTTTTTCTTATGTATCAGCTGCTTTGCCCATTGGTGTCTCTGTTGTTTCTGTAAGAAAAACTGGGGGATATTTTCTTATGCAAGACTCAGTAGCAGGTTTTTCTCTAAGTGATTGCTTGCACCTATTTTTGCTCTTGCATTGTAGGAAAAAGTTTTCTGTTTACCCTTTGCGTGTTGCTCTGATCTTCTGTCCTTTCTTCCAGTCTGCTCTGGAGAGCAGTAATGACCCACCTCTTCCCTTCCCTGCTTTAAGCAATAACAATTTATTCTCTCTGACTGTGGCACAAAAAAACAAAAAAGGAAATTGATGCCTTTTAAAAAGCTAGAGACTGTAATTAGTTTGTATCCGTGTTCATACAGGTTTTACGCAGCTCTCCTAGGGTATGCTTTAACTGATTAAATAGAGTATAAGTTGTAATTCTTGAAAGACATAGCTTTTTATTTATTTTTGCAGTTAGTACCCAGGTGGATTAAGCAGGAGTGGTGAATTTTTCCAGTGCTCAGCTTCAGTTGTGTTAGGAAATTGCAGTGACTGCTGCAGAGGGGCGAAGGCGTTCTTGCAGTGTTTGTAGTTGGTGAGTTACTGCAGTGGGAGAGCGGAGAGGAGCCTTGAGGTGGCTGCTGTTTTGCTCTTGGGACTTTAGATATGTCCTGGCAGAAGGCCAAAAGGCCAGGTCTTAGCAGGAACCTATCTGGGTGAGGATGTAAAACAGGAAAGAAGCCTTCTGCGGCATCTAGAACATGTATGAGAAATGCTGTGACAGACACCTAAATAACGTCGTCGTTGTAAGTGTTCATCGTGCTTTCATTTGAGGCCCTTTCATATCCTTACTAGATTTTTCTTCAGTGTGTTGTTGGGTTCATCTCTGCAGGCCTAGTGACAGCCTGTGTCCCTTCAACCCTGGCAGACTTCTGCTTGTGGAAACCACATGGCACAGGAGGCTCAGCCGGCTTCACCAGCGCTCCCCGAGCTGTGCTTTTTGCTGCGGTCCCCAAGGGTGTCTGACGCTTAATGCTTGCATCACTGAACATCTTGGTGCAGTCAGCCCCATACTGTTATTTATGTCTCTCTGTGAAAAGACCTTCGTGATTCCAAAGCCGGTCTACAGGTGTTCATTAGACAAATGAACCGACTGGGTATGTCGGGTGCGAGAGTCTGGTACGGAAGACTCCTAGTGAAAATGAAAATACAGCATGTTGTTTCCACCTCTTGTGTGCTCTTACGCTTAGCATTTATCAGCTTGACCTTCGCCTTTCAAAATACAGAGATTCCAAGATTTTACCTGCCCTGTTGCCTGTGCTCTTTGAAAAACAAAATAATTCTGTCTGCCTTAGTCTTTGAGGTAATACGGTGCTTGTTGTAAAGTTTTGTGGTGGCGTGTTTGGGTTTTTTTTTGTGGTGTGGGTTGTTTTTTTTTTTTTAAAGGCTGTTTCAGGTTTGTAGTTAAGCTGCAAAACAGCTGACGAGATTACATAGAGGACAGGATTCTATGGAGAAGACGACAGACAGGCATTTGAAAGTTTTGGATTTCTTGTTGGGTTCTGCCAGATCCTGTCCTGCCTGCCCACCTTACTAATTCCTATTATTTTGAGTTGACCCACGGCCAAGAAAAGCACCCAAGCTAGAAAACCTGTATTACTCCTCTGATTTAAGGCTTCATACATCCAAAGAGCTGGAGCGTGAAGTAGTTTTAGCTAATTCTCTTACTGTTCACCTCATATACCTCTGCATGAAGATGAGCCAAGAAACAGGTGATGCTGAGAGGACAGTCATCCTTTCTGACAGGCTGTCTTGGCACTACAGTTCTTCCTCGGGGGCAGTATAAACAGAATTCAGCGTTGTGGATTGTGCACCTAAGTGGGCGTCACTGCAGGCTGTTTGCAGGCCAGCGCGCTGACCAGGTGAAAATGAACCCACCACAAAGGCGCAGCATCTTGCTGGAGCTGTACACCGAGTCTTGCAGTTACATAATGGCGAGAGCATATTCTAGGGTAGGAATGTACCCCTGGAAGCAGCCGTGGAGCTGCTTCTCCTCCTCCGTCCCCACCCACTAATTCACAGCAGATTAAGTATAGCGTGAAGCTGCATGCTCTTGGAGGTGACACAGGCACACCTTGTTACGGTCTTTGTCCCTTCATTTTCTTGCTGGTAAAACTGAGATAATCTCTGCAGAGTCCAAATTCCCGTCCTTTGAGTGTCCTTTGAATTTCGGTGCTGTTGCATATGCAGAGTGATAATACCTAAAAATGCAAGAGTGAAAACCTGAGTAGTAATTCTGTGCTGCTTTTTTTTTTTTATGCTGCTATTCTGTTCTGAAAACGTTAGGTTTGTTTAATCAAAGTGAGCTGCCATGTCCGTCATGAAAAGGATTTTGCTAGTTTTTAGTGAGTTTTAAAGCTGCTGGTGGTAGAAATCTAGTCTGCCTTGATCGTCAGGAATACTGCATCTTTATTTCGCCGCCAGTGGCAGTCAGATGCTTGTGTAGGTCTTAATGAGCACAGTGGTTACACATGGAAAGCAGAATATATAGGAATGACCTATGGAAAATATTACTTGTGATGATACATAAAAACCAAAGGAAAATTGCCTTCAACTTTTTCTAGATTCCAGACTGAATTTTTAGGGTTACTGGTGGTTCAGAAGTGCGGACAGGGAAACCCTCATTTGAAATAAAGCAGTTTGTGAATTTGTAGTTGCTTTTCACTTCTTTAGCCTTGAGTTATTATTCCATTTTCAATTTGTGAAATCCTTGGCAGAGTGGAAAAATCAATTTTCCCATTCCTGTTCTCCTCATATTTCAGTTGTTTTCTAGGTTGTAGTTGGGAGTAGAGCGATAGTTGTAACTGGGGAAGTTAGCACACAGCACAGACTTGGCTGACTGCTGTGCTAGTCTGATAAGAGCAGTGTACTTTTTTTCTCTATGCCTGTTTACTACTTTCTCCTTGCCAGTTAGTTGTATGCTTGGCTATTTTTAAGGAAGCGGCAAACCTTTCCACTCATGGAAGTGTTGGTTGATGGGAAGCTCAACATGAGCCGGCAGTGTGCGCTGGCAGCCCAGAAAGCCAACCGTATCCTGGGCTGTAGCCAGAGAAGCATGGCCAGCAGGTCGAGGGAGGGGATTCTTCCCCTCTACTCTGCTCTCATGAGACCCCATCTGGAGTACTGTGTCCAGCTCTGGAGCCCCCAGCATCAGAAGGATATTGACCGGTTGGGGCGAGACCAGAGGAGGCCATGAAGATGATCAGAGGCTGGAGCACCTCTGCTATGGGGACAGGCTGAGAGAGCTGGGCTTGTTCAGCCTGGAGAAGGGAAGGCTCCGGGGAGACCTTACAGCACCTTCCAGTACCTGAAGGGGCCTACAGGAAGCTCGGGGGGGCTTTTTACAAGGGCCTGTAGTGACAGGACAAGGGGTAATGGGTTTAAACTGAAAGCGGGGAGATTTAGATTAGATATCAGGAAGAAATTCTTCCCGGAGAGGGTGGTGAGGCACTGGCACAGGTTGCCCAGAGAAGCTGTGGATGCCCCATCCCTGGCTGTCTTCAAGGCCAGGCTGGATGAGGCTGTGAGCAACCTGGTCTAGTGGAGGGTGTCCCTGCCCATGGCAGGGGGGTTGGAACTAGATGGTCTTTAAGGTCCCTTCCAACCCAAACCAGTCTATGATTAAACTTTTTTTTGGCATAGATACTATGAAAAAATTGTTTCAACTTACTGTAAGCTGTTCTGGAAAATTAATTTTCTTCTTCTAGGAAGACATTTTTCCATATTGGGACATACGTAACACACTTCCAGAATCCAAGTAATACTGTTTTATTTGGAGATTTAATTAGGAGTCTTGAGCTCTTATTTATTCACAACATTTTGGATAGAAATACTTCTTTCTTCATCTGACAAAGTTTCATTTTTTCATGAAAACACTAAAGCCATAAAGGGGATGCAAGAGTTGAATGTAGATTTACCTTCAGCTGAGCGTCACGAACATGAAGTACTGTATACACAGCAATTACTGTTCATCTTGCTGGTGGTGTCATTTTGTTCTTGAAGCACAGAAAAGAAATAATAGCTTACAGTAGGGAAGGGTGTGTGTTTGCTACATCTCCCTGCGTTCATCTTGACGGCTCTCTTGTAGTCCAGTGGAGTTGGGCACTCACCTAAAACTGGTATATGCTTGAGCAACAAAGGTTTTTTTCAAGCACAGCTGTGTTTTAACTGCATAATTTGAAGTTTGTAAAAAGATACCCATCAAGTGATTTCTGAATTGATGGTTACTATTTTTTTCCTGCAAAGGAGGGATGGAATTACCTGATCTTCAACTGATGGCAGGAAACTTTGAAGGTGTAATTCTTCATAATCCTACTACTAGTTTACACATTGCTTTCAACCCTGATGAAAAATCAGTATTTCTGATTTTATTTTCAGTATTTAACTACTGTACACTGCAAAATCCCTAAATTGACCAGTGAAGTACAAACAGCTTCAGAAGGGAACAGCAGTCTTAGGTTACCGTGACCGTCCCCTCGTCATGCTGTTACTTGGAGTAGATTTGGTACATTTTGTGACCTCAGTTACTGCTGAGTTTAACAGCTCCTGGCTACTTTTATAATATGCTTGCATCAGCCGAAGGTCTCTGAAGTGTTTCAGACAGAATTTGCAGTGTAATTTACTGTTTGTTGTTTGGCCTGTTGCTCAGGCTGCTGGGGTTATGTGTAAATTCTTAAATTTCATGGGGCTTCAGGAAGCACCACAACTGGTTCTCTAGTGGTGCTGCTCCTCAATTGGAGTTTGTATTTCAAACACAAAACTAATAGTGCTGTAACATAGTTGTTTAATGTCTTCAAAAGTCCAAAAAGCTCCCAGGTACCTCTAACACTTGTGGCTGTGATAATCCTGTTAGTATCGTGTGTTGTAAGCCTGCTCAGGGATCACACATGCAATGTGCTTTATGTTTTTGACCAGTCAGCAAATACCCTTACGGCAATCCATTCCTCCTTGACCTTCTTTTGTGATTCTTTGTCCGAGTTTGGGGTGGTGGTGGTTTTCTTTTTACACTATTAAACTCCTGCACTAGTTTTCCTTGGGTAGAGCTGGTGAAAAGTGGACCTTGGAGTGGAGCAGCTGCTGTCGGTTAATAGTCTTGGTCCCCCATCATAAGACTTCATCAGTCCTGGTAATGAAATTACAGATCTGACCCAGTGACTTTGTTGCTAGGCTACCTGTCCTGTGCAAAGCCAGTTTTCCTCAGCTTCAGCTGACCTCTTCAGTGTACTGATTGCTGATTCCGGTACAGTCATTAAACTGCGATGTCCTCTCCATAGTTCCTAATCTCTGGATATCTGTTGGAAGCCTCAGAGCAGAGTGGAATATGCAAGCATGGCATGTTACAGTGGCTCCTGTAACAGGGCATTTATAACGGGAGTTCTTGAATTGGATGCACGAATGGATTCTTTCTTTATTCATTCTAGATTTGTGGATGGCAATCGATAGGTTCAGCAGAAGTTTGAGTCCTGAGAAGATTTTGAGTTAGGAGGATAAGATGCTGTCGTGTATCAGAACCAGTTTTGTGATGTGTGGTGTGTTTGGGGTTTTTTTTGACAGCAAAATACAATAGTTGTGTCTAACCTTCCTGTTACCTCAGCAGCCTTGTTTACGTTTTTACGTCAAGGTGCCAGGAATTTAGGAGCAGATGGGATTCTCAGGGAGTAAAAAAGTCTTTGGGAACTGACTTAAAAAGTTGTAGAACGTTATGGGTAGAATGAACCAGTTTTTGGGTGGTGGTGGGAAACCCTGCCAAACTTAACTTTGCCCTGTTTTCTATCTCTGCTGAGGTTAAGTAAATGTTTTCCCATAAAGACAGTCGCTTTGCTCGTACGTACAGCATGTAACGCACGGTAGGCACAGCTGAGTTGGAGTTGCGCAAGTACTTGGCACGTGTCCATCGTGGTTCGGTTGAGTCGTGAGTGGTTGCCAGGAAGTGGCGATGCAGTGTCGAAGAATGAATAAGTGCGTTTGGTTTTTGGTAAACGATAGGAATTTTAGATATATCGATTTATGGTTGTGTGTGTAAGTATTGTGTGTGAGCATATGTGTCTCAGATTCCGATTTTTAGTAAAACCTTTAGATTCTGGAATTCTTGTAAGCTAACACTTCTGAATACTCTTAATGGCTTGTTTTCTGAATTAGGTTAAAATACTTTTATTTTTAGAATGCTTGCTCTTGTGTACTGCTGTAGGCTATGATTCTTGAAGCTGCACATGGAATAAAACAAAAGAACGGTGAATGTAGAAAACCAGTATTTTTCCGAAGGAAAATGTAGGTCTGAAATATATTGTTGCTAATGGTGACTGCATGCAAAAATGGCGCTACCGTGTTACCTAGAACTTTGTGGTGTTTCGGTGGGTTGGTTCTCTGTCCGTTGGAAACCATTTCCAACAGCTAGTGTAGTCTGTGCTCACTTGGTAGGACTCGGCGTTCCTTGGGGCTAGGACGTCCCTAAGGGTAGGCTCGGGGGCCTGTGGTAATGGGTTCTGAGTAAGGACTGAAAAGTAGATCTGGGCAGGTGGCTAAGCCTTTCGGTTCCCTGCCAGGCTGGGGGGGATTGCCGTGATTTCAACCACGAAATCTTTCTACAGTTGTTTATCTCAATGTTTCACAAGATTGGTTTATGTTGCTTAAATGCAACTTTGATTTCACTGTGGTCTTAAAGCTAATGCCACAACTGCATTGTTCTCTCAAGGATGATCTTCCTTTAAAAGGTTATCCTACTACTTTCCTATTTTCTTAAGCTCTGTTCATTCATGAGGAAAGAGATGGTTGCCTTCAGAATTTGTCTGATGAAGCGTAACGCTTTTCTGTACAACCTGCGTTGCTGCATGTATACATTAAACCTCTGTAGCTATCTGAACGTTAATTCTTTGCTACTTGTAAAACTTGCAGCTTCATTTTTAAAGTTCAGAGCCTGTGATGGGATATACAGTTACCTAGTTGCCATTGGAAGTCAGAGAATTGTGCAGTTAAATCCCGTAGTTTAGGGAAACCTCATTCCCAAAGCGCAACGTTGTAGTAAAACCGCTCCATTTACTTGTTCTGGGGTGTTAACAGAATTCGAGTGTGAACAGCTTGCTGTTTTAATGAACACTGAGAGGAAACGGACACCTGACATGGCTGGGCATAGCGAGTTTCTGAAAGCTTTAAAAGTAAAGTTTGAGGGGTTTACGTAGAATTTGTGTCAGCGCCAGTCATGCAGGTTAAAATAATTACGAATTCTGTGAATAATTTAAGAAGTCATATTAATAGGGATATTATAGAAATGTTTGTTAATATGTAGTTTTCGATATTCTGCCCGCTTCTTCCAGCAGTTGTATGAAGTTAGGTTTTAATGCCCCAATTAGATAAATTATGGGAAAGTTACTATTCAAATAGAAGACTAGTTTATGTATTCCTGTCTATGCACTTCAATCTCCGATTTTTTTATCTGCTGCGCTTTAAGATTGAAATTCATTAATTTTTGATGTCTTTGAAGTGAGTTCTTCAAAATCCAAATACAATTTCTGTTTTTGCCAGTTTTCTGTATAAAGCTGAAGGTTTTTAGCTTTTATGTCATGAGAGCAATGAATGAGCGGAGCTAATACCTGTTCTAAGGATTTAACTTGACCTTGGTGTGACTTCCATTGATTTTTTTATGAGCTTTTCTTTCTTCTAGCTTTCCAAGACCAACTTCTCCAACAACAATGATTTTCGGGCTCTTCTGCAGTCTCTTTATGCCACATTCAAGGAATTTAAAATGCATGAGCAGATTGAGAATGAGTGTATCATTGGTTTACTGCAGCAACGTAGCCGGACAGTGTACAATGTGCACTCGGACAACAAACTCTCAGAGATGCTTAGCCTCTTTGAGAAAGGGTTAAAGAATGTTAAGGTAAGTAGACTATAAGAAGGATTTGTGTCCTAAGGAAAACATGCTGTTATTAGGTCTGAGTTTGTCTCAACTTTTCTTAATACTCCCTACAAATAATGTAAAGAGGAAGAAGAAACATTTCTGGGTTTTTTTGATACAGTAGTGGAAACTTTCCAGTCTGAAACACAGGTTCTTTTGCCGTTCATCACAGGCTATATTTTTAGTAAAAACCCTTTTCAGAGGTGTATTTTGTGTCAGCAGTCCATCACTGTGTAATTGAAGGTGTTTTGGAGAGACAACATGGAATTTTCAAATAGGCAGGCGGCCTTGCTAATTGGTCAAAGCAGTTTCTGACTATAGAATAATGAAGTTTTTTATTAATTTGTTAGGAATCCCCAATTATCATCTTTGTGGCACAAAGCATTGTATTGCTGTCACAAATGGAGATGATTACTGGCCTTAAAAAAGACAGTTTTATTCTGTCAGTGAGTCATGTACTCCTTCCAGTAATCTGTTGCTCAGTAATGTTTTTAATGCTCCAGTCCTCAAAAAACTCTACATATTATTTCTCCAGCTGGCTTTTTCATGGCTTAGTTGTTAAATTCTTCTCCAGTACAATCCTTCTTGAATTCTGCCATGTCTTTCCTCTGGGGTATCCAGCTCAACTCCTCCTTCCTGCAGTCTTAAGAATTATAGTCTCCCGTTACAGTTTGACATCCCGTATTACGTTTCTAGTACACATGGTCTACATTTCCAGTAAGAAAAGTATTAACTGTGCAGTTGATTGATTCCGTTTTACTCTCGAAGGCTGGTTTTGACCTGGGAATCCTGCAAATATTTTCTCTGCGTATCAAACCTTAAAATTTGTCTGAAGTTGTGTCCGCTAATGAAATAGAAAATGAAGGAAAGTGAAGGAGAGGGGAAAGCTAGCACTTGGCTTTGTGTTACACCTTCTCCAATAGGATGCTAGTTTTGTTCTGTTACTGAAGTGTGGAAAACCAGATTGCTTTAACTGTTAAACTGATCACGCCCTCAAAAAAAAATGTTAATTTTAAACTGATGGCCTAAGCTTTTTCCTGTAGTAGTCATGGCTTCTTGATGTTGTAGAAGTTTGAAAAGTAAAGCTTACAACATTTACTGTTAGAGATATGAGGAACTTCAGTATGTTGCAATTACTGGGCAGACTTCAGAGCCAGCTTCTTATTACTGGCATAGAGAACAAGCTAACAAATTGATAGATGAGGTTGGTCTGACTTTAAGTCATTTATATCTTTATTTAAAAGTTCTTTCCATTTCCAAAGTATATGTAGTGCATGTGTGACTACAAATTCTGATTGTAGTCTGGAAGCCAGAATTGTAGAATAACTAATGTAAAATGTATGCAGTTAGAAGATGGAGTTGCTGAATTCTAGAATAATTCTTATGCAAAACATGCAAATACCTAGATTAGTCTGTTGCTACTTTGAAATTTGGATGGGACTGTAGATTGGCAGACTTCAGTCTTTGCTGCAAAGTAAAAATGTGATTAGGCAAGTTAATTCATATCTGATAACAAAATAAATTGGAATTAGGCAGGAAGGGAATCCTTTGTTCTGCCTAGTAACAGGCCAGTACAGACTGTAAGGCCGTCATGAAACTTTGTACGTGGTGAACACATTCTTACCTGAAACAGAGCAAACGTGCTGCGTGCGTGGGGAAACACTGGTTTATTTAACAGGTCAACCCTGGAATGAATGGATGAGATTAGATAATAGTTAAATCTTTGCTTTCTTCTTAGAATGAATATGAACAGCTAAACTATGCGAAACAACTGAAGGAGAGATTGGAAGCCTTTACCAGGGATTTCCTTCCTCATATGAAAGAGGAAGAGGAGGTAGGTAAAAACTTTTCGCAGATACTATGCTGATCCTCCTTGGGGTTTGGAGTGACTGAATAGAGACAAAAGGCTTAGAGGTTCAGTTTTTTCACAAGTGTCTGTTTGTTTTTACTGTGCCAGTTTGCATTCAGGACTGTGGTGTCATTGTTCTGTGCTCTGACTTCCAAGTGACGCATTCTGAAACAGTGAAAATCTGTGATGAATTTCTGGTCCTTTAAAAAATTGGTAACAGAAGTCGTCTGGGGCCAGGGTTTGCTTGCAGCAGGTTGTTTAAGGGGATGCCTAGCAAAACTCAAGGGAAAAAGAGAACTGTAAACCAGTGCTTCATGACTCAAACTGACACTCCCAAACAGCCTCTGACCTATATTTGAAACGTAGACTAGTACTGCCAGTCTGATGATTTATGGGTATCCAAAAACTGGGAAGCATCTTCTGGAGAGAGTAAATCTTCCGAAGTCTGTCCAAGAGAAATATTTTCTCATGTTTTTCTTCCTTGCCGCTTTGTCTTCTGTGAGTACCTCGATAAGTTATATAGTTTAAGCAGCTTTAATCACTTCCCTTTTCTGTTGGGGAAGATGGTTTAACAGCTTGCCTGAGACTATGCAGTGATCCACTGGGAAGCAGAGGGTTGGAACTCAAAACTTCCACGGTCCTGCCCTTAGGTTCACTGAATGTATGACATGTTTCACTTGGAGAGAATTTGGAACGGGAAATCATGTGTTGGTAGGTCGGTGTAGCGCTACCGACTATCTCTGTCAGCACCAGGGTTTGTTTTGTTTTTTCCTTTGCTTTAGGTTTTTCAGCCCATGTTGATGGAATACT
Organism: Rhynochetos jubatus; assembly: GCA_027574665.1. Classification (NCBI taxonomy): domain Eukaryota; kingdom Metazoa; phylum Chordata; class Aves; order Eurypygiformes; family Rhynochetidae; genus Rhynochetos; species Rhynochetos jubatus. Next base: position 57,381,077 of record CM050651.1, on the reverse strand, counting down.
TTACTTACGAAGAATTGAAAGATATTAAGAAGAAAGTAATTGCACAGCACTGCTCACAGAAGGAGGCTGCAGAATTCAGAGGTCTTAGTAAGTGGAATCAAGCAGAAGAGCTTCAGAAGGTGTTTAAGTATTCTGTGGACGAGAAGGCAGATCAAGGTGAAGCATCTAATTCAAGTTAAAATAATGTTCGAACTGCAATTTTTATCTGAAAAGCCACACCCGTGACATGCCTAAAGTACGAGCAGATAAAGTAGTTTTTATAAAATGGGAATTTCTTCAAAACAGTTAAGACACTTGAGGAACTTTACTGTTTGATACAGGCTTCTGGCCAGGTTGTAACATAGATAGCACTCCACTGTTTACCTGTTCTCAACCTTCCTCCTCTCCCTTCCCTCCCACGGTAGTGTTTGATGTCATAAACAGGCAGAAATGATAATTAACTTATTCATACCCCATTGAAATTGTATTTTCTATTTGCAGACCCTGCATGTAATTCTTGGTTTTCAGGACTGCTTTGTGTAAGCTTTTCTGTTGATGGTTTAATAACACAGAATAGTTAGCCAGCTGACAATATTTCAAGTTAAAAGCAACTTGCCTTCCCCATCTTCACTACCCAACTTCCTTGGGCCTCTCAGGAATCAGAAAGGAAGAAAACTGTGTGTGGAGGGATGCAGGGGAATGATTCCGGGCAGCGTGCGAGTAGGTCAGATTAAATGTGTGTTCTGACAGTGGGCGTGTAATTTGCGTTCAGCTGTAGCTACCTTTCCTGATGAGACTTAGAATAAATGTGTAACTACTTAAGTGCACTTCAGGCTTGTTTTATCACTGTTGAAGCAGCCCAAGTTGTCTCTGTTTACAGTTTTAAGTAGAGTTGAAGCCCCAAAGAACAGGAGTTAATGTACCGAAAGTGTAATAGTGGGGTGTGAGGCTGATAAGTAGAGCAAGCCCACATGAACTGACTTCGCGGTGTTGATAAGAAATGGTGCTCTCGTTAGAAAAACTACTCTGTAATCAGATTTTTTTTCTTTTTGGATGAAACTTTACTTCTCTGAACTACTGAACTGGTCATTTTCTGCCCTCCAGGTGAAGCCTTCAGAAAAGATCATGGTCCGTGGTGTGAAATACTATTGAATCTGAACAGATGAATGTGACAGAAGTAGCCTTATGGCATTACTTGCTCTTAAATCTAGCTGGAGTAGCAGTTTCGGGACAGTAATAATTCTGCAATGGTTGTGCTCTAGACTTTAGGGAGAGGGAAGTATGTGTCCTGCATCCATGTTTTTAAAAATGGAAGAAAATAACACAGCTTGGAGTCCTGTGCTGGTTTAACTGCATTTTAGTGTGAAATTCTCTGTAGTCTACCTGCAGCGACTCACTGGGTATATGAATAAATATATTGATTCATCAAGTGAAACTGTATTTAATTAGATTCTTTGGAAGTAGCAGCAGTTTATCACAGGGTAAAGTTTACATTACGCTCACTTTTTGAAGCTTCTTTGCAAAAAGAAAACTGATCCTTGTCTCACTTAAAGTCTGAGGTACTTTGTGTTCTCACAAATCCCCAGTAATTTGTGAAACCTGCTATTTCTAAGGACTCATGAAAACTATTTTAGAAATATTTTTTTCTCGAGTAAATTGTCCTTAAAGCATTAAAAATTCTCTTGAAACAACAAAAAAACCCACTAACTGAAGCCCTGAATTTGTTGTTTTATATAGCTCGCAGCTTGTACTACGGCGCTAATGGAGAACTATCGGAGATGGTTCCTACTGCTGTCCATTGGAGTATTAATTACAGTAGTCAGATTTTAGTCTCTGACCTAGGACGTAGCATTGCTTTCCAACCTGAATGGCTTGTCACCAATTCAGAAGTTAAAATTAATTTTCTATGGTTGAAGTTAAAGCTAGAAATAAAATATGGGACAGCTGCAAAGAGTTAAGCATGGACTTCTTGCTGTGTCCCAGTCAAGAGGTTGAGCGCTTCCAGTCAGAGTGGTCCCAGCTGATAGATTCTGTGTGCTAGTACTGTTTCCTGGGAATGTGGCAAAGCAGGTATATATCTCATCTACGACATAATGCATTTGTTTGAAGCATTTCATTTATACCAGACACTGCTTTCATCTTGCTGTGGTTGAGTAGCAGGAGTTTACTTTTGTCCAAGGCCTTTTTTGGAGTCTTGGTGGGTCAGGGTTGGAAAAAACTAGCCAGGTGAGAAAATGGCAAACAGAAGCCGAGCTAATTTTTTTTCTTAATTTTTCTGTCATTGTGTTTAAGGTGGTATTAGTGAGAGCTTTTTAAAGCCAAAGCCATCCCTGTATTTTCAATTTTTTTTTTGTATTTTTAAAGTTGTTTAAATTTTTTTCAGACGCTATTTTTTTAATTGCTGTAGTCAGAATGTGAGTTCTGCTGTCCTTATGTAGAGCTGTGATGGTGTGCTTCACTTAACACGCACTTTCTGTATTTCAGAAACCGAAGTAACAGGGCACACCACAAATATTACTAATCTTCCTCCTGAAGTAATGGTGACCATTTTCAGTTACCTTAACCCCCAAGAGTTATGTCAGTGTAGTCAAGTAAGCACTGAATGGTCCCAGCTGGCTAAAACTGGATCTCTCTGGAAACATCTTTATCCTGTTCGCTGGGCCAGAGGTAAGTTAAATTTGATTCTTTATTTGAAAGCATGTCGATACCAGAATTTCTGAGTCTGTTGAAGAGAACGTTTTAGTATGGGCTGTCATGTGCAATGAGCCTGATAGCTGAGCGTGCCGGAAGGGTGTACTTTTCTGGCAAGGAGAGTGCCCTGAAACTTGGTTAAATGTTAAAAATCCCCCAAACATACCTCTGGCTGGTAGCATTAACAAAATGAAAGTTTTTTTGGTTGTAACTCAGGAGTAGCTCTTTATGCAAACTGTTGATTAGTTTTACTGAGCTTGCTTTGCTTCTGTGAATGCTAACAAGTACATTCACCACTACAACATCTTACGTATAACTTAAGAATCTAAGGGGTTTTGAATTGTAAGTGCTGCTGTTACACCTAGGTCAGTAATAGTTTTACTTCATTAGGTTACTAGGTAGAAATGAAATACATGTATCTTTGTGAGTTCCTGACTAGTGTGTTCTCCTCTGAGAAGTCCGTCTTGTGATTCAGACCGAACTGCGGAAAGGAAGCGTAAAGCAAATGGAGTTCTGACATTTCCTTACAATCTGTTCTTACTTTTCATATTCAGACTTCAAAGGAAAACTGTATGAATGTTAGTTTTAGTATTGGTTCTTTAGATATCTTTCTTCAGTAACCTCTGCAATAAAGATCAAGTGGTTTGTTACAACTTTTGTTCCTCAAACTCTCCTGTTCATTAAAACTTCCTATTGAGAAGTGCACCCCTTGCAAAAGTACCTGCTCAAATAGAGAAAATACTCTCTATTCCAGTGAGGGCACTTACAAGTTACCAGAGTATATTTGTAGCTTTAAATATTTGTATTTGTCCATATTTACGTGAGTATTAAACTCTGGAGTATGGCCTTACAGGCTTCACAACTGCTGCCATGTCAGTGTAGGTGAGTTAAAAGGGGACCACCTGTGCTGTTTAATAAGCTGCATTTATGTGTCTTTGTAAGACTTTGAGAGAAAGGTAATACATAAATTAATTTTTGAGATATATAAAAGGCAAAACCTTGTTTCTGGTCATACCTTTACAGCTTCTAAAGGCAGAGCGGAGTTAAATAGCTTTTAAGTCTGAATTAATTTTTTTTTTGGTTGGATAAACTTACTGCAAATAACAGATTGGTCCCTGAGTTGCGAAAGACTGAGTGGAGAGGAAAGGTTTCAGAGTTCAAATTCCCAAATTTTCATTTTCATCTAAAACTTAACTGTCTCGATAATTCAGTGTTACGCAAAAAAGATAATTGGCAACTGCTTAAAATGACTTATTTCTAAACCTGCATGTGGTGCAACAGGAAGCTATTCTCATGACGTACCGTCTACACCGCTGTTGTTTGTGTAGGAGTGCTCTGAACTGGGTGGAAGCTTCTCAAATAGGATTTACTGCCAGAGGGGAAAAACAGAACTACAGGCTTAGTTAAATTCTTAATTTCCCCGCCCCAGATACAGAGAGGGCTTCTGAAGCTTTTTGTATGTTATAAAGATGGCTTAAAGAGGATGGGAAGTGTTACCGAAACCTTTCGCCTCACGGTTGGTTGATGATTAATTAGGATTTCATTGTCACTGTGTTGCTGATACAAGAAACCTTGTTCCTTTAGATACCACTCCACAGGGGTTGCTCTTGCTTTGGGGATAGTAGGATCCCCCATGAGTGAGACAGTAGGATAAGCTGTTTGTTTTAAGCATGTCTGTGCTGGGGGAGCCAGCAGACCTGCTTACAACCAGGCCCAACACTACTATATGCCCAAACTAGGAGTAAATTATCTCTGTGCAGTGGAGAAGGGGTGCCCTGCCAGATAACACAGTGGAGCTGTTGCTGATACTCATGTTTATCCTGGTATTCTAAAAAATGATTGTCTGTTGATTTAAGTCATTGGTGTTACAACTGAGTGTTGTACAGCTGTTGTTAGTAGGCTGCTTCTGCAGCCTGGGTTTCTTGATCCCGAGGTTGTCATGTGCGGTGACTGAAAACAGGCTAATAAAAGACATCCTTTCGGTTAACTGTATGTTTGTGAGATTCCAGAGGGAAACAGAAACGGCATAAAACAAGTAGTATACTAAAAGTTTGTGGTTAATTTATCTACCAGAAAGGACTTCAGCACTTACGTGGCCCAAATACTCTGTAATAATTTCTGTTATTTTTGCAATCGTGTTGGTCCCTACTAAGAATATAAGGACAACAGGCGTGTCTCAGAATAGCATAATAGTTCTGTAGCTGTACTGAAACTGTTCCAGGAATCTCTTGAAGCTTTAAAATATAGATTAAACAATAATTATGTCAAGGTTCGGTCCAACCTTAGTCAAGATGAATGGAAATCCATTTATATCTTTAGGTCAGGTTGCAGTATACTGAGGAGTTATCACTGCTGTTTTCTGCACTAATGAGAAGTTTGTCTTAATTTCTTTTTTCTTTCTCCTTTCCTTTTTTTTTTTTTTGCGGGGGTGATGAGTAGGTGATTGGTATAGTGGTCCTGCAGCAGATCTTGAGATGGAACCTGATGAGGAATGGGTGAAAAATAGAAAAGATGAAAGTCGTGCTTTCCAGGAATGGGATGAAGATGCTGACATAGATGAATCCGGTAGGTAAATTCTGCTTTTGGTGGAGTGTTGTTGTTTTGTTTTTCCCTGAAGATGACATAGGTATAAGAAATAAATGTACAAAATGGCATCTTTTCTGTAAAATCAGTTTAAAGTACAGATTTTTTCATAGTTGATTCCAGTGCATTAAAATAATGACAGTGCAGTGAAACATGTTCTGCCTAGGTTAAATGCTTACTAAGCCGAGTAGACTTACACAGGAAAAAAGAACTTAAAAGTTTTGTTTACCAACTAGTTAAGGTTCCTGAAAGGAGTGCTCTTTCTCCTCATCTTCATCTCATTCCTCCTTCCAGCTGTGTGGGGGGAAAAAAAAAAAATAGAGGGAGGGGGAAGCAGACAGCTGGTTTAATGAGCTGAATTGATTCATCTAGAAGAGAGCAAACAAGTGCAGGTAGAAAAAGAGTTATGGGGATGTGTCTGGCGTTAGGAGGGAGGTAAAAGCTAGGTTTCATCTCTTCAGGAAGTTTGGATGAATCGTCGTGCATCCTAATGCATTCTGGCCTGAATTTAAAATTTGTATTGAGCTGTTTTATCATAGGATATGAAATGCTCTGTGAGGCAGTACTTCCGTGTATGCAGCAAGTCAGTGGAAACAGCTGCCCCAGGCTGCCCTGGGCAGTATGTAATCTGTAGTAACTGTTTCTCCAAGTCCTTTAACCATAATTTTCTGTTATGACCCTTACTGTTGTGACTTGCTGTTGGGACTTAAGCTCTTCAGGACTGTCAAAAAGATAAGCATATAGTTATTAAAGATGATGTCCAAGTAGTATGTTGAGCTAGAATCCAGCAGAAGTTTGATGTAAGGTACTTTCTGAAACCTAGGCCTTGTTAGCTTGCTTTAGTTTCCTGATAACTTGTTTGATGTAAGATAGCAACGTAAATTCCAAATGGTTCAAAGCATAGTTTAAGTCGTTCTCTTCTGGTTTTATTTTGCAGAGGAAGCAGCCGAAGATTCACTTGCCATTAATATAGCACAAATGGAAAAACGCTTACTTCATGGCTTAATTCACAGTGTCCTCCCGCATGTAGGCTCCTCAGTGAAGACACTAGTATTGGCCTACAGTTCTGCAGTGTCTAGCAAAATGGTATGTAACTTGAAACTGGCATTTAATAATTGTGGCTAATGCAACCTCTAATTAGTAACTGATGTGCCCAGGTTTAAAACACTCAGTAGTGAAAATGTGTTGCAATCGAAGAGAACGTTAATTTGTGTTGTCTCTTGACACTGTGTGCAGACTTATTGGCTTGTGTCTTTGCTCATTATTTTCCTTTCCTTTTCCAGGTTAGACAGATCTTGGAGCTTTGCCCCAACTTGGAATACTTGGATCTCACGCAAACCGATATCTCGGACTCTGCCTTTGAAAGGTTAGACAATTGTTTCCTTCAGGAAAAAACCCCATAAATCCTGCTTTTTGAGGGGGAAGAACATTCAAATGTGTTTTAGTCCATTGTCAATAAGGAGAGAAACAGAGAAATCACATTCAGGTTTCACACAGAACTAAACCAGAATAACAAATCAATGAAATAACAAGTGAAGCAGGTAACTTTGTAACAGCCATTTAAAATGATCTGTCTTCACTATTGGATGCGTATGGCCTCTCAGTGCGTACCTGTCTGTAACAATAATTGTGTTTTCTTCTAGTATTAACAACTTGAGATTGTCCACACATCTTGTAGAGGCACTCAGCTATGGTAGCTCTTGGTCCGCTAGAGCTGGTAGTGTTTGGAATGCTGCTGTTTCAGACACTGATCAATGGCAGGCAAAGCTCTAAGGCTTGGCTGGATTCCGGAGTTTACTGAAGCCTCTAGAAATTGAATTGCTGTCAGTGGGACGGTGCGTGGATGTAGAGCCTGCACTAGTGGGTCTTAATGTGTAAATGTAGGTGATCACTTATGGAAAGTAATTAATAGTTAACTGTGGGTGGGTAAAGGTCACTTAAATCGGCTATATATTCTTATAGCTAATAATGTGACAGTAGTACCGTAAATAGAATTTCTGTTTCAGTTGAAAAAGATAAGGCTGAAGGAGTGAGGTTTTGTTAATATGGAAAAGTCTGATTTCATCATCATCTCTAATCCTAATCACTTCTATGGAATAAATAATACTGTACACAGAATGTGTTTCAGGAATCCAGCTATCCTCTCTGAAATAAATGGGAAATCACAGGAGGTTATATGATCTAAGGGCACTGATATTTCAGTATGCGTAAACGGCCAAGCTTGAACTCAAATACTAGAAACTGCAGTTATTGAAATACTTTGAATATTACATCTCAGATGTATTTTTTTGGGGAGGAGGGGTCAAATCTGCTAGTTCAGAAAGTTCACTTTTCTTAGTCTTCTGAGAAGTTAATCTGTCATGTCTAGTAACTAAGATGGCTCTTGGTAACTGCGTTATACGCATCAGAAGCTGCTTTTTGAAACTGTTGTCGTGTGTGGAGTTTGCAGTCTGATCTGCTATTTAAAAATCTGTTCAGTGTATGGCAAATTTGGACTTTTAAATCTCAATATGTGGAAATAATGCAGGTTGTTACTGATCCATGATTCACATTTCTTTAGGCATGACTTTTCTAGGCACCTACAGTACTTGGAGTATCGAATCTAACCTGTGTCTGGGGTATTTTCTTAAACTATTCTCTGAGTTAATTTAAGTATTTTACTTATGAAATGTCCTTTTTCATATTTAGCCTTAACACGTGTTTCTGAACAAAGACTAAAAATAAAAAAGCCAATCAATCAAACTACTTTTTTCCCTGATTTCAGTTGGTCTTCAGTTGGTTGTTGTCAAAATCTCCGCCACCTTGATCTGTCTGGATGTGAAAAGATCACAGATGTGGCTATAGAGAGGATTTCCAGAGCGCTGGGTATCATATCAACTCACCATAACAGAGGTATTCTGAAAAGCTGCAGAAACAGGAATGCTAAGACTTTGTGGAAGAACCGAGACATTACTCTGCAGTCCAACAAGAAGTATAATTGTTTGCCTGAAATCAACAATGAAAACCTCATTGAGGGAGGAGATGGCGAGCAGCATTGGACTAAACCTGATAGCTCGGAAGACTTCGGTTCCGCTTACGTGTGGATGCTTGATGCAGATGATTTAGCCGACATTGAAGATGCTGCGGAGTGGAGACACAGGAATGTTGAAGGGTTTTGTCTTATGGAACCAACATCCCACATTAATTGTTCTGCATCTTGCTACGGTAGAGACATTTATGGATTAAGGACTAGAGGGTGGCAGCAGCACTGTGCTTCTACTGACTTGATTTACTGCAGTCACTCATTTTGTTGTGCTGGGACAGCACTAAGAACTATTCGAGCACTTCCAGAGTCCTCTGCACTGTGTAAAAAACCAACAAGGACTAAGCAGTCAGAGAACAAAGACTCTGTGTACTCTGGGAGTGAAAAAACAGATGAAGAGACTGCGCGAGTTCTTCAGTTTCTCAGTCTGTCTGGATGTTACCAGATCACAGACCGTGCTCTTAGGTGAGGGAATGTTTTTGAGCTATTTTGCTGCGCTAATTTCTTTCTGATTTTATTTCTTGGGTTATTTTGGGTGAATCTATCTAGTTTCAGTAGAAAAAGTCTTACTGAAGAAACTCTGGTAAGTTTTAAGTGGTCGTTCCACTTTAAATATTTATAGTACCAGACTTGAAAACTTTCTCCAGCTTTTCCTTTGGGGATTTAAAAATCAGTAAGATCTTTAGATGTACCATCTGAAGTCAAGTATCTCTGTGAATTTGTTGTTCTAGGCAATATTAATGCTTTTACATTGAATCTTTAGTGATTTCTTGTTAGGAAAGTATTGATTCGCTAACTTTTTTCTTTATGCCTGTCAATACACTTGACACTTTATAAAACATCTTATCTGACCTGTCTGGATAATGACGTAATTTATGGACAGGCTGGATCTGTGTGAGGCTCAACAAGGCTGAGTGCCGGGTCCTGCACCTGGGTCACGACAACCCCCTGCAACGCTATGGGCTTGGGGCAGAGTGGCTGGAAAGCTGCTGGGTGGAAAGGGACTTGTGGGTGTTGGTTGACAGTGGCTGAAGGTGAGCCAGCAGCGTGCCCAGGTGGCCAAGAAGGCCAATGGCATCCTGGCCTGCATCAGGAACAGTGTGGTCAGCAGGAGTAGGGCAGGGATTGTGCCCCTGTACTGGGCACTGGTGAGGCCGCACCTCGAATCCTGTGTTCAGGTTTTGGCCCCTCACTGCAAGAAAGACACTGAGGTGCTGGAGCATGTCCAGAGAAGGGAACGGAGCTGGGGAAGGGTCTGAAGAACATCTTATGAGAAGCGGCTGAGGGAGCTGGGGTTGCTTAGCCTGAAGGAGGCTCAGGGGAGACCTTATCAGTCTCTACAACTACCTGAAAGGAGGTTGTAGCGAGATGGGTGGTGTTCTCTTTTCCCAAGTAGATAGGATGAGAGGGTACGTCCTCAAGTTACACCAGGGAAGGCTTAGATTGGATATTAGGAAAAATTTCTTCCCCAAAAGGGTTATCAAGCATTGGAACAGGCTGCCCAGGGAAGTGGTGGAGTCACCATCCCTGGAGGTATTAAAAAGACGTGGATATGGTGCTTAGGGACATGGTTTAGTGGTGGATTTGGCAGTGCTGGGTTGATGGTTGGACTAGATGATTTTAAGGGTCTTTTCCAACCTAAATGATTCTGTGATAACTTTGTACGAGCAGAACATGATGTTAGATATGACTTCATGTAACGAAGGAGGAGAAAGAATAGTTGACTTGAACACTGAGATGGCTTCTAGAGTTGAAAAATTTCCTGTGTAAGATAATACTTGACACTGATATTTCATATTGTGTCAGAAAAACGTAGTTGTTCCTTCATAATGCAAATGGGATGAGGCTGATGTGCTTGCAGTACAGCTCAGGCTCATTAAAGCTTCTTTGAGTGGGAAGGCTTCATGCCTACCTGTACGGTATGCTGTAGTCAACTGAGAAACAGCACGAGGTGCTGCTGGCATCGACTTGTTTCTCTGGAGATTTCACCCCCACTTGATGCTGGGAAGTACCGGCTGTTCAAGTGCCTCCTGCAGTGGTGGCTTGCGCGTACACCCGCCAGTGCTAGCCTTGCTCAGCGCAAGCTTCAGGCAGCCGTGCTTTGGGTTGGAGCCTGTTGGTGTTGAGGTTGGAGCGCGCTGGTGCTACTGAATTCCGTTGGGTGGTGATGAAGCCATGCTGTGTGTAGTTGGCATGTTACTGGTCTGTTTTTTTCATGACTCAGTAATCTAGGACCAAAGAGAGATTTGGCCATTGAGGCATGGGAAGGGTCTAGTAGAGGTGCCTGTTTTTCATTGGTGCTTTTTGGATAAAAGATGGAGTTTAAGAACAGAGATTGTGCTGCAAGAAGTGTTTCTTGCCCTCAGCAGAATAGTTGGAGTCCCTGAGGAAAGAGGGTGAAATCACCTTATGGAAACAATCGCCAGTTCATTTCATAGGAAAGTTGTTAACCGATAGCTGGTTTTGTGGTCAACAGTTCCACTTCTGCCTGGAGAAAGTGGTGCAGTGATGCTCCAAAGGCATTTTCAGTTTTATGTCCTGGCTTGAATTTGCAGCTTGATGACTCAAGCCTGGTGTTTTTTTCAGGTGGGTGAGGTGTTTGTGATTGAGCTTGGGCTGGCTGCCCTGGGAACCCCCAGAGAAGCAAGCAGCCTAGCGGAGTGACTGCTCAGGTGTGATACATCCATGAGGCTGTTGCGTTAGCAGCCAAGCTCTCTTGCGCTTGGAGGAAAAACAGACAATTCCACTTGAATAATAAGGTGTTGTGTTGGCAGAGGGAGGGCCTGCTCTCAGCCCTAGGAAAATACAAATTTGGATTCCAAAATTATTTTAACCAAAACCAAAACACTTGAACTTTCAGAAGCATAATGCACCAAACTTGGACTGTTACATTTTCAGGGAGGGTTAAGGAGTTTATAACACTGAAAGAGATGCCTGAATCACTGGTGTTTTGGAGAAGAATGTCTTGGTAGTTGAAATACTTAATCGTCTTTGGAGTCATTCATGAACAGAGTGATTTACCATTTATGTCTCTCAGAAGAAATTGATGGTTTCTGTAGAAATAACTTCATTTTTCTTGTCTGTTAACGCAGATTCAGGGATGGTTCCCTTTAAAGGGTCTGAAACTGCCAGATTTAAAAGTACATGGTTTATTAGAGGTGTGCTTTTTGTTACAAGACGCGATTAAGCCCGTGACTTGGTGACGTAGTGGAGTACTTGTCCAGTACAGCGCTGTGCCGGCCCTTAACGCCTCTCTTCTGTCTGTTCACAGGGCACTGACTCTGGGAGGAGGACTGCCGCATTTGGAACACCTTAACCTCTCGGGTTGTCTCACTGTAACTGGTGCAGGCCTGCAGGATTTAGTTTCTGCGTGCCCTTCTCTGAACGATGAACACTTTTACTACTGTGACAACATCAACGGTAATGTCTGTTTATGAAGAGGTGATGCTTCTCTGCGGAGCGATGTTTGGTTGAAAGACCATTTTCAAACCAAAACGAACCACTGAAACCTCGCTTGTGTTTCTTGGCTGCGTAGCACCAAATTTCCTAGATTAATTATGAAATGACAACTGTTAAGTCAGGGCTTTTTTTTTTTTCCTCATTTGTTCTTTTGGGAATTTTTGCTTGGCATTAGTACGGTTCTGTGTTTCCTACATTTTTAATCCATGTATTTCATAGTTTAGTTTAGCGTAACTACTGGGGGCTAGAAAGTAAGTCTTCCTATAGCTAATATGCGCTCGCCCTGTCCGTATCTTCCCTGTAAACCATGTAATTGTATGTTTGCTTTATGGCCATAACTTCAGGGAGAGGCTTCATCAGCTTGGTACCCAAGTAGTAACTTTTAGGAAAGGAATGACCTGTGCTTTGCCATGCAAACCTCCCATATTGCAACAGTTTTTCACCCTACCATCACATGTCCCTACAGAAAACGTAACAGTTGTTCCGGTTTTGCTTGACTCGGTAACTTAGGGATAGAGCTAAGCTGGAGCAGGATCTGGATAAATGCATGAAATACATGTATGGTGCAAGCCTTTCAGTGTTTACCCCACTGGAATTCAGTCTGTTATGTTAGATCCCACAAATATTCATAGCATTAGACGGGGGGGAACAGTGGTGGGTCTTGTATTCCGTGTGTGCATTTAAAACAGGTAAGTGCAACAGAAAGGAAGGGAAAAGGAAGGTAATAACTGAGTTCACGGGATTATGAGCTAATTGTCTAGAAAACATTATATTTCCTGGTAGTTTGTGACGTTCAGGTCGGTACTGTGCGTCTCTGTTGAGATGCAGCCCCAGCAGGGGCACGGGATGCCAGAGCTTTGGTACCACAAGTAAATGTGACCTGACGTTTGGGTATTCGATCCACTCAAATCGATAGACGATGTTGCACTTGGGTTGGATCCTAATATTAGAAGTGAAAGTGTTAAATCATATTTTGCTTCCATAATATTTGCGCTACTTTATGGACTATTTTGACACTGACTGCTATTTTGTTTCTTCTTTTGTGACACTTGCTTTTTGTTACTTCCTTCCATTCCGTCCAGATTACAGCTTTTAAAAATCTTCTAGCATTCTAACCTGAAGATTTTGAGGTTCCTTTTTAAAAAAAATCCTTCTCTGACTCTCCTTCCTGCCTTGTGTTGAGTTTAAAGATGTCTTCAAAGACCAGTTAAAAGCCCTTTTCCTTTTTACATCTGATTTCTTACTGTTTTTCCTCTGTTTTCGCTTCTGTCAGTAATACCAGACTTGATGTTCTGGTTTCCCTTTGTCCCTGAAACACACTATGTCGTCTTAGTGTTCAAAGCCAGATTCTTTTCTGTGAGTCTACCGCTTTAAAGCTTGGCTGTTCTGTAATATCCTCAAGAAATGGTTTATATTTAAACAGAATAGTTTTTGGAATTATTCTGTAAAGTTGTCCTGATCCTCTTTCTGTTTGTTTCCTCCCTTTTACTGCCTGCTGGAAGCTGTGAGCGTATGAGCTCTGCTTGGTTCTGTAAAGCCCCGTGCATGCCTTGGGATGAAGGGTTTGTTACTCCTGTAGAGAGAAATCGACAGGAGGGAGAGGCTGTAATTGTCTGACTTCTCACATCTCTTGCAAAATAGTAGTGTCTCAGGAGTTTGTGGCTGTTTTCTTTAAGACAGAAGTCGGTAAAAACTTGCAGGGGTGTCCTAGGAGAGTTCTGAAATGGGAAACAGCCTTTTGTAACTGAATCCCCTGCAGTTTTACCTGGGCACTGTTTGTATTCGCCCTCAAACTTCATTGTGATCGGGCCGTTGAGTGTGAAACTAATGCCTTATCCCACTCTGCGGGCAGCAGGATTTCTGTGGCAGCTTGGACTGTTTGTGTGTCGTTTGGCCTTTCTGAAGTAACTGCAGGGAAAGCAATAGCTGTTTGACTTCAATCAGACCGTACCTGAGGCTGTTAGCTTGCACGTACGCAGGTTGTGGTATTAACTGCCGCACAAAGATTACTGGTCTGAAAGCACGGAGAGAATGAGGTCATAATTTTCTTTGCCCACCAGCTTATCAAGGATTGGTTTTGGGGAAGGAAGTATGTTCTGGGATCATGTTGGAAAACCCGTCAGTCTTGCAGGACAAAAAACGGAGCCAACATCATGGCATTTAGCCATCTTGGAATAACAAAGATACCACTTTGTCTCACATACAGGGGTTTAACTGTCACCTACAGCCCGTTTTCAAGTTTATAAATACTTGGCGGGGGCCGTATGCTCAGCTTCGTTGGGTTTTCCTTGTGGAGGGCTCGCTGGGCAGCACGGTTGCAGTTTTCGCATTTCCATTGCAAGTGCTGCTCTAACCAGAGCTGCTCTCCCCCTCCTGCAGGCTAGGCCTGAGGTGGCAGAGTGGTTACGGTTGCCACTCAGCTGGCTCTGAGTCGCCGGCCGCTGTTGTGCAGCGGTAACACGGCACAGTTTTTGCGAGCAGAGACCGTGAATTTGCACACATTTCCATGCTTATTTTCTGTTTACTGTTAGTATGAATTCAGTTCTTGGTTTGCATGCGAATGCTCGGGATCTCTACCTCTGTTTTGCTCAACACTGGAGACTCGGAGTTAGGAAACTCAGCTGAAAACACAAATCGGTGCGTGTACACCCCTTCTAATGGCTGATTTTGTTCGATGTTTAAACCACATCGGATTGTAAATCACACTGAATTCCCCAAGGAGAGTTTAACGTTGGAGTTACCTCTTGCCTCTTAAAGTTTGTATTTCCCCATCGGCTGTTTTATCCAGCGGTGTTCAGTCTCCTTACGGTGTTCTCGGTTTTAAAGCCTGGAGTGCTGTCAGCTTCGTGATTAGAAAAATGGGGCTCCCTAATTTCTGCAGCACAAACTTTTTGCAGCTTCTAAGTATGATTCAGTTTCGAGAGGTTTTTTTTAATGATGTCCTCCGGTGCTGTAATTAAAGAATAAGGCATTAATGAAAGTTGTGCTAATTCTGACGATTCACTCTTTTCACCTGGCATTTAGAAATTCATTGGTCATAGTTTGATCCATCTTCCAGCAACGGAGCCAAGGCTTTGCATTTTCTGTTAAGATCTATGGATTCCCGTGTGCGGATTTATATGGGATCGCATTGTTGTTGTTAGACTTCAAGAGTTTGGTCTCTGAGTTCTACAGATAACCAAGGGGCTCTCATAAAGGTCTGTAAGTGTAACTTTTCCAAAGACTGATAGAGGGTAGCACTAAGCAAACTCAGATTTGAATCTAATAGTGCCTTTGTATATAATGTTTTTAAAGCTAATGCTTCATTCGATCACTTTTTTGGGTAGTTCCACTGTAATGTGTTACCTCTGCCACATTTACCATTAAATGTGGATGAAGGAGCCTCTCGCTGGTGGTGGCCTTGAAAAAACCGTCTTTCCTTCCCTCCTTTGTGTCCCTGCCAGCTCATTCCCACTGCCTTCCTGGGGCCAGCATTAGCCTTTGGGCTGCTTGGCAGACTCAATCAAGAACTGGGGTAGCCGAAAGCTTTTATTTTTCTTCATTTTCTTTTCTTTCCACTTCCTAGATGGGTCAGGGACCTGTCTTGCTGTAGACCACGTGAAATGTTTCTGCTGCCACAGGCAAGCACTAGAACAAGTGGCTAAAGGGATGTGGCTGTGTCCTGGCTGGAGCGGCTCTTGGTCAGGGTGGAAAGTCTCACTTCTCTCTAGGAAATTTTGACTAAATCTTTTTTCATGTAAGAAAACGGAGTCACCGAAGAGCGATGCTCCTTTGTTACATAGTAAGGTGTGTTTCTACGTACTTTGACAACATGGAAGACTGCTCATCATGAGTAAGCAGACCTTTATTCTGGGTCACCTGAAGCATCTGAGTAACCAGACTGCGTGTAATGAGCGTTACAACAGTCCCGGTCAGAGGTAACTAAGCCAGCAATGTGGACTCTGGCAGGTTAGATGAGAATCTGATTCACTTTGCTTTCCCAGGTGAGCCAGCCCAAACCACATTTAATTTAGGCATTTCACTGCTAGTCTTCACAGTCAGGAGAGGGAGAGAGAGACCCTTGTGACAGTGATTCAGCCCCGCCGAAAGATCTGCAGTTAACATCTTGCTCACTGGACACCATACAAGGAACTGCGTACCGGTACCGTAGTGCGTAACGTGGCGCATCAGCGAGCCGAGATGGATTGGAGACCTTGTATATGGAGTCCAAAGGACACAGAAGAGCGTTATGGCAAGATTAAAGAGGCTGTTTGAATTTAAACAGACGTAGTTTGAAAACAAAGTCCAGTCCAAGTGAGGTCAGTAGGAAAGAGTATGGAAATGGGAGATTAGGAAGCCCAAGAGGTGTAGCTGAAAGTTGGTTGTAGTAAATAACATTCGTGAAACAAAACCAGTCTCTGTGGCTGTCAGAAGTAAAGGCATTTCTGTGTCACGTGTAAAAAGAGCAAGCTAAGGAGGGATACGGCATTTATGGAGCAGATAAATGACCGGTGATGGAGGAGATCAAAACATACATGAAACGAGTCCTAACCAAATAGCCTTCCTGTTAAACCACCATTAATGGCATTTACTGCCTTGTAGTAAGAGCGTAACATCCCCTCCACATTATGGGAATTGCCTGTGCTTGTTAAAAAAGAACAGGAGGGGGAGAGGTCAGGAGGTGAGGTTTGAACCCTGAACATTTCATTGCATCCAGAGCTCTTTATCGGTGCCTGCCAAGGAAAGCGAGGGTGTTGCTGCGTGGTCCTGGAAGCCTTATGGCGGCCACGCGTGGGGTACTGCGTGCGGTTTTGGTCCCCCCGCCCCATCTTGAGGAGTGCGTGTAATGAGTTAGAGAAGAAGCAGAAGAGATCTACTAAAAGGGGTCAGGGGACTGAGCAGCTGTCTTGCAAGGAGAGACCCAAAAAGCTGGAATGTTTCAGCATGGGAATGAGAAGGCGGGAAGGGGAATGACTGTTTACAAACTCTCAAGGCAGTAGATGAGGTGAATGTGCCGCAGTAACTCTCCAAATTCTGCAGTACGAGAGCTCGGTGACAGCAGGCGAGATGGGCAGGTCATCGTGCATCGGCTTTGAACCGGTGCCGTGAATTTCTGGAACTTGGTCCCGTGGGGAATTGTGGAAGCAGTTGGTATCAGCAGGTTTAAAAAGAGGTTAAACAAACGTGTGCACAACGGAACCACAACCAAATAAGTACTTAAGGGAATGGACTTCAGTGTCCCTACAACAGCAGCTAGGGATGCTGGGGGCATACAGAAGGGATGCGCTGTAGGCTCAGGCGGTGTCCCTGGCTGCTGCCAGTGAAGGCAGGGTTAGATGAACCATTGGCCAGACCTTGGAGGGCAGCTCTTACGTTCCTGTTATGGGCATGAGGGAGAACATTCTGAAAACGGGCAAGAAGAGGATGGAAACCAATACTGAAGTGTGCTGGGTACTCCCTTCCCTGGGATGTTGTGGTTCTGTACGTTTTGACAACAAGCGTTTTCCTAGAAATGTGATGGTTGCTTCAAAGTCGCTGCTGCGCTGCGTAGCCGGGGCAGTGATGGGGAAGGGCAGCTACGCCTTGGGCAGTGCTGCTGCACAGAACACGCTCTGCTAAACCAGCTATTCCGAAGCGCCCGAGTCTCCTTTTTAAAGGACTCGTGAAGAACCTTTCAAACTCGAGCTCGTAAGTGACTGGGAGGATCAAAGTTTAGGTCAGGGGAATAAAAAGGTTTGAAAAGGAAAATCAGTTTGCCAACGGATGAGAGGTTTACTGTTTTGCATACTGTAACCACTGTCCATCAGTGTAGCTTCAGCTTGGTTTCATGCAGTCTCACGCGTGTTAACTTAATTACCTTGTAGAATATTGCTGGTTGGTGTGCGGCATGAAGCAGAAAGCTGATTTCCAGACACCAGGTTCTTGGAGAGTAATTGAGTTATGACTTTAAGTCACTGTTCAAGGGGAAAAAAATACAAGCCAGACATAGCATGGTGCCCTAGTTCATTACATTAATTTGCTAGTCCTTTCTAAATGTATGAAAAACACCTTAAATATTCTTTGATTTGTCTCCAAAAAAAAAAAAAAAAAAAAAAAGAGGGGGGTGGGAGGGGGAATTTAAGTTGTCCTGGTTAGGCCTTTACCAGATTGTTTCAGTTAACTCAGCAACCCACTTCCAGTTTATGCTAGGTGCCAGAGTTCAGCCAACCGGAATGTGTTTTGTGTCTCCGAAGCAGGCTTATGGCTGCAGGGAATAAAATCCTGTGCTAATAAATGCAGTAGCTTCTTATCTCACGATCGCTTTAACATTTCAAATTAAAGGGATAACAGAAGGGAAGGTAAGTGGAGGTGGGTAGAGTTACAGTGATGGTTTATACGCTCTGTGCTCACAACTCTCTGAACGGCTGGTTTTAGCCTTACGGCCTCTGGTAGCTGCAGTGATACTGAAAGTGATTTTCTCCTGTAGTTTTTTTGAACTTTCAGTCAGACTACATGAGTCTAGCCAAAGGTGAAGTGTTCATGGAGAAAAACCATTCCAGACTGAAAAGCCATTTCCATTATAGTAGAAATAATTTCGGACATTATGGTTTCTTTGGTAATGCTATGAGGTCATCATCTGCATCTGAAAAATGGGAGTTAGATAAGCATGGTGCAAATATACCTCAATTCTGCGAGCCAGCTGCGAGAACCTGTGTAAACCTGCTCATTCGGTGTTGCTCACCGCACGTCTGTGTCACTTGGGATGTGTTACCTTCGTGGGACTCAGCTAGCAGGGCAAAAATCTCTGTTGCCGTTGAGGTTTTTACCCGGCGATAGTCCCGGCAGTGTTTCAGACTGCACGGTGCTGAATTGAGGGCCAGCGTATTGAAAAAGAGACAGTTTCCGCGTTACCAGGTTATGAGAATTCTGCATCTAAGTAAATGGCCTCTTCTCCTTTTCACCTTTGTTCTGTTTTTGTGCAGGTCCTCATGCTGAAACCGCCAGTGGATGCCAGAACTTGCAGTGTGGTTTTCGGGCCTGCTGCCGCTCTGGCGAATGACCCGCTGACTTCTGATCTTTCAGTCTACTTCATTTAGCTGAGCAGGCTTCCTCTCATGCACTTTACCTGCAGTTCGCATCTTGTGTTAACAACCCCGGGAGTGAGATCCGTTTGTACTAGCCTGACCCCCGCCCGCAACTTCAGAATCTTAATTATGAGTGTACTGTACAGTGGTGTAACAATCTCACACAATCTCGTCTGGTCCGAAGGGTGTTGGGTTTTCTTTTACTTAATTTGGGGAAGATGGGAAAACGTTAATTTTTTTTTTTTTTTTGAATGCCACTTCCTTCCAAGTTTGGCACTTAAATATACTTTACTGGATTATTTTGTGTTAAGTGAAATGTTTTTTTTTTTTAATTTTGAAACCGTAAGTACAATATAAAGCTCTGCGGAGAATTTGAAATGTATTGTTTGCATCTGGGTAACAAGTACACATCGTTAGGAGCCTTGTTTCTCCCCCTTTCCTCTCATCCTGAACTTGTTCTTTATATGGCAAAATTAGGGAGATTCCCACCTTCCTTTTGCATTTGGTTTTGTATTTGGGCTTGAAAGACGTACTCCAATAAAACATTCCCACCACCAAGATGGTGTGCGTAGCCGTTGACTCCGTGTGCTTATAAGGTGCAGCACCCATGGCGGCAGGCTGCAGAGACGGGAGGGGGGGGCTGGGGGGCGTGCAGGGCTGTCAGCTGTGCAGTGTGTGTGTGGGAGGGTTGGTTTGGTCCGTTTTCTTCCAGTGCCTGTGCTGAGATGCGTTTCTGAAACGGCTTCAGAGGGATGTCAGTCTTGATTCATCGTTGCAGGTGTGTTTTTCCCTTGGGCAGAGGAGTAAGAGGCAGCCTTTGGAGAAGGCAGACAGGGGTTTTTTTTTTCCCTCATTCTGCCTAATTTTGAAGGCTGACAATGCAGCCAACTAGTAATTTCTACCTGTTTTACTAATTGGATAAGTACTTTTGAGTAGTATTTATTCAGGACATGCAGTCATGGTGACAGCTGTAGCTTTCAAGACCCTTGGTGCCCGGGGGGTCAGCCTGCAGGCGTAGCTGGCGATGAGGACGAGCGGCAGGTTTTGACACGGTCCGGCTCCCCCTGCGAAGCAGCCAGGAAAGGGAAGTATCAGCGCGTGCAGAACTGTCGCGGAGTTGGCCGTTGTTCGTTAACGGCAGAACATGGGCTGGAGGCCCCCAGAGGGGGTGTGTCAAAGGATACCGTTACCCCAGCAACTGTTGCTTCGGGCAAGCTGCATTACATGGACTTCGGTGCCCAAACGTTCACGTAGGTAAGTGGCTGCTCGCGTGGTGCCAACTGATGCAGGGTGAGAGTGTCGCTTAGCGGGCTGAGCCTGGGATAAAGCTCAAGAACACTCTTAACTTGTGTTTAATTAGTAATGTAACTGCAGGACAAGGATGTGTATTTCTGTCAGCATTCACACACCAAGATGGGAATTTCATGTTTAGTAAACCACTCCTTTGATCGCCTTGTGGCAGGGTGGCCTGCAGGTAAGGATCTCGTACTCCAAAGTAATTTAATCAAATTCTTGTATAAAAGGAATGAGCTTCCCGTTAGTTTTTGGTATAAATGTTTATTAAATACTTTAAAAGAAAATGTTGTCTTACACCTCTAAATGGTGCTGGCGTAGACACTTGAAGGAGCAGAAACAACAGCTTAAAAAAAACTGAAGCAGGGCCTTCAGTGCTGGCTCCTTGGTGCATGAAATTTATTTATGGGTAAATAGTCCTGGTTTTCATTCCGGAACTCAGGTACTGGAAAACTGTAACTATTTGTAGTGTAACTGAATGACAGCGACTCTGAAGAGGAAGAACTGTAGCTGACTTGCTGAAACCACAGTCTGTGAGGCATGATTCCAGGGAACAGGTTTCCCCTGAAACTGAGGTGGCCAAGCCCTACTGCTTTACTCCACAGTGTCACTGTACATGGGCATGTGTAATGCTGCTGAGAGTGCGGTGGCCCACCGGGAGCACTAAAATACTGCATAAAGTCACCCGTTAGTACTGGAGTTTTGAGCTGTCGGTCTCTTCCGTAGTGGTAGTACGTACCTTCAGTGGTTGCAGGGTGAGGAAAGCTTGTGGTTGCAGCTGCAACCATCGGGTTCCTGCTCTATTTTTAAAAATACATAGCTCAAATCAGCAGCGTGAGAAATCGGTCAGAGCTATTCCCCATAAGCACGTTTCTGGAGGTATTCTGGCTGGCCGATGCTACCTGTTTCGCACCAGTGAAGCAACGTAAATCCATACGGAGAGAACATTCTGGGGATAAGCGTGGGTATACACGGCTAGAGCGAATTCAGCGTTGGAAGCATCAATGGTATGAACTCCTGTGCTGTGTACAGCTTCGATTAAAGGGCTGACTTCAGAAAATGGCATATGAATAGGAAAGCCGGAGACCTGGGAGAAAGAAAGAGGAAGAAAACACATAAGGTAAGAAAGTTAAAGGCACCTGAAAAATGACAGTTTTAAAAACCTGTTGCACAGTACATGCACACTGATCTGTTCTGTTGCTGGCCATGTGATAGCAAAGCCCATTTTGTATTTCAGTATCACCTCCCTGTTTCACACTGCCCAGGCAAGCTGCAGCCTTTTGCTCCTTCAGTTGGGGTTAAGTTCAAAGAGGGGGTGTTCATAAATCCCCTAGAACCAAGCTCTGACACTGAACACCTCCAGCACTAATGTCGCTGCTGTTCTGTGAACTGCTCTTCCTTCACTGCTGCCCTGGTGGCGTGGTTTCACTCCGGCTAGCAAAACACCAGGCAGCCGCTCTCACGCGTTTCATCCCCCCCAGCGGAAGGGAAGAATAAGAGGAAAAAGACAAGGAAACTGGTTAACTTCAGAGGAGAGCTATTTCTCACTGAATTTAAATCAATATAACTAGTAGAGAGTAATGAAAAAAGAGTGGAAAATAAACACGAATCTGATGATTGACAGGTTCTGACAGACGATTCTACTCTGCCACATCGTAATATGGCATGATGTAGCGCAGTGTTTTATGATATATTACACCACCTCATGATGCAGTATGTTATGACACATTATGCTACAACACATTATGTAACAATACAGTAAGCTGCATGATGATACAATTATGATGCTTTGTCACACCACATTACAATGCCATGTTACATGATACATTATGCTACAACACATCATGAATACAGTAAGATACACTGCAATAAAAATGTGATACAATTGCTTACCACCCACCTACTGATGTACAACCTGGTCCTGAGGAGTGAGAGTCAGAGCCTGAGAGCCAGAGCCCGAGAGCTGTTGCAGCAGATTCTGAGCAAACCCTATCAGGAACTGCATGACAGGGAACACTAAACAAACCCACCAACTCCCTCATGAACAAGCCAGCACAGGAGTTTGCAAAGCAGCTAACACAGGAGTTGGGGAGTGTGAGCAAGTGCCAGGAAGTTAACGAGCAAGAGAGTACTTAGTCCCTGACACCCCTCCCTGCCTCTGCCCTGAGCGTGACATGCTATGGAATGAAATACTTCCTTGGTCAGCTGTCTGAACCGTGTCCCCCCTACACTGCCTGTAGCAAGGCAGCGAGAGCTGGGAATGCAGCTGCAGTATCAGAAGCTGAGAAAGACCTTGAATTCAGTGCAGGCCACTCCCCAGACCTTATCAGTACCTTTCGCATTGTAAATCCAGGACCACAACTTCATACCAGCCCCTGTAAAGAGAGGGTTAACTCTTTCCTGACTAAACCCAGCACACCTGGCTGGGGATTTGAGGTGGCAGATGTCTCCTGCCCATAATTCATTTTGGGTCCAACAGGAACCAAAACTTCAGGTCACTTTGAGAACTGCCATAGTTGTGTGATGGTATCACTGCCACGTGTGTTGTACATGACAGGCAGAAGTACCTAACCCTTAAAACAGCCTGGAGGAAGAAACGCAGGGTGGGTATGCCGGTGGCTGCAGTGAATACTTCAGTAATTTTCTTGTCTCTAAACAGTGGAGGGAAGAGTAGAAAACTGAAGTAAAGCGCATTCTCATGCACGCTCCTGTAGCTGTGAGCAGGCTGGGTGTAGCACTGCTCGGCACCAGTGCCAGATTCTTGCTGACCAGACTCAAGAGCCGATGCACCAGTCACTCCACAGGCATCCCATGCTGGGAGCCTGCGCTTGGATTGGTGTAATGGAGGTAGCGACTGGTGTGGTACTGCACTAATACAGGAGCAGTGCAGCCAGTTTATGTTCAACGGGAAGTTCTTATCTCCAACATCTACAAACGAAATAGATCATTGCTCCTTCGCTCTGAAAGTACTACAGCGCTTTGCCTTTAGTGTAAAAGCTCTGGTGACTTTTGGCAGTAGAGGAAACAGGAATAGCGGAGGAACAGGACAGCCTAGGACACTTCTACACCACAAAGTAGCAATAGTAAATCCTAGGGATTTAGATCCCTAAGCCATGTACGTTCACGACTGTACCCTGTAATCTCCTAGCTGTTTCTGTAGCTCTGCCTGGTGGTCGTCTTCTACATCTCTGCCTTGGTTTTGTTCCAGCAGCGGCAGGAAGTTACGTAGGGTGGAGGTACAGTATCTGTTCCAGCGAGTTATGTGCCTTGGTCTCCATTCCATAATCTTGTCTTTTAGTATTTTTTCAATCCTGCAATAAGATACAATGATTATTACAATTCTCTTATTTACTGGACAGCTGAACTGACTCTGGGGAACACAGCTGACTTCAGGGAACTTTACCCCCCTACTTGAGAGCACAGAAATGCAATGTCAGCGTAGCTATTGGGTGCCTGTGTGTTCGGTAACAGAACGGGAAGCCAGGATCTTCTACCCCTTTTTTAGTCTACACCCTCTCCTCTCATCCCTCTACAGCAGCTTGGCTCACTAGGCAACGGTACAGCAACGCTTGATCACTTCTATCTGGTAATCCCTAATAAAGAGGGGAAATTTTTAAAAGCCCTGCAAGCTCCAGTTTCTGATTTTAGTCCATTTCTAGCACTCAAAGCAGGCTTTTAGGACCCAGGTATGAATATGCTCGAGGCAGGTAGGAAGGTGCTGCACCTACAGTGACCAGCACTCACATTGACAGCATTTGTTTTGGAGGTGGAATTACCTGCCCTGTAGTTCCACCGCAGCAGCCTTGTCCGATGGCCGATAAACTAATTCTTCGGGCTAGCAGTAAAGAACAAATTCAAACATTAAACAGTGCAATCTTACAGCTGTACAACTTCAGGAGTTACTGCCTTGATGGTACTTGCACACGTATGTTCACGCTAAAATAATTTATTGTTTACTAGAGATACAATGAAAACATTAAGGAGATGTTCGTGTGTAATGCTGTTCTGTTTCCTTTTCCCAGTAAACTTCAACTGCTTATACCTTTGATAAACTAGTAAAACTCCTGTTTGTTTACTGAGGAAGTTACAGCTTGAAGTAATGCCTTCGTAGCTGTAAGATAAATGCTGGCGTTTTCTTTGTAACACCAAGCTGCTACTTCGGATCTGGCTGTGTAAAGACTTGTCCCGTTCACTTCACTCTTGTCCTGAGGTCTTGCACAGCTCAACACAAATTTTGCATGGGACAACAGAAGTGCATTCATTCTGTATAAAACCAAATACGTCACCATAGTCCTGCTTTCATTTTTTAAGGAGTGCCTGGGGAAAGCTTTTGAAAACCCAATGCTATTACATAAATCTACCTAACCACAGGATCCAAAGACCTCACTGTTTGTTTTTTTTTTTGTGAGGTCTGTGATCTCAACCCTTCAAATCGAGTTTGCAATAGATACATCAGTACCTGAACGCTGTGGAGACCAGGGTATGGCAATCTTCTTGAAAAGAAAGACTTCCAAAGTTTTGGTTTGCTGATATCGAAGTTTATCCTTACTGGGGAATCATAGTCTTGCATGTTGAACCAAATCTACAAGAAAGCAAGTCTGCTGTAACTTTGAGGATATACTCACAGCTGTGGACCACACTCCACTTACATGACAATGAAACACATCATGACCTCCCACAGCGATTACCAGTGTCAGTTCATACGGAAGAAGGCAATCTTGTACAGTCCTGATGGGCAGCTTTTGCACTCTTGAATCAAAAGGGACGGTGCTGGCCTGTCACGTCTTGCGCTTCCGAGTACGGATAGAGACCAGTGTGTGACCAAGAATTACTGTCTGCAGCTGGCATATCTTCCTGCTGAACCTTTGTTTTCTCCAGTATTTCAACATCTCAGCTAGTGGCTGCCTCATGGTGGTTTTTGTGCTTTCAGAAACTTTCTGCCTTTACCACCACTTCAGCATCACATGGTGCTGGGTTACAGTATGAATTTCTTCCGCTGTCCGGAGCTGCATTTCCACCCCTCTGGATTGCTACATGAATTCTGATGAAACTCTCCCGGTGGCGCAGCCTGGTGCAGCAGTGTCCGTGATGCCTGGCAGCCAGCTGCACCCAGCACCATTGCTAGTCTAAGCTTACAGCATGGAAGAGAAGCAGATACTGCCGACACACACGGCTCCCACACGTACTTTGCCATCAAGGGGAACCTATGTCTTGCACACCGCTTCTTCATCGGCATTCTGTTTGGTCTGCGTTTGCGCCTTGTCTGAAGGATGCAAGCACTGTAGGCTTCTTGTTCACCCTTTAAATACTGCAAAGGCTGCAAGATGTACCAACCATTCATACGTAAATGTACTTATTAATATGTGACCTTCTGTAACCGACGGTTCTGTGTACAGGCTGCATGGCACAGCACAGCTGGTGTTCCCCGGGTGGAGGCGAGTGGCACCGCTCTGCTGGCAGCCCCCCGGCTCGGTCACACGGAGACTGAAGGATCTTGCTGAGCGCTGCAGTTTAAGGTTAGCTGATGAGGTTTGTCAGTGCTGACGGCCTTAGTTGCTTCTTCCAGCAACCAAGTTATATTTTTCCTAACTGTAGGTTTAATACTGCTGCAAAGAAAAAAAACCCAACCCCAACCAAACCAATTCGGCCCCTCCCCAGAACATGTGCAACAAAAGGCAGAACTGACACTTTTAAAGTAAATTGGATGAGAATTTAATATTCTAAAGCATAAGTCTTGTGTTTAGAATAAGACCTTAGAAAATTAATTAAAAAACCCTTCTAATGCATCGACACTTCAAAGGACTGCTCCAGGTATGGTTTCAATACAGAACATAAAAGCAAATGTTTGCTGTATTTCGGTGCACAGTGGAAGCCTGATGCACTGCTATGGTGGTTTCAAAAATCTGAGGAGCAAACTTGTATACTCAACTTCCAGTTTTCATTCAAATAAATCCTGGGATTCTGTTTTTAAACTCACTTTCCTCAGTTTTTGACTTTCACTCATCTCCCTGCCTTGCCCCCATGTCCCTGGTTCTTTCCGCAGAAGCTGTGAGGGTCAGCCTCCAGCCAAGCCAGGGAATGCTGCTGACAGGAACCTGCCCTGGGATTCTGTCCCTCCAGACCAGGCTCAGCTCTGCCCTGTTCTGTGGCCTTTGGTTCACCTGCCCTGGGTGAGCCGCTCTCCTCCTCTCCCCTCACTGCTCGCTCTCAGAGGGTTTCCAGTCACACAACGAATAAATAATACGTTGTGAACAGGCACTAGTATTACTTGTATTTTATAGCAAACACACAGGAGGACTGGAGGCCAAGCAGAAAAATCAATGATGTAGTTTTTGTGCCTTGTAATGCCAGCTCTCTGTTTTGCACGTTGGACCATTCAGGGTCAAGAAAAATACCAAGTTACCATCTCTTACACATTCAGAAATGTGACAAGACTTACATTATCACAGCTGATCAGACAGTACACATTCTGCAAGGGGCAGAAAGTATCATACTGCCCATAAAAACATCCAGTACTGGGATTCCAAATGACATATTGACTTTGTTCCAAAGTTAATACGTATGCAGTCGGTCCCTAGGAAGAAAAATAAAAGTATGAGAAGGATGTTTCAAAACTGGCTACAAAGACAGTATGCTTTGTATTGCTTGGAATATTAATGTATTGCTATTGAGAGCAAACTGATTGGAAGAATTTACACGTTTGTTGCAAATCAACCAACACATACATGATAATGTGTTCACGTGGCAGAGAAGTGTTAGACATACACAGCCCCGAGCCATTCTTAACATACAGATTCCAAAAGTTGTCTACGAACTGATGTGAGATTCCACAGGCAGGAATGTTCAAATGTATGCCACTTCAGTCAGTATCATGTCCTGCTCAGCTCTCATCCACTGGCAGTCTTGGAGTTGAAGGACCACTGCCTAAGCAGCACACTTCATTCCGCTTCCATCAGCCTTCCCTCATACAGGCACGTGAGGAATTTCCCAGCTCTCTTTTTATATTCTCTATCAGGAATCCATAAACTGCTCTTCTGTTTTCTTATTGTCTCCCACATTTTCCAGGTACGTTGAAATACCTGGAATAATCCCCCTCCTTACAGCATGCATAAACTGAATTCAGGACCATCTCCATCAGCTCTGGAGTGGAAGGACTGTACTGAGTACCTGTTCCTGACCCTGCAGTAGCTCAGAATGTGCTGAGGAAACTGGTCTTGACAGGGATTTTGACCAAAATTCTGTTCAGCAAAACTTTCGCTTGGTAATTTCAGATACTACTGGTAGAAATTGGCATTACCATCTTACCATCTCTGACGAGAGCAAGAGCAGTATTGGTTACGTGGAGATCCTAGTGCTTCCCTGAGAACATCTGCATCTCGTTAGGGGCAGAAGAATCTGAACCTTCTAGTCCTCATCCAGTCTACGCCTGATTGCTGTCACGGCAGGCTGATGGCAGTGACGGGACACAACAGCCCGAGACAAAGCAGCCTGCCTAACGTGCCTGTGCTGCTCAAGACAGATGGAGATTGACTTGCCCAGCTTGAACAAAGCAATCGCTATCCCTACTGCAGCTTTGCCATCAGCTGCAAAGAGCATCAAGGGACGTGTATGTACCAGTAAGAATCCCTAGCAAGCCCCTAACCCTCTCTGCCGCCTCTCAATCTTTGCCCAGTTCATGACTGAGATGCTGCTGAACAGACCCTCTCCATTACCTTTGTCCTGCACGCACCATCTGTACAAGCTAAGTCCCATGAAGGCCTACAGATGCTCGGCATTGTACTACGGGGACAACAGTTCCTACCAAATTAAGCATGGAACCATGGATCCAGGGAAATAATAACGCAGACAGTATTTATACCAAGATACACTTTTAACATTTTTTTTTCTCCTCTCTGAAAAGAGTAAGTTCCAGCAGCACCATGTTTAGATAACTTCCTGGAAAAACATGCCAGCAAGAAACAGTTCTATCCATCGTTGGGAACCAAAGACTTCCCAGAATAAAAGTTAATATTTAGACCAAATGAAAAAATTCTCTTACCTCAGGAATAGCATTTCCAATGATAAGCCAGGCTTTTTTCCCTATACCAAGAAAATAATTACACAAAAGCACGGCGTGTTCTTCCTCGTCTCCCGCCAGAAGATGAAGAAATTGCTAATTGAGAGGACAAAAAAAAAAAGGTCTTTCTATGCAGTTATCAACTGTGCATTCCAGTTACAACTTTTAATAATATTTCTTAGCACTTACAAAGCAAGAGAGTCCCCTCAAAATCTTGGCAACTGATCTTTATTGTTTACTGGGCACTGTCTCCACATGCAGGACAAACAGTGAATGCTGTGAAAATCCACACAGATTGAAGATTCTACCACGAGAACCAAAGGTCTTTCTCCTCTGAGTTATTCAGGATTTTTGCAGAAAAGGTTTGAGATGGTAAAAACATCATCTATGATTAACTTACTGTCTGTGGTTATGCTATAGATGACAGGATTTATTTGTATGTAAGAGAGAAGGCTCAGTATGCCATTACTGCTGGTATTAGTTTCAGTGCAGTGTTTCTTCTGTAGTTTCTCGGAAACAACATGATAAAATTTAAGTCTAGTTTTAAAGCCTCCAGCAGTCAGCACCCTTACACTTGTGCATGACTAGCCATTTTGGATTGGTTTACAACTGGAAAAAAAAACCCGGAAAAGCTTGAAGCCCTACGCATTCTTAGGAACAATCAATTGCAGCCTATCCAAGATAAAAACGTTGGCTCATATCAGGATCAGCAATTTTCCTCAAGCTTTGGTCTTCATTCTTTGAAATAAATGGCTTGTAAAGAAAAATACTCCTCACAATAATAGAATCACAGAATAATTTAAGTCTGAAGGCACCTCAATAGCTCATCTAGTACAATATCCCCCCCACAAGCAGGGGCTGCTGGGATGTTACATCACATTCAAGAGGATAAAGAATTCTGCTTTATGTATTACTTACGTCTGATGTGCTCCATAAATCACAAATTCCAGCAAATGACACGCTATCCGGCAAAAAAGGAATCAAAGCAACATACCAAGCCACCAGTTCCTGCAAGAATAGGAAGCAGAGCAAGTGACCCCTTCAATTCACGACACAGCTCTCTAACAGTGGTAGTATTATACCAGATGTGAAGCATGGTGCTGTTTCCACAGGTCTCAGCGACAGAACTCCGACCTCATTACAGAAGCAGCCAGCTCATCTTAGAATTTCTAATCAAAGACTGTCAGGATTCACCCCCATTGAGGTTTGGCATAATGCTTCGTCTTTTAAAGGACACTATTCATTAATATACCTATCCAAATATCCTTTTCCAGCATCATTATGGATAGGCTTACTGCACATCACGGATAGTCACTGCTACTTTGTTTTGCATGTCTAGTTTTCCCTTCACAGAAAGCGTAGCTGTACAGCAGACATACGGAAATGTTATGTGCCGGTGCACACACGAACACACACATTCTGAGATCTGTGTCCCACAAACTTCACTATCCTTTCTGAGTACTTACTGCTGCTGTTTGGGAACTGTCTGGGACGGCATCGAGAAGCTCCTGTGGTGGATTCAGGGGTTTGATGTATCTGGTAATGAAAACTGTTTTCCCATTGAGGTCAATTACAGTTGTCAGGCACTGGCGGTTTGGAAACCTTGACGTACATTCAGCTTCATACTTCTCTGCTGCCTGGAGCAATTTCTCATCTTCTTGGGTATCAAACTTCAAAAGACAGTAGAATTTATACAAAAATAGTTTTATTTATAACTTGAGCTTTAGTCTTTACTATGTTTGGCCTTATTTCACCATTTACAGGAGTATAGAAGGAGTGTAAAATTCTTGCCTAACAGCATTTTGATACTTCCCTGTAGTATATTGTTCGGCTCACAGACATGTAAGAAAGGTCAGAGTAATGGAAAAATCAGGCGATTTGCACTGACTTATGAATGCACCCAATGACCTGTACCTACCTATGGCTGGCTGTATTAAAGCACTGAAAAAATGAAGCGAAAATTAGGGCCAAGTAAAACTGCAGGGATGAGTACGTAACACCATGTACTAATTTAAAGGTAAACAATTATGGCTAGGGACTAATCCTACATGCAATTCACACCACACTCCTTTAAAACCACAATTGAGGTTATACACAAAATCCCAGTCATTTTTACATAAATAGTATTGCAACAACCCTGCGCAATGCCAAAATATTTGCAGAGAAGCTTCAAGTAACTTTTAGATATATCCTGATAATTCAGACATGTCGTTAAAGTTTTAACACTTTCAGATGAGATTTTCCAGAAGCAAATCCAGGAGTCAAAAACACATATTAATTATATAACAATGACAACCATTTGCTCATATGTCACTGAAGATATCATCTTTCAAAGGTCTTAGGATCAGCCAAAATAGTTTTTAAAAATCTATTTTGAATCCCTTGTGTATTTCTAGTGATGCTGAGAATTAAAGCTCATCCTTCATAATACTTTTGTTCAAAATAAAACACTTTGTCATTTGTTACCCTTCTTCTCAAACTAACCAGAGGTGGAACAGCTGGGCAGGGCCCTGAAGCCAGACCTTCAAATCAGCAGAGAAGGCACACAGCCATGATTCTTCTCAACCGTAATTAACAGCTGAAATACCCAGCCTCCGGCACCTTGTAAATTTAAATGTAGCAGTTCACTGCAAATATTACTGACAAATAAACAACTACTATGTCAGAGTCAAGTAACGCAAGGTGCAAAAGGATTGCTGAATGGCACAAACCCAAGCTAAACCTTAAACAGGGAACACCACGAATCTCTCAACTGAATTAAATTCATTAGTATTGTACCTTCTTAAGCATTTTGTTCATCTATATAGAGATTCAGGAAGGACAGCAAGAAAGAGAGGAAAAATAGGTAAAGAAACCAAAACCAGTTATTGTAAAATTAAACTAAAATTAAGCTTATCATCCTAAACCAGTAGACAAGTATTTCCAGTGATTTAACAACAGAAAGAATGGCTAGGAATAGGAAGAAAGGACAGCAAAAATATTTAGTAAGTGACATAACATGACAAAAACTAACTATAATAAGTGTATGTGTTACATCTGGGGAGCTGTAGCACAGAATAATTACATTTTCAGTAGAATACACGCACATGTCACTTTAGTAGTGTTTTTATGTACAGATTTCACTAGATACATACCACCTAAAATGGGACAGTCTCTCAGTGATGTTGGTCCTGCTTGCCTAAGTTCCTCTAACATGAAATTATGTTGTTTTCTATTTATATTGCTTCCAAAAAAATGGATCAGTTGATCCTGTACATTGTTTGCTAAATAACTAACTTGGTTTGGCTTAGTATCCAAGGTAAACAAATGAGCTGCTGCGAAGTAAAATTTGTATAGGATTTAGAAAAATCTCTAATGCAAACAGAGAACAAAATTCCACCAAAACTCCTACTGATTAATAAATCACAACTTGCCCAGGTTGGAAGGGACCACGAACGACCATCTGGTCCAATCTTTCGTGGAAAAGAGAGCCCAGATGAGATTATTCAGCACCCTGTCCACTCACATCACGAAAACCTCCGGTGATGGGGACTCTGCCATGTCCCTGGGGAGATTGTTCCAGTGAATGATGTTTCTCAGTGTAAAAAATTTCTGTCATAGACAAAACCTCTCCTGGTGCAACTCGTACCCATTGCCCCTTTTCTTCTGCGTGGCTCTTTGTGAGGAGCTTTGACATGTAGTATTTCTTGCTACTTAGAACAGGACTCATGTCCTGTGTTGTGATTTAGGGTGCTGTGATTCTTGGCTGCATCCTCAGAATGGAAGGTACTTCAGTCTTTTTCTAGTTCTTTATGTCTGAGTTCTGATCATCTACATCAAATTGCATCAACACAAGAAATTCTGAACATTTGCTCATTCTTAAATACAGTCCATAGTATTTTACAATAATCTTGCCCCTTATTTTAATTTCTATAATTTTTCTTTTGAAACAGTACTGGAGACCAGTCTTTCTGTAAACAGAGGTCTGTTTCCTCACAAATTCAGTACACGGTTTTCCCAGCAATTAATTACTGTATGTGAAGAGGAAGACTGTGAAACTCTTGAATGAGGTCTCATCTATTAAAGATGCATCAAGTCTGTTAAATTTATATTTGTGGTTTAGAGTCCTAGTGATAATCTTATCATTCAGACTAATGAACTTTAATAAAGTGCATTTATGGATGCCTTTTAATTTTGTTTATTTTCAACTGTATTAAACTGTAACAATTCCCAGAGTATTGCATGACAGCAAGAAAAGGTATGAGTGGACAATTTCCAGGACTATAATTTAACAGAAAAAGGGGTTTTAGAATGCATCTTGCAGTTACAGATTTATTCTGAAAGACAAATTATGTAACAGACCTTTCTCTCCAGTTCCTGTTTGTCTCGATTAATAAATGACCAGTGTAGCACTGAATTGGAAAAGAATGAACTGCTGCTGTTTGTGCATGGAACGCACACCCTTGCTGAACAGATCTCAAAATCACTGCAGACTGTTACACTAAATAGGAAGGGGTCTATGCATTTTAACTACACATTGCTGTTGTTAGTGTAAGGCACTGCTGGTTTAGTAAAATAACTGAAAAAAACCAACAGCTGCTGTTTAAAAATAATTATCTTCAAGATCTGGAGGCATGCATGAAGCCATAAATACTAAATGCTGTATTTGAACACTATAAACACAGAAGCCAGAAAATATTGTGTTTGTACCTGCCACCTCCTTTTCGTCCACTGTTCAAACACTCATGTGAATGCTTCATTGTTCACAGAAGTCAACGGGAAAATTACATGCTCACAGATAACGAATGCAAATTTGCTTTAACACTGGAACTAGATACCTGGTGAAAGTTATTTTGCATGCAGTAAGTGTCCATCTAACCTCATGGTGCCTGCAATTGAAATGAAGTGAGGCAAAAAATTTGAAGTAGAACTCTCAGAATTTGTATTACCGTCCTTCCATACTAGCACTCATTTCCTTTGGTACACCAAGCATACCTGTTCATGTGCATCTCAAGAACTGCACCACTGGAAAGACAAAGCAAGAATATGATGAACAACTGATTAGTTACCTTTTCTCTGACTGACTCCCCAGGAATGAGCTGTGGTTCAATGGTAATGAACAGTGTTATATACGAGCCCTCACTCAGACTCCGCACAGAATCATAACCTCTCTCGATTCCCAGGTTCTTTTCTTTGCTGTAGCCGAGGAGGACTGGAGGAATATCCACCTTAAATGTGCCATCAATCTACAACGTATACAGAGAAATACTTCTCATTAGAAGCAAAAAAAGCAAAATTTCCTTCTCAAGTATATTTGCTACTTATATTTAAATATTTTATTCCATTGATTTATTACTCGGAATTACAAAATAAGACAATATGACATAAATACTGATTAACTGTGAGGAAAACATGAGATCTCATTGTGAAGCGTGTTAACTACAAGTAAATCTCACCCTCTCTTACACAATATGGACACTACATTTAATGTAATGGAAATGATACACACTAGTTCTTACAGACAGAAAGTGCCAGTCTTTCACTGGTTTTCTTTCAAAAAGCAATCTCCACATGGCACTATTTCCCTGGAAAAATGACAAAATGGCAAAATACAGGGTGCAGGACTATGCTTCTGAAGGCAGCGTCACACCAACTAGCCTTTGTCTAAGTTTGAGTGATGTGGAAATGATCCTCCAGCACCTTAGACAACACCTTCCACACAGAAGCTGATCCTTCTTGGGTGCAACTGGAACTGGGTCCATTCAGCCAGGTTCTCCATGGAACAGTGCTCCGATAGACTCACCAGCCCTTTGCACCTCCCTCTGCCACCACAAAGAGAAGGTAAGGTCTTTCTGAAAGGTTGTGTCAGACAAGAGGTGGCATGCTCCGCACTTGCTCGGGCAAGTCTCAACAGTGGAAGTACCCAGCTTTAAAAGAAAAGCAAGAACATGAACTTCCTAATTTGGGCAGAATTCAGATGACTGCCATCAGGAAGGACATGTGTGGATGTGGAAAATGAAGTTATGACTCACTGGGCTGACCCATCAAACAGTGAAGAACAAAATTAAGTTTTGATGAGGAGAAAAATCACTCAATTTCTGCTCCAGTACTGAATCATAGAACAGGATGAAGAAGTGCTTCATTTGCTATGAAATTTAATTGCCAGAGGCACTTTGATATAACCACTGGACTGATCAGGCTTTTTCAAATTCAATAAGAAATCCTGTTCAAATGAAAAGAATCTCTAATGCTGGGAAGATCTACGCAGGCACTCACACTATACTTAGGGAATCACAAGCTGCAACACCTCCTCAAAGAGAGTCAGGAGTGCATCTGACAGGAATCCTGGAGCTACTCTGGTTCTACAACAGGACGACTGATGCACCAAGTATGAAGAGCAGCAGTTGACATCAGTATTGGTAATCCTCGAACATGGATCACAGGCTGTGTCCTTCCCTTCATATTGGTAAGCAGTCTGTTAAAATCTCTAAGCCTTTCCATTAAGTCTCAGGACTGCGAGCAGACACAATCCTCAGGTGAATTTCATGCATTTATCATGGAGTATTTCCCTGAAAAGAGTCAAGGATCTTGTTCTTTCTTGTTTGGGACCTACAACAACAGTGGTCACATTATGTGATATCGTCTGCACAGGATGGCCAAGGTCTCCTGAAAAGGCGGCTAGACCTTCTTCAGACTTACATCTTCTTTAAGTCAACCAAAGCTTCATTCTATAGGGCACCACAACCCTCCAGCACCCCAATTCATTGGTTATCCTCCCAAGCTGAAGATAGCATATTATTAATGATCTAGCAAGAGCAAGTGAACTAGCACTGGTAAGTCATATGCTGTCCAAAATTTCTCAGCAATGAAAAGAATCCCATGCTTTCTTGAATTCCATGACAATTATGTTCTGTTATGCCCTGCAAATGGAGAGCCCAAGAAAACCACTTTGAACTCCGAGCAGTGCACTTCATTTGAGACTCCTACAGACTTATCCTCCACCCAAAAAATCCAGGAGGCTCACAGTAGGTCTAAAGGGTTTTAAGGTTCTTAGAAGTGCCCTGTATAGCCAGAGAAGAGCAAATTAAATTGTCATTAGGTATGCAACTGATGTCAGAATCTTCATGCAGTAAGAAACAGACTTTTGTGGTATGATGGCATGAAAGCAACTGCCCTGCAGAAAGAGACTCCTACAGCAAGATCACAACATGGTAAGACTACTGATGTGAAAAATTAGTTTCCTTAACCTAAGTCCAGAATGAGTGGCTGGGCAAAAAAATAAAAAGCCTTTCCCCTGTGAAAAACTGCATGTTTTATTATTACTCCCATGACTAACTGTTGATCTCTCTTGAAAAGTTCTAAAAAATGGAGGAAAGAAGAGATTGGGAGAGGCAAAGGTGAAAATCTGGCAATTCATGAATTGTAAAAAAAGAAGATTTCAAGTTTCCTATCAACTATTGAGGTGATATTCCTAGTTCACCTACCTAGGCTGCACAATACCACAGATCTCAAAAGACACTGACAAAACCATCGAAAGAAACTGCACTTTTAACCTCATTAGTGAAGTAAGCCAGGTGGCACTGTCAGTGTAGAAGTATGTTTGTCTATCTCTTTGGCCTTCAAAACATTGAACTTACTGACAAATACTTACCAAATTTGATAAAAATCAATGGTTTCAAAGACATTTTCAAACAATCCCGTAAAAATAAACTAACAAGAACAGAGAACATCATTAAATGTGACATTCCATTACCACCCCCTTTCCGTTCTCCGGTTTTATATTTAAGAGATCTACTCCATGTTATTGACCCTTACCCTCGCTTGAAAATATATGGTAGTAAATGGAATCTTAACACAACCCAGCCAGTGCCTCTCAAAATGAGTGTAGATTCCACTTCCTCTTTCACGACCGTCCTATTAAAAGGTTGCCAAACATAAAAAGTTGTAAGACAGCTTCATTTTCTTTAATTCAATCAACAACTTAATCAAGGCAGTAATAAAAATTCTGTATTGTTTTCATATTCAGTAAACATCAGTTCAAGTTACTAGTATGACAATGATTATTCTGCGTGCCTTAAAACCATGCCAGATGCTGCAGAAGTACAAGAATGTCATGGTCCATGACACAATGTGCTTCCACTTCAGGGTTCGAGTCCTGTATAACCTGTGGATGGGAAACTCAGAAATCTTGGAGAATCCACAAGAGGCTTCTCAAAGTAAACTGAGCTCTGGCCTTCTAATGAAATACTTTACTAATATTTAAAAAAAGCTTTCTGAAGGTGCTACTGTATGAAGATCTAACTAAATTCTGTGGAATGGAAGCATTGCTTTCATGTGTATTGCCTAGTAGGGATTTCCAAATCTAGTGTGATCAGCTTACAATTTAGTTTAAAAAAACTGAAAACAAACAAAAGAAGATTCTCTAAAGGGTAGAGTGACATCTGAGTTTCAAGACTGTATCTTTCTTCCTTCTGCTTCATCAAATCCCATTTCAGTTTTGAGGACAGAATTCTGTTCTCAGTGAAATGTGTACATTATTTATTTTTGGGTTGTATTTTCAAGAACGTCGAGCGCTGCTATTTCTATGCGTGCTGAACGCACTGGGAAAACTTTCATTGGTTTCAACAGGGGAAGGAGTTATGCCAACACTGAGAGCTTACAAGAATTTGTTACTAGTACTTGCAATTTTTATCTTATTCCAAAAAATTAATATATACAACCAAAAGATGGGGTTTGTTTCCCACCAAACAGCTTGTAAAACAGGATGAGACAGAGCATAAAAATACAGTTAATAAAAAATACAGGAACTAGGATAATTTGTTTGGAATTCAGTAAACCAATTCTGATTAAGAACAGAATTCAGAATACAGTGCTTACGTTGCCTCTCAATTTTAGTACCTCC
The DNA here is from genome assembly GCA_027574665.1 of Rhynochetos jubatus. Taxonomy (NCBI): domain Eukaryota; kingdom Metazoa; phylum Chordata; class Aves; order Eurypygiformes; family Rhynochetidae; genus Rhynochetos; species Rhynochetos jubatus. The sequence continues at coordinate 57,344,070 of CM050651.1, read as the reverse complement.
AATTTCATTAAATACCAGTAAAACAGATTACATACACATGTTCAACTCTAGCAGTAGATGGTATAGTACAAGCTTAATTTGTACGATCAAAGGTTAACACTATAAGGACTGATCTCTCTAACCATCTTGCAGTATTGATGAGGTAAGGTATACATAAGGTATGACAAAATAGAGGGAAAAAAAGGCACAGGAGGGTGAAAATTATTATACCAAAGTCTTATTCTGTCAACCTCAAAGCTCGTAATCTGTAATGTACACTGTCCTTCCATTATGAACCCACCTCTACAGCATCGTGAACTACTTCATCAAAAATGTTAACGAAGACTTCATCCTTCACTGACTGCAAGCTGTGGGTGCTGTAGTCACCATTAGGAGCTCTGAAAAGGTTAAATAAACCAAGACAGTGATTTGAACAGAACAGCAAAACTGGAATAAATTTGCACGCTCAAATTCAATTATTATAATTCAGAAATAATTTGGTTTCATTTTGCCATACCTAAATGGAAGCTCAAGTTCCTCATTCCAGCTGGGGTTTGGACCCTCTGCTGTTGTTGTCCGGCAGACTGTTCGCTGAAAAGAAACTTCTACAAAAGGACGGACTAAAACCTACAAACAGAGACCAAAACAAAGGAAACAGACCTCTGTAAAACATCATCAGAACATACTAAATTACACATTTTCATGTGTACACTTTGTGGAGATCAGGCTGATCCAGCCCAGATAAAACTTTAATACACTTTAAGTCTTGCACTTTCCAGGCTTCTAAACATTTATGAAGCTTTTAAAAATATTTTATAGACTAGCATTTCCAAAAGATTATGTGTATTCAGAAGATTTGACATATTTATATATACCAGCAAAATCACATTTTATCCTGAGAGTGGGAAAGCTACTGGCTATCTAATCAAAGAAGGGAACTGAAACGTGTGATCCAGACACCAGTGGAAAAAAAGTGCACTTGTGTCCTCTTACCGGTAATCCAAGAAGCCTACCACTAAAATCCTGGTTTTCTCCAAAACTGGTCCCTATTACAGACAAACAACTCCACCTAGACACAACAAACCCCTAATGTGATTAAAAATGCCTTAATGGAGCACTTCATTAGCATTCAAATGCACATAGCAGAACCTTTTCTGTATTTCAAAAAGCTGTAATTTTGCAAGAAAATCATAGGAAAAAATCCCTGCAGGGCTTCCCTCTTCATTCAGAAGGATGCTGAGTTTAGTTCTCAATAGCAACCAAATGTAGTTTCAGTATCAGCCATAAGTATGGCTGTGCTGGTTTAGACTAAAAGTGCACTGGGCCCAAAATTCAGGCTGTGAAAAAGGCTGTCAGAGTTAGAACAGAGTGGGTATATATGATATTTTCTCCTATTACTCTTCCAGGCTTCAGCCGTTTTCAGATGAAGGACTTTCCTAAGCCTGCAGTGATTTTTCTGTTTAGTAACTCCCAATGGACTACTCTTCCAAATACTTGTCCAATACCCACTTTAATGCAAATTCTTTAGTCCACAGCACATGTAAGCAACTTCTCTGGGCACCTACCAACTGCTGCGTGAAGAATCACAACCTTCTGTTTGTTTTGAACGCCGCTTCTGCCAGCTTCATTCGGCAATCCCTCACCCTTGTACTGAAAGGGCCACTAAACAGTCAACCCCTATCCACGGTCTCTATATTACTCATGGTTTTGTGCCTCTCTACCGTATTCCTCCTTCCCTACTCGCAGTTACTGCTGTTCTGGCTGAAAAGTAGCACTCACTGTAAAGTAGCATTCTTTATTTCTGATATCCTTATTGCCCTTCTCTGACCCGTCTGCAGCTTTACTATCTTTTTGGAAATCAAGGAGTGGGCAAGCCAATGTCACTAGTAAAATATCTTGCTGATAGTAGATGATACTGTCTGTGGAAAAGTGGAATCCTCACAACTTCACATAAGAAAACATTAGTGTCGTCATATACCTGGTTGAATGCCCAGTCTGGGCTATCAGCTGGGCTCTGAGCTGATGGGGAGGCTGCAAACATCTCATTAAAGGACCTTGAAGGTTTGGACGGTTGTTGAAGTTTGCTACAAGAGGAAACAGACGACAACAACAAGAAGAAAAGACAGAGAACACGTTACAAAACATGAATCCCTCATAATCTGTGTTAACCACACAGAATTCTGGAAACATTCTGGTATTTTTGCGTTATGACTTTAACGCAGTAAGATATTTATTCAATCAAGTAACACGAAAAGAATGCTAGAAAGGGGTAGCAAGCGTACAGCTCTTCTAAGACTCATTGCAAAACAGTGCTTTGTGCCTGGAGGCTCCCTTTTCTGAAAGGCTTATGCACCCCAGACTACTTCTTTGCCTCCCCTGTACGATCTCCTGGAGCGACAGGTTTTTTGGTTTAAGGAGATGAATCCCCACAGAATTCATGAACAGTGCAGACTTCATGGTATCCAAGCAAGGCCTCTACGACAAAATGAAACCCATATGAATATTACACAATCGGCAACCCACGAGTGAAATAAAATAAAATGTTAATACGTTTATTTTTATAGTGTTTCCACGTAATTTTTTTCTGTAATAATACCACAGCAGAGATTATAAAAAAATAACTATTCATGCAGAAAGCAGCTCAAAATAAGATGTCATATAATGCAAAACGACTGGTAAGACTTTTAGTTATTTTGCAATACTGACAATGAATTGAAATATTCCTATTTTCCTTCCTGTCAACATGCTTCTAATATGAATAGCTTTCTCAGTATGAACTTATTGACGGAAATCCAACAGAACCTTTATTATAATAATGAGATAAAACAGCAGAAGATGCTAAATTCTGTATGCACAGTAATTGGTCAGCTTGAAAACACCTTTGAGCTAAATGCAAGGTGTATTCATTTTGGGGGAGAGAGAGAGAGAACGCCACGCTAAAACATTGTTTCTGGAACTGAACCACACTGTTCAGAACCCAAGTACCTCTACATGACACAGCATCACGCGGTGCCTTACATAAGGCAATGCATCACGCAGTGCCTTACTGTGCCTGAAGGAAATGGTCACCTTTAAAATTAGTCAGAGCCAAATTAGGCTCAGTTCATTAACTTAAAACAAACAGTTCATGAAGGAGAAGACCAATATAGAAGGCAAGATAGTATTCCACAGTGTAGAACTGGATTTTTTTAGTACTTACTTTTGGCATTTAATTAAGATACTATTAATTAAAATTGCCCCAAGTATAACCAGCAGGCTTACTTAAGATATAATTCTTCTGATATTACCAGGGTTATAATGTTGTCAAACCTGTAAGTTAGCTTCCAGACAGGTTTTTCCTCAAGCAGATGAATACAGGTTTTGCTAAAACATTTCTTGAATTTAGCAGCTACTAAACAACGCTCATATTATTCTACAACTTACAAAACTTCATCATTATTAACGAGAGATAAATGTATGTATGTTTATATCATGAAGATGACAACACATGACTGGATTTCAACATTAGTTGCTTCAACTGTCCTCAAAACAGCTGCAAACAGAAAATGAATCTGTACTGGAAACAGGCATTTCAACGTACCTCATCGCTGGTTTTCTCACTGGAATGTCATAAGCTCGAATGATGTTCACTGACAGTTTTACATCTCCATCTGATAAATTCTGTGCTGTGACCTTCTTCCTTTCCTTTCTTCTTGGCTTTAATGGTCGTTTTGGCTCTGTCAGTTTAAAAAGGCTGAGTCCCAAAATACTAGTAATCATAAGACAGATATTTAGTAATTTTTGCATAGAATCCAGCATTCTAGTGTCTCCATGACACACATGCAAAGTATGCACTAACAGAAGAAGGAAATATAAGCTCCTGTTAGGGCCATACACAACTCTGAAATGTCAAAATGTTTTAATTGTTTACTGTGACACAATCCAGTTCTGTCTTATGTTTTGGAAATTATAACTGAAATGTGCAAAAAACTTTGTGGTTTTTTTTTTTTTTCAAAACTATGTAAAATACAAATAAGACAATGACACAGCTTCAAGACAGATCTAAACTACAGTGCTATAAACAAAGTACCTAGCAGATGATGACAACTACTGTATGAAATAGGGAAAAAATCTAATTACACAGGTATGTACAACAAACAATAGGCTATATAAAGGAAGCAGAATGAATATGTCACAACATACCCTGGACCCTCAGAACTTATAACCCAAGGCAAAGCAGAACCAAAGGGAGGGGAAAAAAAATAATAAAACCAGGAGAAGAATAAAAAGCAGATGTATATTTTTACACATCATTGATATTTACTGCAGACATTCCAAAATCTACTTTGAAAACTGATAGCCAACGGCATTAATTCCTCATAAATAACAAATCACATAATCACTGTTAAAATAACACAAAGCTGTAAGTTACTGAAATATCTCACTAAATACATGTTTTAAACAAATCATGGTGTATTTTAAATTCACTGGCCATATAACATAGCAAACAGAATCCAATATGAGTTAGTATTCATGATAAAAAAAAAAAAAAATCAACGAAGCATTTGATTTTAAACAACTCCAGAGGTTGATTAAAGTCTTGTTTGGATTTTTCCATTCTGTGATGTGAAAACACAAACTAAAAAATAGGACGGACTCTTTCATACAGAGAGCAAGTCTCTGTCTCTCCAGCAGATGGGACTGTTTAGATTTATACTGCTGATTGAAAAAGCTTTGTCTGTACTCTACAGATGTCATGTTTATAGTGAACACAAGCAACTTCTACATAAAAGAAAAATATAACTATCTTTCACAACCTGTTTACTTACACAGATTTTAAGAGAGCAACACTAATTCAGTCATCTATGCTGTGATGACTGATAAATGTCAAAATCAACAAGTATGGGATTTGGAACAAAAATTCAAAGAAAGTGCTTAAGTAATAAAAGAAATAAGAAAAAAGAAATCATTTCCAACCCCAGTAAGATTTCTGAAGGTAAACAGCATATGACAACATCCAGCAAACAGAAATACAAGAAAGAACATGAGTGTTAAAAAAAAAAATAATCTATTGCTTATTATTTGCAGGAAATATGCACTGACTCTAAGTGAGCATCACCTATAGAACCAGCCGTAGTGTTACTACCTCTGATGCTTATCTGATATTTGGAAGTCGTTCAATCTGGCACCAGCTAGGGCTGTGCTCAGCTCATCAGATCACAGCTTGATGCATTATATCCTGTTACGTCTTATTTACATGCTGTCACGTTACTTCTGCCACAACCAGACATTTTCTTTACACACTGTGTATCAATACACTGTCTGTAGTGGCAGAGGTGTACATAGCGACTGGAAGTTTGTATATGATGCTAAACAAAAAATCCCATCAGTTAGTCACATCAATACACTTTGCAAAAAAAGATCAGAGATGGTTTTACGTTAATTATTTTGATTTAGAACAAATAAAGACAGCTCCCTTACCCCAGGCTGGGAATTGCCTCTTCATTGACAAGGTCAGAGAGGAGGAAATGGTGCTTTGCTATGAGGAAACGGTTTATTACTGATTCTCGAACCTGTAAGTGGGGAGGGAGAAGAGACAAAAGTACATTTCTAATCCAAACCCACTGCAAATATCTGCATTCTGTCTACTGAACACAAACAAAATGTCCTAATATACATTCTTTATTTTTTCCCCACTTTGAAAGAATCATGGTCCATGGAAAATTTTTCTTTCCATCAGGTATTTCTTCAGAACTTAACAGAAGTTCATTTTAGAAATACAAGGATTCTCTAGTAACATACTGGCTAGCCAGATGTAAGAACACACAAAAGCATACAACCAGAAATTACATCTTAATCTGCTTACAGCTCACCATCAGAAACAATCACAACAATAAATTACACTAACAGACATCTCTCTTCCATATCTAAATGAAGTTGCAGAAAAGGCTATAGAGAATTACCACAGAATCACAGAACGGTTAGGGTTGGAAGGGACCTTAAAGACCATCTAGTTCCAACCCCCCTGCCATGGGCAGGGACACCCTCCACTAGACCAGGTTGCTCTAAGCCTCATCCAGCCTGGCCTTGAACACTTCTGGCAGGGGGCATCCACAGCTTCTCTGAGCAGAAATCTATACGGTATTAGTTGTGGGAAATAAAAGCAACACTTTGGAGTGCAGAACAACCGATGAAGCCTGTATTACAAATTCTATGATTTCAATTAAATGTTTAAAATCCTTAGTGCCTTTCATTTCTATGCTGAGGTCACAGACTAAAGCACAGAGATGAAAGCCTTCCTTTTTCTCCCAACAACTATGTGGAAGCAGACTGAGACAGTATTGGCTCTGTCCTTTTTTCCTACCACTAACATCAGTAATGCTTTTACATACTGTGCTTTACGAGATCAGCTGCAGAACAGCAATAACAATTTTCTGCAATACATCTCCCTTTGTTATTTTTAGAAGTTCTAAGTCATCCTTATTGTTCTTATAGCGTTGTGTTGATGTGACAGGCATATAAAGATCACATTTCAGAATGCACTGAATTTCAGTTCTGATGTGAGCAATCTAATTTTCAAGCACATCTGACACTTGATGAAAGTGTAAAATATCCAAATATTATTTTAAAAAAAAGCTACCTGTATTTAAGATAAAGAATGACAAATAAGGGTACCGTAATGCCTGTTACTCCGTACTGTTACTCGGTGCGTTGCATAAACCGTAAGTCTGAGTACACACTTAGATACCGTGCAAAACATACGGGGCCGACAGAGACATGACAGCTTTGTTAGAAATAATTCTTGTGTATTATCATACTGAACCTGGGCTTTGGCTGTTGCCTGGAAGATTTGAACACTTTTCATTGGGATTCTTTTACAAACCATACTTTCTCACAGACAACTGGTTTTGTCCTACATCAAGTCAACCTGATCATATTACATGTACTGCTGGCTAGGACTTGATACACTTTTTGTTATTTCCAGTGCTGATAAGAAACTGGTAGCCAGGTTTGCACTTGCTATTTTGCCAACATAGCCTGAAATTGCAAACTTTTGGTTATATGACTAATGTTTTCCTGTATTTTTTTTCTCCCTAAGGATTACAGAGAATGTCAGCCTAGCAGCAGGAACAGACTAGAAAAATAAATTAAATCAAGTTAAGGGAGAGAAGATGTTACTCTAATATCACAATGAATGTAATGTGCTGAAAGATCTGCCCTCTGCCTTAGGCTGCAGGACCAGACACTCTGTATATCACATTAAATAATTTTTAACAGAGGTTAGAGCCATTTTCATGAAGATAATTAAGTTTTTGGCATCAGAGCTTACAAGAAGGAAAACAGTAAGAAGGAAAACAGTGAATACTTGGGATGCAATGCCACAAATCTCAGGGACACTGGAGCAAAAAAGAATTTACAGATCTGCTAGAAAGAGCAGATCACAAAGATTAATCAGTTTTTAGTATTCATGGAAATGAACCATCCAAGTATAGAAGCAACATATGGCCTAGAGAAATATGGTGGACCCATATTTTTTGCGGCTTACCTTCTGTAGATAGTTGGCAACAACTGCTCTGTGGGCATCGAGGTAGTTTTTGCTGTCAATCACATCCCTCTCTTGCAGTCTCTTCTCATAGTCCTAAAGATATTTACTAGAGTTCGTGATCTCAGATATATTCAGTGCTTTATTACATACAGGCATTTAATGAACACTGATGTATGGATCACAGTAAACAAAAACAGATGTCAGAGGCTTATAAATCTATTTTTAATGCTAATGTATACAGCCACAGCATTGCTAAACTTCCATGAATAGAGACAAAAATTCCATTAAATTACGAGATTCATGTGGTTTAAATTACTACGAATAACTTGAAGATTTCCCTCTCTTCTTTTAAAGCTGAACTTTGACCTGCTGCTGTAAACTGAAATTCCACTGGAACTGGAAGTGGCTTCTCTCACACGGCTGCAATAGAGAGAATCCTTTATAAACAGAAGCGATGCGGTATTCGTAGAAGATGACCTGAAATCTGAACTGTGTTTTAATACACATAACTAGTTTTCATGGTGTCTAACATTGGAAGAATCTCTACTTGCAGGAGAGATTGTTGAGAAACAACTGAGCTATTTTTAAGTTATAGTCAGGAAATAAAGAGATTTAATACCATAAAAAAAATTTGGGTTGTACACTGTTGAGAAAGTGAAAACTCTTTAGGCAGCCAAAGTGCAAACATTTTGCTTTGCCTGAGGTTTGATACAAGTCTGCAGCCTAACTGAGGGGCTGAGATGAATCCTGGTTACCCCCACCAAGAAAGATTTACAAGAAGTACTTGATTCTTGGGGAGAAGTATGTTAACAGAATATTTCTCAGGGTTGTGGTTACCAATCTGGTGGACTGCAACGAAAGCTGTACTGACAGATGCAACTTTTAATCCCAAGTTTAGGAAAGTGTCTCCTAAATTAAGGAAAGGGTAGAGCTGACACTCAGCTTCCAAACAAAACACAGAGCCTACGAGTCGAGGGGGTGTCCCAAGACCTGCAGGTTAATGGCAGTCTGCAAATCAGGTTGCCTTGGGAACCACGGCTACTTATCACGTAAAAGCTACTCAGTAAAATTACCCTTCAGGTGATTTTGATATTGTTGTTACTTAAGGGAAAATAATTGTTTTACTAAGATAAAGAGTCTGGGGAGCATATTCTGGAAACACAGTGCTTCTTTATTTCCACAATAAATCCTTATATAACTTTTCCAGTGCACAGCAATTTAGTTGAATGACTTCAGATTAGCCACAAAATAAAGTAAGAATAGCTCTTCTCGGCCCAAAATCTTAATTTTCAGGCAGATCTAGTAATGACTAGAAGTCCAATAATGGGAGCTGAATGTCTAACTGGTATGCACATATGCATTGCTTCCTCCAGAAGTCTTTTTACTGTAATATGATTTAAATACCACAAATCATTAATTAATACTTGTTAACTGTTAGTAAACTGTCGACATTAAATAAACTTTCAGAAGAAATAGGAAAAGATCATAAATTTCAGGTAAAGCAAATACTCAGGTACAGACTGACTGGCCCCGACTCTGATGCTGAACCCCCAGTCTGGTGAGGAAGACATTAATGAGCGGTCCAGTACATAACAATTGGAGGGGCAGTTACAAAGAAGAAAGTGCTGAACTCATCTCTGTAGTTCCACATGTCGTAACAATGGAAACCAGCCACTAAAGGCAACTTGGAAGGCTCAGCTTGGACATGATTTTGGGTTTTGTTGTGGTTTTTAATAGTCACTGGAAAGATAGTGCAGCACTGGACCACATTATCCAGAAAGGCTGTGGAATCTCCCATTTAGAGGTCTTCAAGACTTGGGTAGACAAGTACACAGCCAACCTCATCTAGTGCTGGAAACACTCCCGGCACGTCAGTGGAAAGCAGGACTAGATAAACTCCAGACAATATTTTCCAAACAATATTTCCACAATTCTATGAACTCCAGACTTCTTTGCCAAATTGCTAGTAAACCAACTAGGAACAATACCACTTTAAACTTAGTTTCGAAGATCATGTCATATAAAATGAACTTGGAGTGGGTGATCATGGGTTTATCCAATTTATCCTTCATGAAAAAAAACCCACATACAAAATTTCTTGAACTATGGCTTTCAAATTTCAATGATAATATGAAATGAACAGTTAGTCTGTAAAAGCAAATGGAACAGAAATGTGTATCAAAGACGTGGTACATCTTCCAATAGAAGATACAAAACTAATCTAAAATTTAAAAATGAAAGTATTTATTGCAGAGTCAGACATGATTGAATTAATAAATATCCTTAAAAAAGGATATAATCCAAACTAAATGGAAGAAACAAATCTTTCAAAGAAATTTACATAGGAAGTAGGGATAAAGCAGCAGTTGCCAGAATCAGAGATTCTGATCCTGCTATGGGAATGAACACGCTGAAACGCTCCTTAGCTACACGAATTGCTAAAGAACAAAAGAATGCGTGACTTAACACTAATAATGGAGTTGAGATTAAAAATAATTGAAGTATGACCCAAATAAAAAGTGCACACATTGCATTTCAGTAAGGTAATTAACAGACAGGCAAGGACAGGGTAAGCTAATTGGAACAATGTACTAAACCAGAATAACTGCAACACAGGCTGTAGTAAAACATAAGAAGGTTTTCGTTCTCATTAGGGCTATGGCTGCCAGCATTCTCCACAGAAAGGGCTCAAAAGTTAATAAGTCTAAACCTGAACTCTGTCTGCATTACCTTTGTGTATTTAAAATCACCTTTAAGAAAAGGTCTCTTACCTTTTTTAAAGGTATCTTAGAACATCTCTGTGTGTACAGCAGTTGCTGTGTTTTATTTTTCTCCTTCCACACTACAGCTGTGGAAATATTGCCTTGGAAGGAAGCTATTTTAGTTAGATGAAAATAACACTAGAAAAGACCGAAGGTATAAAATTCTCATTTTTTACATATCAGCAGAGCTGTACATTCTTTAAGGGACCACTTGACTTAACTGCAAGTTAAATATTATTAGCATTAAAACTAGACAAGAAATATTTCAGATGATATTCTACCTGGAAGATTTTCTCACTGATTTCTCGTTCATGTAAAGGGACTTGCTTATAATTTCGGAACTCTGCCACTTCCCCACTTCTCAGCTGCAAGAGTCGGAATCTCTTTGATCTATTAAATTCCTCATCAGAAACAAAATTAAATTCTTGCTGCAACTGTTCCAATCTGAAGTAGTCAGGAATGTGTGCCTCTCCACTTGTGGCAACCTAAATTAGTCAAAACATAATTAACTTATCAGACAAAGGGACAACAGCCTGTAAAATACCTTTTGTATGACCTACATGTATATTGCAAGGATATTCATTTCAAGCAAAAGCAATCGAGATGGACCAAACTGAGACTGAAACACTAAGTGTTTTAAAGTAGGTTATCACTGAGGAAAGTATATGAGATTACACATTTAAGAATACAATAAAAATGTATTTCCTCATAACATAAACAAAACATCAAAGAGTAGGAAGACTCTAACATAGCAGAGTAACCTAGGAAGTTGCACTGTAAAGATGATTCATTTATACAACTCTGGCTATATAAATAGATCCTTAATTTGATGTTTAGAAAAGTCCCAGCTTCTACAATACACTAGATCCCTTTGTGCAATTGTCACTAATGAGGAACTTCCTATTTAATGCAAGTACACTGGGAATACCTCTGCACTTCAGGGAAACAACAAATTCAAAATCTGTATTTTTTAAAAATTTATAAATGAATCTGTCTGCATATTCCCTTAGACCTATTTTCCACCACTAGAATACCACTGAACAGATTAGTAAGTCTTACTCATTAATAAATAATTTACCCACTACTAAATGGATTAATAAATCATATTTTTAACAGACATTTTGCTTTTTAACACTCTCACAAGTATGCCCATCCCAAATTCATATGCTGCTACCTCGCTAGCATACATGCAGAAGGTACTGGTGTTCCACAGCTCCATTAGCCCTACCGCTCCGAAAAAGCCACTTACCATGATCAGCTGCATCAAAGCTGCATTGTTTGGGTCATTTGGATCAAGTTTTGCTTCTGCTGCCCACTTAGCTAGTTTCTTCATGTCAGTTAAGCCCGATGTGCCAATGGATGCAATAGCATCAATATTTTTTAAAGCACTGAAAAAACAGAGTTGTCAGAACTTAAAATATGTATGTTTTAGCAATATAAAAAAAGCTATTTGAAAAAAAAAAAACTTAGGAAAAACCAAAAAGCTCCCCAGAACCTGAATAGTAACTTCCACTGCACAATTCTTAGCTGCAGCTATGCAACTGAGGGAATGATGCATTGCAAAGGAAAGTAACGGAGAAATATGAAGGAACTGGTGAAAGTGAAACTTTTATACAAGGTAATAAGGGGCTTATTGTCACATTTATGATACACCTACTTCTTAGTAATCAGCAACACGTAATCGTGCAAGATGATAAACTGCCTCACAGCATGAAAGGAACACAAGAGTTTTGACACTCCATACTGAAAAGAACTTCTCACACGTACAGTCCTTGCTTGCACTATGTCTCGAATCCTGCCTTTTCCCTGACTCCCGGATGGCACTCTCAGACCTGCATTGCAGCCCCTTCCCTGCTGTTTCTGGACAGACCCTGGGGCCCAATTCATTCCCACACCATGCCTGGGACTGCTGACAGCACCCAGCTCTGCCTGTTGTGTTCAGCTCCTGTAGGACTGCATGCTGGTGAGGGCACTGCCTGTGCTGGGACACCGCTCCAGCCTCCTCCCGTGCGGTACCGCCCTGCGTTTCGTCCTCCCTGACATGACAAGCCCCAGCTCCACTCCTTATCCTCTGGATGCTCTTGCTTACTTTCCTGTGTTCATAGTAGGCAAGGAACTATGGTAGGTAGTCTGGAGACCATTTGTACACTGACTTGCTGGCCAAACGTCTGGCATCTTCTCATGTAAGACACCTCTGAAGCCCCCCTGCTACCAAAACTTTGCCAAGTAAACCCAATACCCCAGGGCATGCATGTTATTAGCCAAATGCCACAGAAGGTGGATGTTGCCCCATCTCGTTAGGGGTGCTAATTTGTGTCTGCGTTATCTACTTATCTGAATATTTTCAAGAAAGCTTTAAGAACTTTCTTGCACTTGGTTAGAATCAGCCAAATATCCAGCTGTTACAGGAGCAGCCGATAAAGCACTAACATCAAGGCTGTGTCTTTAGGCACCAGTCTTGAACAAACGCACACTGAATCACAATTGTGCTGAAAAGGTAATGGGCAGCAAAAACTAATTTCAGGCATGAAAAAGTCTTGCCTCTGACTTTCAGAAGGGACAACAGAAAGTCACAGAGGGTTGCTTATCTCTAGAGGATGATTCAAAGAAGAGTGTTTTAAAGCAAACTTCCTTCTGAAATTCCCCATTTTTCCATTTACTACAGTGATTAGTCTCCTGAGTTTAAAGTTAGCATTTGGGAATTCCTCCTTATGTTTTAATCTCATGCTATTCTAGTCTCACTGAAGCCAACAGGTACTATATGCTGATCAGAAAATTATTCTAACAGCTGCAGCTTGAGTCAAAAATGGTAACAGAGTGATTTGGATGCCAGTGTCTAGCTCTAAATGAATAAAAATCTGACTGAACCTAATCAGCTGGGAGAGGTACCTACTCAGTGTTAGTAAGTATGGGAAAACTCTTAGAGGTTGACAGTGAGGTTACCTGAGGTTGTTACAAAAGCAGATTTTATGCATCATCTCCTTGACTTTACTGAAATGATATAAAAGCAACAAACTGAACAAATAAACTAGCGCTCAACTTGCAGCAGCAGAGCAAATTAGATTGTTTTGAATGCAACAATATACTCGTTTCTGTAGGTCAACAGGCTTCTGATGGAGAAAGAGTATTATCCTGGAATGATCAACAGATGCAAATTTTTCACTGATTAATTCACTAACAGTGTCAAACCCCCATAGTAACTTCCGCTGCTTTCATAGCCTCATTTTTATCATTAATTACAAAAAAAGGCATTTAAAGCAAGTGTCCCAATAGCCTCCTCAGACGTACTTAAGGTAAGAGATGGAGCTTCTGTTCTCAGAAAAACGGTTGCAGGAAAGTTCTTTGTGAATATATACATCTTCTATTAGAAAATCATAAAAGTGAATTAATCAGATTGAGTTTAATAATGTCTACAAATAATATACTACAAGACAAAATTTCTAACTAAAATCTGTTTACCAAAAACATGTACCCTAAGAAATCTGCAGAGGGTCACAGTGCAAAGTAAAATATCTAAACATAAGGAAAAAGGTTATGCAAATTCTTGATTAGGAAAGTCTATTTTTTTTAAACACATAGTATAATCAGTTTCCCATTAATCACTGAAAATTCTTATCATATTACCTTGGAATGCCTGTGTTTTGCTGATGCACTGGAGGAATTAAGGGGATTCCTTTTTCTCCAACTGCCCAAGAGACACTATTGGATACTTTCCCAGAGGTCATTAAAGTCATTCTGTTGCTACCATCAGCTTCAAATGAAAAGGACACACCTATCATGGGGGAAAAACCCAAAGTGGTATATTTACGCATCCAAGCACAATGTCTAAACATTTTAAACAATAATTCCTGAAAATAAGTAGTCAAATAAGCTGTGCCTTTATATAAATGTGAAGCAACTTGATTCTGTTGCACAGTGTGGGTAAGGACTTGACTCTACAAAAGGAGTGAAAGATTCCATTTCATCTACAGAAAGGCCTTCCGTTTGGGCTGGAAGGAAAGGGTGTGCCTTGAAAGCTTTGCCAAAAGGTGTTTTGTTTTGGGGTTTTTTTTTTTCTTCACACATGCACATTATTTAATATTTATGGCAGTTTTCAGATTCAGCATACTATTACTAATGACACAGAAATTCAGTCAAAAGAATTACGCATGACTGGAGTCACTCCTAAAGCTCTGTGAAACACAATTGTATTTACAGTCATCACTGTCAATAACATTTGCACACCCGTTTGTTGTAATGATTTTTTTAACCACATACATTTCCTCCACAGTTTTTTATGTATTCTTCTGCTCTAGCTTGATCTGTATTTCATACATGGCAAATTTATGCAAGTGAGTCATCTCATAATGCTGTTCAAGCTTACTATATAAACCTGAGAGTTCCACATGCTACTGTGGATTATTCTTGTTTCTCCTTTTCCTCTCTCTCCCTTATTTTATCTTTCTGAAGTCCCAGGGATAAAATGTGTTGCAGAATGTCAACAAAGCAAATAGGAAGGGAAAAAATTACTCTGCATATACATTTGTACAGCCAGTTTTTCAGTAGTTTAAAACATTAAAATCACTGGAGTTATACTGATTAATACCATTTGCTTGCTCTGCAGTGTCAGAGGCCTGATTACTTAAACACTAAGAAACCCCAAACACTTTCTATAGCTAGTAGAGCTCCACTACAAGCCAAAAAATAAACACACACATTATTATATACAAATTAAAATTAGTAAGAGACAAAAATTCCACCACAAACTTCAACAGTAAGAATCATGACTATTTTACCAGGTTCAGTTACAGAAGCTGCAAACGCTCTTAACAGAATTTACTCTGAAACATACGCCAGCCTGTCACTGCTACACGGTTTCAGCAAAATGAGAAACACTGCAGTGAGAAAGACTGAGAGCCCCTACCACTCCCAACTCCTTCGTGGTCCAACATCACACGCTGATTGCTGCTGAACTCTATTTCTTCCATAGGAGCACTGCCTGTCAGAATCGTAGTCTCCGGAACAGGTATGAACACTTCAGCCAACAAGCTGGTGCTGCTCATACCCATTGTTTCGTATACCTAGAAAAAACACATGGGGACAGACACGTAAAAAACGTACACATGCACTCATGAGAACTTGAAAACATACTGTAGGGTATTTGGACAAAAGATTTTACTATCACAGTTCATTTCAGGCAGTTGTATTTGTTCACTTTCTAAAATATCCAATTAGCAGACATTTCAGCTACCACCAGCTACCTTGGTCTGAATTCTTTTTCAATCTTCAGTGCGTACCTCCCTCACCTTTTGAATGCACCTGAGAATAGTACAACCGACTCTAGGCTTTAAAGAGAACCACTGTACAATATGCAACTGATTGTGACAGTTGCTGGCATCAGGCAAACCTGCCAGAGGGATTCTGCCTCATTAACTCCCCCTTACGACGACAGGCAGGGTAGGGCACACAGTCCCCGTGCTGGCAGTACTGCAGGCTGCTCCTCCCTTTCCAGGCCAGTTGCAAGCTAAGAATGATGTGATTTCTCCATTCAGATGTTTTTAATCCAAGCAGACTGTATTCCTTTTCCCTTTCAATTTGTGCATTACATAAATGGAGCAGGTGAGGTGTATATCATCCTCCTCTGAAACACCAGTGAGATAAGTTACCTAACAGGAAAAGTAGGATCCTGACAGTGTTCCTCCTAAAAATATATCGCATTGGCTCTGAAAATGATTCATGTGATACATTCATTAATTCATACTTGGAATGGGGGCTGTGGTGGTTTAACTTAACTGCACTGTTGATCAAGTCAAGTGCAGTTACGGACATTACTCGCAATTAATTTTTCTTATTCCCCCAGTAAACATTATTTTCCACACAGTAAAATCATCATAATGTTTTAAGAGGACCATTTTGGCAAGTTTACTGCCACATAGATATTTTCTTCTAAAATTAAGAGCCTACTGCACTAACATATTTAATCGCATATCCCAATTATTTAATTTCCTCCATGCAGCCCATCGTCATATTTTATATAACAAAGCATAAGCATCAAAAATGTAGCAGCACACTTGAAAGTCTGTGACTGGAGAAGCAAGGAAGGGCTTTAAGAGTGATGATACACAAAGGTTCTTTCACAAATTTTTCAGTCCTTACACCACCACCATACAGCAAAATACAAGCGTTACAGGAGTAACTACATTGCGTATTATCTTTTCAAAAGTTACTAGGATAAATCATTATCTACCTGTAGTTTCAAACTCTCAGGCCAATTGAAGATCTGTAAATTGAAAATCTGTCCAAAATGAACTCTGAAATCTGAACTTATTGGTCGGGTAACAGTCCTTGATACTTCTTTGGAGTTGAAAAGGACTTTTATAAATGCTGAGCGTTTCTTCACATCTTCTCGTCGCAAAACTTCTGCTCTGTAAATATGTCAAACAAGCTGTCATATCACTTTAAATAACATTTTCATTCTTTCTTTATTTTTAATGAGAATCTCATTCCTCGAGGGAATCAGACGTTCTTCTAAAAATGTCACTACACAGGAATGGCTTTAAAACTATTATTTAACAGTTATTATATCTTCTCATGAATATAAAACGATTTAAAAATGAACAGGTCAGATTTTAGATCCACTAAAGCCACCTCCACATAAAATGAGTTATTTAGGGAAACAAAATTTCCTTCTACTCCTTTACTCCAAAGCAGAAGAAATGCTATCAAATTGAGTTAAGATTTTCAAGTTTTCAGTCACTGCAAGTAGAACAGCCAAGTAGTATTCCTTGATGAGGCTATTTGCTGAACAGGTATGAAACAAAGCAGTTTTTAAATGTCTAAAGTCTGCCAGATGTATGTTAAATTGTGTGTGCAAATGTGGGACGTAACATAAACAGTGTTTGTAAAAGTAGATTTATTTTATCCACAGTGAAATCTCTGGTTTACTACACGATTTCTTTGTTCTCCTTTCACGGACTACAGCACAGACCTGGTGTAACGGACTAGCTAGTGAAAGTGGTACTGTCAAAAGTGACCTAGACTCTACACTGAAAACAACTTCTTTATATATGTACCACTGTTCTATGCAGATGGTCAAGGAACACCAGAAGGTTCAAAGGGAATGTGTAGCCATGCATCCCATCAAAATGAATTAAGTTATATCAGCTTCAGAAGCAGAAGTTTTATCACTAGGCTAAACAGAACTGTGAGCAGCACTTCTAAAGTTGTACAAGCAATCTATTAATAAGTGACAGTAGAAAATTACAAAGCCAGCATTTATCTTACCGAGGACACTGCTCAGTTGGAGTTACACTTCCTGACAGGACCAGTTCAGGCATTAGAACAGGCTCTCCAGGTTTCCTTCTGCAGTTGTCAGCTTTTTCCCTAACCTGCTGCTCTATTTCCAGACTACTGGCCATTTTAGGTGGGATGGGTTTTACACGTTCCTCACCAAGATCGCAATCTTCTAATGATTCTTCTTCTTCTTGAATGCCTTTTTTCTTCTTTTTCTTCTTGGACTTCTGCATATAAAAATAATAGTGTTCTTCCTGAACTTGTTTCGATCAGTAGAGGTTTTTTTCTCTTGTTCTTTTGATTAACAAGTGATAAACACATATGAAAAATAACTGCATAATTTAAAAATCGCCACACACAAAAATCAGGTTCCTCTCATTCTCCAGTACTACTTCAGATTCAGCAATGCATTTCATTCATAGGCTTCAAAACCATAATGTGGTTCAAACAAAACATTTACATAACCTTCCCAACCAACTTACAAAAGAAATATGTTTCTTCAACATTCTGGCTAGCAGCTGACTTCTCATTTAGCCTGAGATACCACAGCGCATTCTGTTAGGGTTGAAGGAATGTTAGTCAACCGGTAGATACAGTTCTTTGAGATGGGCTGTCTGCATACACGCCGACAAAGCGAATGCACATGTGCCACCAGCTTTTTTGCTTAGCGATATCTTTAGCATGAGCGGAACAATCCCCTCCCTTCTGTGCCAAACAGAAGAATAAACAAAGAGAACACCACATGCCTTTCAGCATCTCCAAAACTGCAGAACTCCAGTGTTCGTGTGCATGTTCAACTTTAAACAACTGCAAGTTCCTCCTTCCACAGACTTACAGATTACTTGGAAGTACAGCGTGAGGCAACAGCTACTTCATGATTTAAGATACCATAAGCAAAAGAGAAGGAGGTGAGGAAAGCAGTTTCCCTTCACTATGTCAAGTATTTAGCCAAACAACTTGTTCACATATTTTTATTAGTAAATATTCTTTCTTGGCCTAATTATATGTTACCCTTTTTGTATTTCCTTTTAAATTTATCTAGTCTCTTCTACCTCTAGTGTCTTCCTTAGATTCACGTGATCTGTGCTAGTAAGACACCAACAGCAGTGATTAACCAATAAAGTACTTTGAGTACAACGAAATAAAGTACTTCTGGGTATGAAAGGAGGGGCTGTGTGCTACATTTCACTCTAAAGGGAACGAACGACAATCATCTCGGGCTCGAGACAGTTTGTCACTAACATAATATAAAGATGCTGAGAGCAGCTTTGGCTGGAACCACACACCATGGATTGTGTGAAGGCATAACTGGCTAGAGATAGGTGAACAGTTCCCATTAGGATCAATGCTCAAAACTATCTGCCTTCACTTTAAGGTTTACATTTATTCACCTTATCCTACGAGAGGTTTGACATGATACTAGTAAGTCACAGGCCCACTAGTGTCTAATAACAGATATTTCCAATACTGCCAGATCAGCTTCTCCTCAAGTGCCTTTCATAGATGCTGCTGGCTGAAAAAACTTTCCATAAAAGTATCAGCAGATGGACTAGACTCTTGAATACTGTATTTGAAGCATTTCCTTAAACTTTATTTTGCTGTGGTATCCAAAAACCCACCGTGTTCAAACTGGGTGGTAATTATATTCAAGTATAACTACCATTATCCTGGGGTATCCTGTACGCTGCCACATAACGATGAAAGCAAGCCTGATTTTGCTGGCACTGCCACAGGCTATTTCAAAGATCACCCCCTGGCAGTGTATTGTTCAATATACCCTTGAAGCATGACTGAGACCTTAACTACAGTACAGATTAATAGCAATAAAGATAGAGTTAAAACGATAGGTATTAATTACATTTTTCAGTTTGGGAACATTCCTGAACATAAATGTACATGAAATGACATCATCAGTTTCTTATTCATTAGAAACACCTCATAATTATTTTGCTTCACCACTCTCACACGCACACAAAATTAATCCTTTTTTTTTTTTTCTTTGCAAGAAGGACATGAATTTAACAGAAATGCTATAAAACTATTAAAGTAAAGAAAGAACTGCTGAAATACTGAAAATCAATAGCAGGTAGACAATGCTCCACAAAAAACTAGCACATTTTAATTTTTAACTAGCAATTAGTTTAGTAAAAAATTCTAAGTAGACAGATGCTACTTATAGCATCCATAATTTACATGCATTACACATGCATCTAAATACATTATAAAATTCATGCACAGCTATCCTGAAATTGGATTTATTTTCTGTATTAGAAGGAAAACTTTTGAACAAATCAGTAATAATTTTTTGTGAAACAATGATTTAAACAAACCTGTGTCTTCTTCCAGGATTTCCACTCCTGTAGCTCAGTTTTATACTCTTCCATTTTCTTTTCATATTCTTCCATATGTTCTTCTAGTAATTCTTTTATCTCAGCCTGTATTTCTGCCTCATATGCTTTTTCATCTAATCTCTGATCAACCTCTTCCCTTCAAAACAAGTTATCAACATATTGCATAGATTAACGCAAGAGCTACAATTAAGTCTATAATATGTAAGCCTACTTCTCCATTAATTAATTTCATTACATCAAAGGAGTGTTCTCATTAAAAATACTAGCATAGATAGTCTAAGAGTTCATAGCAGATAGTTACCATCCGGAATGAATATAATCAATTTTTCTTTACTCATTAGTCTTTAGAAATTCCTTCCTGTTACAGTAATTGCTATTTTAACTTTCCTTACTCCCCAAACTTAAAAGGAATCCTGGCAGGCTCAACCAGTGTCAGACACTACTCAAATTCTTACTTTTGCACCCTTCATATCTGAATTGTAAGTTCCCAAACTGACTAATCTTATTAAAACTCCACCGCTGGCAAATGAAGTACAAAAAGTGTTATCAAAACATACTTCCTCAAATAAAGTTTCAAGGGTGTGTTAGTAAACTTCTGAAAGTCACGGAGGGATTTAATTTGTTTCCAAACTTTTATGATAGTCTTAAGCAACATTCTGTCTTTTTCTTGCTCAGCATCACGAAGTCTTCTGGTTTGCCTAGAAATATATACACATATGCATAAAATCAGTCAGGACTGCGTACCTCAGTGGAATAATAGAGTGAAAACTTGTGATACCAAAAGCCAAGTGATGTGGGTTTCAGTGTGATTGATGGCTGCAGTGGTTTAAATCCAAAGAGAATAAAACTCAGACTTCAAGATGGCAGGATTTGATTTCCTTCTGTACTCTAGTCTCTTGCATTTTGGTCAATCTGACTTCAATTACAGTTCATTCTCCAGAGATCTCTGAGTTTTCTGAAATGCTCATTACAGCTGTACATCATTAAAAACATTTTAAAGTCAATTCATGTAAACAACAGCCCAGGAAACCTACACTGCTGCTATGAAGTAATGCTTACTGCAATGGTACATTACCAAATACGTTTTAAACTTAACATACTTCTAGCTCCAGTAAAAAGGACTTGCAGAGATGAAGTAATGTAGTAACATATGAAGTAATGTAAGCCCTTTGATAGCCCTACAAGATTCTTAACACAAACAAAATTAACAGGGTTTCTTTTGTCTCAGAATTGGTATTCCATGTTTCCACCCTCTAATCTGTTCGTAAAAAAGCTATTCATTAGCATTTGGATGACCACACACTTCTGATGTGTCTATGCAGCACAAGCACAGACTGTAGTACCATCTTGATAGTTAAATATGTCTAGTAAAAATAATGTGATTAAAACAGATGTACACTAACACATTACTACTTGCAATACTCAGAGAATGTGGAAGACAGGGAGGTTGAGTTAGAGCTGAGAGAAGAAATACATCATATATTATTTAAAAGCAAATTCAGGAAAACCAATAAACAAATAAGAAATACAGACTTTCCAGAAAGCAATGAGTAACTTATCCAAATCATTAGCTAGCAGTTTGAGTATTACTTATCCATGCAGCTTAACAACCTTTTCTTCTTTGTCTACCAGACGAAGCTAGAAGATGAAGCTCCTAGACATGAGGAACACAGAGGTCAGTAATCACACTTATCTAACGTTTTCAATTTGGAAGCAGGACCTTACAGTAGAGAATCACCTCTGCTAAAACACATCAGCCAGAGAAGCCTGAAACCTGCAATCCGTAGCATACGTTGGCTTCCCCTTCAGCAAACGAAGGCAGTAGGGCTGAATTTGCAGGAGTTTTCTGTATTCAGGTAACATTTCTTCTGAAAAATGGTGGAAAACTACAGCTCTGATCTTCGGACAGCGAGAAGTACACATCAGTTATGTTATTGGAGGGTGGAGGAAACAATTTGATTATTTTCCATGCTACACTCTTTTCACATCTGTAATTTCTCATGAGTGTACTACACCGGCCATGAGGGAAATGCAATATTAAAAGAGAGACAAGGAAGGTCAGATGTCTTTACCAACCTATGTGGTCCAAGTCAGTATTAAACACCATGACAGTAAAAATTCCTGAGTCCATCTGAGCCTTATGCCTAATAGCTTCCAACAACTGAGCTGCGGCCAGAAAGAATTAGAGACATGAAAAGCACTAAAATAATCCCAGCCAAGCTCATCTCACATTACTTACACAACAGTGATCTCACCGTTTTCAGCTGAGCTTCTCCTGATTCATAACACTGTGACACTAAACTAAAGCACTCAAAACATAGAAAAACACTTAAGATACCCAGAAGGAATATTCTGTCTAATTAGAATTAACCTTCAAGCAAGCCTCAGGTTTGGTGCCAAAATTCAAAAACGTCATTCCAACAGTGTACCTTCTCATTACTATTCTCAGGCTTTCTCTGCTGAGAGGTCCTGTCTCCAGGGTACTATATGGTAACTGCACACCTCCTGCTACTAGTCTTCCAGCATATGTGCTAAGAAAACACTAATAAAACCTACTCCTTTGTCAATGGAAGGAAGACTTTGTCCTTCAGCATAAAATAATACATTGTAGACTTCTATATGTGCACCACAGATACCAGTGTTTTACATCCTTTTACTTGAAGGATGAAAATCTGAAGAAGCAACTCCTAAACTAAGAGTAGTGAGTGGATATTTAAGTGTAAGCAGATGTAGATTTCAAGGCTGAAAGTAGAATTGTTATTAAAAGAGACTTTTTAAAAATTGTATTATCATGTGACCCATTACATCAGCCTAAACTTCTGTTTATTTAAATTAATACATTATTGCCTACTTCCAGATTGTGAAAAACTTTCAGATTTTTAAGTATCTACTAGTTAAAAGGCTGTTCAGCATGGATGTCCAAAATAATTTTTATCATACTGCTTACACTTACAGCTCACTGCTGTCCATCTGCCAAATACAATACTAACTTTCACTACCAAGCCAAAAACTGTAATATATTTTTACTACCCAGTTACAGTCCAAGAACAATAACTGTAATCTTGTAAAACAAAATTCTCCCATTTTATGTATATTAACCCATTGGTAAAAATATGGCCAAAATACCTAAAAATGGGAAGTGAATCAAGAAGGTGGAAAAAAAAGCAGTTTTGTCTGTTCAAAAAATCATGTCACTTGCATTGTTGCGAGAGCTTCATGCATCCAGCTGATACCTACTGAAACCTTATTTTAATTAAATTTTAATTGTGCAAAACACACCAGTATATAGTTGTTAAGTAATTAACAAAAGGTAATCAAATTAGATCACTTTTGAATCAGGATTTTAGTCTAAGCTGCATTTTCTTCATAATTTCTTTTATTCAACTTAGCAACTCTTAAGCCCTCAACATTCTCTGGAAGAAGAATTTAAACAGCAGAATTTAAAAGTCTGACATGAATCATATTCTGTACCAGCATGGAAAGGTAAAAAGGAATACAGCTTCAAAAAGCAATGATTTAATGAATCCATACCTACCTGATCTCAATTTTGTATTCAGGTATGCTCTGTTGTACCACACGTCTAGGAATACCAGCACCTCCACCGTCTACACTGCATTGCACAGCATTCCTCAAAGCATGCAGCTTAACCGGAGAAACGAACAATTAACAGATGGTTTGACATTTGAGGCCTACAGTATAATGCACCTTAACATAAAGAGCTAGTTACTACAGAACAGAAAAATCTGAATTGTCTTGACTCTGTATTTCCAGGGCTTTGCCATGTCTGTGAGTTACGGATTCTTCAAGATGAAATTGTAATTAGGTTCTCTGGACATATAAGGGAGATTTACTGACTTTGGCCACTGTGACAGATCTAAAGAAGGGGACAAGACTGATCTAGGGATTATTCTGAAAGCTCAGGAGTCAAAGGGGTGGTGGGGGGAAAAGTAAGTCTTGCAAAAAACCACCTTCTATAAAAGTTTTTTTGGAAGTAGGAAGGGCCACTAAAGGTAACCCCAGAAAATCAATAAACAAAAAATGAGTGGGTTGTGGATTTGATGAGTGTCTTACAGAAGCTGGGCACCTTGCAACAAAGCATTTAAGTGTAACATATTGCACATAACAAGTGAAAGAAGGTCTAAGGACCAGACAGAACTGGGAGCAATGGCACAGTTCCAACGCACTTCTGAAACCATATTTTTGAGACAAGAAGCCACCCCTTCAACTAAGAAACGTGCCATCCACTTTGGCAGAACTGGGTGAAATTAAACTGCTTCCTTTTACTCTTAATTGATAACTGAAACTAAACACTAACTTCCCCCCATCCTCAACTAATTGTCTTTGCTGTCAGCCTGTCAGAGCTGCCGTCCACAATCCTGCAAAGTCTCACCTGTCATTCTGCGGAAAACATTTTGAATACTCAACAGAATACGATGTAAATGTTATTGTATTCTAACAATTACATTCCCTTTACCTCAGAACCTGCATAAAGTTCGTTTTAAACAGAAGACCAAAGAAATCCATTATCTTAAGAATGCAGTTCTGCACTGAACACACAGCAACCCAATGAAATACTCAGGTCTTTATCTTCTGACAAAATGCCATTCATTACATACAGTCAGAATTTCACCACTCTGAAGAAACAAATTCAGCTTTTGCCTTAAACTGTCACATCGTTATCCCAAAAAGCTACGACAACACAACAGAAATACCTTGTCTGTGAGAAGTTCGGTAAGATTCTTCTGTTTTCTTGCTAAATACTGATCATATAACTGAGCCAATTTAGCTGCCAACACATGCTCACGGCTAAAACAGGGATGATGAGTGAATATCAGTCCAGAAATATCAATATCCAATTGAAATGGTCCCTGAAAATCTCCAAGTCCGACAAGATACTGATTGGCAGCTGTCACTTTTGTTGCCTGAAACAAACAAAAGAATAAAAGATTTACAAGCCCTGGCAAAACTATCTTGCAAAGAGTTCCTGTGACAGAAAATGGCCCATTTAGCAATACCTACATCTAACTATTGAGCCTTAAACTGCAAAAGTTTCTGTGGTATCTTCTTTGCTTTACTGAAAAGTGGGCACATAAAACCACCACGGGTATTCTACTCAACAGAACTTTCATAGCTCGTACGAGGCTGAAATAAAAACTCATCTGCCTGTACTGCAGGTTTTGCTGAGTAATGAAGATAATGACACTGAATTGTAAGAAGAAAAGCCTACTAGCTCTCTACCTGTTTGTTGAGTATCACTTTATTTCCTCTTATAGCTGAGCTCTAAGATAAACAGGCCAGCTCTCAGAGAGCAGCTTTCCTTGTAGACCATTTGGATTGTGCAGAAGAGGAAATATGTTCTTTGCTTCCTCATTCTAACGCCAGGGAAATCACACCAACAAAGCCCAGTGAAAGCTTACAGCAACAGCTTAAAGAGTCTGCTTCAACCTGCTGCAACTGAAAGGCAATCATGACTTATATCCTCACGTAACTGAAACCAGAAGAGAACTAGAAGTGCTTCCTGCCCGACTGCTGCTGCTCCCCTCTTTGGATTCCTCAGGAGAGATTCATCAGAGATATTCTGGTATGATAAAAGATGAAGCTGTTAGTTACGTTGTGTTCGTTGCAGCCCCTTCATAAGAACTGGAGAAGGAGGGGCTGAGAGGGGAATTTGGCTGTTGCATAGATCTTTTACAGGACTGGTTTAAATACGCATGAAATACACCTAAGTCTACCTGATCGTTCCACATTCCATTTTTCCAAAATGTTTAATATGGGATAATGTGTCATAAAAAAGACAGCTTTAAATTCCTTACGCTTTAACTATTTTTCTGACCATAAAGGACATCCAAGCTTAATGTCTTACTTTCAACGTAATTTGAGTATTTACATGTCACTATTTACGTGAACATGGTGTTTTTGAAAGATAAGCTGTCATGGCCTATCTTTACTAAGATCTAAGCAGCAACTTCCTTACCCATATGCAGAAATACCCTGCACAGAGCTGAGCTACTGGATGCATCCTGAGAATTGTGTATTTGTAACCAGTATCAATTAAAGGGCAACATTCAAATCTCTATCAACAGCAGCAGACAAACACTTGTGTGTCCCAGAAGAGCAATCTACTTTAAAGTCTAAAAAGTCACAGTTTTTCCAAGGGGGTAACAGAGTGCTGACAAGCAGAGCAATTAATGCTTGCTTAAAGCTTGCTGAATGGTTTTAATTGAAACATTTTGATTTGTACTGACTGCACACTGCAACTGCTGTTTGCCAGGGTAGGTATGCTGTGGTTGAGGGCAAAACAAAAAGAGATCTGAACTGATGCAACATAACTCCAAATTACCTGCTTTCTACATGACTGAACTGCATGTAAAGACTTACTTTGGAAGATTTTTCATCACGCATATGTCCTTCAATTATTTCTCTTAAGCTGCAGAGAGCACCAAGTCTGTTTGCCAGCTCCTACCACGAGGAGCTTTATAGATACACTAATACAGGAACCACCCTACTCTCACATAAGACTATCCCAGGGTGCCTCACAGAGGCCTTAGTGACCCACAGACTTGAAGCAGTTTGTCACAGACCATCACTTTACTATTTTAACCAGTATTACCAGCTAAACGCTTCATCCTCTTATCCTCTGTTATCTTCTAGGAAAAATACAAGCAGAATATACTTGAAAAAGTAGAACACCTTTAAAGACCAGTTGTGGAACCCCCAAAAGCAGTCAGTACCCCATGATTCTTAGCACAAAATCCTTCAGCTCCTCAGGATTTCTGGTACAGAAGAGCTTGGATATTTGGTCTCAGGAACCACATCTATGACATACACCTACCTTCCTATACACTGTTTCAAATTCTGGTGCAATGCCTTCTTCCAGTGAAATTATCGGAGGTCTTGTAGAAGACTGTTTAATTGGATTAGGCAATGCTAAGATTTTGCCATCGTCACCAAACCACTCTTTTCCCTACAAATAAAATGTAATTTTATATGGTTTCTTACTTCATATATAAAATAACTTGCAAAATTATAATTCTTATGAAAAACAATTATAGAAGAAAAGGTGAATATGAAGTGTTTGTGACTGAATTAACCAAAACTTTTCTAAGATACCAAAATGAAATCTTGAAGTATACTATAGACAGGTTTTGAAATCAAAAAAACAAGAGCTTGCTCAAACTTTAAATATATCAAATTTTTACTTCAGTGTTACAGATTTGAAAGAAGGAAAAAAATAAAATCAAGACTTAAGTATTATGTAGTCTTAAATCACTAAAAATGAAAATAATTGTAACGTTTAACACAAGACTACCACCCGCATGTTTAAACTGCATTATAAAAATCATAAAGCAAAGAATTGAAGAGCTAAATGGCAGCTATGAGAGATAATTTATCAAAACCTTTCTCAATTCCTCTAGTCCACAACCTGAACTAATTAAACAGCATCTACGAAAGCAGATGAGGTAAGTCGCTTACACACCAACTGCTATCCATGGCTTCACACGTTAAACATTGTCCTAATTCATCCCTGTGCTCTCATGACCTGAATTCAAGAACAGCTTAAGCCAGTGCAGCTGACGGAAGATGCTGGCCTGCCCTCTTATTCCGACACCTGGTTTAAGCTGACCCTAGAGCCAAACACTGATGTGGTAACACAGTGAAGCAAACCAGAAAAGGAACTGGGTTGAAGATGGCCAGTTAAAAATTCCAAATCCAAATATTCCCAACCTGATTCACAAAAGTACCTCTCCTAGCCCACAAAGAATTCACAGAATTATAACAAAATGTAAAGGGCAACTGCTGTATAGTATCTTAAATCTATACTGAACTATACACAACTTGCTGCATATAGGAGGATAACATAGCAGCATAAAATATATCCGAGCCACCTTCATGGGTGGTTCATAAGCCAATCTTAAAAATCTAAACGGACTCTAAACCTCTCCAGATACTTTATACTAATATTTAGTTACTCTTACAGTCTGATCAGTAAAATTTTACAAGGCTATTACTTAACATTATCTTCAGCAGACACAAGAAACAGCCATTCCATATTGCTTCCTTTTGTTATGATCTTGTAGGAAATAAGAACAATAGTGCCTAGCTCTTGCATAGGTCTTTATACGTACCACTAGCTCTCACAGCATTTTACAAGAAAGGTAAATTATGATTACCCCTACTGTAGTGGCAACTAACCTCTGGCACAGACAAGTGAAGTGATTTGTTCCCCAGCAGGCTATGAGCAGAGCCAGGAAAACACATCAGTTTTCTAAGACCCAGTCTGGTGGTCTGACTATTGCAATACACTAAAACACATTTGACAAAAATCCACATTTCCTGATGTCTGATACTGTTAAACATTTTAAAAATTAAAGCCCCATATCACCATGAACATCTACCTACTTAACAAATAAAACAGTGATAAATAAAGGATTCTAAAAAAATGACTAGGAAGGTAGTGGTGACTTACTTGCTCCTGTCTGAGTATTCTGTTTTCTAAAATATTTTGATTAGACTGTGATACAAAGGGTCTCTCTCCTGTGTAAAGACCCTCGTCCTCAAGGTACCTAGGCTGCATGTTTCCAGGCATCTTCTGAGAAGTGGGTACTAATGAGAAATTAAATAGAAAAGCACGTAAAATATCTTATAACTGTAGTTCTATTTTATTAATTCCCTAAAAGGCTATGCTATTCTTAAAACAAATGGTACTGTGCATTAAGCATGCTGTCAGAAATATGTTCTTAACTAGAATAAAAGAAACAAATATATAACCAAAACAGGTCCTTTTCTTAACCAGAATAGACACAATTTAAATCTATCATAAAAGTGTCGTAAGTCTTCTAAACAGATAATTAAACATTTCCTCAGCAAAAAATGCTTCAAATCACTTAGTGGAGTTCGGTTTTAATGGGTGCTTACATAACAGTGTAAAAACCCTTTAGCAGCAACAACTGACCAGACCAACATTTCTAAGCCTTTCCCATATGAAGTGAAACTTTAACTAAGATTAATCTGAATTACTATTACTAGTTTGCTTAAGCTACTCTTGTACAAACACGGAGCACGCATAAGAAGTGATGTTAGCTCAATAACAGCAAGCAGATTCTTCAAAGCCTGCCTGCAGGATTATTTCACTGGTGTGCATGGGCTCAGTATTTTTCAAGAAGCAATCTTGAAACAGTGGGAGATAATACTGAAGGTTACAATAAAAGTTATCCCCTAAATCAGAATACAGTGGACCACACTGAGAGCATTCAGAACCAAGTTACGAGACATGAAAAACCAGAGGCACTCAATGTCAAATATTTTGATGGTGCACTGCAAGCTGTGCCGATACCATTTTGGTACACATCACCGAGAAACTAATTTCTATGTCTTCCACTTCAAATATTAAATAGCAAGTGATATTATAAAGCAATTTTTTAGGACTTTGCAGTTCTATGGGAATAAGGCAAAAAGGTCAGAGACGTGATCAATGTTGACTAACTACTTCCAATTCACAAAAGCAGATTTTGGGAAAAGGACCCCTTGAATTACAAAAATCCTTGTTACTTACATGACTCCCGACACATGGAAAAAATTGTAGATATGGCCAAGTGAAGAAATAGCTAAGTTATAATATACAGTGCATGAGCCACCCTTAGTACCTAAATATGTGTACCCAGTCACCTGTTAAATAATGTAATAGCTAAGCCCCAGTGAAAGAGAAGCCACCACCTTGCATTTACTGGAGACAGCACCAAGGGCATTACGCCAGGGCAACTCGTGCCCCGAGTTCACTTGCTAGCACACCAGCTGGTGACCTGCTGAGGTGTGCACGTTCCTAGTTAATCCATTTTGTCAGACCTTTTCAGACTTGACGGGATAATCAGTGTCACAGACCCACAATTAAACAGCTCTCTACTGCCAGAGATAGTAGATATATGAGAGTTTTCAGCAGATCAAAGGGTGCCATGCTATGCAAAATCCAGGAACAAAATGGGTAAGCACAATCTTCGTACCTGCTACCTTGCTGGGAGTGAAGAGAAATTCTTTTTCCTTTTTCACTTGCTCAGAGTAGCTTTCACAATCAGCAGGTTTCATTACTAGAAAATCTTCGGCTGTCTGCCCTATAATGAACAAATCATCATCTTTAACCAGGTGTACATCTTCATCCTATCATTTAAGTACAAATGCCTCCGTTAGTTTGACTGTTTCTTAAAATGGAGATCTTCAGCAAGTATACTTCAGAATTTCTAAGGAAACAAAGTTGCCACTTTCTATTAAATGATTAAAATTAAGTCAACAAGTCTGAATAAAAATATGAACATGTAGTCTATAGCTCACACCATTTCATCCTCTTCCTGTTCACCCTCATGGGTTTCTACACATTCTTCTTCTGCCTCCTCTACTTCATTTAATTCATTCCTTTTCCTGGCTCCAGCCTTTATAGTCTCTGGTTCAGGATCAAAATTGAAGGTAAAGAAATTATATGCTTCTTTAGTGGAAGGAAAATAATTCTGGAACTAAGAAAAGAAGACAAAGATACTGTAATATATATATAATATTTGTAAGAAATTTAGGGCAAGTGAAGATATCTTTCATTAATAACATGTATAAACTCTTGTCACAGGATCATTACTTTATCTCAAAGAGAACTCACACAAATGCTGAAGCTGACTGAAGTTTTTAAATGATACATGAAACTCTGTTGCTATACTATTAGTTCATTAAATACTTCTTGCAATATTTTTTTTTTATAAAAAAAGATACCTGGTTTCATTTTAAGCACCTTATTGTTTTAAATATAAAAAATCTGCAAATGAGAAATCCCAAAGTTTAAATTCTGGCCATAATGCAGGTATCCAGGTGAATGATATGAACAGAAATTTCTAATGGCATTTTGCCTCTGAAGGACCCAGGCCCCTTTAGTGTTAGGATGAATCCTCTAATAAAAGGATTAACAGTAGCATTTTGTAGCTAATAAATATCAATATACTAATCTGTAAAAACTGCTTTAACTGCCAATTGGGTGGCATTCAATGAAAGGGTTTAAGCAGAAGAAACATTGTTCCCCCAAGCTCCAGTAATTGTGTCCAGATGGATTTACTTGATTTTTTTAAATCAAATGACCCAAAGCCATTTTTATATGTGATGAAGGTTCCCTTTTTATCCTTGAATTGTTGGCATATACTGTTTGTGAATTTTTAAATTAAACAGAACCCTCTCCACTGATTAAGACTGAATTCTGTCTGCTTCTTCAAACAGAATCATGAAGCCATATAGAGTTTAGCTGAAATTAATACCAGTTATTGAAATGAAGGAATCGGTACTTACTGTTGACTTTTGCTTAAGCTTTTTTACAGAATCACGAAACTTTATTTTTGATGGCAAGTGGGATTCATCCTTTTGCATCTCCCTAAATTCATCGTTATCAGACTGCATAAAAATATAAACACAGATTACAAGATACGTTTAGTGATCCATTAACAACAAAACCGAAAATAGATAAACAGCTGAATACAGAGATTATTTATTGTATTTTCACAGCAAAAAAATGATATTTTTTTGTTATACACTGCGGTAACAGTTATACCAATTTCATAAGTAATAATTAGATATAGCCTTTTAAAATAACTCCTTTCTCCTTTGGGTCAAGAAATAGACTGCAGAGTAGCAAGAAACGGTTGATTACATAAGTGTCAGCTTACATTCTTCACTGCTGAGGAGGTCATTGTTTCTGCTCTCCTGAACACAAGCAACCACTTGCTAATCTCCACAAGAGGGAGAAACGGGGTAGCAATGCAAAGTCTTCCTGCCTACAAATGAGGAGCTGACAGACAGCACAAGGCGGGCAGCCATGGCAAGGGTGCTGCTGGCAGACATTGCTGACCAGGAAAGGGAATCAAGGAGCTGAGGCCAGCTTCCCACATAGCTCCTGCTGCAATCAGGAAAACCCTATTAGGTATCATTCAAAAACATGGTGTCCATTGCTTGGGTGCTTAAATACAGACTTGATTGTTTTGTTCTCTCTCAAACAATTATTGCTGGCTACTCTAAAACCCCACGGATGGAGTTCAAGAAAGGAAGTAGCACGGTTATCCATTTCCAGTTTTCTGAAGCCTTACCTGTCCCTGCACACAGACCACTGTAAAACATCACTGTTTCTGAGGTTGCTTCAGCAAGCCCACTGATGTGTTTCAAAGTGATCTTCATCAGGCCCAGCCAACATAAACACATCTAACATTCTATCTGGTTTTCCTCACTGTGGCCTGAATTCTTAGATTAAAGGAAGACATTTCTCAAGTTTACATCTATTTCACCTAAACTTCAAAATAACAACAGCAAAAAGAAAACCTCAACCCCTGGCAATCCGATTGTTTAACAACAAAACAGTACCATGTATAAATAAGGAAACAAAACTAACTCATGGAAAACTTTATATAAAATCAGTAAATCAACTTTAGTAAGGGTATCACTTCTACATTTTCCTAGTACAAACACATTAAAACAACACTACTTAACTGAAAGTGATAACAATTACTTTTTATAAGAAAACACTGCCAAAAACGTCCCCACAACCTACATAAATAGGTAATTCTCCCTAGACAAGCAATTTAGCCAGGCCAATTCATATGGTTTGGAATTCCAGATAAAAACGTTACTGCTACATGCTGTTATTTCCTGGGCATACACATTCTTTGAAACACATTTTTTTTTTTATACAGGCAAGCAACCTCTTTGTGAATTCTGAAGAATATCTGGGTGCAAGTTCTGCACAGGCATGGCTTTTGTTATTTTTTTAACATAAAATTCACTTTCTAACAAAGAACATGCTCATACTAATAAAAAGAGAATATAAAATATTCAGTAACAAGGCAATACAAAACAGCACAATGGCATAAAGTTAATACCCAGCCTTTAGCAACTACACTGTGCAAATGTATATAGAACTATAACACAGTGGTTCTCTGTAACAGTAACTTTAAAATACTTCAAGGCATCTTAATTAACAGAAGTCATGAACCTGTAAATGACAGAAGTTTCACACGATGTCTATCCTACAACAAAAGCACATTATTGTTAAATATGTACATTAAAAGCAATAATCAGAAAGGTTCCTTCCTGATTACTAATTCAAACAACAGTATAATTTTGATCCCATTAAAATAAATGAATTTGATCTTCAAGACTATGTGTAGTCTTTGATTTATTTCATGTTTCACATTTAGTTTGTCATCAGAATTGCAAGACCCAATGAATTCTTACCGTTTTATCCAGTCTGACTTCTGTTTTCCTTTCTCTGATGCCTTTTAAACGCCTTGGTCGTGGACTGGGGTCTTCTTGCAATAAATTAATTTCTGCTTTTGACTAAGCAAACCAAAAAAGAAACATGGTTAGCTGTAACTGAACTATACTAAGACCAAAGCTACAATAATTCCCAGGAACTCAACAACTTATGCACATTTGTGTTAGGGACAGAATCTTTTAACTATATAATCAGCTTAAGTGATTTTACAGACCTAGATAATACTCCCTATTAAACTGCACAGTAAACTTAGAAGGAAATACACTGATTGCAAATTAGAGTAAGAATTTTTTTGACAAAACACAGAAGGATCTTGTAATTATTGTTACAATGTAATAATGCTAACTTTTATATTATTACAAACAAATCAAATATATACTTCAGAAAAATACAGAAATTGAAATACACTGGAAAATACCTGTATGATGAACTATTACTTTGGCATTAGAAATACAAAAAGCAGATATCCCAATTCAGATTCACAGAGCACTATGCAAGCAAAATGAAGTGGCTGCTACTTATATGACCGAAATCAACCAAACAAGGCTTCTGACAGATTCTCACCCTTGCTGCTTTCAGTTTCTCTCTCATTCGCTCCCTAACAGACAATTCTGCAAAGCCTGTCCTCGATGTAGAAGGAACAGGTGGCAAGTCTGAAACAGAGAAAACATGGTAACATGTTTAAATTAAGTATTTTCTGGAAGAAACTTCAAGATATGTAAAATAAAACCATATATAGCATAGAGTCCCAGGTTCCAACACCGAGAACTTCCATGTCAAAACCTGAAGAAACAAAACAATTTTTGGAAGGCAGACTATCACTTAAATGATAGCGGTGATGGATCGATACACCTTTCATTATATGCTATAAACCACCCAAGTTAAGCATATACACACTTTTTCCCTATTAAAAATACGTAAAGAATTACCTGGCATTTTATAAGCTGTTAGCCAGAGCTATCTAGATCAAATTTTGAATGTGATGTGCTCTAAATCCCAATATAGATGTGATCTGAACAGCAAAGAATTTATAGACTTGCTTCCTTTTTCAGCTTAGAGCTACCTGCTTTTTGTAGTGACAAATATTAATTTGTCCAGCAGTGGTTTTGCGCTATTGTTCCAGTGAGATGCATTTTACCCTGTCCCATGCATGACTGAGAATCAGCAAGTAACTTTCCATTTCACACACAAGCTACTCTCAGGTCTACTTGCGCCAACCCACAGATCACTCCCTCCAAGCTCAAGAGCAGTCTGTCCCCATGCTCAGGAAGTCAAGCAAGACCTGCAGGAGACTACATGGATAAGCTAACTCAACTCACACGTAAAAAGAGAAGAAAACATACGAAAGATGTAAACAGGGATAGGTGACCTGGGAGGAATACTTTGACACTGTCCGACCATGCAGGGATGGGCTTAGAAACGCCAGAGCTCACCCGGACTTGAATCTGGCAATTAGCCAACAAGTGAAGGCTAGGGAAATTGGTGACCTGCTGCTGAATGGGGCAGGGGACACAGAAAAGACCCAAGTAATCAGTTTTTACTGCCATCAGGAACATCAACCCCAGAGATCAGCTGCCTGGGGCAGCAAAAACTTATCCTCAGTAGAGGAAGATCAAGTAAGGCCACGTTTAAACAAACTATGCATATGCAAACCCATGGGGCAGAATGGGATGGTCCCATGAGTGCCGAGGGAGCTGGTCAACGTCACCTCAAGGCCACTCAGTTATTTTGAAAAGATCATGGTGATGATCAAGGGCGGTTCCTGAGGACTGGAAACGAGCAAACATCACTCCTGTCTTCAAGAAGCAGAACCTGGGGAACTACAGGCTGGTCAGACTCATCTTGACGCCCGAGGTGATGGAGTAAATAACCCTGGAAACCACTGACAAGTATGTTAAGACAAAAACTGGGAGTCATCAGCATGGATTTACGAAGGGGAAAACACTTCTATCAGAGCAGTGAGACAACTTTCTGTGATGAGATAATTGGGTTAGTGGATGGAGGGAAAGCAGTGGATGTTGTTTATCCGTTTCCTGTAACACCCTTATAGAGAAACTGATGAAATATGGACTACGTATGTAGGTAGACTGAAAATCTGCTAAACTGTTGGGCTCAAAGGATTATCAGTAGTGCTAAATCCAGCCAGAGGCCATTTCAAACAAACAAATAAATCCCACAACCCACCCTCCAACCCCAAGAACTCGAAACTCCACATCCTTTATGATTGATTATTCTCTGTTGATTCTGTGCAACATACAAATCTTCATTTTAAATCAGTGGCATGTATTTAGATGTTTTGATAGATAGTAAATACCAGGTTTGGACACTGACTTGGTTATCATGTGATTGCGGAAAAGAAGAACTACAGTTTGTTCCAGTTTGTTCAACAGTTTGTTGAATTGCTCCTGGGTTGCACCTACCACTGTAAAAGAGTCAAGGTTATTCTCTGCATAAAAGCCTCCAGAATATTGTTAGCGGAAAACAATAGTTTTACACACCTAATAGCTTAGAAAGTCACCACTTAAGTATTTTTCTTTTTGAAAGACCTAATTAATTTCATCATTAACAAAACAGATTCAAGCTACATAATTATCTCCCCATCTGCACGGCCTTCTTCAGTCTCACTGGAGCCCTGGAGTTCACCTGGAAATTCTCAGGAGCTTGCTGAAACTCTGACTGATACATGCAATATTAACTTTTTAAAGATAAAAGCTTTACAACTCTTCTTATATCTGGAATTATCAAATCTTAGGGTTTTTTCTCCTGAACTTTTGTAATTTGCTTTTATTTCCAGAAGCAGCTACATCTGTCCACACAGAAAACACTGGTTGTTTTACTGGAACAACTCTAAGATGATCAGCAGGAGAAAATTGGAGCTCTCTTCACACGTGCACTTTTTGGCATATGGTTGTTTTTTTCCCCCTCTAACTTTTAATCTGTGAACGCGTTACATTCTAGGGAAATAAGTTTTTCTAGTTATCTCCGCTTACTTAGTTATATTACTTATCAGTTCTTTTGAGCCAAACACCGATTTGTTCTTTGCCCTTAGGAAAGAACATTGTTTGCAAGGTCTAAGTAAAGGGTGACTTCAGGTTTATATAAGGCATTAAATTCACGAAAAGGAGATAAAACAGCAAAGGGTAAGGGCTTAGGAGTGGTAATGTCACACAACATATATCACATTGTGTCTGACTCAATATTATTCTAAGAGCTTTACTGGCAGCAGAAAATACTGTATGTCGAATATACAACTTAAAGGTTTAAAGGCTACCTACTACACCAAAGTCAGAGTGCAACCCAGTTTCTACTATGATCTTAGTCCACTGTCATTTAGAAAAGAAAACACATATTAAGATAAAGCCCATTAATACTGCATCAAACCAGAAATGTCAAAAGATTTGGAAGAATCCTAATCTTTTCAAATTACATAATTTACTGCCTGTATTTGTAAAAAGAAACATTCATTGTATATGGAAGCTTTCGAAAGAAAGATCAAGGCACAAAGTGAGTATCACTAGCATGAGACACATAAGAGAAAAGCAAGTATCCCATAACCACTTCCTTACCAAGAGGAATAAGCATGTACTTAGTAGAGACACTAAGAGATGACACTCAGAAAGGCCTATGTGCATTTTGTCTTTTCTAACAAGGAATGCAGCAGGAATAAGAACAGGGTAAGAATTAATGACAAAACAGAGAACAAGATAAACATACATCAGACTGAGCTAATGAAACACCATCATGGCAGGGTACCCAATAATGAACTGGCTGCAGCAAAATCACAACTGTCTGATTCTGAGAAGTGATGGAGAACAGCCAAGTTCCAAAAACCTGGCAAGTGTCGTTTTTAAGAAATGGGAAAGTGAACTGCAGAAGCATACACAAGTCAGTCTAAATTGAATTCTACAAAACACTCAGCCTATTCGTAAATATTTAAAAGAGAATAAAATAATAAGCAACAGAAGGCCTATATTAGCCAAGATCAACACCTATCAAGCCAACTTAATGTTCTTCAATATATAGTCTACCTATTCTTCTGAATAATGGGAAAAGCATGCATCTCAGCTTTTGAGCCTGTCTTATAGAAAGAGTCTCTCAGTAGGATGTGTTTTGATAAAGTCATATGGGAGTGGGGGAAGGGGGTGCATGCAAGTCACTGGAAAACCACTTTTAAAAAGATAAGCAAGCACCAGTTAATAAATTTAACCCCATACTGAGTAGGCATATTCAGGCTCTGCCTCAATCTAATGCCTTTATAATATTTATTAATGGTTTGAATGATGGAATAATGTCTATCAGTGTATAAAAACATGCAGGCAAGAACTGTCAGAAGTCACGTTTACTCAAAGACTGATTTTGAAGAGTTTTTGGGAATGGAGGAAAAACTTGCACATCTTTTACAACTTCAAGCCCACAAAAGGTTCTTGCACACAGAAAGGCTCTCTGTTGATGGAAATGACAGAGTTTAACTGCAATAAGGAAGCTGGCTACACTGGAAAAGCTTTTAACTTATGAGGTATTCTAACACTGAGTCCTTCAATAGTTATGGAATCTTCACTGGTGCAAGCTTTTCAGTTAAAACAAAACACCAAACAACAACAACAACAAAAAAAAGCCCACACCAAAATAATCCAACCAAAAAACCCCTACCAAAACCAAGTATCAACACCTGAATAGAGCTGAAAAGACTTAAGGGAAGAAGCTGGTCGAAGTTACCTTTTGATTTCCCTTCTGTGACTTTTTTTCTAGTCAACTGTATTCTGTTCAGTTAGCATGTAAAAACACATTTTCTTTCATTGGAGCAAATGCTTCATTTCAATTCTATTCTGATAAATGAAAACTAGAAAGAAACAGACTAGAACCTGCTTTTGATCTTCTGAAACACTTAATTGCTTGTAAATATTCCCAGATAAGCCAGGTTAAAGCAAACAGCAAAAATATGCAAAATTAGTGCAGAAACCATCTGCCCCTACTTTAAGCACCTCTTAAAGCATCACAACTGATCCTCTGTATGCAGAATTCTTTATGAATTAATCAGTTTCTTGCAAAAACAGGGGAATTATCCTTTCTATCTTAAAGCCTGAAAATGTTTTTCATTAAATAGTTGCAGTAATATTAATTCAATGCATCAATTATTGTGGGATCCTATGGTTCCTTGAAAGAAAGGACCACATAAAACATGTTTTTGTCATTTTATTTCTCTGTACATATACTTTTGCTCTAGTTATGTGAATGGGCTCTATGGCCATCTACTTTGTGCTTAACTTCAAAAAATATTTTTGAAGTGAAAGGATGAGACTGATATCCATGACAGCATTATTTCACAGGATCACCATTACAGGCCTGCATCAAAAAACTTCACACCATGTTTCACAGTGGAAGTATCATCATCCTACAATGGTTCCATATTTTACTTTGGGCAGATAAGATTGCTGGATAGTTGAACTGAAATTAAGCCGAACTGAAATTAAGCCAAACTGAAAACCTGAAAATGTCATCTAATAAGTTTCTCCCTTGATTTCACTTGTACTCGGAGGAGCCCAAACCCACTAGGTTTCCCTTTGACTTCAAAGCTCTCTACACTGACATAGACCCAGACCTGCTTGCAAGCGTCTCGACCCCAATCCCATATATGAACAGGATGCAGAAACCAGGGATGAGGAAAAGCAGACAGACAGATGCTTACGCTGTGATCAAGCATCAGCTACCTGAGAGAAAACAGAGAATGGTAACTTCAAACATAGGTCCTTGAAAGGCTTATCTTTTTTCCAAGAATACCATTGTTGCATAAATGCACAGCAAAACACTCCAGAAACTGCAACCAAACAACAAACTCAAAAAAAACCTAACAATGAAGAAAAAGATTTTATAACATTGTAGTTGCTCTGGTTTCACAAGGGAATAATTATCACACATGGGCTTTTTTATTTAATGTAATTCTTCTTTTGCAACTCTTACTTATTCATCTGACTAGTCTTTCCATTTAGGAAAGGAACATAGGCAACTAAGCACACGCGTAATCAGATTATAGTAAAATAATAAATTTCTGCAGACTTTATTAAAGAAAATAGTAGAGACTGACTGAACACTTGAAAGACTGAGACAGACAGAGACCACGATGAATATTAAGTGAAGAACCAGTCGATGGATATGTTTCAAGGTAAGCTTGCCATAGTGGGACCAGAATGAGAAAATGTTCATACCATGCTAGCATAAAATAAACCAAGTATTTGAGAGACATCACAAATTCGTAATTCCACAAATGTTACCTACTTTCCACTTGTGTTAAAGTACCGTTCCCTTTTCATAAAAAGGGTG
Source organism: Rhynochetos jubatus (assembly GCA_027574665.1). Taxonomy (NCBI): domain Eukaryota; kingdom Metazoa; phylum Chordata; class Aves; order Eurypygiformes; family Rhynochetidae; genus Rhynochetos; species Rhynochetos jubatus. The sequence continues at coordinate 57,304,578 of CM050651.1, read as the reverse complement.
TGTGCGCATATACTTTTAACACCACAGATTTAACATACACAAGGACCAAATATGGCAACAACCATGACAAACTAAAAAAAGCCTAAGAATAGAGGATACGTATTATTACAGACCCTAAAGCAAAACCAAAACAAGACAGTAGAGCAAACAGCCTACGTAGAATTTTTCAAAGGCACCTGGAAGAAGGCAGGTGTGAGGAGTGTATTACTTTTTTTTTAATGGTTAGTTATCACTTCGCAAGACAATGGTAAGCAGAAATTCATACACTGATCATCAGCCTACTAAAGGCAGCGAGGAACCGAAACCTACTTTCACCTGATGACTGGGCAACAAACTAGCAAATGCCAGTGTCAGCATATGCAAAAGCTTAATATATAGAAGGTGGAAATTGAAATTATTTATAAATACGTCAGACTGAGTTCCAGGGGAAAAAAAAAAAATTAACTAAGTTTAGGATAGATGAAGACAGCTCAAGATGCATTTTTTAATCAAACTAAAGATTTAAAAAAAATCAGATGGATAAATTATATTGCAATTAAGTAAATCAATGAGAATCTATTCAGAATACCACATGCAATACTTTTCACACGGTCATACAACATTAGCAGAATTGCAGGGATTTCAGAAGCAGCAACAAGTAACGGACCCATATACTTAAAACACTTATCATAAGGGAACAAATGGCTAGCTTTCTTCTCAGACTACTGCTGTGCTGTTCTGTTTATTCTTGGAAAATGAGCTTCTGTAAAAGAAAACAACCATCACTAGAGGGTCTCTTGATTTCCCCATGCAATCAGTTCAGAAAACTGCTTGGACTCCATCATCTACCAACAGAGTGTCACTTCCTAGCACAAGTTAGCACAGTGAAACTCAAAAAAAGCCATCCAAAAGAAAAGTACAGATCCTGAAAGAGCTGGAAACATCCCTAAGGTAGACGTCTGTAACAAATACCGTATTTGCTAAAATTAACTAAAGCACAATATATAAATTTTATTTGAATGCACCTTGATATTGATAACTAAGCATTTTTATACTTCATTGGATTTTGGTTTTATTGTCTTTTTAATACTGTTTTTAATTAGCTCTTTTATGCACCTTATTTAAAACCACGCAGTAAGATTCACAGCATTAATGTCGTCCTAAGTATTTACCAGGAATATTGCAGAGATTCTGCCAAAGAAACCGAAGATCAGTTTTCAAGTACCAACAACCTCCATCCTTTCCAAGCCTGCAATTAGTCACTCGCTTCTAACAGCTTCCCGCTACATCGCTCCGGTGCACTCTCATGCGCGGCGAGGAAACAGGCTGTTTCACGCGTGGGAGTTCAAATAGCTCATCAATAAATCCAGCATGATTAACACTCGCATGCAGACATGGCAACACTGCACGTCTACACCAACCCCTCTGAAAAATGTAGTGGATGTCACGTAAGCAGAGTGCACCACGGCCCCTCGATTGAGTACCACAGGAGCACGCCTTCTGAGGGCAGCCCCCAACGCTCCGAGCCGGCCCGGCACACGGCAGACCCCCCTCGGGGCCCCGCTCTCATGAAAAGCGAGCTGAAGGAAGCTCTTCCAGGGGCAGGGGTAGGGGCAGGGGTAAGGGCAGCGTGCACCACGCTCCTCCTCTCCCACGCGGACCCCGCAGCAGCTCTCGCGGCTACGAGCTAGTGGCTTCTCCAAGTGGGAACGCCGAGCACGGCGAAAACCGGGGGCCCCAACACACCCCGCCGCCGGCCCGTGGCCACGTGCAGCATAGCGCAGGCGCGCCCCGCCCCCGGGCCCGCCCCTTCCCCGCCGCGGCCCGCGGAGTCACTCACCGCGCGGCGGCTGAGGGGCAGCGTCGGGCGGGGCCGCCGCCATGCTGGCCCGGCCGGTGTGCTCCGCCCGCAGCTCGGGGGGACCGACAGCCTCCGGCAGCTGCAGCGGGGCGGAAAGCGAGAAGGACGGCGCGTGAGTGAGGGGAGCCGAGGCAGGGCAGGAAGCGGGCCCAGCACCATGCGGCCGCCGCTGGGACCCCGACCCCGGAGGGAGAGGGCGGAAGAAGGCGAGCGCTCGCGCATGCGCGGCGCCGATGCGGCGCCGTGTGCGCATGCGCGGTAGCGCTGCGTCCCGCCGGCAGCGCGAGGTAGCGGCCCCGGCGAGGCTGGGAGTACGGTGCGAACGGGACGCGGAACTGGGTGTGCTCACCGTTTCCTTCTTCCTGTGCCTGCGAGTGGCCAGGGTCCTCCTCAGCCTTTCCACCTGGGCAGGGTCCTCCTCCTTTCACAGAGAGAGAGAGTCGTGCTGTGGGGCTGAGGCTGGCCTTGTCCCCAGACCCACGGAGGTAATCGCCGGTCCATCAAAACACCCAATTTAAGCAGTTTTCCCTGTGTAAATGTTCCACCCATGCCATTGGCAGGGTACAGTTCTAACACTGAAGGTAGCACACACTGCTGTTAGCAAGATGAAAGCCTGCCGACAGCTCTAAAGCCTCATCTGTGCCTTATCTTTAATCTCCTCATACCACAGAGCTTTTTTGGGGTTGGTTTCCTTCCCCTTCTGACATCGACATAGCAGCAGGCACAGTTTAAACAAGGTCAGTGCTAAAGCATTTCTACGGATGAGACAGCTTTTTGGTTTTGCAACCTACTCAATACTAAGTATGTTTAATAATCAATTAAGTGTTGGTTCAATATGAAATAAAAAATACACATGAAAGGTGCTTGTTTCGTAGCACGCGGTATGCACGGTTGCAATGTATTTGCACAGAAATGAATAATTGCACAAACCCGCACTAACTAGAGTGGTACTGACTGATCTAAGGTTAACAGGAGCTTTCAAGACACTTGATTTACTTATTTCACTTCTCTCAGTTACATATATTAAAAATCCTATTGTTCTCAGTGAAAAACAATCATACATCGTTTTTGTCTCAACTAACTGGACACTAACCTCCATGATTATCATCTGGGATTCTTCACTGCGGTTCATCTGGTCGGTGGCTGACACCAGGCTGTCACAAGCAATGCAGGAATTACTCATGAGAGATACGCTTTAATATGTGCATAATGATCATGGGATACGTTCCATGTAACCTTTGCATCCTGAACACCCAAATGGCATACTGTTTACCATACAGCCTTAGTACTTACAAAAAATCCATATTTTTCTGAGAATGGAATGATGAATGAAATAAAAATACATTTGTTTAATTATTCTATACGGTAGTGAATAATGTGGGCTTGTATACACTGTATGAACACTCATTACATTTTTTTAATACTACAGTCTATAAAGTAAGCTGCAAGGTTCAGATCACATAGACATGTTCAATCCCCTTTTTCCCCTACTTTCAGCGTTGGTTTGGTTGGTTTTTCAACTTCACCAAGCCTGGAACTCAGCAAATCGCTTCAGCTTTGTTTACACTAGAAAGTTGCTGTGTTTTATTACAAGCATTTAGGACATTTTTAAATTTATGCCTGCACAACTCAGTTCATTGCTACTATTACTGCAGGTTCCTGTCCTGCTTTACCTTTAATTGACAGGAAAGTGTCCTCAGCTGTACCTGTTCCCCACACACTTGTACCAATGTAGCTGTGCCAGTGCAAAGCCCGAGTGCTGATGTACTGACCTAACAGATGAAGTAACTCACAACAGCATAATATATTGGGGATTTCAAAATCCCAATGAAACAACTCAGGGGAGTAAAACACAGGATCTTTTTCCATACCTGGTTAAATCTCCTTTAGCAAGAGTGCTGACTGAGCCCTACACAGGCCAGCATTTGTTTCCTCATCACTTCTTTGTTCGGGGTATGCACAGGGTTGTGCATACTCATCTCAAAAAGTGCTCCCAGCCCAGGCTAGAATATTCATACTCCTCCTTATCTCTTAGGAGATGCTCAGTAAAAGAAGCAGAGGAGGAGAAACATGGTTATCTCCTGCTTGAGGCTTAGCCCCTACCAGCTAGTAGCCCTAAGGATTTTCAGGTTCAGTTGCAGCTAGCACAAAGAGCTGAACTCATGCTCTGAACAGGTGGTTTTCGGAGGCAAATGTGACTATCTCCCAAACCACCTGTGTATTTTCCTCAGCACCAATTCCCTAAGTATCTCACATCAGGGCTAAGGGTGATGTACCCAAAAATGGCAACATTTCCTTGATGCAGGCAAGGTTCATCCAATGCCACAAAAGATATAGCACTGCAGGAAGTGGCAGCATTTTTATTGCATGGCATATAAACCTCTTTTCATATCAAGCTTTATGTGTCAAATTTAAACAGTCTTTCCTAAAGGCACATGTAAGTGGAGAGCGTTGGCAATATAGCAGAAGGGCCTTATGGTTGCTTTCTTTAACAATTTTCTAGCATTTCTTGAAGTTAAGTACTATAGCAGGCACTTTAAAATGTAATAAACAACTGGATGCAAGAGCTATAAAGCTCTCCATTAGCTCAGAGACTGTTTCCAAAGCCCTTAAAACACAACAGAAACACCGTGAAGTTTCTCTCACTCCTCTTTAAAAAATAATTACATCAAAAGTACTGAGAAAATAATTTTGAGGATTTTGCATTCTTAAATCTGTCTCATTCAGGAAAACACGCCGAATGCAGGGATATTAAAACAGATCTAAAGGAAAATGTTTCCTACCTGGGTTTTCTTACACAGCAGCTTTCGGAGTACAAACAAGAACCAAACACAACACTCCCCCCTAGCAACCAAGCCTCAGCTTTGTTTTTTAAAGAGAAAGAGTCAGATTCTTCTCCTTAAGCCACTAAACCAGTTCCGGAAGACTTATTTTTGTAAACAATTTCTTTTACAGTAAAAGGGAATGTCATGAATAAATTATGAGGAAGATGAAGTGATTGCAGCTCCTGCAGACGGCAATGCATTTCATTTAGTGCAGTGACTTAAAAAAATAAAACATCCGTAGTATATTTTGCGGGATCAAGGATGGTTATTTCACACTGAAAGGCAATAGTCACTCCTCCTAATTTCAAGTACCTAACCTTGCTATGTTATCTGACTTAATTTCTGTGTACTACCTCTGTAACTAGACAGGAGACACAGACGACTCTTGGGACGTGTACCATTCAGAGCAGTGATTCCTGAACATACATCCTTTGTGGAAGAGCCTGTCTCACTCTCTTGATGCAAGGGGGACGTTAAACCTCTAGTTCAGAGTATATGCCAACATTCCAGCAAGTAAAATATTTTCTAGATTAATTTCACTCTGAAACAAATGCCTGACATCAGTCATGTAGGGATAAATCCTTGACATGGATGGTTAGTGGCCGGTTGTTTTCCAAGTGCTGTGTCTGTTTTCCAATGCATTAAAGTATTCAGAAGCTGTGTCAAGGGAACAACAATGCATTATTCTTTGCAGATGACCTTCACAAATCAGCAAAAGCCTCAGAAAACTTCTTAGCATGTAATTTTGGGGAAAAGTAATGGGAAACATAGCAGAGTTAAATAAAGTATAATCTCTCAGCAGCTGTAATTTGAAAGACAGGCTTGTTGCCACACCAGGATTAAAAAACATATCAGCAAATATTCTTAGCTGGGAGAAGGGGAACTGTGAAACCAAAGTAAGAAGTAAGACAAATTGTAACTTTCTAAAGTTATCAATATACATTAATAGTTCCATAGTAGAAAAAAGAAGGATATGAAGTCTTCATTTAGGTTTTTCGAGAGACTGCTTAAAAGGGAATTACAATCCTTAAACCCTGGGTGGAGAAGCAGTGGAGGGATGGGTTAGATGCTTGTTAAATGCTCACAATCAGCTTATGTAGATACAAGGAATAGCAGGAATGTCAGCCCTATCAGATAGTTTGTATGTAAATTGTCTTACATACAGTTCCTAATTTGTATAGGTGCAAAGAATTTATAGTTTTCCTATCAAATACGGAGAGGAGTAATTTCTGCTGCACTGAATTGTTAACCAAGTAGTTTCTTACGTTCACATGTGTTAACATATTTAGTACAACCAGAATAAACAATATTGCTGATACTAAAATGAGTTGTTATTAGACCTATTTATAATTGTCTTTATATAAACAGTCCCTGTAACATCCAAAGGTCTATTACTACAAAGTTTTAGTAGCTGGAATCACATGAAAAGAGATGGCTAAGTTGTTTCCCATTTTTCATTACTGTTGTAACAAGGAGATCATGGGAAGAAGTAAACAGTCACAGTAGATAAAAAGATTGGGAGTATGCATTTTTAATTCCTAAAAGAGGAACTATTAGAGCTAGAAGACACCTGACATGACAACAGCTTTCAAGAATATGAAAGGAACAGGGGTTTTCAGGTTTTTTAAGGTAATATTTACACTACACAGTCTCTGTTATCTGCTAAGTTTCACTGTGTGTGGGACTGTGGAAATGATCCCATGGGTGAACCTTCATACGACGTTTTGGCAAGGGCTCAGGTTCAACATCTTGTTTTGCTAATAAGTTTGTGTTCCGACAACTTATTTCCATCTCAGAAACAGTTGTACAAACAGTTTAAATGATGGACAAATACGAACAGCATTATGCAAAGAACATTACTGTAATACCCTAAAGGAGCAGTGGGGAATCTTTGCTTAACAGGCTGGAAAGCTGCTTAAAACCACATGTCAGTAGAATGACTCTACTCAGGAGACATACAGAATTCAAACCATATATGTTTCCTGGGGCAGAGAACAACTCATTTATCTTGGTCAGCATTATAAAAACAAAAGACAAGCCCAATGTCATCAATTGCACTGGACAGCAGATTTAGTGCCTCAAAGAAGATGACGTGAGCAGCTCTACTTTGTTAGATATGACACTGTCACACTTAGGCATAAACCATGGTTTTGTCAACAATGGTCAAGGATTGCTTTTACCACAGGCAGGGTAGATGGCAACTTGTAGTGACTGTGGTGCAGGCTGCCCCAGGAGTGGGCAGGCTAAGGGATCACAGACCCCAAGTTCAGCATTAAAGCAGTTTTAAAATGGGTAGTGGACAATGAACGATAGAGTTTATTTTCAGGCTTTCAGGATAATGTAAGGTTCACCTTGCCAGATATGCCTCTTTTTACCTGCCTAGAATGAAAGCCAAAACTTGCAAAACCAAATTAAACCAGAAGCGAACCTACAAATCTTACAAGCCTACAACATTTGCAGAATAAGAGCATGTGTTGCTGTATTCTTAGAATAGGAATTTCAGGTACTATATGCAACTCTACAGTGATCCCAGTTTCACGGAGGTTACAAACAAGGAAGAACAAACTCTGCTCATCTTGATTATTTTAAACTGATCTCACCTTACCCCGACATAGCAGAAATCACAAATAAAATTTCCTGAAATTTGTCACACACAGTTTAGAAATCCATGTTCATGTAGCAGAATATCTGTCAGAGCGTGGGTGAATGCAAGTGGTGCATGGAAGGGACATCAGCATCGGTGGTAGGCAAGTCTTCAGATGATTAAAGAGATTGTTATTTGACTCAAAAAATTAAATCCTTTCCGCTGTCTTCTGAGCCAAGGGATAACACTTTGCTGAAAGTAGAGAAGGAAAAATGCCTGCTGGTACATTTCTTTTATACAAGTCACTCTTCTCTAGAAATCCCATCTGCTTCTTGCTAAAAATTTGCTTCAGAGCCTGCTGAGAATCGCAGTTCATTTATATTTTTCAAGAATTCAGTACTTTTTGTCTGTTTGTTAATATGAATTAAACAAGGCTATTCTTTCACAGAGACAGTTTTACAAATACTGTGTTATGTTTTGTGTTGTGTTTAGCATTTCCACAGGTGCTTTAAAGTTGAAACAATTTTTTTTTTTTTTTATAAGTAGAAACAATCCAGGATACATTTAGTGGTTTAAGTTTTTTTATGTATCTTAAAAATCTTTGATATTTTATACATACTTAAGTGTGTTGAATTTGGAGCATGAGAGGATTATGTAGCCCACCTTAATATAATGTAAAATTTTCTGGAGGACAGCCAAGTTACTGCAGTTCACGTTTTCCCAGGAGGAACTTGAGCAATAATTTACGAAAGGTCTGACAAGAGGTCACTTCTATCATTATAAGGGTACTTCTGTGTTCTCATCAGTCCACATCTTCTCTAATTGCGAGACATATAAATTGCCAAATTAAATTACACCGCTTTTTCCACTTAGCAGATTGTTCTCTAAGAGCAGACATCTTACTTAACTTTTGCCATCTCAAAGTTAAAGGCTAACCTGTTAGTCACATAGATACAGGTAATGTGAAGAGACAGGTACTTCCTGATTCTTTTTTTCTTAAAGTAGGTGTCTGATACAATGTCACCCAAGCAGACGTTTACCCCACCTATTTCTCTGTGCTGATGACAGGAGAGCTAACACCTAATTTAGCCTGGGCAATGATGTTTGAGCTTTTAGAGATTAAAGTCAGGTAAGATCAATTTTATACTCATGCTTGCTGCTTCAGGAACAATCTGCATAGAGGAAAAATCTTAACACCTCTTCCAGCAGGTAACTGCTGGATTGTACCAAAATAATTATACCCAGAATTGAGGGATATAAGCCAAATGCGAAATAATCCGACACCTTTTATTTGTATACATTTACTATTAGAAGATATGTGTATAATATGTCGCATTAATTTTTGTTTCGCTTTACGTAGTAACATTCATGAATAGAGGTAGGACAAAACCAAGTACCAGAGACTGAGAATTTCTTGAGAGTAATCGGAAATTTCTTTGTGCCTCTGAAGTTCAGAAATACCAACACAACCTCAGTTTGGAGTGTTGACTTGAGGGGTTACCACGAAGTGAATATAACCTCTAACTTCTATCATCTGAGCTGAAGTCTAAATGGTTTATACTGGAAGGAATAAATTGCTTCTTTACTCATTGGGAAAGATGGTGGTATATTGCTTTCTCAACTATTTTTCTCCTGTTTACTCTCATGTATTAGTTCTTGGATGAGACTCATCACCTACTGAAATACATATATGTATATGTAAGCTACATTTCCACATAAAACTGAAGTTCCTACTGACCAAATTGCCTAGTACAGCATCAGTATAATTATCTTGAGTATGAATTACCTGCCAGTGGATAAACTTAATGTTAGTGAAACATTAGTGAAAAGTAAATTGTTCATTAAATGTCTTGCTGAGTGAGTACGAACTGAACCTATTTGGTGACCTGTGGAAGGTAAATAAAAATAGGGTATTATGCCAACTACATCAGCTAATGAAACATACTTGGTAGAGAACAAAATAAGCTGCTTGTCAGTTTTATGTATTTTTGCATATCCCAAAAATACATTAATGGCGTAGGTAGATTTAAAAAGATTTGAAGAATGTAGATAGTGTTCTCAGTTCTGATATCCATTAGTAACTATTATTTCCTCTGTATTGTCTGAGCATTGTAAAAAATTCTTTAGGATCTGTTACTCCTGAAGAAAATGTGTAACAGCTTAAACAGTATGGACATGAATACCAGTAGTGAAGAAAGTGAAAGTATGTCTTCAAAGTAGCATACTCATATAGATTTGAAGATGGAGTTCAATGTTTAATTAGTTATCTAAGTTAAAATTGTTCAGCAATGGAACATGTGGCTGACTTCGTCCTTGAGGTCACCCTACCACGTATAAAGTCTGAAGGAGTAGAAGATTGTGGGGAGCTATTTTGCTTCAAACAACTTTATTCTTATTTATGTATGTTTACATAAACATATTCCAAGTAAATATATATATATATATTTACTTATGAACCTCAAGAAAACTAATCTTCTTAATACTGTTTGAAGGTTTCCTGGTGGTTTCAGGCTTGTCTGGGTTCTTGTAGCCTCAGTCAGGAAGCCCAAGAGTTGGTGCTGCAGCAATGACATGATTCCTCCTGGAAGTTTTCCCTTGTGATACTAATTTCTTTGTGCTGACTGTAGCCAAAGACTAGATGACTAACTTGGTCTGGATGCCTAATTTTATATAGCACCATGGTCTGTGTACCATGACATATATATTGTGTAGAAATGTTTGATTAATTTCAAATTTAATCCCAAAGAAATTTTCTCTTTGTTATCCTACAACATCTTGAAACCAATCCAGACCTCCCACCTACTGGTGTAAATAGTGGGAAGACTTCACCCCAAGACATTTACCATATAAATTCTAATATAGACAGAGGAATATCCCAATGAAATATCATGTCATCAAAGTTGACCTGTTTTCAACTAAGAAAATAGCAATGATTTACTTTAGGATAATGTCTTGAGACCCTGAATGAGGGCAGGGACACATGCTACTTGTGTACATATGTTGTCCATACATGTTGTAAAAACCCATAGGAATAATTCAACAGAATTACTTAATTTTAACATTTCATGCCAAAATATTAAACTGTTCAAATAACTACAGAATCCAAATGGGAAAACTTAGGGAAGCTAAAGTGACTTTTATATGATTGTACAAATATAAATCTAAAATTATTAAGTAAAGGGAAGCAATAACTCTTGGTTTACTTATTCCCATGATGTCATTTTCAACATAGGTGTGGCTAAAATATGTCTTTTCTTTTTCATTCATTTTTACAAGATTATTACATGGAAACAATTTGCTTTTAGTTAGGATTGCAACCAGGAACATTTCACTATGAAGTCCTATTTTGTCTCTATTCAATTGTGAAAAATTAGTTTTGTCTGAAAATTTCCAGATTTATTGTAACTACCACATATGTTTCTGTAAACTCTGAAGAAAATCAGTCCTAATCTTTTCTGAAGTTTGCCTTTATAGGAGATTTTCTAATGCTAATAAAAATTCACTTGTTACTCCTAATATAAACTTTCTATTGATTCAAATTTAGTAAGCCTATTTCCATACTTTTTTAATAAACATATGATTAAGTACATCTATTAGTTGCTTTTGCTGCATAATACAGATTATAGGTCCAGTCCTTCATCTACTGAGTTATGTTTTCTGGAAGTCATGGACCTCATAGGACTGTCTGCTCTGTCCTGTGGAATTTCAGTGCAGACAGCACTGAACAATGCCGATATTGTTTATGCCTTGTATAGGCACGCATGGCTGTGAAGCGTTGGCATCAATCACTGTTGTAAATGATGATTTGTCTTCATTTTGCACTCATATTGTGCTTAATTTGCAGATGTATAAGCGATTGTACAGCACAGTGATAAACTGAATCTCTAAGTGTTCTCTTCCATATTTTTCACAGGAGGCAGCCCTTGTATAACACTAATAAATTAGATATCTAGTTAGAAAAGTAATCCATTTTTGTTTTCTACAACACATCTCTCAATGTCAAATCAAATATGGGTCGTAGAGGCATTGCCAGTTTGATTTGCGGACAGGACTTTGCACCTGTTCACTGCATAAACCAGCAGTCTTACTCAAAAGACATGCATGTTAACTCATGGAGAAATGAGGGCACAGATACAGGGTGTGTAGATTAATGTTCCATATGTAACTGTAGTGCTCATTTTGCAATCTCAGCTGTATTTTTGTGTGATTTTATTTGGTTGTCATTTTCTTAATTAAGTCAAGGACACAGAAAAAAACCAGAAATTTCACTCCACCTTAGTCATAAATAAAGTGGGGTCAGGAGTTGTGCAACACACACCACTAGCATTTGCAGCTCTCTGAATAACTTAGAAATAGCAGGTTTGTGTAAATCTGGGATGAATAAAATAAGATTGTGAATTCTTGGAGAGCAAGAGCACCCAGTTAAAGATTGCCAGTCTTGACTTAAAAGTATTGAATGCTGGAGAACTCATGATGTTCCTAGGTACTTTTACAATGCTTGATTACTACTGCTGGTAAAATGGGTTCCTCATTTCCAGTGGGAATGGATACAGATTCTCACCGGTGATCTTGCTGTGCTCCTATCTGATAGAAAGAAGTGCCAGCTACTACCAGAAATTTTATCTCCAGATGGGTACTTTCAGGCTATGATCAAATCACCTCTTAACATCACTGACAAGAAAAATAGATTGATCTTTTTACATTTCTGTGTAATGCACATGGGTAGAATTAAAACTTTTTTTTTGTTCACTTTTTGAGTAAGTTTTTGAAACATTGGCAGACATAGCAGCTTCATGAGTAACTACTCTTTACTACTACTTGTAATTCCATTTATCATACATCCAAAGGGCTACCGCAACAGCGTACTCTGATACTCGTATGAGTTCATTATCCATAAAGTCCCATGTAACTTTTCCAAGTTCACTGATTTCCTGAAGACAGTTTTTCATCTTTTGTGTGACCTACATTTCATAGAAACATAGATAGGATCATAGAATGGTTAGGGTTGGAAGGGACCTTAAAGACCATCTAGTTCCAACCCCCCTGCCATGGGCAGGGACACCCTCCACTAGACCAGGTTGCTCAAAGCCTCATCCAGCCTGGCCTTGGACACTGCCAGGGATGGGGCACCCACAGCTTCTCTGGGCAACCTGTTCCAGTGCCTCATCACCCTCTCTGTGAAGAATTTTGTCCTGATTGATATCTAAATCTACCCTCTTTCAATTTTAAACAATTACCCATTGTCCTGTTGCTAATTTATTTTATTGCATTTGGCCGTATTGGAATATAAGTATGTCTGCTTCAATGATGTAACTCAGTTCCTTCCACGTAATTTATTCTCATTACTGGTTACTGTTCTACCAGTTTTTTGGCGTGAGTAATTTTCTTCAGCCAACAGTTCACATTTATTTCCACATTTATCATAAAGATACTGGAGTATTGAAAGAATTGCAAACCCACTTGGAATTACACTCAAATTACCCATGTTGCACAGTGATTGTCTATCTTCAAGTTTTCAGATCTCCCAGTTTTTAAATATTTTATATGTTTAATACCTTTTTTCTGTTCTTTTAATTGTCATTGGGCACTCCTCAGCTAGTACAAATCTTCATGTATTTATTAGGAGGTTAGTTACTTTTGATTATAATTTGTTGGTGTAAGTATCAGATGGGACTATCCTTGTGATCTGTTCAGCTGCATCCTGAAGCAGACATTCCCATTTTATTCCTGTCCTTCTTTTCGATCCATGTTTCCTCTGTTTTTAATGTATTTCCTGTTTTAAAATGACCAAAGATGATATTGCTGTCAATTGTTCAATTTTACTTTAATGTCATATAGAAAATATCCATTCTACATTGCAACTTAATATATTTTATATAAAATCCAATGTACAGTATCTTAGATTTGTTTAAATAGTATTAAACATAACTTTCAGGAGGACTCAGTCCTGGAGCGATGCAGTCTTTTGTTAATTACAGTTCCTTTTGATATCCCTGCTGTTCAGTACAAAAATCCAGCTTAGATTCTGGAAAGATCCTTATGAGCTCAGATCTGGTTCCTATCAAAGCAAAAATAAACTCCCAGGTGATTTTTTTCAGCTTTGTGTCCCCCACACGGCTAGATAAAACCCTATGCTGGGGTGTCCAGTTTGAAAGTCATCTGATTTCGTATGCTTCAGAGCTCATCTTCATCTGACAAAGCATCAAGGTAATCTGTGTCAACATACAAGAGAAATCCAGAAAACAAGCTGTCTGCCCACGTTGGATCAGAAAAGAGACCGTTTTGGTCAGTGTAGAAGATCTCAAGCCATACTTCGTCCTCTGGCTGAAGGTAGATCACTGTGGATCCAGAAGCTACATCGTGGTTGCCTGTGTTCGCATCAAATGTCTTTATCCGGTACTTCCCATTGTGAACCAGCCCAATCGCAAGATGCTTGTTGGCTAAGGTGATATCATAAGAAAAATAATAAATCCCTGGGATGGCACAAATAAACTTCCCTGTGGAAGGGTTGTAATGCTCCCCCTCATTGAAGAGGACTTTATTGAATACAATTGGTAATCTTTCCTGTGGGTAGCTGGTGGTGATGCCAACAGAAAAGGCAGATTTCAGCACTATCTTTCCACACTTACAGACCCCTGGTGCACCTGGCTCTCCACGGTCTCCTTTATCTCCCTTAGGTCCAGGTGGTCCAGCTGGACCTACTTCACCTTTGGCACCAGTCAATCCTCCAGGTCCTTTTTTACCAGACTGACCTTGGTCTCCTTTCTCTCCAGCTGGTCCTAATGGCCCAGTCTTTCCTCTTAAACCTTCAAAAACATTTTAAGTTAGTTAATCGTTGCACATATCATCTCAGTAAATCATTGTGTGGGCTACTGTGTGTGCCTGAACAAACAAGAAAAACATGGTCAGAATTTCAAATACTCCAAAAATGATTACACCTTTAAGAAATGTATGTAATCAGCCCATCAGTTACTGAACTACGGGTACTGCTGATGGGAAGGACAGCAGCGTGGCTACCTATGTATTGATACTAGTGCACTAAATACCTTCTACTATTTGAGCATTTTTGGTATGTACCTGAATACTTGCTAAGCTTTTGTTCCCGGCTAATGGCAGAAATGAGACTATTTATTTGACACCACAGATGCTTCATTTTCCCCAACCTTTTCCTTAGCATTTATGTGCAGGAAGGCTATGCATTTACGTTTAATTACACAGATTTCAGTATATGCATATTAGACATATCTAAAATGTATCTGCATATTTTCTTTCTCTCACCATATATACATGCATCACACTTAAACCCACACAGGCCCATAGACACATTCATCACACACATGTATATATATATAACAGTGATGATGAAAGATCTTATTTTGTTGTACTACTGTGTTAGTTACACAAATATTCAATACCTGCACTCCCTTTTTCACCCTTTTCTCCCTTCCTGCCATCTCTACCATCTCTTCCTGGAAGACCAATGCGTCCGTGAGGCCCCGGGGACCCTCCAGCTCCAGGGGGACCTGCAGGACCTGGCAAACCAGGGATGCTGCAGATGTATCTGGTGTAGTAATTTTCTCCTTTGAACTGGCTTTGAAGAGGTTGCTCGCTTGTGTAGATGGCAAAACTTGTAATGTAAAGCAACACAAACATCCTTGGATCTGGAAAAAACACATACGAATAAGACTATTTGTGCATATTGTAGTACCCTAGTCACATGCAGATGGCTTTGAAGAAGTGTGACACTGCCATGCATTCTACACAGGTACACATGTAGGGATCAACCTGGGATTTCTGCATTACCAGAGTCCATGTAGGAGGCAAGGGGGAAGGTCTGACAAGCCAGTTTTCTGGTCACCGTATATGTTACTGAATGCCTTTCAAGTAGCCTGTAGACTGACATAGTATAACTGGCGAATACCAGCTTTTTAGGACCAAATTTTGACACGT
Source organism: Rhynochetos jubatus (assembly GCA_027574665.1). Taxonomy (NCBI): domain Eukaryota; kingdom Metazoa; phylum Chordata; class Aves; order Eurypygiformes; family Rhynochetidae; genus Rhynochetos; species Rhynochetos jubatus. Next base: position 57,289,379 of record CM050651.1, on the reverse strand, counting down.
AAAAAAAAAGAATCTGGATTGTTTAATGCAAAGCCCTTTGCTTGCATAGTTTATTTTGTCTTTGAGACCTGTATGAGCTCTACAGAGAAAAGCCCTCTTGCAGGAGAGAGTTACATCCATGCTAGGAGGATGTCCCGGTAGGATGTGCCGTCTCTTCCGGTGAGGCCAAAGCTTACACCTCCACTTCATTTTGAAATTTGCCCTTATGGTTGCAATTGAATGTCCAACCTGAATAACCGCAGCAGAAACTTGCTGAGCCTGCAGAAAGGATAGCAGTGAGAGGTACAGCTTCGGTGCCTGGTTGGAAACCCTGGTGACCACAGCACAAATACCCACTGTCCCCTACTCTGTCAGGTGGAACGAGGCAGCTGCCCTCTGAGTACGGATGGGAGTGAGAATGGGCTGCAACAGGCTGGGGTTTTTTAAGCCTGGTTTGGACTGTCATATGAAATGATCTGTGTTGCAATATCTTGCAAGAAAATTGTTTAAAGCTTTACATATAGTATTTGGGTGTTTTCATAAACAATTGAATGTAAATCAGATTTCCCTATTCCACTATATACTGGGAGACTGAAAAAAAACCACTGTACAAACAGTAACATGCTGTGGAGTTTCAGTACCTGATGTACGAAAGTGTCTTAAATTAGTGTTGCATTAGCAGCATCGGTCATGGGTCAGGTGAGATTTTGCAAGTCAAGCTGTTTTTTCTAGTTCCCTTGCTGTCCTCTGAGAAGACTCATGTGAGTTTTTTTGCTTGAGTTGCCCATTCCTTTAGAGCTAATTTACAGCGTTCATGGAAATCAGAGTCCACTGTTTTCTGTGGGGAGAAAAAGAAGAAATGGAGAGGAGGATTCAGAAAAATATCAGTGTGAATTAACATCTACATTTTTTACAGTGAAACTCAGATTCTTTCTTACACTCAGAGTTAAAGAAGTTGCAAAGTGAATTTAGCTAGAAATCATTGTTCCCATTCCCTTCTCTGCAATACTGATTGACAGTGACTCATTGATTTAAAAAATGCAAATAGTTAATTTATTGACAGTTCACGATATATCAATGGCATGTCAGAGCTATTCATCAGGGAAAAAGACCAGTGTATATACACACACACAGGCTTTGTTAAGAATCTTTTCTGTTTTACAGAATAGAAAATTAGAAATTGTCTTGATATCAATGGCAATGCAGAAAAAAAGCATGAAAATATTGTAGTTGGAGAGAAATAAGCAATGCCCCAAAATTCTCTTCAGTGATGTATTCCCTGCTTTTCATATTAACCATCTTTTATCAAATTGGCAGAAACCAAACTATTAATTTTGCTGTCATTTGATGAAGCCGTACAGTACAGTCAGGCACAACAGCCTCCAAGAGTGGATTAACGTATGAATGCTTAACATTACAGCAGCGCAGCCAGTGACAGCTCCAAGGCAGTAGTTAGCTACAAGCACAAACTTCACAGCGACGTTTGCTCTGACGTACTACTGAGCGTACCCAAATAAAGCCGGTGGATTTTCAGAGGACTTAAATCAGGGACAACTAAGCTCTCTGCAGAGAAGAACGACTTTAAGCACTTAGCCAGGAGGGAGCATCTTGGAGCGAGTTCACGGCAAAGAATACGCATTTTACACAGCGCTGATGGATAAGAAGCAGACACGACCTAAGGATCGAGGACTGGAAGAAAATCTGCCCTTTGCCAGATGAAAGCCTGAATCAGTAGGCTAGATGTTCCCACACTGTGTTGCACGTAAGCCAAGCAAAAACAATCTCAGGGTAAGAGCCCTCACACAGCTGCCTCTGTCACTGGCTGGCCAGTAACTCATTGATGCGTGAAGCTCGCTCCAGCTCCCAGACCTTCCCTGCTGTTCTTCTCATGTGCATACAGGAAATTAATTAGTCTGGGACATGTGTGTCTGCTAAGGCCATGGGAAAAAAGCCATTTGGGGAAGGTGAGGGGAATGGGGTTGTTGAGATAGGGATGTGCCTGAGGTGAATGGGGCATTATGGTTGGAGAACCAATTTGGGAAGGAGAAGGCATAGTGGGGAATACGTGGATCTTTCAGCTGTGGTTGGGGGTCTTAAGGAGTGATGGGGCTGTGAAGCAAAATAGTAGGACTGCAGGAAGGGGAACAGAGCTGGAATTGGGAGGAAATGGTGATAATGTTCAGGTGATGATGTTTGCAGTCCTGAATTTTGGCTTGGAGGGAATACAGAAGGCTGCTTCCAACAATAGTACTCAACAAAGGACATTTGGGAAATAATGCATTAGGCCACAGAATCAGGACTTCTCCTGCCCTTTGACTTCAGACTTCCACAATTCTTCCTGCATAATGGTCCAGATTTAAAAGGAGGGGTGGAAGATGTCTCTCTTTGCTGTTGCAGCAGTCTCTTGCAAAGTGTGAATCTCCTCAGACCAAGGAAGGATGTACAGCATTGAACCCATACCCCCTGTTTCCTGGTGAGTGCTCTTAAAAGGTAAAACGTAATGTTAAAGCTGAATGATAACATACAGCCATGCTTTTGAAACTTCAGGCTGAATTAGGAGGCAAACCCCAGAGATTTCAGTTCACCTGGGCATATAAAATTAGAGGGTGGAATAGACCTTCCAGATCACTTTCTCAGGACTCATCTATGTTGCAGTGAAATACTTGATCACGGAGAGTTAACTGGTAGGCACAAAGTGAGTCATAAATTACATTTTGGTCCTGGCTTCTGGTTGTCCTTTTCAAAGGTACAAACTTTTGACCATAAACTGGGGTAGGAAATGATGTCATTTATGTATGCCAAATATTTTTTCTTCAGGGAAAAACAACATTTGAAGAGTTAATTCTTTTTTCCAAATATTGAAAGCCAGAACAAGCACATGGTATTCTTGTTCACAACAATAACAATCATCTTCATCAAAACCATCACGAAACGTAATAATGAGAACGATATGAACACAAGATTAGAATAATGGTGTTATTCCAAGAGTGGAAAATGGCATTTCAATAGGTTCCGAATCCACTAGGTAGAGCAAGAGAGCATGCCAAGGCATTCACTGGAAGACCGTGGACATGCTGGTCAGTTCTAATGTGCAGTGATTTCTGGAACAGCCTTTCTACATCAGGATGGCAGATTCATTTGTTCTGTCACTGTTCAAACTGCACAAGCAACATAATCACTGCCCTTGTGCATAAACCCAAAAGATCATCTGAATCATTCAATACTGGAAAAATATTAAAAAAGCTATTCTGGACCTAATACTTCGTTGCAGTCTGGTAAGGTCACAGATCTAAAGAATCAAAAGAAGCATCAAAAGAAGCGTGGCCAGCAGGTCGAGGGAGGTGATTCTCCCTCTCTACTCTGCTGTCATGAGACCCCACCTGGAGTGCTGTGTCCAGCTCTGGGGCCCCCAATATTAAAAGGATATTGACCAGTTGGAGCAAGTCCAGAGGAGACCACAAAGATAATCAAAGGGCTGGAGCACCTCTCCTATGGGAACAGGCTGAGAGAGTTGGGCTTGTATAGACTGGAGAAGGCTTCAGGGAGACCTCATTGCAGCCTTCCAGTACCTGAAGCGGGCTTATAAGAAGGATAGGGACAGACTTTTTAGTAGGGCCTGTAGTGATTGCACAAGGGATGATGGTTCTAAACTAAAAGAGATTCAGTCTAGATATAAGGAAGACATTTTTTACAAGGGTGGTGAACAGGTTGCCAAGAGAAGTTGTGGATGCCCCATCACTGGAAGTGTCCAAGGTCAGGCTGGACAGGTCTCAGAGCAACCTGATCTAGTTGCTGATATCCCTGCTCATTGCAGGGGGATTGGACAAGATGATGTTTAAATGTCCCTTCCTACCCAAACTCTTCTATGATTCTATGATCTACCTTGAGAAGATACTCTGTACATTACATTCCCATCAAAGCTTGTTGCTGGGCAAAGGGTCTTTAACATGAGGGCTTTAGGAAATCTCACATCATTAGTAGTAGACTATATCGTTAACAATTTTAAGCTTAGGAATTCAGCAATTGTAGCAAATTCCCAGTTTTGAGTCTTCCTGGTGCATGATCTAGTCTTCCTCCCTTGTCCAGCTATGCATGTCTTAATTCTAAATTTTACGAATTGGCATTGTTTTGAAACATTCCTAGAAGATTTCCCGTGAAGCTGTTATAACTAAATGCTGGGTCAAAAGCCAGTAATTATTAGTCACAAGTTATCTTGGCTGTGCTCTTACTTTTATCTTTTCTTGCTAGGTTTGAATTCACTTCCAATATATATGCACAGCTATTTGAGGAGAAGAAGATGTGTTTCAGCTTCCTTGTGCAAAAAGATGTAGATGAGAAGTAGTGATGCTCCTGGACCCTCTCTGTCTGCAGCAGTGTCAATGGCTTAGTGTTGCAGAACGAGATAGTCTGTATATCCTCTGGCTCTTCAATAGCAAAAGCTTATACTACCTTACATCACTACTTTGCACCTCCACTGTGGGTTGTACACACCTTCCCCAGCTCTCCTGTCCAGACCACCTATGGTAGGACAAACAAGGTGGAGAAGCAAGTAATAAGTCAGGATGAGAAGCAGGGAGAGACACCTTCTTTTAGCTTGAAATCTCACTAGCTATGCCTGGTTTTTCCCTCTTTATAACATGATCCACAAAAATCAGATGTGTCCACATGACATAAGGTTCCAAACCTGCCATTCAATTTGCCACCACCACTGACCTTTCTGCAAAGCCTCAGAAACAGTGGCTTGCAGTTTAGTATGCCATGTTCCACAGTTTCTTTGCACTCTATGATTTTCATGCTATTGAAAATACAAATCTTAACTATGGATGTTTTCCCAGGTATTTTACATTGATAATTCACCTTCAGTTGGGCACAGGTTTATGCATCTCCCACATTTTTTTTGTGTAATGGGGACTATGCTGGACTTCCAGGGCTCCACATGTAAGACCTTGCCTTACACTAAGGAATCAAGACCACAGCTGGCCACTACCATACTCCTTGTGTTAGCTACATTATCCAGCAATCTTCACACGGCTTTACATTGTCTTTACTTCCCTTGTGTAAGAAGGAGAGAGTGACATGACAATTTTTGAGCAGTCTGAACTTCTGATTCCTAGTCCCGGAATGGCTGTTGGTGCCCAAAGGGATCAATCAGCCAGTGGGAATCAATATCAGCTAAATATTTCTGAGAAAACAATCCTTAAAGGCCTTATTAACAATGCTGACATTTAACGATCTCACTCACTCAAGTCTGTACTCAGTCATGTTTGAACAGTCTCCTTCATAACTACATTGAATGCACTCAGATTCTTCAACCATGTCTGAAGCCTACATGAAAAATAGAGCACTTATAATCAAGACCAGAAGTTCAATGTGTTTGATTTTCAGATTATCAAAGGGATGGAAGTAATTTCATTTCTCAATGTCTGACTTGAAACATGGTCTCTTTGGTTCCAGCTATTCCCATTATTTGGAAGGTTGTTTTTACTGAAAATGCCCTAGAAGCTGGTCAAGGCATGTATAGTCTGACTCAGCTGGGCGGAATTTTAACATGAGGGCTGGCAAGCGAAGCAGTTTCACTGCCAGCTGTACCAGAACACACAAATGAATGAAACCTGACAGAATTTGTCTGGACAGAGAGCCGAGAAGCTAGGCCAGTTGCTTTCAGTTGGCAATTAACATGGAAACAATAAGTTTGCTTGCAAGGTACTGAAAAATGACCAGGATTTAACACTGGAAGACTGAGGATACAAGTGTTCCTACATCCCAGGTACAGGTTTCTTTAAAAGGTTTTCTCTGGTTTTGGGATAGGAGCCATAAATCGCAAGCTGTCTTCGGGGATAACCTGCAATTTGCAGGGTCAGTTATGAATCTGAATGGGAGTAGAGCATGTGGAACTATGTAGGCATCTAAAGATGTGGCTAGATGCCTAAAGCAGTGTGCCCATCTCCCATGGAGTGCCTTTCCATTCAGGCTGACTCCCTCCCTGGTTCCTCCCCAGCCCTTGCCAGGAGAATTTCCATCTCATATCTTAGATCATTCTGCTTTACCAACCTTGTGATGATAGAAGAGAAACGGAGAACAAACTGGGTAACTGCCATTTCGGATGGCATGGAAAGAGGAAAAACACAGGGCGCAAACAGAAAATGTCAGACTGCAAGGTATAATGAGGAAAAAGAACAAAACTCATAGATTATTGCCACGAGTCATATGGGACAGACTTGCACTGCCCTGTGCTCACTTCTGTTCAGACCTGGGCTTTGTCAGCAAAAGCTTTGTCACCCCAACCTCTTTGCACAGGGGTGAGTGACGGGGACCAGCCAGCAAAGCGAGCTCAGAACACACAAAGCAAGAACAACTATGGGAACTTCACTGGATTTATGGCTGATTATCTTCTAGTCCCTGAGCATGGCTTAATCTCAACCCCTCAAGATAAATGGCATGTATTAGATCATGGGCACCTATGAAGATGGATTTTCCTTCACCCAGTTGCTCCCTTGGTGACAGCATATTGTACCAAAGAACAGTGCTCACCATTTAAAAGGTTACTTGTACAGAGAAGAAACCTTCCAGACCCTGAAAGGGATACTCATCACCCAGCACATTGTTTTCTTCTGGAAGTTCATCAAATGATATCACCCAGGCACTGTGCCTTTCTGAGAACCCTGCAGAAAAGTAGGCATCCAGCCAGGGACTACATTCTATGTCAAACTCAGCAAAGCGAAGGAGCAATTTGAATGCTTGGGCAGGACTAAGCTGGTTGACCTCCGCCAAAGCAAGCTGGGAAAGGCTCCCATAAGCTCCTCTGCCAGAGGAGCAGTGGAGGCTGTGAGCTGGGGCAGGGAGCTGCCATGGTCAGCTGAGTGGCAACCTCTTGTCCCTGTTCAGTTGTACATGGAAGAACACATCTGTCCAGGGCTTGACATGAGTAAATTTTTTTCACTCTGCCAACAGTCAAGTTAGCAATATTTTTAAGTGTTCGAAGGGTCTCTCTGCACTGCTGTTGCAACAAAGCAAGCTTTTGCAAGAGGGGAACTGGAATTTTTGCCTACGTGGGCAAATCACCAGCTAGAAATGGCTTGCAAAATACTGTGGTCCTTTCAACCCAGGTGATATTATAAACAGTCCTTAGCATATGGGGGAGTGCAAAGGTAGGATAAAGTATAAATTTTCTAACTTTGGAATTTGTGCAAGTATGCATGTCTGACAAGACTGTGGAGGACTAATTAGTTATTATTTATGTGACACTTTGAAGATGGAAGGCATTGTAAAAGCCCTATAGTATGAATTTAATTATTTTAAACTGCTCTGAATTTTATTACTGAGAGATTATATGTTGCTGCATAAAAGCAGGAATTTCTGAAGTGCTCCATGCTAGCCAAGCTGTGCTCCCCGAAATGGCAGAACTGCACAACAGAGCTCAGACAATACAAGTGCTGAAATAAACTCACTACAGCTCCCAGGTTCCTGCTTGAGAACCTTCAAAAGATAACTGCACAGCTGTGCATTTGAAAACAGACTTAGAAAATCAGCATCCTGGAATTAAATATTCCTGGGTAAGAAATAATGTAGTGGTGCTAACACATTTGGGCTGAAGTTACACAAGTTCCTATAAGTTTCAACTTTTACATATGACTTTCACATACAGAAAATACATCTTGAGGGAAATTGGGTACCTAAGTCCAAATTGAATGAGCGATAAAACCTGTGACATACCAACTGGAGCATGAGAGGCTTCCTTAGCCTGGGGTTTCTGAAGAGGTTCTCTTCAGGCACATCTGCAGGAGCAGTGCTGTGCAGCACAGGGACTCAGGGCACAACGTGAGACCCAGGCTATGCACACCTGGCATGGCTCAGTGCCCAAACAATCTGTAGCCATGCAAATACTGTCAGCTTCCTTGTAGGACCATGTCCACAGGGCACTGCACTGTCTTTAGCCTGGAGTTAGCTGCAAGGTCTCCATCTTCCGACCCTTGGTGCACCATTGGCATGTTCAAAAGCACCAAGGAGAGCCTCAACATGAAAATGAAGATTGAAACTTCAGGGAGAGGTTGTGGCTGTGAAGCTGAATCTCACAAAAATGTGAGTCTTAGAATTCTGTGTCTCACTGGCACAAATGATAAGTGCATTTAAAAGCTTAAGCTTTACTGCAGATCAGTGGGGCTTGAACTTCTGAAAGCCTAAGGGATTTTGAACATGGCATGAGAGCTTTGAAGCCCCAGGTGATTTTCAAAATGCCACCCACGTTAATGTCCCCAGCCTCTGGGACTGCCAGGCTCTCACGTCAACCATGGTGGTCTCCTCCACGCTGGTGCTCTAAATTGTCAGTACAGGAGATGATAAAAATCTGGCCTCCAAATCAGCATACTTTCCTGACTGGCTGTTCTGAGAAAAATCCTGTTCTTGTGGAGTGAGTCTACCTCAAAGCTATTACTTCAACAGTATTACTTCTATATTTATACTGGAATAGAAAAGGGGAATTTGGCCTGGTTTAGTCACATGTGTGATTGTTATGGTTAATGTCAGATTCAGGAGATCGGAGCCAGGAAGATATAAAAATAGAATGAAATTTATGTAATGTCTGCTTTTGGGTAATAGCATGTTTTTTAAGTATGTTTCTTCC